>JALIGW010000002.1:253557238-254157238 GCA_023053685.1 Diadophis punctatus similis
ATGGGATGGGATGGGATGGGATGGATGGGATGGGATGGGATGGGATGGGATGGATGGGATGGGATGGGATGGGATGGGATGGGATGGGATGGGATGGGATGGGATAGGATGCGATGGATGGGATGGGATGGGATAGGATGGGATGGGATGGGATGGGATGGGATGGGATGGGATGGATGGGATGGGATGGGATGGGATGGATGGGATGGGATGGGATGGGATGGATGAGATGGGATGGGATGGGACGGGATGGATGAGATGGATGGGATGGGATGGATGGGATGGGATGGGATGGGATGGGATGGATGGGATGGATGGGATGGATGAGATGGGATGGGATGGGATGGATGAGATGGATGGGATGGGATGGATGGGATGGATGAGATGGATGGGATGGATGAGATGGGATGGGATGGATGAGATGGATGGGATGGATGGGATGGATGGGATGGATGAGATGGATGGGATGGGATGGGATGGGATGGGATGGGATGGGATGGGATGGGATGGATGGGATGGGATGGATGGGATGGATGAGATGGGATGGGATGGGACGGGATGGATGAGATGGATGGGATGGGATGGATGGGATGGATGAGATGGGATGGGATGGGATGGATGAGATGGATGGGATGGGATGGATGGGATGGATGAGATGGATGGGATGGATGAGATGGGATGGGATGGGACGGGATGGATGAGATGGATGGGATGGGATGGATGGGATGGATGAGATGGGATGGGATGGGATGGGATGGGATGGATGAGATGGGATGGGATGGGATGGGATGGGATGGGATGGGATGGGATGGGAGTGAGTGAGTGAGTGAGTGAGTGAGTGAGTGAGTGAGTGAGTGAGTGAGTGAACGTCCGGGCAGTCAGTCAGACAGTCAGTCAGTCAAAAACACACATTTAAGCATCACTTCTGCTTTGGCCTTAAATTCTGTTCTCTCGTTCTTGGTCCTCCAGACAGCAGCATGTTATTCTGGTTAGCCAACAAGGACCGTGAAACAAAGGTGCCTTCAGCTATCTCAGTGGAGACCACAAGCTACGCCCTTCTCTACTTAGTGAAGCAAAATGATGATGAAAGAGCTGGCAAGGTGGCTCAGTGGCTGACCGAGCAGAGGAACTACGGAGGAGGATTCAAATCAACACAGGTACTGGCTGAACTTAGGAGTAATTTCTTGACAATTAGAACAACTAACCATGGAATGACTTGCCTCCAGAAATTGTGGGTGCTCCATCACTGGAGGTTTTTAAGAAAAGACTCGACAGCCATATGTATGAAATGGTATAGGGCCGTGGTGGCGAACCTATGGCACGCGTGCCACCTGGAGCCAAAGCAGCCGGCACGCGAGGGTTCCCACCGGCAAACCGGAAGTGCGGAAAAACGCACTTCCGGTTTGCCGGTGAGCTGTTTTTTGCACTCCAGAGGGTTCAGGGAAGCTCCCTGAAGCTCCGGAATGCAAAAAACTACAAAACGGACAAACCGGAAGTGCACTTTTCCACACTTCTGGTTTGTCCGTTTTGTAGTTTTTTGCATTCCGGAGCTTCAGGGAGCTTCCCTGAACCCTCCGGAGTGCAAAAAACAGCTCACCGGCAAACCGGAAGTGCGTTTTCCCGCACTTCCGGTTTGCCAGTTTCGTCATCCCAGGCTCCGGTAAGGCCTTTGCGCGGGTGTGTGTGTGTGTGCGCATGCGCAGGGGGCAGCTTGGGGGGGTGTTGTGCGCATGCATGGGGGGGAGGGAATGGGTGTGGGCATGCGAGCGCGCGCGAGCGCCCCCCCCTTTTTGGCACGCGAGCCTAAAAAGGTTCGCCACCACTGGTATAGGGTTTCCTGCCTGAACAGGGGGTTGGACTAGAAGACCTTCAAGGTCCTTTCCAAGTCTGTTATTCTGTAACCCGTACCAGAAAAGGAATGAAACTATGGTTGAATACAGACTCGGAATGAGAGTTGGCATTTTTTGTAAGAGGAAATTAAGGTCTGGAGGGGTAAGAAGGATGGTTGTATGTGATGCGAAGAGATGCTGCCTAAGGAATAGTCAGATAAGAGACAGCATAGTTAGTCTAAGTCTAAAAGAGACATGAATTCTGAGCGTTTAAAAGACCCATGGATTTTGGTAGGTCAACAAATGCATACAAGTCTTTAGGAATTTGCAGAAGAATACACAAAGTGAGGTGCGGTGAACGTGGGCCTCACAAAATACGGATGACCTAGAACAGGGGTGTCAAATTCAATTTCATTGAGGGACGCATCAGGGTTGTGTTTGACCTCAGGGGGCATGGGGGCATGGCCAGGTAGGCATGGCCAGGTCGATGTCACTCATGTCTGGGGCAGCTGTGGTGGCCCGAGCGGGCCCCCCCAGGCTCCGTTTTCGACTGGGATGGCTTCCTTTTGCTGGCAGAGGCACCGTGGGCTGGTCCTTCGCCATTTCCAGGGCGGCCCCGCGGGCCAGATTTAAGCACCCCGTAGGCCAGATCTGGCCTGCGGGCCTTGAGTTTGACACCCCTTGACCTAGAAAGTGAATGGTAGGCGATTGTGTGTTTTCTTATGTGGGTTCTCCAAAATCGCGCCAAGAGTTCTGATTTCTATGGTGGCTTCTCTTCCCAGGACACAGTGTTGGCTTTGGAAGCCCTTTCCTCTTACTGGATCAGCACTTTCAAAGAAGAAGGGAATGAGCTAACCGTTTCTCTTACAGTCCCTGGAAAACACTTGCCTACTCTGATTTCTTTTGGAAGATCCAATGATCCAATCCAGGAAGAGCTTCAGGTACCCATGTTGACATGGCTGTTTATGTGATGGGGAATGGAACACGCAGATGGGTATAAACCCATCCAGACCTTTCTGCTGTCCAGGGGCGGGTTCCTAATTTTTTTACTACCACTCTGTGGGTGTGGCTTATTTTGTGGGTGTGGCTTGCCAGCCATGTGATCGAGTGGGCGTGGCTTGCCAGTCATATATTAGTTATTTCAGAGAGATGTTACTACTATTTTTGCTATTTTATACCTTACATGAAAAGCTTTGCATACAAAGACCGTGTTACACCATGGCAACACAGCAACCTTTATATGCAGAAAATGCTATAGTTAAAAGACAAGCAAGTCTCATACAACATTTTTGGTTTCAGTCATGGATTCCTTAGACAAAAATATTGAGGACTGTTAAAAGAACAGTATATTTTAACAGTCCTCAATGTTTTCGTCTAAAGAATAACAATATAAAACTGTATAAAATTAACAATATAAAAGGTTAAGCTTTCGGAAAACGCCCACTTTGGGAAGCTTTAGGCAAAGGCGAAGGAAAAGTGTCAAATGCAAGTTTCTTATTATTTTCAAGCGAAGGGACGGGGAAAGACTTAATTGTCAGGTTTCTGGGCATGCGCAGAAGAAATTAAATAATTTTTTTTTAAAAAAATGGCGGCGCCCAGGCACCAGCAACCGACCGCACCGGTACTGTGACGTCACCAGCGGGCCACTACCGGTGCTATAGAGTGGACCGCACTGGTAGGAACCCACCACTGCTACTGTCCAAGGTCCCTTCCAACTCTTATTCTGTTGCCAGCTTTGACAAACTACTGATTTAAATGATATTGATAGCAGCATTCAAATGGCAGATGTTGCAATTTTGTGTGTGTGCAGAAAAGGGGAACATGTTTTGCAATTAGGTTTTAAACTGTCTTTTGTATTTATGTGTTTTCAAGGAAATGTATATGTACAGCATATGATTTTGTCGAAGAGTTAGATTACTCTTTTTTTTCTTGTGATTTTACAAGGTAATTCTAAGAGGTTTTTTTTTTCCTTCAGTTTTCTTTGGGAAAAGACATTGACGTAAAAGTGGAAGGAAAAGGGAAAGGGACTCTGACTGTAAGTATTTTCATTATAACTAATATTGAGTGATGACTACTACGGCTTTTACTATGATGAGAGACTGATACAATGGGCCTTTTCTCTTAGCCTCACAGCAGGGCTGAAAAGTAGGTAGGGTAGTCCTTGACTTATAACAATTCATTTAGTGACCCTTTGAAGTTACAATGGCATTGAAAGAAGTGACATGATCAATCCTCACACTTACGACTGTCACAGCATCCCCATGGCCACACATGATCAAAATTCCAGCACAGCGCATACAACCATATATATTTACGATGGTTGCAATCAAGGGTGGGCTTCAAAAATTTTAGCAAGGAGTTCTTTGCCCAGTTGCTGGGTTGGCGTGGCCATGGTGGGCATGGCCTAGTTGGCCTCCTGCACCATGGTGGGGGGGGGATTTTTCCCCTCCCCTGGCTCTGGAGGCTTTCCTCGAGACTCTGGGAGGGCAAAAACGGCCTCCCCAGGCTCCAGATGCCCTCTGGAGGCCGGAAACGTTTCCAACCTTTCTGGACTTCCGGTAGGCCCGTTTTTTACCCTCCCCGAGCTTCTGCATGCACACTGTACTTACCTGCATCCAAAATGAGCTGCATGGGAACATCTGGGAGGGGCAGGGTGGGCGGGGCCAGCCAGGAGTGGGATTTGGGGGTTCTCCGAACTGCACAGAATCTTAACTAGAGGTTCTCCCAAACCCCTGTGAACCAGAGGTGGATTCCTCCTATAGAACCAGTAGTAACTTGGTGGCCTGGGTCGCTGGAACTGGCAGTGACCCAGGCCTGCCACGCCCCCGAACTGGTTTTCACGGCAGCGCCATAGGCACCGCCATCTTGTTTTTTGCTTCTGCACATGTGCAGAAGTTTTTTTAAGTACTACGCATGTGCGCATGGCGTGCTATGCACAGCCCCCCCATGGTGCTTCCTTGAGCGATCCGCCAGCAAAGAAAATCGGAACCCACCCCTGCTGCGAACCCCCAGCAGCCCACCCCTGGTTGCAATGTGTCAGTCATGTGATTGACATTTGCAACCTTCCCACTTGTGGAAGCAAAGTCAGTGTGGGAACTTGGATTTGTTATCTAGCCCAAGACTTTCCTATTTCTCTGAGGAAAAATTCTTCCGTAGAATCTAAGTCAAAAGAGACCTAGAAGCTGAAGTATCATTCTTAGAGGTTGAATTCCTACTCTTCAGCTATCTCTGTTTGTACCTTACTCTGGACTCAGTTTCTGCCAATCAAAAAGAGCCAGTTGTAGTTATACACCATTTAATTGTCTATGGAGATTCTCAGTCATCCAGGTCATGATTGTCCCAAAGGTGCTTTTTTTTAAAAGACATTTTGCTTCTCATCCAAGAAGCTTCTTCAGTTCTCACTGGATAGTGGAGGATGGAAGGGTTTATATTTCCTTGCAGTCATCAGGTCGTTAGCACTTTTTCTGAGAGTCATTGAGGCCACTTGGAGGTTCATCTGTACCTTCATGAGGAATATATATCCTTCCATTCTCCATCATTCAATCAGAACTGGAGAAGCTTCTTGGATGAGAAGCAAAATGTCTTCAAGGAAAAACAAGAAAATCCAGTTGCCTTTTAAAAAATGGGGTTTTTTGGGGACAACCATGACCTAGATGGCTGAGAATCTCCATAAACAATTAAATGGTCTATATAACTACAGATGGCTCTTTTTGATTGGCAGAAACTGAGTCCAGGGTAAGGCAGAAAGAGAGATAGCTAAAGAGTAGGAATCCGACTGCTAAGAATGATACTTCAGCTTCTAAGTCTAACTTAGATTACACTGAAGAATTTTTCCTCAGAGTGTGGGAAAGTCTGCATCTGATGCATTTCTGCTGGCTGTACATCTTGTGAAGACAGAAGGGTTCTTAATATGTGTGAATCAGTAGTTGGGGAATTCTGGGAGTTGAAGTCCATCCATCTTAAGGTTGCCAAGGTTGAAAAACATTATTCTAGCACAATTTAACAGCATCACTGAGTAGAGGAAATGCTTCTCTTCTCTTCTTTATCCTTTCCAGGTTCTCAAGCAGTTTCATGTTTTGGCTGTCCAGAACAACACCTGTCAAACTCTTGGGCTTGAAGTGACTGTGAGCGGCTCTGTTCGTCGAAATAGTACGTCAGGGATTGGGGACTGTGGATTATTATTATTATTTAATATATAATTGATTGGTGGTTTTTTTTCCTCCTCTTTTTCTGTTTTGAGTGTTAAAAACAACATAACTGCGCCAACACATCGCAGACTGTTGCTTAACGTGAACTGTCTTGTAGAGAGAGAGGTGGTTGGCTTATAAATGTAATAAGTAAATAAAAATAAATAAAGTCCATGAACAGGAGAGAAGTGATGCAAATTTGAGAGCTTTGTTACTCCTTTCCTCTCTCTTAGTTTGGGGTTAGCCTTCATATCTTGTGCTTGCTACAATATGCAATGACTCAGTGGCGGGTTCCTCTTACCTGGCTACCGGTGCACTGTGCATGCATCATCACGTTACACGTGTGCACGCTCGCTACGCGCATGCGTCCCCTCGCACAATTTTGCTTCCGTGCATGTGCAGGAAGCAAAAAAATCACCTAAATTTCGCAAGGGGCCGCGCGCACGCGCGCAATTTTGGCAATTTTTTGCTTTCGCACATGCACAGAAGCAAAAAATCGCTAAAATCTCATGCGTGCGAGCATCCCCTCGTGAGATTTTGTTTCCGTGCATGCGCAGGAAGCAAAAAAAGGCCAACAATTCAGAAAAAGAGATGGCGCCGCCCGACGGACCGGCGAAGACGGCACCGGAGCTGTCTCGTGCAAATTGCGCAATTTGCAAATGGTGGAATGTACAGCACCGGTAGGAACCCACCACTGTAATGACTGCTGTTTGGGAAGAATCATGTAAAACATGATTGGTTTATGGTTGGCTAGTTTTACACATAGTGCTAGACCATGGTTTAAATCAGTGATGGCGAACCTATGGCACGGGTGCCACAGGTGGCACGCGGAGCCATATCTGCTGGCACATGAGCCGTTGCCCTAGCTCAGCTCCAGTGCGCATGTGCATGCCTGCCAGCTGATTTTTGGCTTGTGCGGAGGGTCTGGGAGGGCGATTTTGGCCTCTGGAGGGCCTCCAGGATGGCGGGGGGGAGCATTTTCGCCCTCCCCAAGCTTCAAGAAAGCCTCTGGAGCCTGGAGAGGGCAAAAAACAGGCCTACCGGGCCCACTGGAAGTCGGGAAACGGGGGAGTGTGCAGTGCGCTGGCGCAAGTGGGGGGCTTTGAATTATGGGTGTGGGCACGCACGCGTGTGCAATAGCTCTCGCACGCACTATTTTGGCACTCGAGGAAAAAAAGGTTCGCCACCACTGGTTTAAATGTTGGGCTGCAAAACCAAGTAAGTCACCTTATGTCTTTAGACATGTCAGACAAATGGATGTCCAGTGTCTTCTTAAAAGTCTCCAGTGTTGGAGCACCCATAACTTCTGGAGGCAAGCTGTTCCACTGATTAATTGTTCTAACTGTCAGGAAATTTCTCCTTAGTTCTAAGTTGCTTCTCTCCTTGATTACTTTCCATCCGTTGCTTCTTCTCCTGCCTTCAGGGGTTTTGGAGAATAGTTTGCCCCCTTCTTTGTGGCAATCCCTGAGATATTGGAACACTGCTATCATGTCACCCCTAATCCTTGTCAATGGAGATTCTCTGTCATGCAGGTCATGGTTATCCCAAAGGTGCTTTTTCAAGAGACCGCTGGACTTTTTGGTTTTTCTTTGAAGACATTTCGCTTCTCATCCAAAAAGCTTCTTCTTCACTGATTCATTCTTCAGAGCTGAAGAAGCTTCTTGGATGAGAAGTGAAACGTCTTCAGAAAGTCCAGTTGCCTCTTGAAAAGCACCTTTGGGGCAACCCTAGTCCTTCTTTTCACTAAACTAGACGTTCCCAGTTCCTGCAGCCATTCTTCCTATGAGGCACATTCCATATCCGGTGTGCTCATGCGAAAAGCAAACATGTTCCATACCTCACACTGGTCTTTGCTCTGCGTCAGGGGTGGGTTCTAACTTACCTCGCTGCCGGTTCGCTTCTTCTGAGGTGGCGCAGTGGTTAAAAGCAGCACTGCAACCTACTAGTTCAGCAGTTCAGCTGTTCAAATCTCACCGGCTCAAGGTTGACTCAGCCTTCCATCCTTCTGAGGTCGGTAAAATGAGGACCCAGATTGTTGGGGGCAATATGCTGAACTCTGTAAACCGCTTAGAGAGGGCTGTAAAGCACTATGAAGTGGTATATAAGTCTAAGTGCTATTGCTATTGCTATTCCCATGTCGCGTGGGCGGGTCTCATGGGCGTGGACACGCATGCGCAGTGCCAAAAAAAGCAAAAATAAATAAATATTTTTTAAAAAAGCCAAAAACAAGATGGCGACCACATGCACAGTGCTGGAAACTCGGCTTCTGCAAATGCTCAGAAGAAATAAAAAATTCAAAAAAATTCAAAAAAAAAGATGGCAGCGCCCATGAATCAGCACCAACCGATCCAGTTCGGTGACATCATTGTGACGTCACCAGCAGGTTGCTACCGGTTCAGGTGAACCAGCCCGAACCGGGAGGAACCCATCCCTGCTCTGCGTAGATCCTTGTTAAGATTTGCCTGTTTTCTTACCGCAGCTGAAGTAGAAGATTACTATTATGAATACGAAGACGATCTTCCACCCACGTCACCACCTGTTCGCCAACCATTGTCACAGATTGAGTTATTTGATGCCCGGCAGCGCCGAAGGAGGGAGACCAAAGACACAGAACAGTCAAAACATGATGTCACCTACGAAGTTTGCTTCTGGTAAGTTGGGGGTGCGGGGGACCATGTTGTTAGAATTGTTAAAAATGGGCTGGCAATAAGCAGTGGGCATGCTTCACATGTTTGTTTGTTTGTTTATATTTTATTTATTTATTTTGACTGGTTTATTTTATTTATTTATTTATTTATTTATTTATTTATTTATTTATTTATTTTGACTGGTTTATTTTTTATTTATTTATTTATTTTGACTGGTTTATTTTTTATTTTATTTATTTATTTTGACTGGTTTGTTCATTTATTTATTTTGACTGCTTTATTTTTATTTTATTTATTTATTTATTTTGACTGGTTTGTTCATTTATTTATTTTGACTGCTTTATTTTTATTTTGATAGGTTTATTGTTTGTTGTTTATTTATTTATTTTGACAGGTTCATTCATTCATTATTTATTTATTTAGACTGGTTTATTTTTATTTATTTGTTTATTTTGACTGGTTTGTCCATTTATTTATTTTGACTGGTTTATTTTTATTTTATTTGTTTATTTTAACAGGTTTATTTTTTTATTTTTTTTTATTTTGACTGGTTTGTCCATTTATTTATTTTAACTGGTTTATTTTTATTTTATTTATTTATTTATTTTGATTGGTTTATTTATTTATTTTGACTGGTTTGTTCATTTATTTATTTTGACTGGTTTATTTTTATTTTGTTTATTTATTTATTTTGACGGGTTTATTTATTTATTTTGACGGGTTTATTGTTTATTAATTTATTTTGACTGGTTCATTATTTATTTATTTATTTATTTTGACGGGTTTATTATTCATTTATTTATTTTGACGGGTTTAATTTTTATTTATTTTTATTTATTTATTTTCACAGGTTTATTTATTTATTTATATCCCGCTTTTATTATTTTTTTACAAATACAGGTAGTCCTCGATTTGCAACAGTTCATTGAGCAACCGTTCAAAAATTACAACAGCACTGAAAATTGTGACTGACGACCGTTTTTCACACTTATAACCATTGCAGCATCCCCATGGTTCACGTGAATAAAATTCAGACAGCCAATGACTCATATTTATGACCGTTGTAATGTCCAGGGGTCACGTGATTCCCCTTTTGCGACCTTCTGACAAGCAAAGTCAATGGGGAAGCCAGATTCACTTAATAACTGTGTTACTAACTTTACCACTGCAGTGATTCACTTAACAACTGTGGCAAGAAAAGTCGTAAAATGGAGCAAAACTCACCTAACAAATGTCTCACTTAGCAACAAAAATTTTGGGCTCAGTTGTGGTTGTAAGTCAAGGACTACCTGCATCTGTAATATCTGAGCCTCCTGGAGTTGGTTAAGACGTGCGGCTATATAAATATTTTAAATGAATAAATTTAAATAAATAAACCCCCAGGGGAATCCAACCTACTACATTCCACCACATGACCATATGTCAGAACTACAGGTGGACCTCGACTTACGACCACAACTGAGCCCAAGATTTATGTTGCTGAGTGAGACATTAAGTGAGTTTTGCCCCATTTTATGACCTTCCTTGCCACATTTGTTAAGTGAATCACTGCAAGTTATTAACTTAATAACACAGTTATTAAAATAATCTGGTTTCTCCATTGACTTTACTTGTCCGAAGGTCGCAAAAAGGAGATAACGTGATCCCGGGACACTGCAACCGTCCTAAATGTGGATCAGTTGCCAAGCAGCCGAACGTAGCCATAAGTGTAAAAAATGATCATAGGTCACTTTTTTCAGTGCCGGTGTAACTTTGAACGGTCATTGTGTGTCGAATCACACTTGTAACCAAATGAACAATTGTAAGTCGAGGCCTACCTGTACAATATCTAACTGTCAGGCCGAAGCCATCTTTGATTGGAGACTTTGGCCTGCCACACTTTATGCTTTAGAATGTATTCTTGCTGTGGGAACTTGGGAGGGGCAGTTGCATGAGGGACGTAGAGACGTAGCCATAACAAATTCCTTCTAGATTCTCAAGGTCATCCTTTGTTCAGCACCTGGCCAGAAGCTGATGGGAGTAACGGACATGTTGGCAAAAGATGACTGGTCAACGTGATGAACTTGTGGGTGTGGTGGCAAGGGAATGAACTTTAAACTGGGTGGAGAAACCATCGTAGCTTTAGATTTGGGTTTCTCACAGATGTGCCAACATGGCTCTGCTAATAAATTGGAACTTTGAGGAATACTTTGCCTCGGACACTGATTTAGTTTTGGATGCTATTTGGAACCCTGACACTAACCCTGCCTGAGGTGGTGGTAGTGGGGGGATATACAGTATTGTGATGCTCTGTACAGAGTCCTCAATTTACAACAGTTCATTTAGCAACCGTGCAAAGTCACAGTGGCCCTGAAGAAAGTGATTAAGGATCAGTTTTCAGACTGAACATCTATTACAGCATCCCGGTGGTCACGTGATCAAAATTTGGGTGCTTGGCAACCGGCGCATATTTATGATTGCTGCACTGTACATGACCACCTTCCCAGCCGGCTTTTGATAAGCAAAATCAACGAGGGAAGCTAGATTCGCTTAACAACCACACGATTCACTTCACAACAGCAGTGATTCACTTAGCGACAGTGGCCAATGGTCATAAAATGGGGCACAACACACTTAATGTTTGCCTTGCTTAAGAATGAAAACGTTGGCCTCCATTGTGGTCAGGCCTGTCAAACTGGCAGCCTGCAGGCCGGATGTGTCACATGCAGGCCACACCTACCCTGGCTCCACAGAGGCAAAAAAAAATCACGATACATCACAATACATCACGTGACACGATCGAGTTTGACACACGTGGTTGGGGTTGTAACTCAAGGACTACCTGTATCAACATTATGTGGTTTCAGTTCATCCAACGTCATTGTCTGATGTTTCTATTAAACCACAGAGGTCAACTACATCAAACTAAAGGCATTAAACAATCTCTCCCACCTCCCAACCTTTCTCTCTTTATCTTTTTCTACAGGAGACAACTGGGGGCCCATGTTTCTGGCATGGTCATTGTTGACATCAGCCTGTTGAGTGGCTTTCAGCCCGATGAGGTGGACCTTGCTCAGGTAGCTCTTGACAAAGGGTTGTACTTCCCTTTAATACCAATAGCACTTAGACTTACAGTATATACAGCCTCATAGTGCTTTACAGCCCTCTCTAAGCGGTTTATAGAATCAGCATGACTCTATAAAATTACCTCATGATTAAATTTACCTCATGATTCTTGACAAATTACCTCATGATTCTTGACAAATGTATCTTTTCTTTTATGTACACTGAGAGCATATGCACAAAAGACAAATTCATTGTGTGTCGAATCACACTTGGCCAATAAAGAATTCTATTCTATTCTATTCATATTGGCCCCAACAATCTGGATCCTCATTTTACCAACTTTGGAAAGTTGGAAGGCTGAGTCAAGTTTGAGCCGGTCAGAATCGAATTGCTGGCAGTTAGCAGAATTAGCCTGCAATACTGCATTCTAACAACCATGCCACTACGGCTCTTAAGAGCAAGAGCAAGAGCACTTAGACTTATATACTGCTTCACAGTGCTTTACAGCCCTTTCTAAGACGTTTACAGAGTCAGCATATTGCCCCCAACAATCTGGGTCCTCATTTTACCCACCTCGGAAGGAGGGAAGGCTGAGTCAACCTCGAGCCAGTCAGGATTGAGGGAATCGAACCCCTGGCAAATGTGAGCAGAGTTAGCCTACAATACTGCATTCTAACTGCTGCATCACCATAGCTCTTAATATTGGAAAAGTGTGGTTACTCCAGCGGTGGGTTGCTCCCCGTTCGGCCCGGTTCTAAGAACCGGTAGTGCCGACAGCGGGAGGCTCCGCCCACCGGCCTGGGACGCTTCTGCGCATGGGCAGAAGTGTCGCACGCGCAAGCGTGAGTGTGAGCGTGAACCAGTAGTAAAGGGTTTTAGAACCCACTACTGGGTTACTCATACAGTATCTGCCTCCGTGGCAGAAACTCTTGAATCTGGATGTCCCCAACTTGTCCCCATTTAAATGGGTGAAACAGAGACTGGAGGCTGAAACACTGAGAAGACAGGACTACTCCATGTCTTTCTATCCACCTTTGAGCTTGGCAGAAAATTAAACCAGGGGTTTCCAAACTTGACAATTTAAAGACTTGTGGACCCTTCAAATCCTAGAATTCCTCAGCCGGATATTCTGGCTGGGGAATTCTGGGAGTTGAAGTCCACAAGTCTTAAAGTTCCCAAGTTGGGACACGTTTGAGTTAAACTGGTGTTACATTTTTGCCTATCCTCTTGCTGTTGGAATAAGGGGGGGAAATATCACTGTCCTGCTTCAGCCACCTCTCTTCTGGATCTCCATTGGAGAGTGACACCTGGATTTCAGGCCTCCGGGGCCTGTTAAGTGAACCTATTGGTTACACCAGGGGTGGCCAAACCGTGGCGCATGCGCCAAACGTGGCGCATTCCACGATTTCAAGTGGCGCATCCACCGTCGCGTTCCTCAGTATTGTGTCCAGGGCAGCCCGTTCTAAAAGAGATCGTCTCGCGAGTTTGAGAAGTTTGAACTCGCGAGACTTTCTCTTTTAGAATGGGCTGCCCTGGACACACTACCGAGGAACGCGACGGAACAAGTCCCAGGTAGGACGCGCGTCTCGCAGCTCTCCCCGCCGTGCGCAGAGCCGAAGGGGCGGTGGGAGGCGAGGAAAGGAAGCGGCCGGCAGAGCCGAAGGGGAGGCTCTGCTGGCCGCCTCCTTTCCTCGCCTCCGGCGTGCGGAACTTGGCCCTAGCCCACCGCTCCCCAAAGCCCAGCGCCGCAGGTGCCTTCAGGAGCCCTGAAGCTCTGCCGGCATAGCCGAAGGGGAGGCGGGAGGCGAGGAAAGGAGGCGGCCGGCAGAGCTTCAGGGCTCCTGAAGGCACCTGCAGCGCTGGGCTTTGGGGAGCGGCGGGCTGGGGCCAAGTTCCGGAGGCGCAGGCCTTCCTCCTCGGCGACCGTCCCTCTCCCGGGCCGGAGCGCCTCGCCTTCGCCGCTCCTCCATGCCCGCCTCCCCGGGCGCGCTTTCTGCCAGGCGGCTTCAGCAACCGTAAGTAGTGCTTCCTTCGGCGCCCTTCCCCCACCTGCAGCTTTCCAAGAGGTCCATCTGCCTCCTTTATGTCCCCGGAGCTGCTCTGGGAGGGCCGGCGGGGGGAGCGAGCGAGCGCTTGGCCGGATGCGGCCGCCGCCTGCCCGCCGCCCGTCGCCCAAAGCCGAAAAGCGGTGGGAGCCGAAGGGGAGGCTCCATCGCCGCAACACCCCCGGACCTACAACAAAGAACGAGGCAGGGTCACCTTCGCACTCACGAAGGGCCCGCCTGCACCGCATTCACCTCCGGGACTGGGAATCCCCCGCTTTGGCTCTTCACGCAAACCCGGTGTTGCCAGAGAACCCCAAAGCTCCCCATTTGGCAGGGCTCCGTTCCTGAGCTTGGCTCCCTCCATCGGAGGGTAGCGGGGCGAGCGAGGCTTCGGGCGGCGGGCGGCCGGGCGAGCGAGGCTTTGGGCGACGGGCGGCGGGGGGAGCGAGCGAGCGCTTGGCCGGATGCGGCCGCCGCCTGCCCGCCGCCCAAAGCCTCGCTCGCCCAGCTGCCCGCCGCCCGAAGCCTTGCTCGCCCCGCTGCCCGGCCGCCGGCCGCCCAGAGCCTCGCTCGCTCGGCCAGCCGGCCACCCTCCGATGGAGGGAGCCAAGCTCAGGAACGGAGCCCTGCCAAATGGGGAGCTTTGGGGTTCTCTGGCAACACCGGGTTTGCGTGAAGAGCCAAAGCGGGGGATTCCCAGTCCCGGAGGTGAATGCGGTGCAGGCGGGCCCTTCGTGAGTGCGAAGGTGACCCTGCCTCGTTCTTTGTTGTAGGTCCGGGGCTGTTGCGGCGATGGAGCCTCCCCTTCGGCTCCCACCGCTTTTCGGCTCTGCAGCCGCCGCTGCTGCCTCCTCCTTTCCTCGCTTCCTGCTCCTTTCCTCCCCCCCTGCCCACCTGGATGCTGCCATTTGCGTCGTTTTGCCGTCTGCGCATGCGCAGAGGGCAAAACTCAAATGGCGGCATCCAGGCGGGCCCACCCACCCAGGACGCCTGGGCCAATTGGCGCATGGGACGCTTCAGGTTGGCCACCACTGGGTTACACCATCTGCTCTTGGCACCCTCCTGCTTTTGATAGCTGGCAGGAAAACATTCATCAACCGCAAGACCAATTGGTTTGGGAGATCTGCTTGCTTGATCTATTCTTTATGGCTTTTCCATCCCTCTCTTCTCTGCAGCTGCAAGAGGTCCCTGATCAATACATCAACCACTGGGAGACTCAAGGACAACGGCTGCTCCTGTATTTTGACCAGGTGAGAGGATCTTCTACAAAACAATATATTCAGAGAGGTGGTTGGAGAAGGCAAGGCAGAGTGGTGCAGAGTGGCCTAGAGGTGGAGCTCTCGCCTCACAATCAAGAGGCTGTGAGTTCAATCCTACCTAGAGGCTGATATTTCTATCTCTGGGCACGATGGGAATATAAATCTGCTGCAAAAATCCACATTGGCAAGAGGAAGGGCATCCGGTCAGTAAACACTCAACTCCATTCAATTGCCCCGACTCCACCCTACACAGGATTACAGGGTCATTAGATGACGGTTGGAGAAGGCATAGTTTTATTGACATGTTCAGATGGACTTTGGAGTCCTTGGTGGTTTCAGAGCTTGGTTTACTTTGAAGATGTTCCATTACCCAACTAAGGAACATCATCCATTGGGCAATGAGACATCTGCAAGCAAACAACCAAGCTCAGAGGGCACCAAGGATTTCCACGGTTCAACCCTGATCTGTATGCACTCTCATCTGTTGAAAGCAGATGGTACTTCTCCACATCTGCGTGGGAAGGGAAGCTAAAAAAAAACACAGGTAGTCCTCAACTTATGACCATTCATTTAACAAGTGTTCAAAGTTATGACAATTGTGAAAACAGGGACTTAATGATTGGTCCTCACACGTAACAACCATTATAGCATCTCGATCAAACTTCAGGTGCTTGGCAACCATGTATTTATGACATTTATTACGGCATCCATAATTATCATTTGTGACTTTCCCGGGGGCGGGGGGCTTCTAACAAGCAGAGTCAATAGGGGAAGCCAGATTCACATAACCACCGCAATTCGCTTAACAACTGCAGCTGAAAGGTATAAAATTAGGCACGACTCGCTTAATGGCTGCATGGCTTAGCAACAGAACTTCTATTCCAATTGTAGCTGTAAGTTAAGGACTACCTGTAAGCCGCTGATAGCTGCCTTTTTAGACAAGGTAGTTCCTTCCAACGGCTGGAGTCTTAATTTTGATCCTCCTTGTGACTTTCTTTCTGAAGCTAATTTTGGTTCACTGTCCCGAACCATTGTTTGTAAAAGAGCTGAATTGATGCCTGGCTTCATTTGCCTTCTTCAAACAGCAGCCCACCCCCCTGTGTTGAACTATACCAGGGGTCAGCAACCTGTGGCTCTGGAGCCACATGTGGCTCTTTCATCCCTCTGCTGCGGCTCCCTGTCACTGGTCGTCACCACAATTTTGAGAGGAGCTTCCGGTTGGGGGTGAGGGGAAGCAGGGTCTGCCAGAAAGAGACTCTATGGCAAGGGGCGGGTTTTCTGGTCAGCTCCACAATTGATAGGGCTTTTGGTTAGGACTGGTAGAGGAAAAAGGACGCCGCGCTCGGAGGAGACTCTATGATGGGGAAACCGGACTTCCCGTTGGCTCCAGAATTAAACGGGAGGCTTCCGGTTAGGACCTTTGTGGCTCTTTGAGTGTTTAAGGTTGCCGACCTCTGGACTATACGTCCCATCATCCTCAGCCAGCACAGTTCTTGTTTATGCTGTCTGGAAATGACTGGAATTATAGCCAACACGTCTGGAGTTCAGCACGTTGGAAGGAGCTGAACTATGTACTACAAAGTTGTCCTTGACTTACGGCCACAATCGAGCCCAAACTGTGTGTTGCTAAGTGAAACATCAGTTAAGTGGACGTTGCCCCATATTACAACTTTTCTTGCCGCGGTTGTTAAGTGAATCACCACAATTGCTAAGTGAATAAGGCAGCTGTTAAGTGAATCTGGCTTCCCGATTGACTTTGCTTGTCAGAAGGTCGCAAAAAGGGATCCCATGACCCCGGGACACTGCAGCCGTCATAAATATGAGTCAATTGCCAAGCATCCGAATTTTGATCATGTGACCATGGGGATGCGGTCGTAAGTGTGAAAAACGGCCCTGTGTCACTTTTTTTCAGTGCTGTCGTTACTTTGAATGGTCACTAAATGAACTGTTGAGAGTCAAGGACTGCCTGTACATGGATCATCCGATTTGCCCCCAAATGGAGGATTGCATCCTTGATTGATTGATTGATTGATTGATTGATTGATTGATTGATTGATTGATTGATTGATTGATTGATTATTTAAACGCGGGACTCTGGGCGGTGTACAGCATAAAAGAAGAACAATTTATAAAAACAATAATAACAATTAAAATAATTATAAAAGTTAAAAAGAAACATACACCGTCATTCATGCATGGGGAGACCACAGATGTTCTCATTGGTCTCTATTTCACCCCGCCTGCTGGAAGAGCCATGTTTTAACGGCTTTACGGAAGGCCAACAGGGTGGGGATAGTCCGGATCTCTGGGGTTCCACAGCGATGGAGCTCCCACAGAGAAAGCCGTCCCCTGCGGTCCCACCAACCGGCATTGCTTGGTTGATGGGACCTGGAGGAGACCCACTCTGTGGGACCTAACCGGTCGTAGGGAGGTATGTGGTAGGATGCGGTCCTGAAGGTGGATCACAGAAGAAAGGCAGAATATAAGGTAGAATATATCAGTTTTGGTCGCCACGATGCAAAAAGGATGTTGAGACTCTAGAAAGAGTGCAGAGAAGAGCAAAAAAGATGATTACGAGACTGGAGGCTAAAACATATGAAGAACGGTTGCAGGAACTGGGTATGTCTAGTTTAATGAAAAGAAGGATCAGGGGAGACATGATAGCGGTGTTCCAACATCTCAGGGGTTGCCACAAAGAAGAGGGAGTCAAGCTATTCTCCAAAGCACCTGAGGGTAGGACAAGAAGCAATGGGTGGAAACTAAACAAGGAGAGAAGTACGGTAACTTAGAACTAAGGAGAAATTTCCTGACAGAACAATTAACCAGTGGAACAGCTTGCCTCCAGAAGTTGTGAATGCTCTAACACTGGAAGTTTTTAAGAAGAGGTTGGATAACCATTTGTCTGAAGTGGTTCCTGCCTAAGCAGGGGGTTGGACTAGAAGACCTCCAAGGATCCTTCCAACTCTGTTACTATTGTTGTTGTTGTTGTTGTTGTTGTTGTTGTTGTTGTTGTTGTTGTTATTATTATTATTATTATTATTATTATTATTATTATTATTATTATTATTATTATTATTATTAT
Organism: Diadophis punctatus similis; assembly: GCA_023053685.1. Taxonomy (NCBI): domain Eukaryota; kingdom Metazoa; phylum Chordata; class Lepidosauria; order Squamata; family Dipsadidae; genus Diadophis; species Diadophis punctatus. Next base: position 253,575,334 of record JALIGW010000002.1, read on the forward strand.
TATTATTATTATTACGTTTTAAGTTTAAATATTTCTCTGTGTTTCCAGGCACCACAATCCGGTCGTGAGTGTATCGCTTTCAGGGCTAAACAGATAGTAGCTGTGGGAAAACTACAGCCAGCCAGCGCCACCGTTTATGACTTCTACGAACCCCGTAAGTCAAAGCAAACAACAGTTGAGGAGAGGGAGGGAGAGCTGGTGGGATGCATTTTTAAAAAGATCAGTTTCTGGTGGGGCCACAACTGGTGTGTCAGGCACGTTGTGATGTCTCCAGAACAGGCATGACTGATTATTTGTAAAGACTGTTTCAAAAGGTATGCTAATTTTGTAGTTCAGGCAGTCCTCGATGTATGACCACAATCTGAAGCAGAATTTCAGTCATAAATCGTGGCAGTCATCAGTCAAGTCAGATCTGATTTTACAACAGTTTTTACAACAGTTGTTAAGTGAATCAGTTTACTTTACTTTATTGTCATTGCACCTCGTACAACAAAATTAAATGCCATCTTCACTGTACATTATAACTATAAAAATAAGACACAAACACACATCCTTCAAATTCTATACAATTGAACTGAAAACCTCTGATGTTGCATTAATATTGCACTATACAGTAAAATTTAATCACTGGGGTCCTTAAGTGTGTCACACAGTCTATTAGTTTATTATTAGTCAATATTAGTTTATTAAAGCCAACACAGTTCTAGGCTGCATTAACAGAGGGATGGAATCAAGATCACGTGAAATGTTAATACCACTTTATAATGCCTTGGTAAGGTCACACTTGGAATACTGCATTCAGTTTTGGTCGCCACAATGCAAAAAGGATGTTGAGACTCTGGAAAGAGTGCAGAGAAGAGCAACAAAGATGATCAGGGAACTGGAGGCTAAAACATATGAAGAACGGTTGCAGGAACTGGGTATGTCTAGTTTAATGAAAAGAAGGACCAAAGGAGACATGATAGCAGCGTTGCAATATCTCAGGGTTTGCCACAATGAAGAGGGAGTCAAACTATTCTCCAAAGCACCTGAGGGTAGAACAAGAAGCAATGGGTGGAAACTAAACAAGGAGAGAAGCAACTTAGAACTAAGGAGAAATTTCCTGACAGTTAGAACAATTAATCAGTGGAAGAGATTTCCTCCAGAAGTTGTGAATGCTCCAACACTGGAAGTTTTTAAGAAGATGTTGGACAACCATTTGTCTGAATTGGTATAGGGTTTCCTGCCTAAGCAGGGAATTCGACTAGAAGACCTCCAAGGTCCCTTCCAACTCTGTTATTCTATTCTATTCTAAAGTCAATGGGGAAGCTTAGCAACCATGTTACTAACTTAACAACTGCAGCGATTCATTTAACGAATGTGGCAAGAAAAGTCAAAAAATGGAACAAAACTGACTTAACAAATTTTGGAATCAATTGTGGTTGTAAGCTGAGGACTGCGTGCATTATGTTCCTCTGACTATTCCGCTCTCCCTCTTGTAGATCAACGTTGCAGCATCTTCTACGGTGCTCCCAATAAGCCACAGTACGTGTCCGCATTGTGTTCAGATGACGTCTGCCAGTGTGCTGAAGGTAAAGTTAACCTGGACTTTAGATCAATGGTTTTAAGGTCTGTAAATTCAGAGGAACACTTGGGCACATGCCCTCTTCCCACCAAAGCACAAATACAACCCAAGTTTACTTCCATAATGGTTAACTAGAAAGGTGATTTTCAAGGATTATTTAAAATAATGCAGCTGGTCTGCTGTCACTTGGAACTGGGTCTATGACAATTAGTTGCGGCCAAATTCACCACGGCCAATCGCTGCGGGACAAGAGTTACACTAATATCAAAGAAATGGTGGAATAGAATAATTAAAGAAAGGATGCAAAAAGAGGGACAGAATGAAATCTGAATGATATAGTCCTCCAACCCTGTGGCTGTACAACTTTAATACAACTGTGTTTTTTTGGAAACTAATCATAGGTTTATGCACTGGTGGAAATGCTCTAGCCAAGGTCTGGTAGATGTCTGCATCACAACTGCCACCCCAGTCTTAAAATATCCATAGCCACTGTGTTTGCTCCATGTACCCACAGTTAATACCCTGTTTCCCCCAAAATAAGACATCCCCTGATAATAAGCCCAATCGGGCTTTTGAGTGCATTGCAATAAGGCCAAGCGCTTATTTCAGGGTTCAAAAAAAATAAGACAGGGTCTTATTTTCGGGGAAACACGGGTAGTTAGTATAAAATTTTTGATAGTTGATGCCAAAATAGCTACTCTTTTGGCTCTTTGAGGATGTGAAAATAATGCATATGTCCTGTTTTGTCCACTTTCTCCATTCTTTAACCAAAAAAACAACTACCTAAACTCCCATGTTCCTGTCTAAAGAAATTAGATTGGTTTCTCAGCCATCTTGGAGTTAGAATGTTAGATGATAGATTCCCTCCCCTTTGATCAAAGTGGTATCCAGGAATCGGACCATATTTCTTCTACCAAACAGGTGCTTGTCCCCGTTTGAAGCGTACGCTGGAAGATGCAATCACAGAAGAGAAACGGATGAACTTTGCATGTTACAGTCCCCGTGTGCATTACGGTAAGAGCTGGGATTGGTCCTGGGAGCCTCCCCCTCTGTGGCCTGTATATCTTGAACTGATTTCAATTTTCTTCCCTGAAAACCTATAAATGTTGCTTATGCTCACATCTGTGAAGACCTACAGTATATCTCATAATTCAGTTCCTTGTGTCTTTTCCCTTCCTTCACATCAGGGGTGGGTTGCTTACTTACCGGTGCCGGTGCGCTGCGCACGCATCTCCATGTTTCGGGTGCGCTTGCGCTCGCTTCGCATGCGCGCCCCCCTCATGCGATTTTGCTTCTGCACATGTGCGGAAGCAAAATCGCACCAAAATCTCGCGAGGGTACGCGCGTGAGAGAGAGATTTTGGCACGATTTTGCTTCCGCGCATGCGCAAAAGCAAAATCGCCCAAAAATTCACCGAAAAAGATGGCGATGCGCGGGACGGACCGGCGAAGAGGGCTCCGGAGCGGTCGCGCACAAATTGTGCAATTGGCTGCTCCCTACAGGAGCTATGAACCGGACAGCTCCGGCAGGAGCCCACCTCTGCTTCACATGGCCTCTTTTCATTTCTGAAAATATTTTGGTCAATATTGGCATGAGGGGAGATGCCTAGTGATCAAACTGAGACTTGTAGTTTTGCAAAACTCTCCCTCTCTCTCTCCCTCCCTCCCTCCCTCTCTCTCCCTCCATCCCTCCCTCCCTCCCCTATTGTTCCCATGGAGGAGAGTTTTGAAATTAAAAAGCTGCCAAAATAAAGCAAATTAACAAAGGGAATTTTAATGCCTACACTTGGAAAAGGAGGAGAAGCTGTATCTTAGGTGGCAAAGGAGGAGGAGGAGGAGGAGGAGGAGGAGGAGGAGGAGAAGGAGGAGGAGGGACATAATCTCAGATGGCATATGTATTTGAAGAAGAAGAGGTCTGCCTTTCTCCATCCACAATATTATTATTGGGCCACTTGATCAATTAACAGTAATAATTGAAAGTAGTAACGATGCCAATAATAGCTGTGTACTTAGTGTCATACCCCAAATTCTGGAAAAGGAATCGACAAAATCTCATCAATTATAAAAAAAAATCAATTACTTAGAACAGTGCTATATTATGACAATATCTTTACCCAAGATTCTTGGCCAACTGGGGGATTCTGGGAGTTGAAGTCCACGCACCTTCAAGTGGCTAAGATTGAGAAACACTGATCCAAGGAATGCCTTACTGGCACTTTCCATCAAGCTTTTCAGATCTTACAAACCCATCTGCGCTCTTTTAGAAGAGCACACTGCTGTTTTTTTTAAATATGGTTTAGTTCTGTCTTGAAAGAACATAGCCCTATGTTGCACAGAATGTTCATTTAAAGTTTAAACTAAGGAAGAGCTATATTCATCTATGTTTATTTTACTAATTGTGTTTCCATTTGGTACTAGATAGATTTTCTACTGATAATCTATTTCACACTCCTTTATAGTTTACTGTTTACTGTTTCTTATTTCTACACTGAGAGTTTATGCACCAGAGACAAATTCCTTGTGTGTCCAATCACACTTGGCCAATAAAGAATCCTGTTCTATTCTATTCTATTCTATTCTATTCTATTCTATTCTATTCTATTCTATTCTATTCTATTCTCAGCTTGGATATTTTGAATGAAGGTTTAGTGGGCTTTCAGAAGAGCCCATGCTCAGAAATAGTCTCCGTGACAGTTCGTAGGTGGGGTTGACTTGTTTTACCAAGAATGAGATCTTGTAGCACTTATCACCCAGGGGAGGGTTCCAGTTGCCTTTGCTACCGGTGCGCATCGCAACGTTTTGCGCACGCTTGCTCCGCTCACGCACGCATGCACGTCCCATTGAGTGATTTTACTTCCGCGCATGCTCAGAAGGACATTTCAGGCCGAAACACAGCTGAGAGGTGCTCAGCTGTGCTTCGGATGAAGAAATAAAGGTCGGTATTAACCCGAGAGTGGGTGGGAGGGCTTTTTCCCAAAGCAGAGGACGAGGAGAAGCTATCCAAACCTGAAAAAATCGCCGAAAATTCTGATAAAAATTACATCACCAGCGGGCCGCTACCGGTGCGCACGTACTGGTCCGCACCGGTAGGAACCCACCCCTGTTGTCACCTATTAGCTGGGAAATTTGGCAGGTGGCCCAACCCGTTCTTCTTAGATTCCATCCAAATTTGACCCATCCCCTTCAAATTAAAGGAAGTGGTTAGTAATGTTCCCCCCCCCCCCGCTTGTCAGTGATGTTTAAGTGGGACAGAAAACAAAGCCAAGAGAATCTGTCACTCCCTTTGGTTAACTTGACCTCAAATAAATAATTCAGCAGTATTTGCTGGACTCATTACTTAGCCGGACAAGGATTGGCAATGAAGGCCACATGAGTATGCCAACTATTGTCCCCGTGCCTCAGGGACAACACTTGAACTTGAGATAATCTGGAAAAATCCTTAATTCTGACCATCAGTAGGGCAAAAGATGACGGCTTTTGTCTCTCTTCATAGCGTTCCTGGTTCGAGTGGAGCGCGAGAGCCAAGAAAGCGCCTTCCGGGTCTATGAAGTTAAAATCAAGGAGCCCCTGCAATTCAGTGAGTACCCTCCCTTTCATGGGGGTTTAGTTGCCTCTGCTTTACTACTGTTGTAGATGATCAGGCTGAACCGAAGGGAGGGGTCAAACACGTCATCAGTCTCGAATCCCTTCGCACCCACAAGAGATCTAAGTCCATCCCACTGTCAGACTGTCTCCAGCTTACCCCCTAGGAAAGAAAGACCCTCGACTCCATAAGATTTAGAGAAAGGATACTTTTACTAGAGATGCTGATTGCAGCATGGATAAGCAAGCTCTGAAGAAAAACCATGTGAAAATCATATACAGGTAGTCCTTGATTTACAACAGTTCATTTAGTGACCAATCAAAGTTATAACATCACTGAAAAAAAGTGACTTATGATCATTTTTCATACTTATGACCGTTGCAGCATCCCCATGGTCACATGATCAAAATTCAGACTGTTGGCAACTGATTCATATTTATGACGGTTGCAGTGTCCCGGGGTGATGTGATACCCTTTTGTGACCTTCTGATGAGCAAAGTCAATGGAGAAGCCAGATTCACTTCACAACCGGGTTACTAACTTAACAATTGATTGACTTAGCAGCTGTGGCAAGAAAGGTTGTAAAATGGGGAAAACTACTTAACAACTGTCTCGCTTAACAACAGAAATTTTGGGCTCAATTGCGGTCATAAGTCAAGGACTACCTGTAGAAATGGGGCCAGTGGAAAAGCACACTACCTAATTAGATGCCTTCATTTTTATTTTTATTTTCAACCTCAGATTTTTTTCTCTCTCTCTCTCTGTAGCTACGGACTCCAGAATTGAAGCCGGCCAGATCCGTCGCTTTGTGGTTCGGGCCGCTTGCAAGACCCGTTTGGCTGCAGGCAAAGAATATTTGTTGATGGGACGTGACGGTGAAACTCGTGATTCAAATGACCGGTAAGTTGGGAAACAAGAAAGGGAAATTCGGTGTATAGTGTGTTGTTAGAAAGACAGGAGGAGCAAATGCAGAAGTGTGCAGTTAGAGGGCCTTGAAATGTCTGGTCAGGGAGAAGGGAGTACATTTAAGTATAACAACAACAACAAAACTTCAAATAAAGTATTGTTATATAATAATAGTGACAATCTTGAACTAATTACATAATATTAAGATTGACATTGTGCTATTACTCTTGTGTGGGTATGTTTATATATTGATAAAAGGAAATGAGACAAAGCAAATTTACAGAAAATTAAAATACCTTAAAAATAGAAAAGGAAAACGACAGTAATAATAAGAAAAACTACTCATTTCTGACTCCCCATTTCTGTAGATTAGCTAGATAGGTGAACGCTAGAATGATGGATGGATGGATGGATGGATGGATGGATGGATGGATGGATACAGAGAGAGATAATAGATATAGATAATTTAGATATTTAGAGATGATAGATAGATAGATAGATAGATAGATAGATAGATAGATAGATAGATAGATAGATAGATAGATAGATAGATAGATAGACAGACAGATAGATAGATAGATAGAGATGATGGACAGATAGATAATAGACAGAAAGAAAGAAAGATAGATGATAGATGATAGATAGCTAGATAATAGCTAGATAGAAAGAAAGAAAGAAAGAAAGAAAGAAAGAAGAAGAAGAAAAGAAAGAAAGAAAGAAAGAAAGAAAGAAAGAAAGAAAGAAAGAAAGAAAGAAAGAAAGAAAGAAAGAAAGAAAGAAGAAAGGATTTGAAGAAGACATAACGTTATGCAGTTCATTTGTGGACACAGAGGTGGCTCTGCACCAGTGGTGGGTTCCTACCGGTGCGGTCCACTCTACAGTACCGGTAGCGGCCAGCAGATGGCACTATTTGCGCACGACAGCTCCGGTGCCGTCTTTGCCAGTCTGTCGCGCAGCACCATCTTTTTGGGGGAATTTTTTGGCTGATTTTGCTTCCTGCGCATGCGCAGAAGCAAAATGTTGTGACAGGATGCGCTTGCGCACGAGATTTTGGTGATTTTTTGCTTCCGTGCATGCGCAGGAAGCAAAATCACATGAGCGCATGCGTGTGTGTAGCAAGCACGCGCGCGCACGGCAAAACATGGTGATGCACATGCAGCACACCGGTATCGCGAAGAAGCAGCAACCCGCCACTGCTCTGCACAGAATCTAGCCAATGGGGCAGGGGTGGGTTCTGTATTCTCCCGCTGCCGGTTCGCTCAGGGAAGTGCCGTGCGGGTGCGGGCCCATTGCGAGCCACATGTGTACATGCACAGTACTTTTAAAAAGCTACTGTGCATGCGCAGAAGCAAAAAACAAGATGGCGCCTACAGCTCCGCCGAGAGAACCGGCTCAGGGGCGTGGCAGGCCTGGGTCGCTGCCGGTTCCAGCGACCCAGGCCGCCAAGTTACTATCAGTTCTATAGAACTGGTCCGAACCGGTAGGGACCCACCTCTGCAATGGGGGCACTAGAAGACCATTGTTGTAGTAACTGTGGGTGTTATTCTATGATGCCACTCATAGTTTTCTATCAGTTTTGGTAGCCCCTGCCCTCAAAGCTTCATAGCATACAACTCGCCAGCGGGTTCTTATTCCCTTGGCTGGATATTTCAGTGGAGTAAGGTTTCTTTCACAGAGATTTCAGAGCGCTTGTTGTGGTTCACCTCAAGGTCACTTCCCTAGACTCCAGAACACTGTAGAGCAGGGATATCAAACTCAATTTCATTGAGGGCCTGTGGTTGACCTCGGGGGGGCCGGCCGGCCCTGGCCAACTGAGTGGGTGTGGCCAACTGGGTGGGCGTGGCCAGCTTGACGCCACTCCCCAAACTGCTGGCATGTTTCCTCTTTGCATTGAGTAGTCTGTGCCGAAGTGATACGGGCCGGCACCTTACATTTTCCAGGACAGCCCTGCGGGCCGGATCCAGCCCGCGGGCCTTGTGTTTGACACCCCCTGCTGTAGAGCAATTGGTAAGGCATATGGTAGTCATACATTCTGATGACCTGTCGCAACATCCTCATCTGGGTTCTGATAATCAGGGACTCAATGCTGCTTCTCTGGCCCTTTGGGGAAGGAGTGTCATGCCAGACCTGTCACTCAATGTTCTTTCTTTCTGCAGCCCCCAGTACCTTCTGGATAAGAATTCCTGGATAGAAGAGCTACCAGAGTCTCGGCGTTGTAAAGCCACCCAGTATCGCAACACTTGCGGTCACCTTGAGTCTTTCAAAACCTCCTTTGGTATAAACGGCTGCCGCATCTGAACCAAATAACCCCTTGGGCCTTTGACTAACCTGCTGCACCAGGAATTGCACCTCTTTTTTTATGGAATACCCCCTGGCTGAATGCTGCGTTGTGAGTCCCTTAACACTTTGTGATTGGAGGATCTGAAGACACAAGAAGAGTCTGTCGGCATCAAACCAGAATAACCGAATTGGGAGGGACCTTGGAGGTCTTCTAGTCCAACCCCCTGATCAAGCAGGAGACCCTATACCATTTCATACAAATGGCTGTCCAGTCTTTTCTTAAAAACCTCCAGTGATGGAGCAACCCACAATTTCTGGAGGCAAGTTGTTCCACTGCTTAGTTGTTGTAATTGTCAGGAAATTTCTCCTTATTTCTAGGTTGGTTCATTCCTTGATCAGTTTTGTCGCTTCTTGTCTTGCCTTCAGGTGCTTTGGAGAATAGGGTGACCCCATCTTCTTTATGGCAGCCCCTTAGATATTGGAAGACTGCTATCATGTCACTCCTAGCCCTTCTTTTCATCAGATTGGACATACCCAATTCCTGCAACCGTTCTTCATATGTTTTAACCTCCACCCTCACCCCGCCATCCAATCATCTCTCTTACTCTTCTCCGCATTGTTTCCAGAGTCTCTATATCTTTTTTAATATATTGTAACAACCAAAACTGGATGCACTATTCCAAGTGTAGCCTTACCAAGACATTTGGTAAAGCAAATTGAAGCAATTTCTTTACGAGAAAACAGCCAGACATTAAATTGCCTCTAAGCTGGGAGGTCTTTAGCAGAGTTTGGCTCAGTGTTGACAACCATTGCTTTGAAAGGGTTTCATTCTGTCCCAAATTATTGTTACTACACGATCATTTCTGTTCTGATGTGTGTCAATTTCAGTATTATTTTTTTTCCTAGCCAAAGACCTGTTTCACACCATCCACTGCATTGGTTATTTATAATCAGAAGTGCTTTCCATCCGAGAACCAATTCTTTTCTGAACTCAACACCACTTTTTTCTTGGGGAAAAAAAACTAATCACAAAGCAAATGAGGGTGTGTCATTGCTAAAATGGAAGAGCCCCCCCCCCCTCTTTTCCACTCTCCTAATTTTGGGTTTCCCAGGGATTTATCACTATGCGTTCAACTTTCTGTTCGGCTGGACAGACCTCTGGATTCCACATTCCCTCACGTTCAAATGTTTATAATCCAAGCGTCTTTTTGTCTGTTTCTGGAGAACCTGAATTTTGACAAGTCCTAATTTTTAAAAATGTACAAGAATTCTCAGGGTTTGCAAATTCACAAACCAAAATTCTCAGTCATCTCCCGGGGCAGCACCTGTCTCGGAATAGTGTAACACCACCAAACCCCCACCCAAAACTGAGCTACCCTTTCAGTAATCTGCTTAGCCATGCTGGTTAGGATTTTAGGAATTCATAATCCATAATGTATCTAGACTACTTTTGACCAAATAGGTGAGTCTTACAACGAGTTGGCACTGTTTTGCACTACTTTTTCATGCAATAAAATAGTTTACTTTCATTTTGTTTCCTCTTGCCATGTGTTAATTCTTGATTCTGCTAAGGATTCTGCCACTCCGTTCTGATACCCCTGTAATGGCAGCTTTCTTCTATCCCAAGGCTGAAAAGGTAAAGATGGAAGGGAAATTTTATCTAAGATGCCGTATTTTTCGGAGTATAAGACGCACCAGAGTATAAGGGCTCGTTAGGGCTGAAAAAACCTTAGTTTTGGGGGAGGAAAATAGGCGAAAAAAATCTACCTACCAGGTATTCATCTGGCTAGAGTCCTTAGACTGGTCAGCTTCAGCACATTATTTTATCCTCTGGTTAGGGCTGGAAAAAATTTCTTCGCAGGGAGTAGCAATGAAAAAATCCTGCAAGCCGGGAAGTTCTTTAGCACCTCATTAGGGCTGAAAAAACCTTTTTCGGAGGGAGTTGCAATGAAAACAAGCCTGCAAAGACTTAGGGCTGGAAAAAATTCCTTCGCAGGGAGTAGCAATGAAAAAATCCTGCAAGCTGAGAAGTTCGTTAGCACCTCGTTAGGGCTGAAAAAACCTTTTTTGGAGGGAGTTGCAATGAAAACAAGCCTGCAAGCCGGGAAGTTCGTTAGCACCTCGTTAGGGCTGAAAAAAACTTTTTTGGAGGGAGTTGCAATGAAGAGCCTGGAAGTTCATTAGCACCTCGTTAGGGCTGAAAAAACCTTTTTTGGAGGGAGTTGCAATGAAAACAAGCCTGCAAGCCGGGAAGTTCGTTAGCACCTCGTTAGGGCTGAAAAAACCTTTTTCGGAGGGAGTTGCAATGAAGAGCCTGGAAGATCGTTAGCACCTCGTTAGGGCGGGGGGGAAAGCTTTGAAAAAGCTACATTCGGAGTATAAGACACACCCAAATTTTCAGCCTCTTTTAGGGGGGGGAAAGGTGCGTCTTATACTCCGAAAAATACGGTAGTCTCCAGATTTGTATTTCCTGAATCTATAGGCTAGCCCAGGGATGGTGAACCTTTTAGTCACCGAGTGTCCAAACTGCGTGCGCGCATGCCCAAACAGAAAGGTGCGCCCGAATGCGGACATGCGCACTCATGCACGGACATGCACAAACGTGGACATGCGTGACCATGCGCATGCACGGACATGCACGCATGCGCAACAGAGACCCAAAGACCAGCTGGCTGGCGCGAGGCGGGGCATCCCAACATCAACAGCACGGCAAGAGGTAAGATCTTTTGTGAGCTTCTGTTTTGTCATTTGCAGGAAAACCAAAGCTCATGAAATAAATGCCACGGAGATCTGACCTGGGGCGACGGTGTGCATGCCAACAGAGAGGGCTCTGCGTGCCACTTCTGGCACGTGTGACATAGGTTCGCCACAGGGGTGAAATCTACTTACCTTCCCTACCATTTTGGAAGTACACGCACTGACATCACGTCCAATTTTTGACCCACTGCGCATGCGCAGAAGGCTTTGTACATGCACAGAGGGTTAAAACCAGGAAGTAACCGACGTCCGGGTAGGTAGGCGGAGCCTCGTGCCGCTACCACTACCGACTTGCGTATGCCGGACAGAACCGGAAGGATTTCACCACTGGTTCACCATCATCGGGCTAGCCCTACACAATTCCTAGTGGAGAAACGGCCAGATGAATATGGTAAAAAAAACACAGGACGCAAAGCAAGACAGGGAGTCCTCGACTAGCGACCACAATTGAACCAATTTTTTCTGTTGTTAACATAGAACATAGAATAACAGAATTTCAGGGGACTTTGGGAGGTCATTTAGTCCAAGCCCTTGCTCAAGCAAGATAATGTTAAGCAAGATTAATGTTAAATTAATGAGTTCGTCCCTGTTTTACCACCTTTCTTGCCCCCGTTGCTAAGTGAATCACTGCTGTTGTCAAGTTAGTAACCCGGTTGTTAAGTGAATCTGGCTTCCCCATTGACTTCGCTCGTCAGAAGGTCGCAAAATGGGAATCACGTGACCTAAGAGCACTGCAACCGTCATAAATACGAGCCAGTTGCCAAAACGGCTGAATTTTGATCACAGGATGCTGCAACGGTCATAAGTGTGAAAAAATATTCATCAGTCCCTTTTTTCAGTGCTGTTGTAACTTTGAACGGTCACTAAGCGAACTGTTATAAGTCGAGGACTACCTATGGTCCTCAATCACAATTCCTGTTGTGATCTATCTATCCCAGGGGTGGGCAAACTATGGTTCTTTGAGGACCTGTGGACTTCAACTCCCAGAATTCCTGAGCTAGCCATGCATGCATGGCTGGCTGGCTCAGGAATTCTGGGAGTTGAAGTCCACAGGTCCTCAAAGAACCATAGTTTGCCCACCCCTGATATCCCATCTAGAAGGCCACCATTGAGAGAAGCCAATCTGCAAGTCAGCTAGAATGTTTCTTTGAGCTAAAAGCAACCTTTCCACTTTGGTGGCGGTGATGTTCACGACAGACCAACTCCGCTTGGAAATATCTTCAGCCACCAATTCCAAAGTTGTGGGACGAACCGCTTTGATGTTCCAACCCAAGAGGGTGGGTTTGGAGAACGGGGGAGGGTCTCAGGCAAGAGGAAACAGCTTTACAAACCACATTAGGCCCACAAACCAGAATCTGCCCGACTCCGCCCTAAAACATTGCTTGCCAAGAAAAGCAACTTCATATTTGGGGGGGGGGGGGGGGAACGCAGGTCTGGAAAAATAGGATCCTTCATGGTTCATATAGCAGCTGTTGGGTTTTTTTTTTACACAGTTTAACATTCCTGCAAAAAGAAACGAAACCGAGGCATAAAACTCGCTGTGGTTGGGACAGCGTCCTCTGTGCTCTTTGTGGCTGGCAAAATAAACATGAAGTACAGCTATACCGTAAACACAATTGCAATAAACATGCAAAATATTAGTTTAAAAAATACAAATGAGGGGGGGAAAAGTGTCTCTAAGCATGTACCTGTGCTTTTTAACATGAATATATTATCACTCTCATCGATGTCTTCATAAAGATTCCGCCCCCCCAGGGACAGGAATTTCGGCTGTAAGTTCTTGCAGTCACAAATCGAGGAGCTCCATTCTTTTGAATAGGGTGTGAGGGGTTTTTTTGGGCCAAAAGCAGAAAAATAGCCACATATTAAGCACGGTAAGGGGCGTGCATAAGCGCACAATCGTGCCTACCGTTCCTGTCCTAATGTACACATATATTCTTACCTCTTTTACTCTTATTCATGCTTGTGCTATTACATATATATTCAATCATGTTTTACTGTTTATACTTTGCTTATAATCATATATGCTTGACAAATAAACAAATACAAATACAAATATTTTGGTCACGTGATGGGATGCAGCCAGTGGTGGGATTCAAATTTTTTACTACCGGTTCTGTGGGCGTGGCTTGGTAGGCGTAGTGTGGCTTGGTGGGCGTGGCTTGGTGGGCGTAGCAGGGGAAGGATACTGCAAAATCTTCATTCCCTCCCCACTCCAGGGGAAGATTACTGCAAAATCCCCATTTCCTCCCGATCAGCTGGGACTCAAGAGGCAGAGAATAGATGGGGGTGGGGCCAGTCAGAGGTGGTATTTACTGTACCAGTTCTCCGAACTACTCAAAATTTCCGCTACCGGTTCTCCAGAACTGGTCAGAACCTGCTGAAACCCACCTCTGACATAGATGTAAACAATATCTACCTAGTGTGCAAAAGAGACAATAAACAAGTCAAAAGGGGAACAAAAAGACAAAAATACTCTGTTTTCCCCAAAACAAGTCATCCCCTGATAATAAGCCCAATCGGGCTTTTGAGTGCATGGCAATAAGGACAAGCGCTTATTTCAGGATTCAAAACAATATTTGGTCTTATTTTCGGGGAAACATGGTACCTGCCTTCCAGCAATCAGCACCCAGATAGGCATAAATTACTTCCAAGATTAACACCTGACCAATAATCAAGAAGTAAACAATACCCCAATCAAGGAAGTGCTAAACAAACTAACAATAAACAGGCCAATTAAAGAACCTCCAAGACCACTCCCATCAACACTGACAGGACAATCCACTAGAACAGACATGTCAAACTCAAGGCCCGCAGGCCAAATCTGGCCCATAATCAGGGGTGAAATTCAAAAATTTTCCCTACCGATTCTGTGGGCGTGGCTTGGTGGGCATGGCAGGGGAAGGATATTGCAAAATCTCCATTCCCACCCCACTCTGGGGCCAGCCAGAGGTGGTATTTGCCGGTTCTCCGAACTACTCAAAATTTCTGCTACCGGTTCTGCAGAACCTGTCAGAACCTGCTGAATTTCACCCCTGCTTAGATCTGGCCAGTAGAGCCACCCTGGAAACAGTGAAGGATTGGCCCACGGCACCTTGGCCTGGCTCAGGCCAGCTGGGTGCTGATCTACAACTTGGTGCCAGCTATCCGAGCCGGAATGCGGTCAGCTTTAGATCCACGGGGCCGCCCTGGAGCCAGCGAGGTGCTGCCTTCACCCTGCCCCCTGGGCATGTGCACAGGAGGCAGTGCACACGCAGGGCCTGGCATCCCTGGGGACCGTTTTGCCCCACAGGCTGACTGTGTTCTGAGTGCTTCCCTTTCACCCAGGATACAAGCACTCACCGCCTCCTGTGCGCACACCCAGGGGTGGGGGCGAGGCAGTGGGACGGTCTCTCGCTGGCTCCAGGACAGCCTCACGGGTTGGATCGAAGGCTGACCATGTTCTGGCCCAGATGGCAGCACCAAGTTTTAGAATAGATCAGCGCCGCGCTCACAGCAGAACCTCCGTATCCTGCTCGCCAGCCTGGCCTCACAGCCTGTGAGACTTCCCTTTTGCTGGGACCAACCCCGCCCCTGCGTGGGAATGGATTGGGACCTTTAGGTCAATTGGGTGGCAGGCGGAAGCCATATAAACTGAGAGAAAATCCCATTCCCTTCTAGCACTGATGATGTTACCTAGTTTGGGTAATGAAACGTCTGCAAGAAAACAACGAAGCTCAGAGAGCACCCAGGAATCTTCGTTGAGAAGAGAATTGGCGGTCCAACTTCTCCAACAGTATCCATTCAATTTTAGGCTATTTTTGTATCCATATATTTTTTTTAAAAAAAACCAGATTGTTTTAAACTAAAAAGAGCTTTCATTTATCCGGATCTTTATTCTGCAATTATTTTCGTTCCTTCTTTAAACATTCTGCTCCTGTTACAGAGCACTTGCATGTAAATACCAGGTTTAATATCTATGCCACATTGGCAGCCGAGAAGAAACAGGGCTGGTTGGGTTAATCGGTGTCAAAATGATCATTATCATGCTTTATCAGTCACTCAGTTGAGTGATGCAGCAAAAAAAAAACATTTTCCAGTATTTTCAGAATGCAGCCAAATACAAATTTTGGAGCTAATTAAAAGATGTTGGCTTAAGAACACGGAGGAAACAGTCCTTCTCTTCCAGAAAGATAATAGTCTGATGATAGGGTTGCTTGCCAATGTTACTGCAGACATGTTGAAACCATGTCTCTAGTAAAACGACAGAGGCGTATTCCTAAAGTAATTGCGCTAATCTATTCTGCGTTTTTTTTAATGGATTTTTATTTTTTTTCTAGAAAAAAAAGATGAAAGACATAAGAGAACAACCATTGCAGATATCTAAAAATGGTTAACTGATGGCAAACTAATGGACCAAAATTTGTTAATGTGAGCGTTTCATTGCTCATCCAATCAACGTCATCAGTCAAAATTAAAATTAAAAAATTATTTAGGCAGAGAGTTAAGAGACTTGTCGGAATGTACCAATTCTTGCCGTACCAACTGTAGGGGTTTCTCCTCAAAATGTATTGCAATATATCAATGAAGACTCAATCATCCAGGCCAAAAGTATCTAAAAAGGTTAAGTCATGGCAACTGGACCAAAATTTGTTAACCTGAGACATTTCGTTACTCATCCAAGCAACTTCATCTGTCATAGATGATAGATAGATAGATAGATAGATAGATAGATAGATAGATAGATAGATAGATAGATAGATAGATAGATAGATAGATAGATAGATAGATAGGTAGGTAGGTAGGTAGGTAGGTAGGTAGGTAGGTAGGTAGGTAGGTAGATAAATAGATAAATAGATAAATAGATAAATAGATAAATAGATATCATTACAGATCATCTCATTCTGGATGATGGAAAGAATGTGTGGTGAGAAAAACAGTTGTAAGAAAGCATTTTATTTTTATTTATTTATTTATTTTATTTTTTTATTTTGTCAAGCATGTATTAGATAACAGATATAGGTATAAACATGGTTATTAATACATAACATGGATACAAATAAATGGGGGACAGTAGGACAGGGATGGTAGGCACGTTGGTGCGCTTATGCACGCCCCTTACACACCTCTTAGGAATGGGGTGAGGTCAACAGTAGATAGTCTAAAGTTAAAGTTTCAGGGGTTTGGGGAAGAAACCACAGAGTCAGGTAGTGTATTCCAGGCATTGACCACTCTGTTGCTGAAGTCGTATTTCCTGCAATCAAGTTTGGTGCGGTTTAACTTAAGTTTGTATCTATTGTGTACTCGTGTGTTGTTGTGGTTGAAGCTGAAGTAGTCATTGACAGGTAGGACATTGTAGTAGATAATTTTATGAACTACATTTAGGTCAGATCAAAGGCGATGTAGCTCTAAGTTGTCTAAGCCCAAAATTTCAAGTCTGGTGGAATAAGGTATTCTGTTGCGAGCAGAGGAGTGGAGGACTCTTCTCATGAAATATCTCTGGAGTCTCTCAATTGTATTAATGTCCGATATGCAGTGCGGGTTCCAGACAGATGAGCTGTATTCGAGAATTGGTCTAGCAAATGTTTTGTATGCTCTAGTTAGCAGTACAATATTATCAGAGAAGAAGCTACACAAGATTAGGTTAACAACTCTTAATGCCTTCTTAGCAATGCTGTTGCAGTGGGCTCTGGCACTTACCATATTTTTTGGAGTATAAGATGCACCTTTTTACCCCCAAAAGAGGGTGAAAACTTGGGTGCGTCTTATACACCGAATGTAGCCCCACCCACCCAGTCACCCCCACCGTTTGGCCTCTGTCTTCCAGCAATTTACCTGTTTGCAGCAAAGAGGGAAGAACCTGTAAAGCCAAGCAAGTCAATAGCAGCTTCCCGACCTACAGCTGATTTGCCACGTGCTAAAATGAAAGTGAAACTAGCTTGCAAAGAGGCAAATAGCTGGGAGAGACACGCAGATTTTTATTTTCTGCTGAACTGGATGCAAGGGGTAAGTGAATAACTATAAATGTCTGTAGAATGTTCAAATTATTAGACTGATTTTTTAAAGACTGCTTTATTATTGTTCTAGAACCAGGGGTCTACAACCTTGGCAATTTTAAGACTTGTGGACTTCAACTCCCAGAATTCCACAGCCAGCTTTGTTAGCTTTGCTGGCTGTGGAATTCTGGGAGTTGAAGTCCACAAGTTTTAAAGTTGCCAAGGTTGGAGGCCCCTGTAAATCTAGACAACTTAACAAAATAAAGAAGCTTTTTAAAATAAATGCTTGCTCTGAAGAGGCCCAGTGCTATTGTATCTTCTTTTAAATAATAGAGAATAATGTATACTTCCAGAAATTTTAATTAATTTTAACAGCTCTGTACAAGTATAGTCTGAAATGTAACAGTGTCCTGTTTAGTATAAGAGTTAAATCCTGGCTTACCTTGGAGTAGATCTATTTAAATAATTGGGAGGAGTTAGTGTGACTACATTTAAGAAAACTTTCTGGCATAATGTACATTTCTCCAATTCTTTGCTATTTCTATGGGTCAGGCACACATGCACAGAAATACACAGCAAACAGTGTATATCATCTGTGCTGTTGTTTGCTGTTTGGCAAATTGCCTGGAGGCAGAGGCCTTTTTTCCTTGTTTTCCTCCCCCAAAACTAAGATGCATCTTATACTCCGGTGCGTCTTATACTCCGAAAAATACGGTACATCTTTAGAGATGAGTACTTCAAGGTCCTTGAAAGAATGAGGGTCCTCTACAAGGTTGTGTCCATTCAGCTTGTATTTTATGTTCTGATTTTTTTTGCCAATATCTAAGTCAGAGCATTTGTTGGTTGAGATTTGAAGTTGCCACTTGTTTGACCATTCTGACACATAGTCAAGGTCTTTTTGAAGGGTAGCAGCATTGTCAGTGGTGTTGAATAGTTTTACATCATCAGCGAAGAGAACGCAGTTGCTTTTAATATGATCACAAAGGTCATTTATGTAAAGTATAAAGAGAATTGGTCCTAGAACGCTGCCTTGGGGGACACCGCTGTTAACAGGTACAGGGTTTCATAGGACGCTCTCTATTTTGACCACTTGTTGCCTGTTTGACAGGAACGCAGTTATCCATTTGTGCAGGGGTCCAGAAATGGCATAAGATTTTAATTTTAGAAGTAGTTTGTTGTGTGCCACTGAATCAAAGGATTTACAGAACTCTATGTAAATTGCGTCTATTGCTTTGCCCTGTTCGAGTTGTGTAGTCCATATGTTTTTGCAGTGTAGGAGTTGCAGATTACAGGATAATATTTTTCTGAAACCAAATTGTTTTTTTAGAGAGTAGGTTGTTTGTCTTTAAGTGGAGGGTAATGGATTGGTTAATGATTGATTCCATGACTTTGCAGGTGATGCAACATAAAGAGATTGGTTTGTAATTTTCAGCTAGGCTGGGGTCTCCCCTTTTTTTTCTTGAGGCTGCTCTGCTTGTAGAAAAACAAAAGATACATCTTAATTAGGAAAAAGCCTAACTCAAGTCTATTGACAGATATGATTTTACACGAGCTCTCCATCAATCAGATAGGTAGCTTAGCTGAGCGAGCTCTCCATCAGTCAGATAGGTAGCTTAGCTGAGCGGGTGAAAGTTAGCAGAGAAAGGAGATGTAATCAATAGAGGAAGGAAGTACTGAACACCCAAGATTTTCAATCTAACCAACATAACACCTACAAACACGCCAAATCGGTCTTTGAGACAAAGAAGCTAAAAGCACAGCATCCCTCCGCTGCCTAGGTCTGCATCTGTTGCTCCTGGGGGTTTATTGTCATTCTGATCCCTGCTAATCTTTTCTGCATCGTTCCAATTTTAATATGTGTGCGGATGAGTGAGCACAGTCAATAAGCTTATAGGTGCAGAAAGCTGATGCAGGCAAAGATGAAGGCTGACGGAGGAGGAGGAGGAGGAGGAAGAGGAAGGAAGGGGAAGGAGAAGGAGAAGGGGAAGGGGAAGGGGAAGGGGAAGGGAAGAGGAAGGAAGGAAGGAAGGAAGGGAGGGAGGGAGGGAGGGAGGAAGGGAAGGGAAGGGAAGGGAAGGGAAGGGAAGGGAAGGGAAGGGAAGGGAAGGAAAGGAAAGGAAAGGAAAGGAAAGGAAAGGAAAGGAAAGGAAAGGAAAGGAAAGGAAAGGAAATAGGAAAGGAGGAAGGTGTGTGGATTGATGGAAGGAAAGGGAAAAGGGGAAAGGAGAAGAGAAAGGAAAGGAAAGGAAAGGAAAGGAAAGGAAAGGAAAGGAAAGGAAAGGAAAGGAAAGGAAAGGAAAGGAAAGGAAAGGAAAGGAAAGAAGGAAGGTGTGTGGATTGAAAGGGAAAAGGGGAAAGGAGAAGAGAAAGGAAAGAAGGAAAGGAAAGGAAAGGAAAGGAAAGGAAAGGAAAGGAAAGGAAAGGAAAGGAAAGGAAAGGAAAGAAAGGAAAGGAAAGGAAAGGAAAGGATAGGAAAGGAAAGGAAAGGAAAAAAGAAAAGAAAAGAAAAGAAAAGAAAAGAAAAGAAGGAAGGAAATGAAAGGAAAGGAAAGGAAAGAAGGAAAGGAAAGGAAAGGAGGGAGAAAGAAAGAAGGAAAGAAAAAGAAAGAAGGAAAGAAAAAGAAAGGAAGGAAGGAAGGAAAGAAGGAAAGAAGGAAGGAAGGAAGGAAGGAAGGAAGGAAGAAAGAAAGAAAGAAAGAAAGAAAGAAAGAAAGAAAGAACGAAAGAACGAAAGAACGAAAGAACGAAAGAACGAAAGAACGAAAGAACTCAAGTTAAGGGTTGGGACCAAGAAGCACTCTGAAGGCTGCTATTGTAGGTTTCTCCTCAAATGGCTGCTATGTGCTATCTGTAAGCACTCTGGTGCCTTCCCGTGCTTCACGGCATTTCTTTAAGACTAGCAGGGTTCCTAATTGACCACAAGGAATACATGATACATGAGGGCTGGACATCAGGGTTCATCCCTTGAACACCTAAATGCTATTGTGCCTTCAAAGAATGGGTCCCATTTTGAACAGCACAGAGTGAGAATCGAAAGGCCCAGTGCCTGGGGAGAGGAAGACATCATCTCCCAGAGGGGTGGATAAATGGTGTTTATATGAGCGAGATTGAGTTGTGAGACCTGACTTAAGTGGACGCTAAAGAGAAACCCTTTTGTTGCAACGCAAACCTCCAACTTCCAATTTCACGTTTCTTTCTTGCAAAGAAAAGCATTCGCAGAAGAAACATCCCAGCCCCCCCCTTTTTCTGGGGCGCCCTGTCTTTTCCCTTTTTTTAATCTCTCTTTGCCTTCCCTCCCCCTTTTAGCTGAAACCCACTAAAAGCTGCTTTGTGCAATCTGGCTTTACCACAGTCATCTCTTGTGGGAAGAGAAATAGTTCCAAACAAGCTCTGGAAAATACAGCAATGAACAGAGACGCCATTGCCAGGCACAGAAGAGAGGATCCCTCGATTCGGCTTAGATAAAAATAATTTTGCTTACTCCAAACTGCTTTCGCCTCCCCCCCCCCCCCCCCACCTTTTGTCTTTCTCTCCACAGATCCCCGGACTACAAGCTCCATCGCCACTTGTTTTCTTGGCTGCAAGGTTCATAAGCTTTTTTTTTTAACCCAGTTTCTGCCCCCAAACTCTCATTAGAGTCAGGTGAGACTTCCAAAAGGGGCCCGATCCTTTGATAGCTATGTAGAGCCTCTATCCACAAAGTATATTTGATAGGTAATGTTGGAAGAAATGTCCATCTGGGTTCAGTTCCAAGTGGGGAGAAAGACACTGGAAACATGGAGACTGCCTGAAAAGATGGTTTAATGGTGGACAGGACCACGTGGCTTTGTGGTCCTGGGCAAAAAAGCACATGGTTGAGGGAGAGAGAGAGAGAGAGAGAGAGAGAGAGAGAGAGAGAGAGAGAGAGAGAGAGAGAGAGAGAGAGAGAGAGAGAGAGAGAGAGATTTATACCCTCTGTTGCAGTGGTGGGTTCCTACTGGTGCGGTCCACTCTATAGCACCGGTAGTGGCCCGCTGGTGATGTCACAGTACCAGTGCCAGTACCAGTTGCTGGTGCCTGGGCGCCACCATTAAAAATTTTTTTTAAAATTTTTTAAAAAATTTCTTCTGCGCATGCCCAGAAGCCGAGCTTCCTGCACTGCGCATGTGCTGCCTTCCTACCCCATAGTGAGTCCAAACAGGGGAGGATGGCTGAGGGAGCGCGTGAGACGCTGAAAGAATGGGTGGCAGGAGCTATCTCCATTCCCCTCCCTTCAGCAGTCCGAGAAGCCACGAATGCACAGTGATGATCCCAGGCATTTTCACACATTCGAGGCTTCTCGAGCTGCTGATGGGAGGGGGAACAGGCAGCAGGAGCCTAGGATCATTGAATGGAGAGAAGCATTCAGGCCAGACGGAGCCTCCTAGAAGAACCGCTGCGGTCTTGCTGCTCCCACTGCGGGGGGCTGTGTTGCGGATGGGCAATGCCCCCCCCACTTCTCCGGCCGCTGCCAAGCTTCCGAGGCCCACGCCCACCCGGTCACATTGCTTGCAAGCCACACCCACAAAATAAGCCATGCCCACAGAGTGGTAGTAAAAAAAATTGGAACCCGTCCCTGCTCTGTTGGGCTTTGAATTTGAGCTTGTGTTCTGATTGGTCATCAGACTCCCATGGGGCCATGCAGGGGTAACTTTGTAGGTTGTTTTTTGAGTCCCAGGCTTGGTTGAGCCTTGCTGGGTGATGATGTAATGAAAGGGCTTTGGGCAATTCCTACTATGGCTCTGCCTGAAGGAGGTAGATCTTTGTTATGTAGAGTAGACTGGCTCAGGCTTTAACGGCCCATTGAAAAGGTGGGGGGGGGGCCTGAGTTTCTGCCTCTCTTTTAAGGGAAATATTCTGCCCTTTTAATATTTCCTAAAATATCTCATTTTCCTAGGAGAGGGGTGGGTGCTAACTTCCTACAGTAGGCAACTAGAAAGACAGAGAGAGAGAACATAATTCAAATCTGTTGTTCAAGAGCAGAGGTCTTCGGACTTGGCAACTTTAAGACTTGTGGACTTCAACTCCCAGAATTCTATGGTGGCTGGAGAATTCTGGGAGTTGAAGTCCACAAGTCTTAAAGTTGCCAAGTTTGGGGACCCCTGTTCAAGAGGGTATCTCCTTCCCATGAGTAGGCCATGCCCACCATGCCCACGCCCACCCAGCAACCGGGCAGAGAACCACTTGCTAAAATTTTTGAAGCCCACCCCTGGTCTAAGTGCTATTGCTACTTGCGTTGTGATTTTTAGTTCTGATTTACAGGGTAACTTTAAAATCCTTGTGCAGTTTTTATTGTTAATAACATCACTTCCATACAAGAAGCAACGGGTTGAACGTGTAGGAATGTTAGCTTTCAACATATTCACACCATCATCTGAGATACAAAACATAGCAGAAGTCCCCAAAGAAGCTATCCAGCTGTAGTCAACTGATATACTTCTTATCCTAGCATTTTATCTAGTGGGATTTTACTTCTATCTTGAATTTATTCCCTCTCTATTGCAATTTACAGATAGTTTAAATCTTCTTGAAAATTAAAACTGCACAAGAATATTATATCTTATTTATTCTGTCCATTTTGAACCCAAGTGATGGATTTGGGAATTGTATGCCAGAGTCAACTTGCTGGAGCAGCTCATAAACTCTGCAAATCAATCAATGTCAATCCATCAATGTCTTCTGTAACCTCCAAAATCTCCTGCCTGGGGCAACTGTCTCATTTTGTCTTATATTAGGATTTGCCTAACAGGGTGGAGCTACTTTGCCAAGTATGTGACCAGCCCAGTCTGTACTCCACATCATTGCTTCATTTATCTAGATACAATTAGCAATAGCACTTAGACTTAGATACCACTTTACAGTGTTTATCATCCCTCTCTAAGCGGTTTACAGAATCAGCTTATTGCCCTCAACAATCTGGGTCCTCATTTTACTGACCTCGGAAGGATGGAAAGCTGAATCTTGAGCAGGTGAGAATCGAACTGCTGGCAGTCAGCAGAGTTAGCCTGCAATACTGCATTCTAACCACTGCGCCATTATGGTTCTTAATTGATCTTGTATGGGCTTTGATTCCCAGAATTCCCCAGAAATGCAACCATCGTTACAGTGGATTTTGGGAGCTGAAGTTCATTGTACAAGAAGATCACTTGGAGAAAACCATTACTTGACACACCCACACCTGAAACCCTTATAGACAGAACACTGACAGTAACATCCTCTAAACTCCGCTGATGATGTTACCTAGCCTGGTAATGAAAGGTTCGGAAACCAACCCTCAAGCTCAAAGAACGAACATTTACCCTCATGCTACATTTCTTAATTTGTCTATGTTTAAATGGACCTCAAATTAAATATTGCTGACAAAATTACACCTTATCATGCTACTAAGAAATATCCCCTTCTGGGAGTATCTGGGGACTTTCCAGAGCAACAGTTTTGCAAATTAATTTAGATCACTGCTTTTCAAACTTGGCAAGGGGAATTGGATTCAAAAACACTGATTTAACTGGTCTCCTTTGCTTCCTAAGAGCATAACAGCGTTCAACTTTTGATATTTCCTATAATTTCAGACAAGGAGTTAGCTTTTTCTTCTGCCCCATCTACAGCTCATTGATAATGTCAAAACATTGCCTCAGCAGACTTCACAAAACGCATTAAACCCTAATGGGAATAATGTGATTTTGCCTTCACACGTTGTTCGAACCCAGCCAAGTGCAGTTTATTCAATAATCTGTGATTATGGAAACAAAGGCTTAGTTCAAAGCCCTGAATCAACCATGGGGAATGTTTGTAAACATGCTGTGACCTCAAAGCAACTTTTTATACCTATGCTGGTCAGGTTCTCTCAATACACTGCATCGAAACATTATCTGTTTGTCTGTGACTTATCCTGATGAGCTAAATCATTCGTCATGACTTCTAAGGTCTAGATTATGTCTTCGGGTAAAAACAACACTTACATTTTATTCCATAAATCTCGGTCCAACAAACAATGGCTTAAAACAATGCTTGAAAGCAGACAGAATGTATGTATTTCATTGTCTCAAAACAGCCTTGTCTGCATTTATATTATTAAAACACAAACAGTCATTAATTGTAGCTCCTAATAGCCAGGTAGTTTTCAGCTTACTTTTCCTGCAAATAATTCGATCGGCTTTTCCTTGCAAACTTATCAGATCAATGAAGCTGTCAGGAAACAGCTCGTAGCAGACAGTCGGCCTGCAATCTTCCAGATTTTTTTTTAAAGGCATACATTTCAAAAGGTGTCACTGTTAAGTTCCGAGACTGAAGAGGCTGGAGACAGTATTGTGACTGACAGCTCTTTATTGAATAACAGTCAGATCCAGCAAAGGAACCAGCCTGACAGCTCTCCCTTTTATACAGGGCTGTCAGCTGGTTCAACCAATCAGCAGACTCCTTTTTCCCACTCAGAATAGCGGACCTTGGAATAAACAGTTTAAACGTTAATACATAACAGTCATAATTCTCAGGATATAGAATGGATCATTCCATGTTGGAAAGGAGGCGGGATATACTATCGTAATATTCCCTTAGGTAAAACATTCCTATCCTCAGCCAGTTGCATTTTTTATTTTATTCAAAAAGTTTTATTAGTACAAAGTACAAACATTTTTCTCTTTTTCTCCCCCCTCCCCCCCTCCCCCCCCCCGACTTCCCAGAAAAAGCACAGGGTATAATCTTCAATAAACATAAACTTAAAATATACTATCAAATTATAAGTTCAAAATTTCTCTAATTTTTTAACTCCTCATTGTTTAAGACCTTTTAAACACATTCTAAAATTCTTAACATATATCATTCTTAAGCTATATATATCTTCTTAATCTGATACTTATTTTGAATATAGTCAGTCCATCTACTCCATTCCAATATCTCTCTCTCATTTGAGTGATCTTTTAAATATGATGAGATTTTTGCCATTTCTGCCAGATGTGCACCTTTTAATGTCCATTCCTCAATAGTAGGTATACCAGTTGCATTTTTTAACATATTTAGAATGGAATGGAATGGAATGGAATGGAATAGAATAGAATAGAATAGAATAGAATAGAATAGAATAGAATAGAATAGAATAGAATAGAATAGAATAGAATAGAATAGAATAGAATAGAATTTTATTGGCCAAGTGTGATTGGACACACAAGGAATTTGTCTTTGGTGCACATGCTCTCAGTGTACATAAAAGAAAAGTTTGTCAAGAATCTTTTTTTTTCTTATTTCCTGTAAACTGCCTTTCACAAATACACCTCCTCCATCTGTGCTCTGAAATATTCTACTCACTTCTGGATTTCCGTCACATAAATCCTTGCTGAATTTGTTTTCCAACCTGCAGGGGAAATGACTACAGTATTTTACGAGCCCTCT
This sequence comes from Diadophis punctatus similis, assembly GCA_023053685.1. Classification (NCBI taxonomy): domain Eukaryota; kingdom Metazoa; phylum Chordata; class Lepidosauria; order Squamata; family Dipsadidae; genus Diadophis; species Diadophis punctatus. Next base: position 253,600,801 of record JALIGW010000002.1, read on the forward strand.
TAAAAAAAATACAATCCCCGGTTGCAGTGACATTTGATCCTCTGTTTGCTCCCAATTTTGCTGCAGGAGAAAATATATATCTTAGACGCAGTGTTTCCCAACCTTGGCAACTTGAAGATGTCTGGACTTCAACTCCCAGAATTCCCCAGCCAGCATTCGCTGGCTGGGGAATTCTGGGAGTTGAAATCCAGACATCTTCAAGTTGCCAAGGTTGGGAAACACTGTCTTAGAGGATCAAGAAAATCAAGACAGCCACTGGCATTTTTTTTCCTTCTGAGCAGAAAACAAGGCAAGCATCAGCAACGGGTCTATCAATGTTCTCAACAGAAGGACTCACCGGATTTTGAAGTAATTATGTTCCTGCCAAAAAACAATGGCAGTAACATAATTACTGCTACAAAGAAACAGCTTTCTGATCTGAATTGCTGGCTTCAGCTTACACTCCAGTGCTGAAAAAGTAGTAACCTTTTCTCCATCTTGACCCTCAACGTGTCACTTTTCCAATAAGTAGAGATAGACATAGTGGCTGTGCTGTGGACATTATCCATGGCTAACAAATGTGTGTTAATTCATGCTAAGTAATATGGAAGGGCAGCAATTGTCCTGTCTCAGATCTGCTTTTCTGAAGAAGAATGAAGAATATAGAATTTACACAGGGCTTTGGTTAACACCAGGCCTTAGCTAAATAAATGTACTGTTTTTCTATGATAGAAAAATGCTCTTCCGGGTCATCATCCACCCATTTTAAAATATATATATATATATATTTTTATTAAATATTTTTTTACAAAGTAAAAAACAAGAGTGGTAATTGTGAGAGGGATCTTGGAGTCCTAGTGGACAACCATTTAAATATGAGCCAGCAGTGTGCAGCAGCTGCCAAAAAAGCCAACACAGTTCTAGGCTGCATAAACAGAGGGATAGAATCAAGATCACGCGAAGTGTTAATACCACTTTACAATGCCTTGGTAAGGCCACACTTGGAATACTGCATTCAGTTTTGGTCACCATGATGCAAAAAGGATGTTGAGACTCTAGAAAGAGTGCAGAGAAGAGCAACAAAGATGATTAGGGGACTGGAGGCTAAAACATATGAAGAACGGTTGCAGGAACTGGGTATGTCTAGTTTAATGAAAAGAAGGACCAAGGGAGACATGATAGCAGTGTTCCAATATCTCAGGGGTTGCCACAAAGAAGAGGGAGTCAAACTATTCTCCAAAGCACCTGAGGGTAGAACAAGAAGCAATGGGTAGAAACTAAACAAGGAGAGAAGCAACTTAGAACTAAGGAGAAATTTCCTGACAGTTAGAACAATTAATCAGTGGAACAGCTTGCCTCCAGAAATTGTAAATGCTCCAACACTTGAAGTTTTAAAGAAGATGTTGGATAACCATTTGTCTGAAGTGGTGTAGGGTTTCCTGCCTAAGTAGGGGGTTGGACTAGAAGACCTCCAAGGTCTGTTATTCTATTCTATTCTATTCTATTCTATTCTATTCTATTCCATTCCATTCCATTCCATTCAATATAATTTTTAAAATGAATGCAAAAGTAGTAATGATAGAGTAATAGAAAAGAAATGAAAAAAGAGAAAAGGGAAGGAAAAATATATAAAGGAATAGCTTCCAATCTTCTGTATAGCAGTTACAAATGCATTTACTGTATATTTCATGGAATGGAATGGAATTGGAATAGAATGGAATGGAATGGAATGGAATGGAATGGAATAAAATAAATAGAATACTGTAGAAGAGAAGAGAAGAGAAGAGAAGAGGGAATAGAATAGAATAGAATAGAATAGAATAGAATAGAATAGAATAGAATAGAATAGAATAGAATAGAATAGAATAACAGTAGTTTGTTTAGAAATCATTTGAAGCTACAACGGCACTAAAAAGTGATTTATGACCATTTTTCGCACTTATGACTGTTGCAACATTCCCATGGTCATGTGATCAAAATTCAGATACTTGACAACTAACTCATATTTATGATGGTTGCAGGGTCCCGGGGTCACATGATCACCTTTTGTAACCTTCTGACAAACAAAATCAATGGGGAAAGTAGATTCACTCAATAATCAAGTTACTAACGTAACAAGTGCAGTGATTCAAATAACTGTGTCAAGAAAGCCGTACAACGGAGCAACACTCACTTAACAAATGTCTCACTTAGCAAACAGAAAATTTGTGCTCAGTTGTGGTCGTAAGTTGAGGACTACCTGTATAACTTCCCTGGTTTGTCTATGGGTCAATGTGTACATAGTAGCAGGCCATAACACCATGGCACAAATTTTAGGGATTTATTTATTTATTTTATTTTGCAATTCTTATATGCTGCCCTACTCCCAGAGGGATGGACATATTCCTTCTGCAACAATTTTGTGAGATGGCATATAACAGTGATGGCGAACCTTTTTTCCCTCGGGTGCCGAAAGTGCGTGCGCGCGCGCTATCACGCACATGTGAGTGCCCACACCCATAATTCAATGCCTGGGGAAGGTGAAAACGGCCTTCCCCGCCCCCGCAGAGGCCCTCTGGAGGCCAGAAACGGCCTGTTTCCCGACTTCCGGTGGGCCCAGTAGGCCCGCTTTTCGTCTTCCCCAGGCTCCAGTGGCTTCCCTGGAGCCTGGGAAGGATGGAAACGCCCCCCGGAGGCCCTCCGGAAACCTAAAATGCCCTCCCAGAGCCTCTGTGCCAGCCGAAAATCAGCTGGCCGGCGCGCAGATGTGCACTGGAGCTGAGCTAGGGCAACGACTCGCGTGCCTGCAGATATGGCTCCGCGTGCCACCTGTGGCACACGTGCCATAGGTTCGCCATCACTGGCATATAACAACGATCCCCAACTTTTCTGGCTCTGCGGACCAGTGGCAGTGGGGGGGGAGAGGGGATGGTTTCATGCATGTGCCTGCTTGCACAAATGAAGCTTGGCACACTCGCCTTTCACTTGTGGGGCCCAAGTATCAAAACGCCAGAGTCTGGTACTGGGTGATAGACCATGGGTTGCCATACTGTATAGCACATTCTTAAATTTAACATGTTCCTATGAGCTTATCCACAATTGAATCACGATTTATTTCACTGTTCTGAGTTTAGATTTGAATAGTACTCTAAAGTAACACACCCACTGGCTGGGTGTGACTGACTACAGTTTATTGCATGAACTCAGTCACGGGCCTTTGAAGACAACCAAGTAGAACAGTCTTTTTCAACCCACTTCCTCCATCCATGGCTTTGAACTACAACTCCCAACACCACAGGCCAACATGGCAACTTTTTTTGTCTTTCTTTCCAAAAAGAAGCAGGGTGAAGATTGGCAGGCAAAACAGTTTGGCCTAGTCATGCCCAAATGGGACAGATTCCAGTCCACATAGAGCCTGGCCCACCCACAGAATAAGCTTACATTTGGAAAGGTTTTGGTGCTGCATAAATATGCAGCAACAGGAGGAGGAGCCACACAGTGGAACAAATAGAAAAGCCAATGTAAATAAGTATCTTAGGAAAGAGATTAAATGTCTGTAATTTATGAAAGAAAGAAAGAAAGAGAGAGAGAGAGAGAGAGAGAGAGAGAGAGAAAGAAGAAGAAAGAAAGAAAGAAAGAAAGAAAGAAAGAAAGAAAGAAGAGAGAAAGAGAGAAAAGAGAGAGAGAGAAAGAAAAGAAAAAGGAAAGAGAAAGGAAAGAGAAAAAGACAGAAAGAGAGAAAGAAAAAGAAAAGAAAAAGAAAAAAGGAAAGAGAGAAAGACAGACTGACTGATGGATGAATGAATGAATGAATTTTGGCAATAGTATTGTATTCTGCTCTGCTTTTAATTCCAATTAAATTGCATGGGTGTTCGACTCCGCTTTGCACATGTGGTTTTCTAGCAAAAAGGATGTAGGCCAGTGTTTCTCAAACTTGGCAACTTTAAGATTTGTGGACTTCAATTCCCAGAATTCCCCAGCCAGCACATGAAGTTGAAGTCCACACATCTTAAAGTGGTAAGCGTGAGAAACACACAGCTCTAGGCAAAACCATCAAGTTTGCAGTAGATTCAGAAACACAGAGTGGGGGGGGGAAGGGAGGGGGGAAATACAACTATGTTGCACAAAAAGGGATAAAGACCAGAGTTATGGCAACCTTCAATTCTGCCTTGGATGAGAACATAATAACAGAACAACAGAGTTGGAAGGGATCTTGGAGGTCTTCTAGTCTGACCCACTGCTCAAACAGGAGATCCTATACTATTTCAGACAAGTGGCTGTCCAGTCTCTTCTTAAAAGTCTCCAGTGGAGCACCCACAGCTTCTGGAGGCAAGCCGTTCCACTGGTTAGAAAATTTCTCCTTAGTTCTAGGTTGCTTCTCTGCTTTTTTTTTTTTTGCAATTTTTTTTTATTTTTCCTCCACAACTTATACAATTCAATACACATGTACCTTAAAATACTATAATGAAATACATAGTTTTACATTATGATCAATCATTCAAAAATCAATATAATCATATCTCTTCTATATAATTTTTTTTGTTATTATTATATCATTTCTTTGTATATAATACTTTATTCTAGGTATATGTTGCTAATTCCATTTTAAAAAATCTAATTTTGTCATCTGGGATATTTACCAGTTAATTTCAAATTTCTCTTCCAGATTCACCACTATTAGATTAATTTCCCATAGCAATAATTATTTCCTGCTTCTTAATTTTAAGCCATATTGCTTTCTCTACTTTTTTGTCTCTTTAGTCATTGTTTATGTTTCTTACCCTCCATTTCTATCAAAAACTAAGTGCCCAATTATACATTTCAATTTCACATATTAATCATCAAAATTTTTTCTAGGTTATTGAAATTTTAAATTTTACATTTAAACAATCTCATATATAGAAAAATAGTACACAACCACAATTCATTTCCATTATTTCTAATTCTGTATTTCCTACATCACTACAAAAAACATCACTGGCTACAGCAAACCACCTTCCCAAGCTGAAGGAAATCAGCAACTGGCAGATGATCTGAATGTGTTCTACTGCAGGTTTGAAAGGAAACTACAGCCACCTATCCCCACAACCTCCATCCCAGACACACCAACAACAGCCAACCCTCTACAACTGAACCCATCGCATTGGGTTCACAACCCCTGGTGATCACAGAAAAGGAAGTGCAAGATCTATTTCACAGACAGAAGCCAGGAAAAGCACCAGGTCCAGACAAGATAACTCCTTCTTGCTTAAAAGTCTGTGCTGACCAATTGGCCCCCATCTTCACCCAAATCTTCAACAAGTCACTGGAGATATGCCATGTTCCTTCTTGCTTCAAACACTCCACTATCATCCCAGTGCCGAAGAAGCCCTCCATCAAGGAACTGAATGACTACAGACCAGTTGCTCTAACATCTGTAGTTATGAAAACCTTTGAAAGGCTAGTGATGTCCCACTTGAAAACCATCACGGATCCACTGTTAGACCCCCTGCAATTTGCATACCGAGCAAATAGATCGACAGATGATGCTGTTAATATGGCTTTGCACTTCATCCTACAACATCTTGAATCTCCAAATACCTATGCAAGGGTCCTCTATGTAGACTTTAGTTCAGCATTCAACACCATCATACCGGACATTCTTCTAACTAAACTAAATCAGCTAGCGGTACCTGAACATACTTGTAAGTGGATCACAAGCTTCCTAACAGAAAGGAAGCAGCAGGTGAAGCTAGGCAAAATCACATCAGATACCTGTACAATTAGCACAGGGCCCCCCCAAGGCTGTGTACTCTCACCACTTCTCTTCTCTCTATATACCAATGACTGCATCTCAAACGATTCATCTGTTAAACTACTGAAGTTTGCAGATGATACAACAGTGATTGGCCTCATTCGAGACAACGATGAAACCGCATACAGATGGGAGGTTGAACAACTAGCCTTGTGGTGCGACCGGAACAATCTGGAACTGAACACACTCAAAACTGTAGAAATGGTGGTAGACTTTAGGAGAAACCCTCCCATCCTACCACCTCTTACAATACTAGACAACACAGTATCAACAGTAGAGACCTTCAAATTTCTAGGTTCCATCATATCTCAAGACCTAAAATGGTCATCTAACATCAAAAACGTCATCAAAAAAGCACAACAAAGAATGTTCTTTCTGCGCCAACTCAGGAAGCTCAAACTTCCCAAGGAGCTGCTGATACAGTTCTACAGAGGAATTATTGAGTCTGTCATCTGCACCTCTATAACTGTCTGGTTTGGTTCTGCAACCCAACATGACAGACACAGACTTCAGAGAATAATCAGAACTGCAGAAAAAACAATTACTGCCAACCTGCCTTCCATTGAGGACCTGTATACTGCACGAGTCAAAAAGAGGGCCGTGAAAATATTTACTGACCCCTCACATCCTGGACATAAATTGCTTCAACTCCTACCCTCAAAACGTCGCTATAGAGCACTGCACACCAAGACAACTAGACACAAGAACAGTTTTTTCCCGAACGCCATCACCCTGCTAAACAAATAATTCCCTCACCACTGTCAAACTACTCACTAGGCTGCATTACTACTACTATTAGTTTTTCTCATCGTTCCTATCACCCATCTCCTCCCACTTATGACTGTATGACTGTAACTTGTTGCTTATATCCTTATGATTTATATTCATATTGATTGTTTCCTGATTGCTTACTTGAACCCTATGACAACCATTCTTGACAAATGTATCTTTTCTTTTATGTACACTGAGAGCATACACACCAAAGACAAATTCCTTGTGTGTCCAATCACACTTGGCCAATAAAGAATTCTATTCTATTCTATATTTGATTAAATTAAATCAAAAAGTTAATCTAGCTCTTATCAATTCCGTCTCTTGCATTTAAACAAATCTAAAACAAAGAAGAAAAGTAAGATAAAAAGAAAGAAAAAGTCCAAATGGTTTAATTTTCAGTTGCTTCTCTGCTTGATTAGTTTCCACCCATTGCTTCTTGTCCTGCCTTCAAGTGCTTTGGAGAATAGGTTGACTCCCTCTTCTTTGTGGCAGCCCCTCAGATATTGGAACACTGCTATCATGTCTCCCCTGATCCTTCTTTTCATCAAACTAGACATACCCAGTTCCTCCTCACGTTTTAGTCTACAAAGTACTCTAATCGTCTTTGCTGCTGTTGTCTGCACTCTTTCCAGGGTCTCAACATCTTTTCTCTAACATGGCGACCAAAACTGGATGCAATACAGGTACTTCTCGACTTACGGCCACCATTGAGCCCCAAATTCCTGTTGTTAAGTGAGTTTTGCCCCATTTTTACAACTTTTCTTGCCACGGTTGTTAATTGAATCACCGCAGTTGATAAGTCAGTAACCTGGTTGTTAAGTGAATCTGGCTTCCCCATTGACTTTGCTGGTCAGGTGGTCGCAAAAGCGGATCACATGCAAAGGTCATAAATATGAACCCATTGCCAAGTGTCTGAAGTTTGATCACATGATCATGGGGATGCTGCAAAGGTTGTATGGAGAAACGGTCATAAGTCCACATTTTTCAGTGCCGTTGTGACTTTGCACCCTCACTAAGTGTATTGTTGTAAGTCAAAGACTAGCAGTATTCTAACTGTGGTCTTACACAGGCTTTATAAAGAGGTAGTACTAGTACTTCATCCAAAGGTGCTTTTTTTCAAGCGGCAACTGAACTTTCTGGTTTTTCTTTGAAGATGTTTCGCTTCTCATCCAAGAAGCTTCTTCAGCTCTGAATATTCCCCACCATCCAGAGCTGAAGAAGCTTCTTGGATGAGAAGCAAAACGTCTTCAAAGAAAAACCAGAAAGTGCAGTTGCCTCTCGAAAAAAACACAACCCTGAGCCACTGTTCCCTCTAAGGTGTGCGCCCGCGCGGCCGCGCACGTGATGATAGAACGCCACGCGGAAGTTTCTAACTTCCTGCCGGCATTTCCTAATGGGAGAGGCTGTGCGCATGCGCGGCCGCGCAGATGAAACGAGAACGCCGCGCACCGTTTTTTTTTCTTACAGGGAACATTGCCCTGAGCTGGATGGCTGAGTATCTCTATAGACTAGTACCGTGGTGGCGAACCTATGGCACGCGTGCCACAGGTGGCACGCGGAGCCATAGGGGACAGCACGAGAGCGTTGCCCACTGGCAAACCGGAAGTGCGGAAAAACGCACTTCCGGTTTGCCGGTGAGCTGTTTTTTGCACTCCGGAGGGTTCAGGGAAGCTCCCTGAAGCTCCGGAATGCAAAAAACTACAAAACGGACAAACCGGAAGTGCGTTTTTCCGCACTTCCGGTTTGCCAATTTCGGCATCCCAGGCTCCGGTAAGCCTTTGCGCGGGGGTGGGGGGGGTGCGCATACGCAGGGGGCAGCATGGGGGGGTGTTGTGCGCATGCGTGGGGGGGAGGGAATGGGTGTGGGCATGCTAGCGTGCGCGAGCGCCCCCCCCCTTTTTGGCACGCGAGCCTAAAAAGGTTCGCCACCACTGGACTAGTACTTTATTTATTTATTTTATTTATTTATTTTTGTCAAGTACGTGTTGGTAATTTACATAGATACAACATTGTTTATATACATAAGATGGGTACTGATAAGAGGGAACATTAGGACAGGGATGGTAGGCACGCTGGTGCACTTATGCACGCCCCTTATTGACCTCTTAGGAATCGGGTGAGGTCAACAGTGGACAGTCTAAGGGTAAAGTTTTGGGGGTTTGGTGACGAAACCACAATGTCAGGTAGTGAGTTCCAGGCATTTACCACTCTGTCGCTAAAGTCGTATTTTCTACAGTCAAGTTTGGAGCGGTTCACTTTGAGTTTGTATCTGTTGTGTGCTCGTGTATTGTTGTGGTTGAAGCTGAAGTAGTCGTTGACAGGAAGGACGTTGTAGTAGATAATTTTATGAGCTATGCTTAGGTCGTGCCGAAGACAACGTAGTTCTAAGCTTTCGAGTCTGGTTGTGTAAGCCGCAGGGGTCTCCAACCTTGGCAACTTTACGACTTGTGGACTTCAACTCCCAGAATTCCTCAGCCAGCATGCGCTGGCTGTGGAATTCTGGGAGTTGAAGTCCACAAGTCGTAAAGTTGCCAAGGTTGGAGACCCCTGGTGTAAGGTATTCTGTTGCGGGTAGAGGAGTGGAGGGCTCTTCTACTTCACCTGATCTTGATTCCATCCCACACATTAAACACGGCGCTGGAGCACATCGGCAGCCTAGAGGAGCCCCCTGCCTAGCCAGAAGTCTATCCTGCCCCTGCTTTGGCGGGGTTGCTTTGCGAACCGCAGGTGTCACTAGCGCTCCTCCTCGGAGGTTTTCCGCTCCTCTTGGAGGCACCTGCGAGCATAGAGTTAGGAAAACTCAAGAGGGGTGTGTGGCTTTCGCATCACGTTAGGCCCGTTACGTTGGGTAAAAGGGGAGGAAATAGGAAAATTTGCAAGCGTTGGAGAGTGGATGCCGACTACTTTTTTCCCACCGTTTCCCGGAACGCTCCGTACATTCGATGATTCCCACGTGCAAGCGATCCCACGCACGTTTAATAACCTCGACTGAAATATTAAAGGGGAGCAGCCCCCATACATGCCCAGCCAAGCGGGCCTGGAGGATATGCATCTAATGTACAAAAGGTACAATTCCCTCGATGGATAGGATACTTGAAGTTACACCGAAAGTAAATGTTAGACTTGATAACCGCGCATCTTCTCTCCGGCATTTTGATTTTGGAGGAAAAATAGCGCTTTTAGCCATTTAACAGGATGAAACTGGCTGGAGAAGAGGATTTAACTTAAAAGGGCGAAGTTTTTGGCACCTGATCAGAACCAACGTCCACATTTGCCATCTATCCCGTCTTAAAATCTTAGATGTTAGATGTTCTTTTTAATTTTTGTAGCTTTTAAATTGTTGTGTCTTTTTATATTGGAAAATGGATTGACATGTTGTGAGCCGCCCAGAGTCCCCTGGGAGTTGGGCGGCATATAAATCCATTTAAATAAATAAATAATAAATAAATAAAATCCACAGGCCGAAGTGGTTTCTAACCCATTGTCCCTTTCCCCCCTAATTCCAAATTAGGGGAGGGGGAAACTTTATTGAAGAATTCTTGAGACTCGAAAACGTTGCAATTAGGACAAGGGCTCCCGAGATTCCTTAAAGTTGTCTCTTTTTTTCCCCAGCATTCCCCCACTCGATCCCAAACTTTTCCTCCTTCCCCACTCGCCTATTCCACCAATCTCGGAATTTCCCCGGTTGGAACTTTCTCCAACCGGGCGACCTCCAGGTGTGTGGCACTGCGATTTCCCCCAGGGGCAGATATTATAGATGGGAGTTGGAGTCGCAACCGATCCGGAGGACAAATCGCTTAGAAGGCAGAGAAATCTCCAATTCTCTCTTCAGGGAAGCATAGAAAATCATCATAGAAAAAAAATATAAAATGAAACGGGGGGGTGGAGAGAGGGGTGTTCAGGGAACGTAAATTCGCGCCTTCACACTCGACCCCGAGGTCTTTAGGGAGCTGTAGTTTTTTTCCCCCTGACCCAGAAAAACTACACTTCCCGCTCCCCTGCGTGCCCCATTCATCGCCTGGCCAATCAGCGAGGCGCCTCTCCTCCGCTCCTATTGGCCCGCCCCGAGCGGGGGGTGGGGGAGGAGCAGGAAGAAGAGTCCTCAACCTTCTCGCGAGTTGCACTTTGAGGCCTTTGCTCCCTTGTGCCGCGAGCGGGAGACCCGGCGGCGGCGGCGGACTTGGCGGGCGAAAGGCGGAGGGGGGGAGCCGAGGCTCGGGCTCCGGCCCCGGCTGGATTTGGAGGAGGAGGAGGCGGCGGCGGAGGAGGGGGGGTCCGAGGCGGCAGCTTCCCGACCAAGGGAGGAGACGGGCAGGCGCTGAGACCAGCTCCCCCCCCGCCCGGAGCAGCTCTGGATTCCGTAGCCGCCACCGGCTTTCCCCCGACGCTTCGTAAGGGTGTTTTTCTTTGTCCAGCTTTCTCCAACGCCGGGTCTTCCGGAAGGGCCGGACTCCAGCTCCCATCGTTCCCGGTGGCTGGGGATGATGAGAACTGGAGTCTGATTATTAGACTCCCGACTCTCCTCTCTTTCTCTCTCCACCCCCCCCCCCCCCCGCTTTGGCTCCTCCACCCCTCCTTGCAAGCCCGGCGTTGCTTGCTTCTTTAAAAAGAAAGGGAGGAAAAAAAATCCCAGCTGTGCTTTGGTGTGTCTTTGCTCCGGAGTGCATGCAGACGATCGCTGGAACCCGGGTCCTGCTCGCCAGGAGGGGGGAGAAAGAGATCCTCCTTTGAGTAATCGACGGTCCCAACTTTCCTCTTGGAAGAGAAACTTTTCCGGGGTGGTGGTGATGGGAGAGGAGAGAGGAAGGTCGCCTCCTTTGTCGTCTCTCTCGGCTGGGCCACCCACACCGGCTGCTCCTTGGGAGGATATCTAAGGCGTGCTTGGATGAAATGAATAATTTTTTTAAAAAAAAGAAAAGCTGCCGTGAGGATCGGTTGTCGGGAAACTCGAGCCGGAGAGAGGCTTTGCAGGCGTGTTGGGGTGGTGGGAAAAGCTTTTTTTCTCTCTCTCAGAGGCATCTGGTTGGCTACATTGGCAAACAGGATGCTGCATAAGGTAGGCCTTTGTCTGATCCGGAAGAGGTCTTTTTGCTTCTTTATTTATTTCTTGGGTTGGGTATCTTACCTTGACTTTTAGCAGCATGGAATCATGCTTTTTTTAAAAAAAGCAACTCCACAGCTGATAATTTTACTGCTCCCCCAAAAAATTTTTTTGCACCAGCAGCCATCCCTTCTCCACCTTCCTGCATGGCAGTGAATCTCTTTGCAGGAAAAGAAAAAGAATTTTTTTTCCCTGGGGCTTCATTCAGTGTGTAAACACGCCTTATAGTGCTGTGTACCTTTGGCAGCCTGTTCCAACAATAGCTACCTAAAACAGAGGTCTTCAAACTTGGCAACTTTAAGACTTGTGGACTTCAACTCCCAAAATTCAAGTCCACAAGTCTTAAAGTTGCCAAGTTTGGGGACCCCTTGGCCTAAAAGCTGCCTGCTCTGCTGTCTTTAAGACAATCTCTGGAGCCAGCAGGTTCAATTTCGCTATCCCTCTGCTCCTTGGTTAACTTGACCCTGTACTGAGTATTGATTTTCCCTGGAATGGTGCAATTTGTGATCATTGGAAGGGCATTTACCTAGTGTAGGTAACTGGCACGGAAATGCTTTTAAACAAAAAAAAAAGTTCAAAGACAACTTTTTCCTGCATAGGGTGGATATCATCAAGACGGATGGATTTTAGCAGGGAGTTAACTGTATTCTTTCGTTGTTAGGATTTCTGTCTAAAGTCCAGGCCCTTCCATTGAATTCAATGGGCTTTAGTTGGCTGTTGGCTGTTTTAAAAGCAAGCGATAAATACTGAGCTGAGCAGGATTTCTTAACACCATGGTTTTCCGGCCGGTGTGCTGTTTTGTTTTTGTTCCCACAGAATGGTAGCTCTTTCATAAACAATGTAGGGTACTAATTCAAAAGGTGTGTATGCTGAGGTCATAGATAATACTGTGTGAAGAAAGATGGATGTGTGGTGGAAGAGCCACACGTGGAGGTAAACCCCGGTTTCGACACACTAGAATAGAATTAGAATAGAATAGAATAGAATTCTTTATTGGCCAAGTGTGATTGGACACACAAGGAATTTGTCTTTGGTGCATATGCTCTCAGTGTACATAAAATAAAAGATACATTTGTCAAGAATCATGAGGTACAACACTTAATGATTGTCATAGGGTACAAATAAGCAATCCGGAAACAATCAATATTAATATAAATTGTAAGGATACAAGCAACAAGTTACAGTCATACAGTCATAAGTGGGAGGAGATGGGTGATAGGAACTATGAGAAGACTAATAGTAATAGTAATGCAGCCTTAGTGAATAGTTTGACAGTGGTGAGGGAATTATTTGTTTAGCAGAGTGATGGCGTTCGGGGAAAAACTGTGTCTAGTTGTATTGGTGTGCAGTGCTCTATAGCGTCGTTTTGAGGGTAGGAGTTGAAATAATTTATGTCCAGGATGCAAGGGGTCTGCAAATATTTTTATTTACAGTGCCACACACTACTATGTGTGACACCAGTGACAATGTCACTGAATGATAGTGATGCCCAAAAAATATGTCAGGGCATTGCATTTTCACTGTGCTCTTGCTTGTAACAATAAACTGGATGGCAGATGGTCCTTGACTTAGGGCCACAATTAAGCCCAAAATTTCTGTTGAGCTTTGCCCCGTTTTACAACTTTTCTTGCCACAGTGGGTTAAATGCAGTTGTTAAATTAGTAACAAGGTTGTTAAGTGGATCTGGCCTCCCCATTGACTTTGCTTGTCAGAAGGTCACAGGGACATTGCAGCCATCATAAATATAACCTAGTGGCCAAGTGTCTGGATTTTGTTCACATGGCCATGGCCACAGTCATAAGTGTGGAAAACTAACATGTCACAATTCACTGTTGTTGTAATTTTGAAAGGTTACTAAATGAATGATTGTAAATAGAAGATTACCCGTGTTTCACATGTATTTCGCATGACTATTTTTAAAAAAGCCTTCCCCAACTTCACTTGTTCCAAACACAATGAGACTACAACTCCCAGCCTCCCTTTCCTTATAGTTGGTTGATTGATTAGATCAGGGGTCACTCACCCATGGGCCATGGACTAGTACTGGGCCATGGCCTGTTAGGAACAGGGCCAGGCAATCGAGCGAAACCAGAACCATCCCATCTCTCCATCGGTGGAAAAATTGTCTTCCACGAAACCGGTGCTGGAGTTGGGGACCGCTGGATTAGTCGTTTTACACTCAGTGGATACATCCATCTATTTTTGTCAAGAGATGATGTTGACACAAGAATGGAAAAAAAGATACAGTTCTGTTCCATCTTTCATTTTTTTCACAGCTGCCTCTTGCTATAGGAGGGAAGTACGAGGGTGAGTCAAAACGTAATGCCATTTTCTTTAGGACAGGTATAATTACCAACACAGGAACATGTAGCATCCATCAAAATGAAGTTGGTCCTCTGTGGATCACACCCTTACTTCTCAACATAGTCACCGTTTCTCTCAATAGCAATGTTCCACCTTCGAATGAGAGCATGTATCCCTGCCTCGCAAAATTTTGTTGACTGTTCTTTGAGCCACTTCTTCACTGCAGTTTTCACTTCCTCGTCACTGGAATAATAATCCTCCATACTCACCAGATTTAGAGCCTTCAGACTATCATCTCTTCGGCCCCATGAAAGAGGGTTTGAGAGGCAAACATTATTCCAGTGATGAGGAAGTGAAGGGTGTGATCCACAGAGGACCAGCTTCATTTTGATGGATGCTACATGTTCCTGTGTTGGTAATTATACCTGTCCTAAAGAAAATGGCATTACGTTTTGACTCACCCTCGTACATTTAGAAATCCCACCTAGCCTATCTATAGCTGTGAAATTCCCCCAGGTCCATGTACACCAGTAGGAGCGGGCCTAGCCCTACTTAGTTCCGAGCCCAGACAAGGTCAGCTGGGTGTAATCAGGAAATAAATTGCTTTCTATGTTTACAGGGTGACTTATAATTACCAATACACTTAGGAACTATTAGAGTATGGAGCTACATAACCACCCACATTAAATTGCAGCATTGGTCCTTAACAATCTTTTCCAATGTCACTATCCTGTGATTCTAAGAAAGGCTTGAGGGATTCTTCGAATCGCCCATAGGGAGCTTAGCACATCACCCTCTGGGTGTGAAATTCCAAAGTCATGGGGTGCTAGCATAAGAGATAACCTTCCTTTGGGTATTCGCTGATCTGTATAGCATTCACAGCCATTCTTTTGTAAGGGAAATTGCTAGTTAATAGCCCTAGATGCTTAGTGGATGTTCCCTCTATAGGAGCTGCAAAAGGCAGAAGACTTCCTTCTGTTTCTTAATGAAGCCCCCCCCCCCACTTCAAAACCCAGAGAAAGTGACCCTGCTCTAAATAAGGGGAGGGGGGCCTAGAGAGACAGCGGGGGTGGGGTGGGGGGAGTCTGGAGTTTTCCAGTGGGAAGCCCCAGAAGATTGAAATTGCTATTTTTTTTCTTTAGAGATCTGAGTTTTGAAACAATAATAATAATAATAACACTTAGACTTATATACCGCTTCATAGTGCTTTACAGCCCTCTCTAAGCGGTTTACAGAGTTCAGCATATTGCCCCCAACAATCTGGGTCC
Organism: Diadophis punctatus similis; assembly: GCA_023053685.1. NCBI lineage: Eukaryota > Metazoa > Chordata > Lepidosauria > Squamata > Dipsadidae > Diadophis > Diadophis punctatus. Next base: position 253,616,000 of record JALIGW010000002.1, read on the forward strand.
TCATTTTACCGACCTCAGAAGGATGGAAGGCTGAGTCAACCTTGAGCCGGTGAGATTTGAACAGCTGAACTGCTGAACTAGCAATCAACTGAAGTAGTTGCAGTGCTGCTTTTAACCACTGCGCCACCTAGGCTCAACAAGCGCCTTATGGATGCACGTTGATTTCTACTTATGTCTTTGTTGTGTTGTCTGGTGGGAAAAGCTCGCGTGTGGAGTCCTTATTGTCCTCTGACCTGTATGTTTGCTTGCAGGCGTTTCACTGCCCAACTAGGTAACATCATCAGGCTAGTGAATGTGGGATTTCCTCCCCGTTTATATACAGTAGCTTGCCCTGCCTGTGTTTGAGGGGCCATGGCGTTTTCTCCTTGGTAGTCCCTTGGCTAGTGTTCTCTGCTTCAAACAGAAAACTGGAGCAGCAGAAATTAAAAAAACAACAACAACAGGTTCCTAATCAAGGAACTACCAAGAGAAAACCACACCTCCATTAATATAGAAGGTTTTCAACTTATGACCAATTGCTTAGTGACTAGTTGAAGCTACGGTGGAGCTCCCCAGGGGTACCTGCAGTGTAGTTTAATTGAGGGAAATAGGTTGCACAGGATTTTGAGAAGTGTCTTAGTAGGCCCATTTGGTTTACCTGAGATGCTTAGCTCAGTATGGTTTGCCTCATGGCTGCTATGCAAAGGTCAGACTATGTATCTCCACTTTAATGACTTTATGATGGGTGGACTTCAACTCCCAGAGTTCCAACCTCCATCCCCACAAGGTGATGTAACCACATTTCAGGTGGCCGGCATTTTCGGCTGTTTGCAGCATTCTGTGGTCATGGGACCACATTTTACGAGGGCTTTGGGCAAAGCTGGCCCATAGCAGACTGTTGGTTCACTTAGCAACTGCCACAAAAAAGGTCATAAAATTACGTGGGTCAAGTCAGTGGCCCAGTATGCTACCATTATAACCTAGGACTGTGATGGGTAAGTTCCATTATGGTTGTAACTTGAGGCCTGCCTGTATTGGCAGAATAAACCACTGTATACAGATAGTCCTTGACTTACAACAGTTCGTTTAATGACCATTCAAAGTTACAACGGCACTGGAAAAAGTGACGTATGACCCTTTTTCACACTTACGACCATTTTAGTATCCCCATGGTCACGTGATCAAAATTCAGACATTTGGCAAATGACTCATATTTATGACTTGTTACAGTGTCCCGGGATCATGTAATATATATCCCCTTTTGCGATCTCTTGACAAGCAAAATCAATGGGGAAGTCAGATTCGCTTAACAGCCGGGTTACTAACTTACCAACTGCAGTGCTTCGCTTAGCAACTGTGGCAAGAAAAGTCGTAAAGTGGAGTAAAACTCGCTTGACAAATGTCTCGCTTAGTGACAGAAATTTTGGGCTCAATTGTGGCCGTAAGTCGAGGACTACCTGTGTAAATGGGGAGTAAAGCCCACACTCACTTTGCACTGGTGATGTTACCTAGTTGAGTAATGAAATGTCTGCAAACAAACAACCAAATTCAGCACGCTTTCTCTGCAGCTCAGCTCTATGCTACACAGATTGTTTTCTACTGAAATAACTGTGTGTGTACCTTGTTTCCCTGAAAATAAGACCCTGTCTTATATTTTTTTGAACCCTGAAATAAGCGCTTAGCCTTATTGCCATGCACTCAAAAGCCCGATTGGGCTTATTATCAGGGGATGTCTTATTTTGGGGAAAACAGGGTAGTTTAATTGAAGGAAATAAATGTTGCACAGGATTTTGAGAAGTGTCTTAGCAGGCCCATTCGGTTTACCTCGGATGCTTAGCTCAGTCTGGTTTGCCTCATGGCTGCTATGCAAAGGTCAGACTATGTATCTCCACCTTAATGACTTTATGATGGGTGGACTTCAACTCCCAGAGTTCCTCTGCCAGCGTGCTGGGAATTCTGAGCATTGAAGTCCACACATTTTAAAGTCGCCAAGGTTCAGAAACAGTGAAATCAACTCTCCTATCTGTGATTAGCTTAACAGATTTAATTTGGGAGATGATCTATATATAGTGACTGAACTGTCTCGTAGGTCAAGGGTTAATGTGTCTTTTTGGTCCGTTCTCAAGAAACCCCTGAATATTACCAGCTGTGATTCCAAAGGACTGGTTGAAAAGGATAAACATGGATTATCATCCCCTGCCTGGACAGTTCCTTTTTTTAAAAACAGTTCTCCCCCAGCCTGGGGCTCTCCGTATGTATTGGACCACAGCTCCCATCAGCCACATGCTATGGCATGGTCCCGCTGCTTGTTTCCAGATTTTTCCCACATTGTGGGGAAAAGAAACAGAAAGCCCATCCGCTAAGGCAGGGGTGGCCAAACTATGGTTCTTTGAGGACCTGTGGACTTCAACTCCCAGAATTCCTGAGCCAGCCATGCATGCATGGCTGGCTCAGGAATTCTGGGAGTTGAAGTCCACAGGTCCTGAAAGAACCATAGTTTGGCCACTCCTGCGCTAAGGGCTTTGCATCTAGAAATGGAAGAGGAGAGTTATATTTGGAAGGGAAGCGAACACTCTCATATACTATTCTACCCTTTTAAGCTCTAGTTTGTCAAACAGGCCATGGTGGACTGGTTGACACGGGAGTGCGAAGTCATGGACCACGGTTCACAGAGAACCATGGGTGGCTTCACACATTGCATTGTTCTGAAGCTGAACAAGTCACAATGGCAGGCTATGGAAATTTGGTCTCCATCTGAAGAAACTGCTTAGGCCAGGGGTGTCAAACTCTATTTCAATGAGGGTTGTGTTTGACCTCGGGGGGGGGCATGGCCAGCTTGACATCACTCGTGTCAGGAGGGGGGGCGCCTGTGGCGGCCTGAGCACTCTGCCAGCGAAAATGGGCTCCTGAGCTCCGTTTTCATCTGGGATGCCCTGCTGCAACCCTCTGCCGGCGAAAACGTGCGGCCCTCCTAAGCTCCGTTTTCACTGGCGGAGGCACCACGGCCCAGTCCTTTGATGTTTCCAGGGCGGCCCCATGGGCCAGATCTAAGCACCCCACGGGCCAGATCCGGCCCGCGGGCCTTTAGTTTGATACCCCTGGTTTAGGCCAAGAGCCGATAGACTCTGGAGTTCCAGTCTTCCTCGTGCAAGATTTTACATTTTTAAATAGGCTGCGGGTGACTTCTTTTTTTTCTTCTGACACTCGATTAGTTTTTTCTTGGGACAGAAATGAACCCAGCATTGTGTGTGCTCCTTTCCCTGCTTGCAAACTCTTGTTGATTTTAATCAAACTTGAGTCGGTAGATTAACGGCTACATTTTCTTTGTCCGCCGACGCTCAAGAGAAATTGGAGCTATTCCATTTATTTCTGCAGAATGCAAACAAAAAAAAAAGAAACCCAAACATGAATAATAAACATTTGCGGTTCTAGATTTCTAGGGATGGCCAAATGACCGAAGAGCTAGTTCGATCTAGTATTTAAAGCACCAACCGGGAGACCATAAGTTCTAGTCCTGCCTTAGACATGAAAACCCAGCTAAGGTGACTTTGGGCCAATCACCAGGAGATGGAGAGTTCTACTCCCACCTTAAGGCATGAAAGCTGGCTCTGGGTGACTTTGGGGCAGTCCTATTCCCTCCACCCAATCCACCTCACAGGATTGTTGTTGAGGGGAAAATAAGAGGAGGAAGGCGTTATTAGGCATATCTGTCCACTTGAGTTACTTATAAAGTAACAAACATGGGATTACAAAATCTAAATAAATCGGAGATGGGCATGGTAGGAGAAGTAGTGCGTTGAAAAGCAGAAATATACAAAGGTGCTTTTTCAAGAGGCAACTGGACTTTCTTTGTTTTTTCCTTGAGGACGTTTCGCTTCTCATCCAAGATGCTTCTTAGATGAGCCGAGGTGGCGCAGTGGTTAAAAGCAGCACTGCAACCTACATCAGCTGACTGCTAGTTCAGCTGTTCAAATCTCACCGGCTCAAGGTTGACTCAGCCTTCCATCCTAGTGAGGTGGGTAAAATGAGGACCCAGATTGTTGGGGGCAATATGCTGAACTCTGTAAACCGCTTAGAGAGGGCTGTAAAGCACTATGAAGCGGTATATAAGTCTTAAGTGCTATTGCTATTCAGTTCAGAACTGAAGCGAAACGTTTTCAAGGAAAAACAAAAGAAAGTCCAGTTGCCTCTTGAAAAAGCACCTTTGGGACAACCCTGACCTGGATGACTGAGAATATCCATAGACCGAGGGACTATGGCTTGCTAAGGGCGAAGGTGAAAGAAAATGAGAATAGAGGTGTTTTTATATGCCGGAGAAAAATGAGGGTCTTTTTGTGTGCAGAATTCTAGTCAGTTCGGATAAACAACCCTAACTTTTTGTTCACTTCTTTTAATTTTAGGGATATCAGCAGATTTACAGGACCTGCCCAGCCTATTCCTGAAGGCGTCTCCTTGGACCTAAGTCGTGGTGTGGGTCTACTTCCATATCGGCACCTCAGTCACTCTGTCCCTCAAAAGGGCAAATTTCTAAGTAAGCTTGCATTAAAATATTTATTTATTTTATTTATTTTGTGAGATTTATCTACCGCCTCACAGTGCAAGCGCTCTCTAAGCGGTTTACACCAGTAAGCAATGTATATTTATTTTGCCCCCAACAATCTGGGTCCTCATTTTACCTACCTCGGAAGGATGGAAGGCTGAGTCAACCTTGAGCTGGTGAGATTTGAACCGCTGACCTGCGGATCAGTGGCCTGCAGTACCTGCCTCTAACCGCTGCGCCACTTCGGCTCTTAACACTTGGTGTGACTTGATTGCTTAAACTTTGGCTGATGTTGAGCATTAGAGTTGCTTATTTTATGAAACAGTGACGTACAAAAAACCCCAGCCCATTGGATTACCTTTTATCTGTAGTGACCCTCAGATCTTCCCACCATAAGAGGGTCCAATGGGGTTGTCTTCCCCTCCCTCGTTTATGCAAATGTGAGATCCTTAAGGGGCAGAATGGATCACATATGGTGTTTAAGACACCTATTTCATCCCTTAAAACTTCTGGACTATCATTGTAAACCAGATCTTTGCCCGCTTTGGGATACCCCGTAAAACATAAATCATTGTTCAGACTGATTGAAGTTGAACGTTCCTACCGGTAGTATTAAATCCACACTGTTTTTACAGAAATGTTGCACCTTCTATTGTTTCTTCTGCTCCTGTATTAATGAGGTAAAATGGAGAGAGAAAATTATCTCTGCAATGAATGTGTGGAGTGGGCTAAAGCCAGTTCATTTTTCCACCTCTTTTCTGAGACAGATTCGTACTCTGCTGGATTTATATTTGAATTTTATCCAAATGTAACTTTTGTGTGTGCAGTGGGTTATTGCATTGAATGTGTAGATCAGTGTTACTCAACCCCAGCAACCAGAAGATATATGGACTTCGACTCCCAGAATTCCCAAGCCAGCATGGCTGTTAGGGGAATTCTGGGAGTTGAAGTCCACACATCTTAAAGTTACCAAGCTAAGGAACACTGTAATAGATGGTATATATAGCCAAAGCTCTTGACACGTTCTTTCTGTTGACAACAAAAAGGGCTTCATACTCACAGCAGAAGCTCTTGCTTTGTGGCCCTTCCTGGAATGTCCGTATGACCACACAATGTTGCAAGGTCACATGATCAGTCCAGGAAGTGTTTAAAGGAGAAATGCTCTTGAAGAACCCTGTGAGAACTTCTGATCTCCTGTGATGAGTTGGATGGTGTTTCACGCTTTTGGAAAAAAGATAGGATATAAACTAGACTTCGCTTCTCTTAGTGTTTATCCTACCGTAGCTTTCTGGAAGTGAGAAACATTTATTTGTTTGTTCATTGGTGGCGTGATCCATGGGTGAACTCCTTTTACAGCCCAATTTTACATCTCATTATTATATGCACCTTTAATTTGCGGTATGGCCAATTTATAACTGATACTTCCAGATAAATAAATGTTAGCTGATCAATTCATTGGAGAAAATAGAAAATAGAATCTTTCAGCTTAAATCATGAATTTAAAATGGTTTTGTTTGTTTTTTCTAGTTGATAGTTTTGGAACAGTGTTGTATGTACTTGGGCTCAAAGGCCTTGGGTGTGTGATCCCCCAGAGACCTCCCAATGTTGTTATACCAAAGTGACATTTTTTTAAAAAAAAAATTAACATCAGAGATAAAAATTGATGATTTTTTTTTAAAAAAAATCGAATTAAAAAAAATTTAAATCGGATTTTTTAAAATCAAATTTATTTTAATAAAATGCTTTCGGAGCAAAAAATCTATCCAAAGATATTTTTCTGCTTAAGATACATTAAGAATTTAGTTTATTCAGCATGAAATGGAGCTTAGTTATGTAGCATGAGGCTATATATCCGTGATGGCGAACCTATGGCACGGGTGCCACAAGTGGCACGCGGAGCCATATCGGTGGGCACGCGAGCTCAGGTCCGGCGTGCATGTGTGCACCAGCCGGCTGATTTTCGGGCCTTCTGGGCCCACTGGGAGTCGGGAAACAGGCTGTTTCCAGCCTCCAGAGGGGGTGGGGAAGGCAGTTTTCGCCCTCCCCAGGCTCCTAGAAAGGCTCTGGAGCCTGGGGAGAGCGAAAAATGGGCGTGCCATTGCATGCTGGGAGCAGGGGGGTCATGTGTGCATGTGCGGGGGTGCATGGAATTATGAGTGTGGGCACGCTCACACGTGGTCCCCCGCATTCCCCCCCCCTTTTGGCACGCGAACCAAAAAAGGTTCGCCATCACTGCTATATATATATATATATTCTGCAATATTGGGACTGTCGGTGAGTCAACAGCGGGTCAGAGGAGGAGCCTCAGCGGGACAGAGATGACAGTTGCTCTTTAAAAGTTATGATTTAAATCGAGCCTTTTTACCAGTGATTTAAATCGTGATTTAAATCAAATCGATTTAAATCACGATTTAAATCGACTTGATTTAAATCAAATCCACCCTGGAGGAAAATGAGTAAGATAGGACTAAGAAGCAATTATATGAATAATACGTTTTCTGTGGTGAGCTAGATGGGCAGTTCCTAGATACGATAGCTAAATAAAGATGAAATGGAAATAACATTGATGGTGGTTCCGACCATCATCCATCTTGCATTGAGTTAGATCTTGAATTGTTGTTATTCCCTCCCCCTCCCCTCTTCTTATCCTGCTCCTAATTTCCAGGGCTTTGTGTCGTCCCATGATGCGGTCATATGTTTCTCAGAAGCAAAGTCAGCTTTGTTGATCGGGCGCAAAGACCCCTCTCGAAAGAAGCCATGCAGGACAGCTATCAGAATGTCATGGCGCTGGGTAAGAATCCATAGTCACCCCCATACAAGGACCTTTCGCTTGTTCTCTCCTGGCATGAGAATTGCCCTGTGCTGCCACCCGCTATTTTATACAGGTAGTCCTCGACTTACAACCACAATGGAGCCCCCAAATTTCTGTCGTTCAGTGAAACATGTGTGAAGTGAGCTTCGTCCCATTGTACCACCTTTCCAGCCACACCGGTTAAGTGAATCGCTGCAGCTGTTAACGTTAATAACACGGTTGCTAAGTGAATCCAGCTTCCCCATTGACTTTGGCTTGTCAGAAGGTCGCAAAAGAGGATCGTGTGAGCCTGGGTCATCAATATGAACCAGTTGCCAAGCATCTGGATTTTTTATGACACGATCCTGGGGAAGCTGCAAAGATCGTAAGTGTGAAAAACGGTCATAACTCACGTTTTTCAGTGCCGTTGTAACTTTGAATGGTCACTAAATGAACTGTTGTAAGTCAAGGGCTACCTGTACATCCCTATCTGTGTGCATAATCTTAGGGAATACTCTGCACAATGTGATTGGCACCGAAAGCTGGGTATAGCGTTCCCTGAGGAGCATGGTGTTGTACTCCTAGGAGTACGAATAGGACACTATTAAGATAAGACTCAACAACGATTACCGTATTTTTTGGAGTATAAGTCGCACCTTAGTTTTGGGGGAGGAAAATGGGGGGGGGATCTACCTACCAGGTATTCATCTGGCTAGCGTCCTTAGTCTGGTCAGCTTCAGCACATTATTTTATCCCCTGGTTGGGGCTAAAATAAAATCTTCGGGAGTAGCAATGAAAACAAGCCTGCAAAGACTTAGGGCTGGAAAAAAACTTCTTCTGAGAGAGTAGCAATGAAAAAAATCCTGCAAGCCAGGAAGATCATTAGCACCTTGTTAGGACTGGAAAAAAAAGCTTTGAAAAAGCTACATTCGGAATATAAGGCGCACCCAAATTTTCAGCCTCTTTTAGAGGGGAAAAAGGTGCGTCTTATACTCCAAAAAATACGGTAACTCCTCTTAGTGTGGTGTTTCTCAACCCTGGCAATATTAAGAGTCCCCTGCAGATTTTACTCCGCTAGTCGATGCCGACTATAGGGGTCAGTGGTCATCTCCGTTTCAAGATCTTTCAGCCAGGGCTGTCTGAAGATGTTTCTGCGATCATGTGGCCAGCATGACATCACAGAGCGCTGTTATCTTCCCACCGAAATGGTACCTATCTATCTACTCACGTTTGCATGGTTTCGAACGGCTGGTTTGGCAGGAGCTGGGGCGAGGACGGGAGCTCACCCCATCACGTGGCACTCGGGTCTTGAACCTGGACTGCTGGCTTTCCAGCTGACAAGACGAGATTCTTAACTACTGAGCCACAGCAGCGCTCCAATAGTAAGTTCGGTGGACTTCAACTCCCAGAATTCTTCAGCCAGCACATTGGCTGGAGAATGCTGGGAGCTGAAGTCCATCCATCTTAATGTTGCCGAGGTTGAGAAACTGCCTTAGACCATTCTGGTTTCTACCAGAATGCCTGTCAGGAATGATGAGAACAGAGCCTCCACATTCTGGAGGACCGTGGCTTTTTTTAACTCTAGATGAAAATCCCTGACACGCAAACTGCATTTAGGTCTTTTCTGCAAAGGATGACTTATCTGCGGGGTCTATTTTCTTCATTTTTGGCCTTCTCTCTTTCCACACAAGCCTTCCCAAGCTTTTGAGATAATAGTATGGGACCTTGCACTTGGCTCCTCTACTGGTGATAGAAGACAGGATCTTCTGTGATTATTTAATGGCCTTGTGGTATTTTGTAGTGTATGTTGCGTTCAATTTGAATGGTTTGTTCAACCAGGTTTTAGAATTGGCTTTTTGAATCTTGACTGGCATCAGTTACGAATTGATGCGACTTTTTCTATTATATTGGCTTAATCTGAGCTTCCAGTTTGTGGCAACTCTCTAGACTTGTCTCCTCTTCTCTTGTTTCCTCAGCACTGTCTCCCCACCCAATTTTCTAGACTAGTCTATAGTTCTGGATTTTTTTGGAGGTCTTCCATCCATATACTAACCAGGTCAGATCCTGCTCAGCTTCTGAGTTCAGACAAGGTCAACCTAGTGCTGCCATCTGTTGAGAGCTTCCAGAAGAAACAAAATACTTAATGGGACAAGTTCCACCTGTAGGGGGTTTTCAGAACTTCTCATTTTGCTTGTCAGTAGAGTTTCTTTCCCTGGTTTTTGATCCTCATTCATCCATCAGTTTCCTGAGAGACAATTAGAAAATTTTCTCACAGTGTACAGCAATGATTCTCAATTTTAGCAATGTTAAGATGCGTGGACTTCTTCAACTCTCTACTAGGTAGCATGCTGGCTGTGGGAATTCTGGGAATTGATATCCACACATCATAATATAGCTAAAATTGAGAAACACTGATGTATGGGCTAATTTGGGGTAACAGAAAATTGGGGTTTGGATGTTACTTTGAGGGCCTTGGAGGAAAGGTAGCTTTTTAAAAAAAAAATATTTTTTCTCCAAACATACATAAATATACATATATATACCATATCATCAAAACATCCATGGTAATATATTTCTATCCAAAATATCATAAACACAACTTCTTAGTTGCTCCTTTTATACTTTTATCTCCAGTCTGCTTACCTTCTATATTTCTATATCATACTACTCCCCTCCCTCTGTCTCCCTCTCTCCCCTCTACCTTCTTCCTCCCTCTCTTCCTCTTTCCTACTTCCCTCCTCTTCCTCTCCCCTTCCTTTCTACTTCCTCTTTCTCCCTCTTTTCCTTCCCTGAGTACGTCTAATCATAATCCATTCTATGGTTAGCAGACTAGTAATTCAAAAACCCTTACTTCATTCCAACGTCAGAGCTATTTATTAACCTTGTATCTTGAGGAAAGGTAGCTTTTAAATGTGATTAAAAAAAAAAGAAAAACCAACTTTGTCCTAGACCAAGGGTGGTCAAACTATGGTTCTTTGAGGACCTGGGGACTTCAACTCCCAGAATTCCTGAGCCACCCATGCATGCATGGCTAGCTCAGAAATTCTGGGAGTTGAAGTCCACAGGTCCTCTAAGAACCATAGTTTGGCCACCCCTGTCCTAGACAATTTACCCCAAATGAGAAAGTATTTCATATACAGCAAAATATTGATTTAACAGACTGGGTGGTTGGGGCATGCTATTCATTAAATCCAAATATCCATGAACTCCAGATGTATGTCATTTACATCATTTATAAATCGTATCATTAATATGAAGGAAAATCTCATTGTAACAAAAGAGCTTTTTGATTAAATGCGAGTTGGCAATCCTAAACTAAAAAAATGGGTTGGGTGTGTTCAAAGCCTTCTTAACGCTTCTGAAGCTTTACAATAATAATGATAATAACAACAACAAACAACGTCTGCATTTGTGTTCCTGTGGCAGGCCGGACACCCCTGTTGCCGAATTATCCTGCCGTTGCAAAAGACACTCAGGAGTCCCAGAGACAAAGGGCCAAGTTTTGGAGCAAGGAAGAGATCGGTCTTTTTGTCGACCTCTGGATCAGCCCGGAAGTCCAGAACGAACTCCAGAACACTTATCACAACGAGGTGGTTTTCAACTGGCTCTCCAACGAAATGGGTTTGCGGGGTTTCAACCGCTCAGCTCGCCAGTGCCGGGAGAAGATGAACGCGCTGAAGAAGAAATTTAAGGAGGTCACCACTCACAACAAATGCCCCGGCGCTGGCGAAGTGCGAACCATGCCGTTCTACGACAAGCTAGCCACCATCCTCCTCAGTCGGAGAGACGCCAAGCACTCTTCGAACAGTGGCGATAAGGGCCAGTGGTCCAGGCAAGCTTCCTCGCCAGCTCCAGGAACGTCTGGGCAGGCGTCTTTACTTGCGAGGCCATCTTTAATTAGTCCGCCAGGGCTGAGGTCCTCCGGGACAGCCGGCCAAAGCAAATCCCACCTGCAGCAGCCCCCTCAAAAGCAACCTCGCCTTCTCCAGGCTGGGACGGTGTCTCCCACTCATTGCCACCGGCCTCTTTTGCAACCCAACCGGAGCTTGGCTATGCAGAAGCACCGGGGACATTCCTCTCCTTGGCCTACCGCCAACCAACTGGCGGTGGTCACTCCCAAAATTGAGGAACAGTCGCCAGAGGGAGACGACCCGCCCAACTCGATGTGCTCCGTGCTCCAAGGAAGCCACCTCCCCATGGAGGTGCGGGTGATCGACGAGAATGGCATCACGGTCACCTCTTCCATGTGTGAGGAGGTCAAGCAGGAGCAGGACGAGGAGGACGCGGCTCACGATCCCGAGTTAGAGTTCGATGCCAAGTTTGAAAGAGAAATTGTGGAGGATAGCGACCCTCCAGAGGCCGCCGGTACCCGCCTTGACCCAGACGTGCTTTCAGAGTATTCGGAAGAACCGTATGACGAGACCGAAGGGGTTGACGACTTGCCCGTGGATTTACTACAATGTTTTGGAGACCGATTCTCCTCCTTTGGTGGGGTGGAAGAGAGCAACCATGAGCCGGAAAGACCAAAACACGAACATCCATTATCCAGGGCTTTATCTACAGGTAAGAACACTTTGACTTGGCCATCAATGCTGGGATTATTGTGTTCTGCCTTAACCTCTCTCTTCCAGGCATGTACAGGTAGTCCTACAACAGCTCATTTAGTGACCGTTCAAAAGTTACAACGGCACTGGGGGGGGGGAAGTGACTTATGATTGTTTTTCACACTTACGACCATTGCAGCATCCCCTTGGTCACGTGATTTATATTCAGACGTTTGGCAACTGACTCACATTTATGACGGTTGCAGAGTCCTGTGATCCCCTTTTGCAACCTGACAAGCAAAGTCAACGGGGAAGCCAGATTCACTTAAGAACCATCCTACTAATTTTAACAACCCAGTGATTCAGTTAACAAATGTGGCAAGAAAAGTCGTAAATTGGAGGCAAAACTCACTTGACCAATTGCCCACCTAAAGTTTGAGCTGAATTGTGGTTATAAGTTGAAAACTTACCCGTATTCTCTGAAGCGAGTGCCCTCTTAAGCACTAGATAACACTCCGGATTTGGCTTTTAGAGTCTGCAATTATTTTCCACTGGACTTAGTCTTTTTTCTGTTTTTTTCCAGCTGTAAAAAAATCAGTGCCTCGTTATTAAGGACTGCATTTTAAATTTTAACATTTGAGCTTTCTCCTTCCGAAAGCCGGAAAATTTGTGTCTTGTTGCTTACTCCCAGAAATTTCAGGAGAATTCTAGATGCAAAGCTAAAATTCCTAAGATTGCTTCCATTCTGTAAGGCTTGGGCGGTGATAGTTGTTTCTTTGTTTTGAAGGCCTTTGAAATAGCCTTGGCAATAGCAATAGCACTTAGACTTACATACCGCTTCACAGTGCTTTCCAGCCCTCTCTCAGCGGTTTATAGAGTCAACATATTGCCCCTCATTTTACTGACCTTGGAAGAATGGAAGGCTGAGTCAACCTTGAGCCGGTCAAGATCAAACTGCTGGCAGTGGGCATAGTTAGCTTGCAATACTGCATTCGAACCACTGCGCCACCACAGCTCTTCTCTGCCTACGTAACTGCCTACACAAATCTCTTGGCGACAGTTTCGTAAGTGGCTTGCCATTGTCACCTTCCTAGGGCTGAGAGAAAAGGACTGGCCCAAAAGTGCCTAAGGCAGGACTAGAACTCCTGGTAGCTAGTTGTACCCTGGTGTCTCATCCTCTAGTGCAGCGGCCCCCCAACCTTTTGGGCACCAGGGATTGGTTCCGTAGAGAGAGGTTGTTCTGCGGACTGGAGGGGGCGTGGGTTTCGCATGCTACCTGCATCCTGCGGATGAAGCTTTTCTTGTTTGCGCGAACCGGTTTCTATCATGCCACGGACCAGGGGTTGGGGACGCTGCTCTAGTGCAAACATGGCTTCAATGCCAGCCACAGGTTTTCCAACCCAGATTCATTGTGATGACCCGGGGCATGGCACGAAAGCAACACAGCAAGAGAACAGGTCTAACTCTCCTTTATTGCTCCAACTTTGCCCCCAAACGTCCTCACGTTTACTACAAGTCCTGGCGCAAAGCTCTTACAGGCAGCTTCAGCAGCCTCTGGCTGCGAGTAGTCCAGTAAGTCGGGTTAGCCAAACAGTAACCAGGGCAAGAAGTTCAGCGAAACAGGCAAACCGGGCAAGCCCCCCAAGACAGAGCACAGTAATCTCTAGGCATCGGCAAGTGCACATGAGGCTCCACAGATTCAATGCTTGTTCCCGACAAATGCCCCTCCCACCGGCACCTCCTTACATCTCAGTCCCCAGGTGTGCCTTGTGAAGGGGGACAGGGCACTCCTCCCTCATAGTCGGCTCAGTCTGCGTTGTTCTCGCCTTCTCTCTTCTCTTCCTGCTCTAGGATCAGGAGGGGGTGGTCCTTTCTTTTTGCCTGAGCTCTGTCTCTCCTGCTACTCCCTGTCTGCAAGCCTTTCTAATCCTGAAAAGCCCTGCCCGGACTGACTCTGCCCTTCCCCAGTTTCCTCCAAAGCTATCCCCCGCAGATTCAGACTCACATGACATTCATATTGTTACTGGATGTTTAGCCATCTTTTCTGGTTGAAGAGCCTAAGAATTCCAAGCATTGCACACACTGCTCTTTGTGCAAAACTCTGGTGGCGCAGTGCTTAGAATGCAGTATTGTGGGCTAATTCTGTCCACTGCCAACAGTTCGATCCCCACTGGCTCAAAGTTGACTCAGCCTTCCAAGGTTGGTAAAATGAAGATCCAGATTGTTGGGGGGCAATGTGCTGACTCTGTAAACCGCTTAGAGAGGGCTGTATAGCACTGTGAAGCGGTATATATCCTGTTTCCCCCAAAATAAGACATCTCCTGATAATAAGCCCAATCAGGCTTTTGAGTGCATGGCAATAAGGCCAAGCGCTTATTTCAGGGTTCAAAACAATATAAGACGGTCACTCATGCCCTTGTCACCTCTCGATTGGACTACTGCAATGCGCTCTACATGGGGCTACCCTTGAAGAGTATTCAGAGACTCCAGCTGGTGCAAAATGCGGCTGCGCGTGCTGTGGTGGGTGTGTCAAGATACACCCACGTAACACCCATACTCCGCCAGCTGCATTGGCTGCCCATTGGTGTCCGGGTACAGTTTAAGGTGCTGATCATCATCTTTAAAGCCCTACATGGCTTAGGACCAGGTTACCTCTGGGACCGCATTCTGCCTCATACTTCCCTCCGGCCGGTTAGGGCCCACAGAGTGGGTCTCCTCCAGGTCCCGTCAGCCAAACAATGCCGGCTGGCGGGGCCTAGGGGGAGGGCCTTCTCTGTAGGGGCCCCTGTTCTCTGGAACCAACTTCCCCCAGAAATCTGAATTATCCCCACCCTGCTGGCCTTCCGGAAAGCCGTCAAGACATGGCTCTTCCTGCAGGCAGGGGTTTGAGACTAGTTTTTATCCGAGATCTCCCCCAGTATGTATGTTGTTGAACGTCTTTTAACTTTTTTAATGTTTTAAAATTGTTTTTAAATGAATGTTTATTGTTTAGTGTTCTTTTAAAATGTTGTACGCCGCCCTGAGTCCTTAGGGAGTAGGGCGGCATAGAAGAACCTAATAATAAATAATAAATAATAAATTTTGGGGGAAACACGGGTCAGTCTAAGTGCTAAATGCCAGTTTTGGCAAAACTATCGTAAAATGCACTCATTTATTTTATTTTATTTTATTAATAGTTCTTATAGGCCGCACAACTCCCGTAGGACTCAGGGCGGCGTACAACATGGTATAAGAACAATATAAAAACAGTAATAATGATTAAAAAGTTACATAGATTAAAAAACAAACCAACATTCATACATGGGGGATTGATCTCAATATCACCCCGCCTGTCAGAAGAGCCATGTTTTAATGGCTTTACGGAAGGCCAGCAGGGTGGGAACAGTCCGGATCTCTGGGGGGAGTTGGTTCCAGAGAGTCGGAGCTCCCACAGAGAAGGCTCTCCCCCGCAGGCCCGCCAGCCGACATTGCTTGGCTGAAGGGACACGGAGGAGACCAACTCTGTGGGACCTAACTGGTTGTAGGGAGGTATGCGGTAGGATGTGGTCACAAAGGTAACCTGGCCCTGAGCCATGTAGGGCTTTAAAGGTTAAAAACAACACCTTAAATTGCATCCGGAGACTAATGGGCAACCAATGCAGCTGGCGGAGAATAGGTGTTACGTGGGTGTACCCTGGGACACCCACTACAGCTCGCGCCGCTGCATTTTGCACCAATTTCAGTCTCCAGATACTCTTTAAGGGTAGCCCCATGTAGAGCGCATTACAGTAGTCCAGTCGTGAGGTGATGAGGGCATGAGTGACCATGAGTAAGGCCTCTCTCCAAGTAAGGTCGCAATTGGTGCACCAGGCAAACCTGTGCAAAGGTCCTCATGTGTTAGCAGGACACTGCAAACGGCCATAAATGTGTGCCAGTTACTGAGCACTCTCGCTTCTGTTCCTTTTTAAGAGTCGTGATGGCAGTGGTCAGAATACAGAACTGCAGGCTAACTCACTGCCCAAAAGCCAGGAGTTCAATCCTGACTGGCTCAAGGTTGACTCAGCCTTCCATCCTTCTGAGGTGGGTAAAATGAGGACCCAGATTGTTGGGGGCAATATGCTGACTGTACAAAACTGCTCAGAGAGGGCTGTAAAGAACTATGACGCGGTATACAGGTAATCCTCGACTTACAACAATTCGTTCAAAATTATAATGGCACTACAAAAAGTGACTTAATGACCGTATTTCACAGTTACGACCACTGTTCCCTCTAAAGTGGGTGGCAGCGCGGCCGCGCACGTAATGAGAGAATGCCACGCGGAAGTTTCTAACTTGCGCGCAGCATTTTCTAATGGCAGAGGCTGCGCACCTGCGCGGCCACACAGATGAAAAGAGAACGCTGCACAGCAGTTTCTAACTGCCGCACGCCATTTTCTGATATTACAGGGAACATTGGTTACGACCTTTCCAGCATCCCCATGATCATGTGATCAAAATTCAGATGTTTGGCGACTGGTTCATACTTACGACCGTTGCTGTGTCCCAGGGTCATGGGATCCCCCCCCCTTGCAACCTTCTGACAAGCAAAGTCAACGGAGAAGCCAGATTCACTTTAACAACCGGGTTACCAAGTTATCAACAGCCATGATTTGTTTAACAACTGTCTCACTTAACAACAGTCTCTTAATGTCTCACTTAACAACAGTAATTTTGGGCCCAGTGTGGCCGTAAGTAGAGGGCTACCTGTATAAGGGCCATTGTTATTGCTAAGTGCTACCGTCGGGCTAAAGCAGAGGTCTTCAAACTTGGCAGCTTTAAGACTTGTAGACTTCAACTCCCAGAATTCTTGGCTGGGGAATTCTGGGAGTTGAAGTCCACAAGTCTTAAAGCTGCCAAGTTTGAAGACTCCTGGGCTAAAGCTTGCCTTGTATTCACTTTTGGCCTCCTTTTTGACTCCTGACGGTCTCTCCTCTCTCCTCTTCCTCAGCTGAAAGTCTCATTCAGGAGCAGGAGGGGGAAGTTCTCGAGAACTCCGACATCATCTGTGCTCCTTTGGGCAACCTTGGACGGAAGGATCTGAACGCCACCTTTGAGGGTGTCGTAGGGCCGCCAATTGACCGCGTTCCGCCCGCTAGAGGCCTGGGGGACGATGCTCCGCTGACCAGCGCGCAGCGAACCGCCCGGTTCAGGAACAAGAGAAAAATTGAGAGAGTCCAGCTGGCGAAGGAGCTAATTAACGCCACCCGAGAAACTGGTGAGAACATCCGCGAGGCTCTTTACGAGCTCGACAGCAAGGAATCGCAGAGGCGGGTTGACGATCGCAAGGTCGCCGTGTGGTGCGCCAAGCACATCGCGAAAAGCATCCGAGTCTCGAGCCAAACCATGGCCGCCGCCATGCGCGATTCGGACGCCGCCTTCCAGAGGTGCATGGAGAGCTACACGGTGGCCCTGGAGAGGCAGACGACTCTGTTGGAGAACATTGCCGATTCGCTAAACGCCCGCGTCTCGGCTCCCCAGCCTTCCCTTCCCACTTCCACTCCCGCCGACAGGACACGCGAGACCTCCGTCTGCGCGAGTCCTGTACCAGCACCTTCGCCCCCCATCCCCATGGAGTCGGAGAAGACTCCCCCCTCGTTGAGAAGCCAGCCTGGAAACGAGGAAGAGTCTCCGGGGGGGGCAGACTCCAATAGCAGTAGCCGATAATAGTCCGAAGCGCCCTTCCCCAATTTGGTGCTCCCTCCCCATGGTGTTGGGACCACAACTCCCAGAATTCTCAGCCGGAGGGCACCACGCTGAAGAAGGTTAGTCTTCACAGAACACTTGAGTTGCTGCATTGTTCCTCTTGTCAACACAACAGATCACCAAGCCTTCTCGAACGTTGACAAGGTTACCTCAGTACTTCCATTTACTCCTATACAATCGTTCTTCTGTTACGTTACTTGAGAAAAAAAACGGTGCTATTTTCTGCACCTTATTCTTGTTTACAAAGCTCTGTTAAACCTGCTTTTTTTTTCTAGCACTGTATACAATGCCCAATATTTACTAGACGGCACAGCCAGCTTATGCCATAATAAATTTGTTAGTTTTTAAGATGCCACAAGACTGCTCGTTGTTTTTGCTGCCAGAGACTCACCCACTGCCATCCCTGTACAGCACGGGTGTCAAACTCGATCGCGTCACATGACGTATCTTGACATATCGCAACGGTTTTTGCCTTTGTAGAGTTGGGGTGGGCGTGGCCTGCGCGTGACGCATCCAGCCCACAGGCCGCCAGTTTGGCAGGCCTGCTGTAGAGAATGTCTGTATAGGCGGTCCTTGACTTACAATCACTCGCTTAGATACCATTTAAAGCAGGGGTATCAAACTCAAGGTCCACTCAAATGCAAGGCTCAAGGTGCTTAAATCCGGCCCAAGGGGCTGGCCTGGAAATATCAAAGGACCGGGCTGTGGTGCCTCTGCCGGCCAAAATGGCCTGCGTGCAGCTCCCTCGTGACCCGTTTTTGGCCTCCCCGGCCTCCAGCAGCACTCTGCCGGCCAAAACCGGGCCTCATGAGGCCCCCACGTGGCCCGTTTTTGGCCGGCAGAGTGCTGCAGGAAGCAGGGAGGCCAAAAATGGACCGTGTGGAGGCCTCATGAGGCCTCCACACGGCCCATTTTTGGCCAGCAGAGTGCTGCAGGAGGCTGGGGAAGCTGAAAATGGGCTGTGTGTGGGCCCTTGGCCCGTTTTGGCTGACAGAGTGCTGCAGGAGGCCATGGAGGGTGAAAACGAGGCCCAGGAGGGCCTCATGTGGTCCCCCCGCGGCCCGTTTTGGCTGGTAAAGTGCTGTAGGAGGCCGTTCAAGCCAAAAACTGGGCGGAAGAGGCTGCGCATGCAACCCTGCACCCCCCCCCCGGCCAGCCCGCAGAGAACTACAATGCTGATCCGGCCCTTGAAGAAATCCAGTTTGACACCCTTGATTTAAAGGAACCATGGTAGCACAGTGGTTAGAATGCAGCATTGCAGCCTAACTCTGCCCATTGCCAGGAGTTCAATCCTGACCGGCTCAAGGTTGACTCAGCCTTCCATCCTTCTGTGGTCGGTAATAGGACCCAGATTACTGGGGGAGCAATAGGCTGACTCTGTAAACCCCTTCGAGGGGGCTGGAAAGCACTATGAAGCGGTATATAAGTAAGTGCTATTGCTATTGCTATTTTAGACAAGTGGCTGTCTTAACAACCCAGTTCCAAAGTTTTGACAGCTGGACCCACACGACCACATTTCTGGCACTCGACAACTGGCCCTCATTTGCAACATCTGGCAGTCACATGACATAAATTTGTGGCAGTCACATGACATAAATTTGTGGCAGTCACATGACATCCATTTGCTAAAAATAGTTCTGTTGTTTGGCATAGACGCCTCCTAGTGAACAATGGGCTCGCTTAACTACCATAGCATTTGTTTACCGACCGTGGTGATTCCCTTAACCACCATAAGTCGTAAAATGGGGTCAGTCACATGTTGCCCCACTTTACAACCGTCACAACTTAACGTCTATAATGGGCAGGCTCCATTATGATGATAAAGTCAAGGAATAGCTGTACCCTGTTTTAAATTTTGAAGCAAAGTGAAAAAAAAACGTATTTCCTGCTTCGACAAATGCAGTTTTATATACTGCTTCAGGTGGTCCTCAACTTACGACCACAATAAGCCCCAAATTTCTGTTGTTAAGTGAAACATCTGTTAAATGAGTTTTGGCCCATTTTACTACCTTTCTTGCCACCGTTGTTAGGTGAATCACTGCAGTTAAGTTAGTAACCCGGTTGTTAAGCGAATCCGGCTTCTCCACTGACTGTGCTTGTCAGAAGGTCGCAAAAGGGGACGTGACCCTGGGACACTGCAGCCGTCATAAATATGAACCAGTTGCCAAACATCTGAATTTTGATCACAGGGTCAAAGGTGGTAACTGTGAAAAACAGTCATAAGTCACTTTTTTCAGTGCTCTTGTAACTTTGAACGGTCACTAAATGAACTGTTGTAAGTCGGGAACTACCTGTAACTGCAACTCGGTATCATGCTAGAGATCAGCATTATTCATTCTTCAGTCTTTCTCGGATAGCATCTTCTCTAGAGATTCCTAGAAGCTCCCTAACTAGTCTTGAGAAGACCTAGCAGTGATGGCAAACCTATGGCACGCGTGCCACAAGTGGCACGCGGAGCCATATCGGTGGGTATGCGAGCTCAGGTCCGGCGTGTGATTTTCGGGCCTTCTGGGCCCACTGGGAGTCGGGAAACAGGTTGTTTCCAGCCTCCGGAGGGGATGGGGAAGGCCCGTTTTTTTGCTCTCCCAAGCTCCAGAGTCTTTCTAGGAGCCTGGGGAGGGCGAAAACGGCCTTCCCCACCCAACCCCTGGAGGCCAGAAATGGCCCGTTGGGAAGTTGGGAAATGGGCCATTTTTGGCCTCCGAAGGATCTCTGGGGTGGTGGGGAAGGCTGTTTTCACCCACCCCAGGCTCCTAGAAAGGCTCTGAAGCCTGAGGAGAGCGAAAAATGGGTGTGCCATCGGGTGTCAGGAGCGGGGAGGAGTCACGCATGCATGCGTGGGGGGGACACATAGAATTATGGGTGTGGGCGGGTGCGCGACCCCCCCACGCTCCCCCCTTTTGGCACGCAAACCAAAAAATGGTTCACCATCACTGACCTAGCATTTTCAAAACAGTTAGCCTAAAAGGATTGCTTCTTTTTTTAAAAAAAACTTTTTTTCTCCTGGCCCAACCGCCAGGGTCTATTAATCATGCCCCTTCCTATGTGCAATGCCACAGTGGATGTTGAAAAGTGTTGATGATTTAAACTGCTGCTGTTCCAAACCCCAATTTTTTAAATGAAGGCATTAACAGTCCATTCGTTTGAGTACATTGGTAGATGTCACTGCTATTCTCCTGTTAACGTTCCTTTTTTAAAAAAAATAGTTTTTATTAAACATTTTCCAACTTTAAAACGAGAAAAAACAAAAAGAAAAGAAAAACACACAAAACAAACACAACATTGTAACACAATTTTACAGCTTTCCGTATCAGCATGTATGTTCTGCTTTTGCAATTCATTTGCCTTCCCATAGGTTATAACAATTGTAATAATATAATACTAATAATATATAATAATATAGGAGCTGAGATAGCGCAGTGGTTAAAAGCAGCATTGCGACCTTCAGCTAATTGCTAGTTCAGCAGTCCAGCTGTTCGAATCTCACTAGGCTCAAGGTTGACTCAGCCTTCCATCCTTCCGAGGTGGGTAAAATGAGGACCCAGATTGTTGGGGGCAATATGCTGAACTCTGTAAACCGCTTAGAGAGGGCTGGAAAGCACTATGAAGCTGTATATAAGTAAAGTGCTATTAATATATAATACTAATAATTACTAATAATAATGTTATACATATATACATTGTATTTATATTCTAATTCTGTTACGTTCCTTTATACCAGTGTTTCCCAACCTTGGCAACTTGAAGATGTCTGGACTTCAACTCCCAGAATTCCCCAGCTAGTTTCAAGTTGCCAAGGTTGGGAAACACTGCTTTATATGTTTCCTGTTGGAGAAGAATGAGCTTCCTTCCCGAGGAATTGTGTTTCTTTCAGTGCAATTTTAAAATCATTTCTCCTTCCAACCTTTTGGATTGGAAAATTGCTGAAAGCATCTGTTCCCAGCAGTTTTCTATGTGCTGGAAACTCCTTGGAGGAAATGTTCTCCAGAGGCTGGACTTCAACCTCCATCATTAATAGCCAGTAAGGGGAATTGGAATAAGCTTAAATTGCCCGGACTGAATAATTCCCAAGTCATGTATCCTTCAATTTGGGAACACCGCTCTGCTGCATTTGCATATTCATTAGCAGGGTAGGGGTATTTTTGTACTTAAAGCCTGAAAAATATTTATTTATTTATTTATTTAGTGTATGGCATAACATACATGGACTTGCAATGTATGTTAACATTTCACCTAAATTAAGATGCAGTAAAAGAAGAATGTTAAAAAGAGCTATATTCAGATAGAAATGTCTAGGCCAGTGATGGCAAACCTTTTTTTGCTCGGGTGCCAAAAGGGCGCACACGCACGCAATAGCACGTGCGCACATCAATAATGCAATGCCCTCCCCCCCGTGCATGCACGCACAATCACCCCATGCTGCCCCCCCCCCACACATGCTTGCAGACCTCACTGAAGCCTCCGGACTTCCAGTAGGCCTGTCGGGCCGTTTTTCGCCCTCCCCAGGCTTCAGGAGAGCCTCCTGAAGCCTGGGGAAGGCGAAAAATGGCCCAACGGGCCTACCGGAAGTTCATTTCCAAACTTCCGGTAGGCCCGTTGGGTCCATTTTTCATTATCAACAGGCTCCAGAGGCTTTCCTGAAGCCTGGGGAGGGTGAAAACGGCTTCCCCCGCCCTCTAGAAGGGCGAAAATCAGCTGGCATAAGGCAACGCCTCGTGTGCCCTCAGATATGGCTCCGCGTGCCACCTGTGGCACGCGTGCCATAGGTTCGCCATCATGAGTCTTAGGCCATCTAACCATGAGGGGGTCCTTGGTGCTCTCTGAGCTTTGCTTGTTTTCTTGCAGACGTTTCATGACCCAAACTAGGTATCATCATCAGTGCTAACTGTTGATGTTATTACCTAGTTTGGGTCATGAAACGTCTGCAAGAAAACAAGCAAGCTCAGAGAGCACCAAGGACCCCTCATGTCAACCCAGAGCTACTAATGTTCTCTTTTATTAGTATCATCTGACCATAGAAGCGCAGAATTGTTTATCTGAAAGAAATCACAAAGCGGACCGGTAAATGCCTTCAGCTTACAGCCGGTCACAATGTGATCTACATTGTGACGTTGGACCCTGCAGTCACACCGAGGGGAGGGTGTTATATCCCAGGAGCCTCCAACCTTGGCAACTTTTAAAACTTGGGGATTTCAACTCCCAGAATTCCTCAACCAGTATTTTAATTGGACATGGCTGGCTGAGGAATTCTGGGAGTTGAAGTCCCCAAGTCTTAAAAATTGCCAAGTTTGGAGACTCCTGTTATACCCCATTTATGCAGTGGATCTGGGCAGACACCATTAGAGGTGCAAATTCTATTCAACTAAAATGTCCTATCTACGGTATACGTACACACACATACACATACACACACACACACGAAATAGCTGTATAAAAATGAGCAGCATCCTAGGATTTTCAGGTTCTGCTTTCTGTTGGGTAAGAATTTTCCAGTTGTCTGATCAACATTCACTGGAAGGCTGGGTTTTATCTGTTTTCTATAAGTGATTATCTTCAGCCTCGGGTGAGAAAGTTGCTGACAAGTTATGACACACTAAGACAGTGATGGCGAACCTTTTTTCCCTCGGGTGCCGAAAGTGCATGCACGCGTGCTATCATGCATGTGCGAGTGCCCACACCCATAATTCAATGCCTGGGGAGGGCGAAAACGGCCTCCCCCGCTCCCCTGGAGGCCCTCTGGAGGCCAGAAATGGCCCGTTTCCCAACTTCTGGTGGGCCTGGTAGGCCCATTTTCATCCTCCCCAGGTTCCAGAGGCTTCCCTGGAGCCTGGGGAGGGCAAAAACACCCTTCCCAGTCCCCCCGGAGGCCCTCCAAAAGCCGAAAACGCCCTCCCAGAGCCTCCGTGCGAGCCAAAAATCAGCTGGCCGGCGCGCACATGTGCGCTGGAGCTGAGCTAGGCAATGGCTCGTGTGCCGGCAGATATGGCTCTGCGTGCCACCTGTGACACCCGTGCCATAGGTTCGCCATCACTGCACTAAGAAGTAGGTAAAGTGCCTTTTGGCTTGGCGTGTTGTAGGAAATCCATCCTGTTTATGTGAGTTATGGGAATCCAGAAAATTGTGTGTGTATATATATACTGCATATATGTATATATGTATGTATATATGTGTGTGTGTGTGTGTGTGTGTATATATATATACCGGTATATGTGTGTGTATATATATATATATATATATATATATATATATGTGTGTGTGTGTGTGTGTGTGTGTATACCGGTATATATGTGTGTGTGTATATATGTGTGTGTATGTATGTATGTATGTATGTATGTATGTATGTATGTATGTATGTATATAATCAAATTCTGCCTCTTGGATTCATTTGGTTGGTCTTTATCATAGTATTCCATGATGTGAATGACTAGCGGCAAAATAAACGATAAAGTCTTGGTGTTGATTTCAGCTATTTGACTTTGAGACACTTCCATGTTGTTTTTGTAACCACAACAGAAAATTGATTTGCCATTTTTTTTTCTAGTATTGTATGGTTTCTTTTGGCTTACCAATTTAACCGACAGCCTGGGTATTTCTTTCTCTCTCAGAACTAAATGTAGTTGTTTTCTGAAATCAGCCATGGACAATTACGGTTTGTCGCCAACTTGAGTCATTGCAAAATACAGATAATTATTCCTGTAAGGTAAAGCTTTGGTTCTGTCAGCTCAGCCTACAGCTGTATTGTCTTTGCCATTCCTACAACCACTGCACACTCCAAACGTAAGTCTGGCTTTTAGTCAACTGTGTATAGTTAACCAAAGTCAGGTATTTTAACATTAAAATTGGATCAAGTTAGGTATTAAAAATTGAACTGGACCAAATCAGGAATTATAAAGTGACTTCTACTAAATTTGTTTGTTTTCAAATTGAGATACTGTCCATTTTACTCACAGAATAACGGGACAGTTTACAAGTAAAAATATAAAACACTATATAAAAAAACAATATATCAGGTATATGATATATGTCATTACATAAATCAGGTATTATAAATTGAACTGGACAAAATCGGATACAGGTAGTCCTCGACTTATGACAGTTCATTTAGTGACCGTTCAAAGTTCCAATGGCACTGAAAATTGACGTGATTGTTTTACACAACAACTGTTGCAGCATCATGATCAAAATTCAGATAGTGTTGTCAACTGACTCATATTTACGACGGTTGCAGTGTTTCGGGGTCATATGATCCCTTTTTGTGACCTCCTGACAAGCAAAGTCAATGGGAAAAAGAGATTCACTTAACAACCAGGTTACTAACTTAACAAGTGCAGTGATTCACTTAACTGTGGCAAGAAAGGTCTTAAAACGGGGCAAAACTCACTTAAATAGGCGCAAGTGCGGTCGCAAGTCGAGGACTACCTGTACGATGCATTGACCAGGTAAGGTGTTTTTAACAAAAGTGGACCAAATCGGGTATTATTGAGCCAAACCAGGCATTGCCCCATCGGAGGAAGACTTCGTGTATCGCTCTGCTTAGGTTGCAGAAGAATCTTGTTTCTAGCGCCCGCCCGCTTTAAAAGAACTCCGCATCCAGACTAGACAGACGGGGCTGGCTTTCCTCGATGGATCGGACCCGCCGGGCGTCCCGCCCCGCCCTCTCCGCCTTTTCCAGGCCTTTGGCTCGGCTTCAGTCACGTGACGGGAAGCGGAAAACCCGAGGGGAAACCCATCCGCAAAAGCAGCAAGGAGAGTCCGGGGGACGCGCCCCGTAGTTCCCCCCCCCAACCCCGCCTTCCTCCCGTTCCCTGCCCTTCCTTTCATCCCGAGCTTGACCCGGATCTTTTCCTTTTTAAGGTGCTTTGCCAGTCTCTCCCCACCCTCCCCTCCCCTGAAGCAGCCCTGGGATGGGGGGCCGGGCTTCCTCCCGGCTGATCTTCTCGCCGAGGCAATTGCAGCCTTCATGCCGAAGGAGAGGGGCGGCGGTAGGGAGGGAAGCGAGGCGTCTCGGGGTCTTCGTGCCTGGCTGGCCGACGCTGAGCTGGACCGGGGTGCGACGCGTATTTTGCACGGAGACCACAAGCTTTCCAAGGCTTTGAGCCTGGCGAGCCTGGAAGCTCCGTGGGAAGGAAGCGGGAGGAGAGAAATTGCAGCAGCAGCAGCAGCGGATCTTCCGAGCGGGCAGCGATTCGGTGGCTAAACGGGTGAGAGTAACACACACACACACAAAACACGCACGCACACACCTCTACATCTGTTTCTGAAGCCAGCAAACCGATCCATCTTCCCTCCCCATTGCTACAGCCTCTGCTAGTCCTATCTTTTATTTGCTTGTCCGGGATGGCAGGAGGGCTCTATTTGCTTGTCTATGCGACGGACAAACACACACACACACACACACACACACACACACACACACACACACACACACACACGTTTCTGAAGCCAGCACCCCCATCCACCTCCCCTCCCCACTGCTACAGCTTCTGCTAACCCTATCCTTTATATGCTTGGGCAGGAGGTGTTCACCAGATTTTACATCTCTGTTTGGATTCTCACTTTGATGCATTGCATGCATTTGGCCGGGATGTGCAGTTTTGGGCTGAGCGTGCCATGCTGTCTTCAGCCATTTAAGATAGTACAGAAGATCATAGTTTTCATATGCAGGAGTTAATGCGTTGTGTGAACCCAGCCACGTGCCAGAGATTTCCTCAAGTGATGTCTTCCAAATGACAGTACTGACAGAGTTATCATCCAATAGGATGCCAGTGCTCTGCTAAGGCTGATCCTTACAATGTTGTAATACAGTGGTTCCCAGTCCTTGTTGATATGTATACCACCACCACATCATGAAAACTTTTGAGGATCGCCATAACAATCAAGGATCAGTAGTGAGGTGGATACAGTACAAATACTGTCATACATATTACTGTCCTGAATGGTTCAACCAAAATCCAAACCTCAACAAAAATGACTTTAAACTCTTCTTTTTACAATTTAAAAAGGCTGAGATTTTGTGAAGGCAACAGCTCTCACTGTTTGTTAGTGTTATTGCCTGAAGCCATGCAAGATTCAGGATGAGACAGTCAGAATCATGTGAAATGTAATGATCCTTGAATTTGGTGTCATTTTTTAGTAATTATTTTTATAGACAATCCCTAGTGCAATTGTCCATGTGGATATTGTCCTCCAGTATCCACATGGAGGATCAGGGGTTCCTTGGTCACAGGTTGGAAATACTGTAATCTAGTATGTTCAAAATTGAGATAACTAGAAGCGCAAAGTTGAGAGAACTAGAAGCTGATAGAGTGCTGCTTGGCTAGTGCAAGATCTCTTGATCATTCCAGTTTAGAAAATGATCAAATAGCTGGATGTGAAAAAATATATAGTTAAAGGTCATTAGTGGACCAACCGTTCCCTTAACTTTCCTCTTGTTCCTTACATATCAAAAGAAACCTTTTTTTGTTCGTTTGTTATTTTTGGCATTTGTTGCAAGTCTTATCTCGTTCTGAGCCTTAACTTTCTCTGTCCTTGCAGATTCGGGCTATTTGCTGATTATCTGTTCTAGTTACAAGCCGCTTTATCCATTTTTTAATATTTGTCCTTTTTGTTCCTCAGCTAGTCAGAACGTTTTGTGCAACAATGATTTTTAAATCTTGATTTGTTTGAATCAGTCCTAGGCTATGAAGCATTAAAAAAGGCTGGATTCATTGTTCAAGCCAAAACACATAAATTTGCTTCTAGTGTAGAACTAATCTGCTGCCCCAATAGTTTTCCACATTATGAACTTTTCTTCTGATTGATTGATTGATTGATTGGGCACAACTCACCTTTTCATTCTGATGCTCTTCTCTCGCTCATTTCTGTCTGGGAAAAATATAACAGGCATATTAGATTTAAAAAGGACGCCGGTTTTATACAGAGTTCGTAGCGTCCTTGGTGCGCTCTGAACTTGGTAGCTTGCTTGAAGATGTTTCATTACCCAATTAGGTAACATCATCAGAGTGAGTGTGTTCGTTAGAAGCTCGGGCACACAAAGTTTGCATGGAGCTGAAGAAGTGTTCCCGGAATTTGGAAGAAAAACACACTTTTATCTGTGATTAAACAGTTTATTGCTATAGATTATGAATGATCACTGGAGACATTTGGAGAGGGCAGCCATTGGTCCCTGCAATCACAATGGCCAAGCCCAATTCGATGGCACCTACCAAAGTAACTGAAAACATCGATAGAAATTTGAATCCAGAACTGGAGTAGATTTTCCCAATATGGGTGCCTTCCAGATAGCTGACTTCAACTTCTACTATGGGCTACAATGTGCAAGGAATTCTGGGAAATGTGGTCCATGCATCTCAGGATACCCAGGTTGAAGAAGGCTGCTCTAGGTTTTCATTAGCTTTTCCTCTATGGTCATCTGTAATTAACACTGTATGGTTTTTGGCAGGTTAGTAGACGTTCTGGACAGACTTACATGCCTGGATTCCACCTTTAGACGTCTCAGTCCCTGGACTGGCACCTACTGGCCAGAGTACACATTATTGGATTGTCATGGGGTGGGATACATAATAGAAAGCCCTTCGCAAATTCTGAAAAATCTTTGTGCTAAAAACAGGTGCTGCTTTTGTTTCAAGGACATCAGGCAACTTCTGAAGATGTGGCCCTGTGCATCTTGTGAAGGAGGAACCACGGACTTCTGAACCCAAATCCATGAAACTGATTCTGGGCAGATATGCAAGAGAATTCCAGCAAAATGTCTTCGTTGGGTAAGGATTTCATTCTCCTTTTACAGATTTGAAGGGTACTGTTTATGTTGTTTTGTGGGCCCATACTGATCAAGGGACGTCACTTCTTGAAATCACATTTCCATTTTTGTTTTTACCTGAAGACGAGTTAAACCCTCTTGGAGTAAAATTAACTAATTCTAATCAAGGAGAGAAGCAACCTAGATCTAAGGAGAAATTTCCTGACAGAACAATTAATCAGGGGAACAGCTTGCCTCCAGAAGTTGTGAATGCTCCAACACTGGAAGTTTTTAAGAAGATGTTGGATAATCATTGGATAATAGTTTGTCTGAAGTAGTGTAGGGTTTCCTGCCTAAGCAGGAAGACCTCCAAGGTCCCATTCTATTCTATTCTATTCTATTCTATTCTATTCTATTCTATTCTATTCTATTCTATTCTATTCTATTCTATTCTATTCTATTCTATTCAATGGCACTTAGCACTCCATGAATTCAGCGTTTGTTCCCGACAAATACCCATCCCCACAGCATCTCCTTAAGTCTCAGTCCCCAGGTGTGCGCTGTGAAGAGGGGCGGGGCGCTCTCCTCCCAAGTAGTAGTAGTAGTGGTCAGCCTGCTCTGTTCCCGCCTTCTTTCCACTCTCCGTGCTCGAGGATCAGGAGGGGGTAGTCCTTGCTCATCACCTGAGCTGTGACTCTCATGTTCACTGCTTAGCCTCTCTTGGTTATCCTGCCCCTGTTCCTCCCTGCCTACAAGCTGTCCCAATCCTGAAAGGCCATGGCCTGACTCGGCCTGGTCCTCCCCATATTCCTCCGAGGCCAACAAAGCCTCCCCCTCAATCTCCATGGCTCCAATTCCAGCTCGTCTTCCTCTGCAGATTCAGGCTCCAGACGGGGGCATGACACTATGCCTCCATTGCTTCTGCAAGCTAAGTTGCCTCTTATCTAACCATTATCTAGTCTGCAGCTCTTCTTCCTGTCTCTCAGATGGAGATACCTGCAGCTCTTTTATTGGCCTCCAAGGCTGTTAGGGTATTATTTGTAAATGGAAGATGTGAGCAATATCATATCCTGTATCCCCACCCCACCAACATAAAAGTCAGCAATGTCTTCTTTTTCAATACCTTTCCTCTCTCTTAATTAGAATTCCCTAACGTGACAATAAAGTTAGAAGACAAAGAAGATGTCGCATGGCTTCCAAACAACCAGGTGGCAGAAGGAAGTCGGAGTTTCTCAGTTGATCATTCAGGTACAAAAAGAGTAACCTAGATTTGTGCCCAGTGCTTTTTAAGGTCCACAGGATGGACCTGCTGGACAAATTAAGGAACTAAATTCCTTAAATGAAGTGTAGTGGAGCATACCAATTACAGGGCTGAACCAAGAGCTAGGTCCGTGATGGTGAACCTATGGCACGCATGCCACAGGTGGCCCGCAGAGCCTTCTCTGCGGGCACGCCAGCGGTCGCCCCAGCCGAGTCCACCGCGCATGCACGCGCGCCTCCTACCAGCCACCTGGTCTTTGGGTCTCTGCTGTGCAGGGGGCAGGGCGCATGTGGGGGATGCATGCGTGCATGCACAGGGTGCACACGAGTGGGGTGCTCACATTGCATTTTGGGGGTTCGTGCGTGTGTGCGCGTGTCCCCCCCGTGCCCTGTTTTGGGCCTGGAAGGCCTCCTGCACCAACCTGGAAGCCAAAAATGGGCGAGGCGGGGTGGGGCACATGTGTGGGGGATGCACGTGCATGTGTGGGGCGCATGCACGGGGCACTTTCATTGCATTTTGGGGGTTTGTGTACACGCGTGTGTGCGCACATGCACAATTTGGGCACTCGGCACCAAAAAGGTTAGTCATCACTGAGCTAGGTTGTGCACAGCTTATATTTATTATGTTAGTCCTGGCAATCTACCGTATTCCAGCTTTAGTGCTCTTCTGCAATATTTGGGATAAGTATGTAATATTAGCAAGTTTACTTCTAGAATGATTACTGTAAGTTTCACTGAGCCAAGAACACTCCCACCAACACTTGCAGGGCCAAATACTTATATATCAAGAGAAAGCAAACCTCACTCCCTTCCAGCACTGATGTTGTTACCTAGTTGGGTAATGAAACGTCTGTAAGACAACAACGAAGCAAAGGGCGCACCGAGAACCTCACTGTTCAACCTTGAGATGCAAATAATTCTCATCTGTTTGTTTTCTTTCTGTGTAGGATTTCCAGTTCCCAAGTTTGAAGTGATTCATGGGGGAGATCCATGGATTCCAGAGCCTGTTTCGCAAGAAAAAGAAATTCCAGTAGATTATGGTTCTGGTACGATTAATGATTGAGCGAATTGCTGCGATTAATTTAGATTTTCCACATCAGGAGTTCCTTAATCGGTGTACCACTGAAAAGACCAGGCTATGGAGAAAGTCTTTCCATGTGGTTACTAAGAGTTGACACTAAGTTGATGTCACATAATCAATTAGTCAATTAATCTAGCTTTCCCACATTAGAAGTTCTCTTTAATTCTGCTCCATTATACCTTTCAAAAACTACTACACTGTAGCATTGATCTAGACTTTGGGAAAAACCAAGTTCAGTTTTTAATTCAGCCATTGGATCATCTTGATTTGAGGATAAAACAATTGGAGAAATACCATGATCGTATTTTGAAGTATGTTAAGACAAAATTATTTTCCTTTCCCTCCATATATGCCCTTAATGTTGTGCTTGGTAAAATGCGCCCATTCTGAAATTACTGTGTATTTTGTGTGGTGGTGGGGAAACTGTCCTTCACAGTCTGGCTCTAAGGCAGCGTATTATCCTCCAGAACTGTTGGCATTGCAGTTCCCAGCATACCAAGGCATCAGAGCAAAGAGAATTCTGGGAGTTGAAGTCCCAATACACCTGAAAAAAATGCCAGGTTGGAAACAGTTGTTCTGAATTATTGCGTAAAGTTCTGGGATTTGCCCAGAAAATTGTAGATATCCTCCATTGCCAGTTACCAAAATAACCTTGCTATCGTATCTCATTTCTTCCGTTCAGAGCTTCCAGATGTAATAATAAAGCTGGAACAGGAAGAGATTCCATATGTTCCCTGCCCCCAGGTTTCAGAAGCAAGTGTGACATTCAAAACAATCCAATCAGGTAAGTGAGATTATTCTCCATAGTGGGTGGAGTTATCATCCAGGATGGGTTGACCTCGTCCAATCATCTGAGAACTGAGTCTGTTAATTTGAATTCAGGGGCTCCTCCTGCCTGGAGCCCCAGTTATGACTCAGTCCTCAGAGAGGACGTGGCTTCATCCCTTGCTGGATTGCTTCAGTCAGTTTTTCTCTCACAGTGAGTCTATTTTTTCCTGCTGTCAAAGCATTGAGTCCTAGCAGCTAAAGGCACCTGCCCATAAGATTGGCTTCTGTGCCTGGATCTGCCCTTGTCACCGGTGGCATTGAGCCACACAGGGCCTGGCTCTTGGCTCTGTCACGGGGGGTTGGCTCTCCCCCCCCCATCATTGGGGTTCTCCAGCCTGGAGGTTTGACACATTCTGAGGGCAGATAGGTGGTCTGGAGAGTTCCTGCGCGCTCACCCTCCCCTTCCTACGAGCCACTGGGAAATTAAAAAGCCCTTTCCTTTTATTTTCACAAGGGCTGTTTTAATTTACTCCATTAAGTTTTATCACTAAGAAGAAAGGACTGTGCTGGCTTTACCTCAAATTCCTTTTTAGTTTGGTCTAGTGTTGCAGGCTAGAAACCAGGTGATAGTGAATTTTAGTCCTACCTTAGGAATGAAAGCCATTTGGGTGATTTTGGATTAATCGGTAGGAAACAGTGAGTCCTAGTCTCTCCTTAGGCCTGAAAGCTGGCTGGGTAACTTTGGGTCAGTCACCCTCTCTGAGCCCAAGCTACCTCACTAGGTTATTGTTATTGTGGGGGAAAGAGAAGGAAGAAGGAATATTAGGTATTATTTGCCACTTTGAATTATTTATAAAAAAATAATAAAGGTAGGATAAACAAATAAATAAGGAATGTACTGTTCCCTCTCAATCAAATACTTGCTTTCCTACTTAAATCTCTTTCCAGTATGCATTAAGCAAGATGTTGCTTCTGAACCCAGATTCTCAACCTGGGTACAATAACATGACATAAACATGTGTTTGTGTGTGTGTGTGTGTGAGAGAGAGAGAGAGAGAGAGAGAGAGAGAGAGACAGAGAGAGAGAGAGAGAGACAGAGAGACAGAGAGACAGAGAGAGAGACAGAGAGAAAGACAGAGAGAGAGAAAGACAGAGAGAAAGACAGAGAGAGAGAGAGAGAGACAGAGACAGAGACAGAGACAGAGAGAGAGAGACAGAGAGAGAGAGACAGAGAGAGAAAGACAGAGACAGAGAGAGAGAGACAGAGACAGAGACAGACAGAGAGAGACAGAGATCCATCAGGATCCATATTCATTCTGCTTTAGAGGATCTGAGATGCCAAGCTGGAGAAAGACCTTGATCTGGGACACAAATTACATTATGGTTTAACACAATCTATGTAAACTGGAGCATCACCTGGGAAGATCTTAATGATCTTATTTCCATGAATTAGTTAAGATATAGACTGAGGTGGTCTTCCAAGAGATGTCTGAGGACAATCAAGAGGTTAAAATCCTGTCACAACTCCCCCAAACATTTTGACTCCACCCCCCCCTGCTGAAACCCTAATCCTGGCTTGATTAAAAATGAGCATTTCTTTCTTTATCCCAATAGGAGTTGGCCATGACAAAATGTTGCAGAGAGAAATACCATTTTACTCTGGCTGTGTGAGACGTTTCCCTGACAGACCCGACCGTGTCAAACAAGAGAACCAGAACACGGAGGAGAAGCCCCACAAGTGCTCTTGCTGCACCAAAAGTTTCCTGAAGAGGTCCAACCTTCGTACCCATGAGAGAATCCACACGGGGGAGAAGCCATTCCGGTGCTTCGAATGCGGCAACAGCTTCAGCGATGGTTCCAGCCTCATCAGGCACAAGAGGAAGCACACCGGGGAGAAGCCGTACAGCTGCTCGGCATGTGGGAAGCGGTTCAACCAGAGCTCCAGCCTCATCAGGCACGAGCGGAGTCACACGGAGCAGAGACCCTACAAATGCTTGGAATGTGGGAAAAGGTTCAACCAGAGCTCCACCCTCGTGCGGCACGAAAGGATCCACAGAGAACAGAGACTGTACAAATGCTCGGGCTGCGAGAAGAGATTTATTCAGAGCTCCAGTCTCCTGGCTCACGAGAGGATCCACCGGGGAGAGAAACCTTACAGCTGCACAGTTTGCGGGAAAGGCTTCGTCCAGAAATCTAACCTTCTGATTCACGAGATGAAACACACCGGTTTGAAGCCGTTCAAGTGTCCGGACTGCGGGAAAGGTTTCAATCAGAATTCAAGCCTCGTCATACACCGGAGAATCCACACGGGGGAAAAACCGTACAGTTGCTCGCACTGCCGGAGACCTTTCAGCGACAAGTCGAGCCTTAACAAACACGAGCGAGCCCACCGAGGGGACAAACCGTACAAGTGTTCCAGCTGCGGTAAAAGTTTCGTGCGGCGGTCTCACCTCTTGACTCACGAAAGGATCCATACGGGCGTGAAGCCGTTCAAGTGCTCGGACTGCGGGAAAAGCTTCAGCAGCCGGTCGCACTTGATCAGGCACGAGGGGACGCACACGGGGGAGAAGCCCTACGATTGCTCATTCTGCGGGAAGAGCTTCAACCGGAAGTCCAACCTGACGAATCACGAGAGGACCCACACGGGGGAGAAGCCTTACAAGTGCTCCGATTGCGGGAAAAGCTTCAGCGACAGGTCCAGCCTGATTAAACACGAGCGGATCCACACCGGGGAGAAGCCGTACAGCTGCGCGTCCTGCGAGAAGAGCTTCAGCGACAAATCGAGCCTTATCAGGCACGAGCGAATCCATACGGAAGAGAAGCCGTACAAATGCTCCGATTGCGGGAAAGGATTCAACCAGAGTTCGAGTCTCATCGTGCACGAGAGAACCCATACGGGCGAGAAACCCTTTAAATGCTCCGACTGTGGGAAAGGTTTCATTCGGAGGACGGTTCTTAATAAACACGAGAGGACCCATGCTGGGGAGAAACAATAAAAAAACAACAACCCCGGGTTAGTGGACAAGGCCCAGATTCCGTTATGAACTCCGAGGTCTTCTGATTTGACAGTACACTTGCTTGAAGGAAGCTGTTGGAACGAATGTAGGCTAGTCATAGAGCTGTGCACTGAGAAATTCTTTTATTTCTGTGATTTTAGATAGCCTTAGAGCAGAGATGGACAATTACGGCAACTTTAGGACCTGTGGACTTCAACTCCCAGAATTCCTGAGTCAGCCATTTTATGCTGGCTCAAGTTCTGGGAGTTGAAGTCCACAGGTGGTAACGTTCCCATAGTTGCCCATCTCAGCTTTAGAGAGATGTTTCTCGCCTTCCAAGCCCTTGGTCGTCATTATGTGACATGGAGATTGACGCATAGGCCACGGGTCAACACAGAATTCCCTGTTTGAAGGCATTACGTCGAGTGAATTGCAAACATGCTAGATTCTGCTGCTGGAATGTGATTCTGATATTATTCCTCCATGGAGATTATGTCGGCGTATGGCATAGAGAGGGGATGCGCAAGACAGTCTATAAAGGTTAAGGATAGACTGGAGGATTGTGGGAAGGTAAAACAAGAGTGTATGATGGGGAAAATAAAACATGGGCTGTAAAGAATTACGAACCTAAACTTAGAAAAGAAACGGCTGCATTAATAACCATAAAAAGTACTTCTTTTTTTAACATTTAAGTGTTGTTATCTATGTCATCATGGATAATAGTCACCAGTGGAAGGACGGATATCTTATCCCTGTTTAACTGGATGACTGAGTCATTCTGGCTTTCCAAAATTAGATTAGACGCCGTTTGGGTCAATGGAGTTTCACATCTGTAATTAGATTTCTTTTTCCCTCTCCTCTCTTGGCACTCCCATGTCCTCACTGTAAGTCTTCCTTAAGACTAAGGGGAAATATGGTAACCGTCTACACAGGGCTGTCAAACTTGATTTCATTGAGGGCCACATCAGGGTTGTCTTTGACCTTGCGGGGGCTGGGGGGGCGTGGCCAGCTCAACGTCACTCGTATCGGGCACCTGTGGTGGCCTGAGCACTCTGCCAGTGAAAACGGGCTCCCAGGCTCTGTTTTCGGCTGCGTCGGCATCCCGCAACCCTCTGCCAGCAAAAACGGAGCTCGGGAGGGCCGGTCCTTCGCTTTTTCCAGGGTGGCCCCACGGGCCAGATCTAAGCACCCCGGGGGCCGGATTCAGCCCCCAGGCCTTGAGTTTGACACCCTGGTCTACAGACATAGATAATGCTTGCCTTACAACTACAATTAGGATCAGAATTACCATTGCTAAGCAAAGCGATTGTTAAACGAGGGGTGCCCGATTTTAACGACCTTTTTTTGCCGTAGCTGTGAAGCGAATCGCTGCAGTTGTTAAGCGAATCACACAGTTGTTAAGCGAATTCAGCTTTCTCCGATGACTTTGCTTGTCGGAAGCCAACTGGGAAGGTGCTGGTCACATGACTCCAGGACATTGCAACCATTGTAAACGTGTGCCGGTTGCCAACCTTCCGAATTTTGACCATGTAGCCATGAGGTTACTGCAACGGTCGTAAACAGGGGGACTTCTCTCAATGCCGTTGTAACTTCGCTTGCTAAATGTATGGTTGTAACTCAAGGAATCACCCTTATCCAAAAGGCATGGAGAATCAAGTTGAGCATGGACCAAGAGAAATGAGGTGAAATTAAGAAAAAGGAAATCGAGTCCTCGATTTACAATCACAATAGAGCCCCAAATTTCTGTTGCTGAGACATTTGTTAAGTGAGGTTTGCCCCATTTTATGACATTTCTTGCCACCGTTAAGTGAATCACTGCATTTCATAGGTAAGTTCCACGGTTTTTTAAGTGAATCTGGCCACCCCAGTGATTTTGCTTGTCAAATGCTTGCAAAAGGTGATCACGTGACCCTGGGACGCAGCAACGGTCATAAGTATGAACCAGTTGCCAAGCAAATGAATTTGGATCACATGACCCTGGGGCTGCTACAAAGGTCGCAACTGTGAAAAACGGTCATAAGTCACCTTTTCCCAGTGCCGTTGTAACTTTGAATGGTCACTAAATGAACTGTTGTAAGTCGAGGACTACCTGTTTTAACATAACATATTAACAGAGTTGGAAGGGACCTTGCAGGTCATCTAGTCCAACCCCCTACCCAAGCAGGAGACCCTACATCTGCCTCTACCTAGGATAGAACTCACAACCTCCTGATTGTGCGGCAAGAGCTCCACCTCTAGGCCACAGCAGCTGGGTTAAATTCTGCAGCCGTTGCATTGTGCAGACCAGAACTGAACATGGTGTTTCACAGGTGTTTTTAGACCAGGTGCACTGTAGACAGGAGCTGTCCTCTCCATGCTCCATGCTCATCATGGGTTGATGATCAGCCCAACTTTGCATTGGCCTTTACGGCAGCAGCAGCAGCGGGAATTACTGTATTTTTCAGATTATAAGACACACCGGAGTCTAAGACGCACCAAGATTTCAAAGAGTTAAACAAGAAAAAAAAAAGTGTTTGCCCTCCCCGGCCCCCAGGAGCACTCTGCAGGCCTACCAAACCCTCTGCGTGTCCCGTTTATTGCAAAAACGGGGCGTGCAGAGGCTTTGGGAGGCCTGCAGAGTGCTCCTGGGGGCTGGAAAGCGCCAAAACGCCCCCGTTTTCGTGCAAAGTGGGCCCGTTTTTCACCTCCCAAACCCCCCATGTGTCGTGTTTTTGCCCTCCCAAGCCCCCAGGAGCACTCTGCGGGCCTCCCAAACCCTCTGCGCGCCTCATTTTTGCAAAAAAAATGGGCCTGTTTTTGGCAAAAACGGGATGTGCGGTGCGGGGTTTTGGGAGGCCAAAAATGGCTGTATTCGGTGTAGACGCACCATTTCCACCCTCTTTTAGGAGGGAGGGAAGTGCGTCTTATACTCCGAAAAGTATGGTAGGCACAAAATGTGTGTGTGTGTGTGTGTGTGTGTGTGAGAGAGAGAGAGAGAGAGAGAGAGAAGATGGAACCAGTTTTTGGGGGGGGGAGTTTTCATTTTTTTTCCCCTTTTAATATGAGAAGCAAATCCACAATACAAAATTTAAGAATCAGCACCCAGGACCCCTCCCTCTACCCCCACCCCAAGCAATTGCCATAAATAAATGCTAAGTGCCTGGATTATTCAGAACGGAGTTCTGGGTTCTGCTCTCCAGACAAAAGTCACTCTTGATCTAAGAGTTCCAGTATTGAATATAAAAATAGAATAGAATTCTTTATTGGCCAAGTGTGATTGGATACACATGGAATTTGTCCTTGATGCATATGCTCTCAGTGCACATAAAAGAAAAGATATATTTGTCAAGAATCATGAGGTACAACACTTAATGGTTGTCATAGGGTACAAATAAGCAATCAGGAAACAATATTAATATAAATCGTAAGGATACAAGCAACAAGGTACAGTCATACAGTCATAAGTGGGAGGAGATGGGGGAACAGGAACGATGAGAAGACTAATAGTAATAGTAATGCAGCCTTAGTAAATAGTTTGACAGTGGTGAGGGAATTATTTGTTTAGCAGAGTGATGGCGTTCGGGGGAAAACTGTTCTTGTGTCTAGTTGTCTTGGTGTGCAGTGCTCTATAGCGTCGTTTTGAGGGTAGGGGTTGAAATCATTTATGTACAGGATGCGAAGGGTCTGTAAATATTTTCACAGACCTCTTTTTGACTTGTGCAGTATACAGGTCCTCAATGGAAGGCAGGTTGGCAGTAATTATTTTTCCTGCAGTTTGGCTGACATAACACATTCTGCTCAACCACAACTGGCATTTCACCTTTCTCCTTACCTAAACTATTGTAAAAATCCGTGTACAGTATTATAATCTTTCATATTATCCACACGAATCGTGCTCTGCAACATTCTTAAATATATGGGAACATCGAACCTTTTGTCCCTGCAATACATAAATATTATCCTCCTTTATGCCCTGTGCACATATATTCCCATTCCTTTTGATGAGACACTTCCCATTTACAAAAGTGGTCTCAAAACTTTGTTTGTCTAATTAGTCACACTTAACAAATTATGTTCCATCTCAGGTACACATAACACATCGGTAAGCCTTGATTCCAAATATGGAATTTTCACACCGCCTCTTCCGATGACTTTTGCGTTCTGGCCATTTGCCAAGGCTACAGCTTCTTGAGCTACTGGAACAAACCTGTAAAATAATTCAGAGTCATTAACAATTGTTTGACTTGCCCCACTTGCCTCTGTTACTGCTATAGCAAACTTTTGCAACACCAAAATGTTCCTTCTGCAAATAAGTCTTCTTTTCTTGCATATTTCTTCTTTGCAAAAAACATTTCCTCTGCAAGCAGTCTTTCTTCAGATGTGTGCTTTTACTGCAAATGTAGTAATTTCTCTCTTGCTGAGCTCTCTGCTTGCACAATCTTCCCTGTGTTGTAACTGGATCCCATCTGCTGCTTGTTCCTTCTCCGGAGACTTGCAGTCTGGACCCCCTCCTCAGGAATTTCACCTCCTCGTGGCTGCTCCCAAAATGGCGCTTTTCTTCCTCATTTAGCAAACATGCCTTTAAAGCCTCAAAACTCAAGTCCTGCTCTTCTTTGCACTCAAAAATTTCAGAAACTGTGTCCCAAGTTTTATCTAAACTGTTCAATACCAATAACACCTTCTGGGACTCAGGAAATGTAATTCCATGCTGTTCCAACTCTAAAAATAGAGTCTGCATTTTCATTAAATGTTGTTCCACAGATTCACCTGGTTGCAAACAGGCCCTGTAAAGTTTTCTCGACAGTTGCACAATATTACTTGCAGAAACATTCACAGCTCTTAATTTGAGCCAAATCTCCTTTGCAGTTTTTAAATTGGCAACATTTAGAAATTGTTCATCATCTAAATTCAAGATGAGATAAGCCATTGCTTGATCATGGTTTTTCTGATCAGCAGCTGCAAAAACTCCCTGTGGTGGATTTTCTACGATATACCACAGCTCTTTAAGTTTCAGCAAACATTCCATTTTCGCAGCCCAAACAATATAATTCTTCTGTCCCAAACGAGGCACAGAGCTTTGCAGCTCATGAATATTCCAACATGGCTTCTCTCCTGTATGGGTCTTCTCATGTCTGAAAAGGCTGGACCTCTGCATGAAGCTTTTCCCACAATCGGCACATTTATTCTCCTTACTTCCCACATAGCTTTGTGTCAGCTCCTCTTCTGTGGGATAAACAGAAAATCACAATGTGAAAATAAGCAAAGGAAGTCGCTGCAAAGAAATTCAGGATAGGGTATATCACATGCATTCTATGTCAACTCTGAAACCAACTTGGCCGAAGCCATCTTGTGCTGCCTCACACAACCATATTACTAACTGAACAAATGCAATGACTCACTTAACGAGAAAAGTCGCAAAATGGGGCAAAACTCACTTAACAAATGTTTCACTTAGCCACATAAATTTTGGGCTCAATTGTGGTTGTAACTCGAGGACTACTACCTGTATGTGTTCTGCAGCAAACTACTTTGTACGTATCACACAAGAGTTTTATCTTCCTCCTTTTCTGATTTGTTTACAGGCTTCCTTGGAACTGGGAGGAAATATTCTGGTCATTCTGGTCATTCATGCTTATAGAGTCTAATCTTCCAAAAGAGCTGTGGTGGCGCAGTGGTTAGAGTGCAGTATTGCAGGCTAACTCACTGCCAGGGGTTCAATTCTGACCAGCTCAAGGTTGACTCAGCCTTCCATCCTTCCAAAGCCGGTAAAATGAGGACCCAGATTGCTGGGGGACAATACACTGACTCTGTAAACCGCTTAGAGAGGGCTGTAAAGCACTATAAAGCGGTATATAAATCTAAGCAATAAGTGCTATTGCTATCTTCTTGCCTCTTTGTTCATTTCTACAAGAGACTGTTGCCTTTGCAACGAGGGAGAAGATTTCTAACCATTTGTCTGAAGTGGTGTAGGGTTTCCTGCCTAAGCAGGGGGTTGGACTAGAAGACCTCCAAGGTCCCTTCCAACTCTGTTATTCTGATTTGAGATGGACTGGACTTTCCTTCCTACCTGAAGTGTTGTCCGTTGTAGTTTCACTGTCTTGGTGAGATGAGAGCAACGCTTTCCTTTCTTGTTCGGCGTTTCCTGACAGCCACTGCTCCTCTCCTTGTTCCAATTTTATTATTACATCTGGGAACTCTGGTCAAAACAAAATATATGGCCCAATGAGTCAACAGCGTGATATTCTTGGGGAGAAGAGAATCAGGACGTTCTTGATCGTTCTCTATGGCAGTTTCTATTTTTTTCCACAAGAAGAAAAGTATTAAACCAGGGATGTCAAACTCAAGGCCCGCGGGCCGGATCCGGCCAGCGGGGTGCTTAAATCTGGGCCGCGGGGCCACCCTGGAAATATCAAAGGCCCACGGTGCCTCTGCTGGCCAAAACATTTCTATTTACTATCCTGGAAATTTACCTCTGCTGTTAGATCTTGTATTATTTATGCTAGTGTACTTTTATTACGAGTTGAATAATAAAAATACAATAGTATAAATAGCTTTTCTGCCCAGAAAAGCAATTTTACTATTAAACAATGGGGTATGAATTTAGAAATAAAAAGTTTAGTGGAGTATGAAGAATAAGTAATAAATGTTCGCCAGTAATATCTGGTAGAAGAGATAGGAAAATGGTTGTAGGATAGAACTGTGGAAAGAAAGAAGAGAAGGGAGAAAAATGCATCTTGAGCCTGTGTCAAACGGCTACCATGGCCACGCAAGCCACGCCCACTATAACCACCCCCACCACCCCGGCCATACATCCCCCCCTCCACCCTCAGAGGTCAAACACAACCCTGATGCAGAACTCAATGAAATCGAGTTTGACACCCCTGTATTAAACTGATACAAAAATGTACTAAAGTTTTACAGCGTCTTAAATATTTAATCCAAAGACTTTGCAAGGCAAAATGTTTCTGAAGGGAACGTTTTCATCAGTTCTCTCACCTAAGCCATTCTCCAATGGAATCCCCTCTTCGTTTGCGGCTAGATGAACTGAGATCTGGGCTTCTTTTCCGCTCTTGAGCTGTGACGTCATGTCACCCTTGGGACCTGGGGAAAAAGAGAATCAATCCGAATGCAGGTAATCCTCAACTCAGAACAGTTCACTTAGTGACGGTTCGAAGTTACAACGGCACTAAAAAAAAAGGAACTTGGGATCATTTTTCACACTTATGAGTCCAGTGGTGAAATCCAATTTTTTCTTACTACCGGTTCTGTGGGCATGCCTTGGTGGGTGTGGTATAGCTTGGTGTGCGTGGCAGGGGAAGGATACTGCAAAATCTCCATTCCCACCCCACTCTGGGGCCAGCCAGATGTAGTATTTGCCGGTTTTCTGAACTACTCAAAATTTCCGCTACCGGTTCTCCGAACTACTCAAAATTTCCGCTACCGGTTCTCCAGAACCTATTACAACCTGCTGGATTTCACCCCTGCTTATGACTGTTGCAGCATCCCTATGGTCACGTGATCAAAATTTGGAT
This sequence comes from Diadophis punctatus similis, assembly GCA_023053685.1. Classification (NCBI taxonomy): domain Eukaryota; kingdom Metazoa; phylum Chordata; class Lepidosauria; order Squamata; family Dipsadidae; genus Diadophis; species Diadophis punctatus. The sequence goes on from JALIGW010000002.1 coordinate 253,657,929, forward strand.
GTTTGGTTCAACTGGTTCATATTTATGACAGTCCCGGGGTCATGTGACCATCTTTTACGGCTTTCGGAAGTCCCTTCCAGCTCTATTTTGATCTATTGAATTGACGACCAGGGTTCCTGCCATGTTGAGACAGAAAACCTGTGCAAAGGGATGCAACCCCTAACAACTTTTAACAACTCACTTTAAAAGCACCCCCCACCTCCACCCACATCCTGGGAAAATAAAAGTCTTGCAATAATAGCAATAGCAATAGCAATAGCACTTAGACTTATATACCGCTTCATAGTGCTTTACAGCCCTCTCTAAGCGGTTTACAGAGTTCAGCATATTGCCCCCAACAATCTGGATCCTCATTTTACCCACCTCGGAAGGATGGAAGGCTGAGTCAACCTTGAGCCGGTGAGATTTGAACAGCTGAACTAGCAGTCAGCTGAACTTGCAGTGCTGCTTTTAACCACTGCGCCACCTCAGCCCCTAATAATAGAGATGGCATGGCTCCATTTTGCTTTATCACCCCCGCCCATTTCAGTCTCCCCACCCCAGGAATGTTACCAGGTGATTTCAGGTCTCTGTCTGCTCTGAATAACAGCTGTGCCAAAAAGGTATTTAGAGGTAAGACATGTGTAGTTGCATTGGGGGGGAGCGCTTGTTGCTAAAACAACAGATTGGAGGAATGCTTTTGCTTGGAATAACAGAATTGGAAGGGACCTTGGAGGCCTTCTAGTCCAACCCCCTCCTCAAGCAGGAGACCCTATACCAGTGATGGCGAACCTTTTCAGCACTCACGCGGACATGCACATGTGCACGCTCGTTCGGGCCGCGCTCTAGAAAAGCCAAACTTCCAGGTTCTAGCGCAGGCCAGTGTTCGGCACTGCCACGCGCATAAAGGGATCACGCTCTGGAAAAGCCGACCTTCCGTGTTCTAGCACGCATGCGCGCCCGACGATCAGCTGGCCGGCACGCATGCATAGGCCGGTTTTCGGCACTGCCGCACGCACGAAGGGATCACGCTCCAGAAAAGCCAAACTTTCAGGTTCTGGCGCGCATGCGCACCCAACAATCAGCTGGCCGGCGCGCATGCGCACACTGGTTTTCAGCACTGCCGCGTGCACGAAGGACAGCTGATCATCACGTGCGCATGCACACCAGAAACCCGGAAGACAAACAGGGCAAGGCCGGGCGACATGGCTTCGTGTGCCACTTTGGGCAAGCGTGCCATAGGTTCGCCATGACGACCCTATATACCATTTAAGACAAGTGGCTGTGTTTTGTCTGCAGTACAGTGGATGAGGGCACTCTGAAAATAGTAATAATAGAACATCTGGATGACAGTGAGAATAATAATAATAATAATAATAACAATAATAACAATAATAATAATAATAAATAATAATAATAATAATAATAATAATAATAATAATAATAATAATAATAATAATAATAATAATAATAATAATAATAATAATAATAATAATAATAATAATAATAATAATAATAAATCAGACTGACAAGGTTTTGGAACATAATACGCCAGACCTCACGATTGTGGAAAATAAAAAAGTGTGGATCATTGATGTGGCCATACCAGGTGACAGTCGAATTGATGAAAAACAACAAGAAAAACTTAACCGATATCAGGACCTTAAAATCGAATTACAACGACTCTGGCATAAACCAGTACAGGTGGTCCCAGTGGTAATCGGCACACTGGGTGCTGTGCCAAAAGACCTTAACCGGCATTTGAAAACAATAAACATTGACAAAATCACGATCTGTCAGTTGCAAAAGGCCACCGTACTTGGATCTGCGCGCATCATACGAAAATACATCACACAGTCCTAGACGCTTGGGAAGTGTTCGACTTGTGATATAGTGATACGAAATCCAGCATATAAATCACGTTTGCTGTGTATTACATTTTTTGTGAATAAATAACAATAATAATTAATAGTAATGATAAAAAATAATAATAACAACAGAAAATCTTTTTTTTTTAATCCTCGGGTTTCTAGAGCCAATAGTATGCCCTGCGTTCAACAATGCAATTCTTCAGCTGTGAACGCCAACTCAACATCGGAAAACCGACCGAGGAGAAACCTTCTCCCGCACCCAGCCATCAATCAATCAATCAATCAATCAATCCGTGCATATGAGAGAAAATTGTGGATTAGGGAAACTCGAGCCCTTTTTTATGCATTAATCCTTATGCATTCATTCAGCATCGCTGGGGCCACGCTGCAAAGAGAGATCCCCGGATTCCGCCGAGGGATTTACGCCTTTTTTTTTTTTTTTGCAACCTCGCTCGCTTCTTTCCTCGTTTCTCCCATGTATTTATTCCCTTTCACCCCTTTCCCCTTCCCTCCAACTCACCCGCTCCTTGCAACCTCGCTATGACCGGATCTGCAAAGCTCAGGATTCTGCAAGAGCGCGCAAGCCAGATCCAAAGCCTCAAGCGCGGCGTGGATGCAACACAAGAAAAAGCTCTTTTTTCGAGGGGGGGACAACACTTTTCTCCACCTCTCAGATCTTTGCCCGTCAGGTCCCCTCTAGGATTGCCCGCTCGCTCCGTTTAACCCCTTCGGCGTTTATGAAAGCGAGGGATGGGGCGAGACATCGCTCCTTGCGGGGAAAGACCAGGACGGGAAGGAGGGAGAGGAAGCGAGGGAGTATAACTGGATATAACCGAGGCATCCAGCACTGCACGGGTGGGTGAAAGAGTAATCTCTCCCCAACCACCCCCGTTATCTCAGTTCGATGAACATGTATATTACATTTGTTTGCCATCCATCTCACCTGGAGATATAACTCTGGTTTACAATATTAAAAAAAATAAAAATATTACAACAACTTGTATTCAATAATAATGGCTACCAACCTGCCTTCCATTGAGGACATGTATACTGCAGGAGTCAAAAAGAGGGCTGTGGAAATATTTACAGACCCTTCACATCCTGGATTCAACTTCTACCCTCAAAATGATGCTATAGGCCAGTGATGGCGAACCTTTTTTTCCTCGGGTGCCGAAATAGTGCGCGTGCGCGCTATTGCACGCGTGTGTGTGCCCACACCCATAACTCAAAGCCCCTCACTTGACCCACCCTCCTGCACATGCGTGCACGACCCCCCCACTCCCCCATTTCCCGACTTCCAGTGGGCCCGGTGGGCCCATTTTTCGCCCTCCCCAGGCTCCAGAGGCTTTCTTGGAGCTTGGGGAGGGCAAAAACGCTCCCCCTGCCACCCTGGAGGCCATCTGGAAGCCGAAATCGCCCTCCCAGAGCCTCTGCGTGAGCCAAAAATCAGCTGGCGGGCACGCACATGCGCACTGGAGCTGAGCTAGGGCAACGGCTCGCGTGCCGGCAGATATGGCTCCGCGTGCCACCTGTGGCACCCGTGCCATAGGTTCGCCATCACTGCTATAGGCATTGCACACCAGAACAACTAGACACAAGGAGTTTTTCCCCCATGCCATCATTCTGCTAAACAACTAATTCCCGCAACACTGTCAAACTGTTTAATAAGGCTGTATTACTATTACTCTTCTCATCTTTCCTATTACCTATCACCCTTTCTACTTATGACTATAACTTTGCTGCTTGTATCTTTACGATTTATATTGTTTTATTTAGTTTCCCAGTATGCTTTTTGTTGATTGCTTATTTAGTATCCTAAGACAATCATTAAGTGTTGTATCTTATAATTTATGATGAATGTATTTTTATGATGACTATGATCATGATTTATCACATAGCTTTTATGTACAATGAGAGCATATGCACCGAAGACAAATTCCTCGTGTGTCCAATCACACTTGGCCAATAAAGAATTCTATTCTATTGTGTTCTGTTCTGTTCTATTATTCTATCCTATAAAATCACTGCAATCCATTTATTCAAACTGCACCCTCCCACCAAAATACAGCCAGTCCTCAACTTACGACCATAATTGAGCCCAACATTTATGTTGCTGAGAAATTTGTTAAGCGAGTTTTTCCCCCTTTTATGACTTTTCTCGCCACATTTGTTAAGTGAATCATTGCAGTTCTTAAATTAGTAACATGGTTGTTAAGTTAATCTGCTTTTTCCCAATTGACTTTGCTTGTCAGAAGGTTACAAAAGGGGATCACGTGACTCTGGGACACTGTAATCGTCATGTGAGTCGGTTGTCAAGCACCCGAATGTAAATCACGTGATCATGGGGATGTTACAACAGTCGCTAAGTGTGAAAAATGGTGATAAGTCACTTTTTTCAGTGCCGTTGTAACTTCCAACGGTCACTAAATGAACTGTTGTAAATCGAGGACTACCTGTATACCCACCTTGGCCCAATCTCGCTTTAGCATCAATTTGAACAGTTTAGATTACTTAAGATTCAAAATGAATTTTAATAATCTCAAGCCTAAATAATGACAGCCAGTTTGGCCTAAAGGTTAAGGCACTGGATTAGGGGAAACGGAGTTCTAATTCAGTTTAGGACTGGGATGGTCTCCCTCAGCTCTAGGAACAAGGCACCAAGGCAAATCGCTTCTGAAAAATGTGTCCAAGAAAAATCCAGGAACCTGCCCAATTTAATTTAATTTAATTTAATTAAAAGTTCTTATAGGCCACCCAATCCCGTAGGACTCGGGGCGGCGTATGTAGTCACCAGGAGTCAAGATGATTTAAAAGCAGAGACTTGAAATAATTTATCCAGTTTCCTGACAGTGACTTGCCTCTAAGAAGTTGTGGGCACTCCAATACTGAAGGTTTTTAAGAGGAGATTTGGACAGCCATTTGTCTGGAATGGTATAGGGCAGTGATGGCGAACCTATTTTTGCTTGGGTGCAAAAGGGCACGTGCAAGTGCAATAGGGCGTGTGTGTGTGCCCATACCCATAATGCAATGCTCTCCCCCCCACGCATGTGCGCAAAAAAAAAACCCCCACGCTGTCCCCCTCGCGCATGCATGCATGCCTCACTGAAGCCTCTGGATTTCCAGTAGGCCCATTGAGCAGTTTTTCTCCCTCCCCAGGCTTCAGGAAAGCCTCCGGAGCCTGTGGACGGCGAAAAATGGGCCCAATGGGCCTACTGGAAGTTCGGAAACGAACTTCCGGTAGGCCCGTTGGGGCGTTTTTCGCCCTTCCCGGGCTTTAGGAAAGCCTCCGAAGCCTGGGGAAGGCGAAAAACAGCCTCTCCCCTGCCCTCCAGAAGGCCAAAAATCAGCTTGCCAGCACACATGCACACTGGAGGTGACATAAGGCAACGCCTCGCGTGCCCTCAGATATGGCTCCACGTGCCACCTGTGGCACGTGTGCCATAGGTTCGCCATCACGGGTATAGGGTCTCCTGCTTATTCAGGGGGTTGGATTAGAAGACGCCAATGTCCCTTCCAATGCATAAATATTATATTTATATATTTCTCTATATCTCTCTGAGAGATAATTAGATAGAGAGATACAGATATAGAGAGATATAGATGCAGTGTTCCAATATCTCAGGGGTCGCCACAAAGAAGAGGGAGTCAAACTTTTCTCCAAGGCACCTGGGGGGTAGAACAAGAAGCAATGGGTGGAAACTAAACAAGGAGAGAAGCAACTTAGAACTAAGGAGAAATTTCCTGACAGTTAGAACAATTAATCAGTGGAACAGCTTACCTCCAGAAGTTGTGAATGCTCCAACACTAGACATTTTTAAGAAGATGTTGGATAACCATCTGTCTGAAGTAGTGTAGGGTTTCCTGAGTAAGCAGGGGGTTGGACTAGAAGACCTCCAAGGTCCCTTCCAACTCTGTTATTATTATTATATAGATAGGTATAGAATCCTGCCCCTCACTTAGCCACCCCCCCCCTGCGGTCCCCCTTTATCGATGCAATTTGGGAGGTGGCAGATGGGGCGGGGCGAGGGAGAAAGGTTGTTCAGCCAGTTCCACGAAGTCCAGGAAAAGTTTAGCTACTGGTTCTGCCTAACAGGTTCGAACTGGCTGAATCTCACCACTGCTCCTCCTCCTCTCCCATCATCCTGAGCGCTCCCATCATCCTCAGGCCTTCCTGCAAAAAACGTCGTCTTTTTGCAAGGGGGTTCCACTCTCTGCGTGGCGCACGGTAGCCACCAGGGGGCGCGCTCTAGGGGGGAAGCCAAAACCGAGCATGCGCAGGATCTTCTGACCCAGTTCGTTGTGGGGTTTCAAACTTTGGGCCTTGGGATTTTCAGATCGGTGATGTCACTGAAACGTTGGCCTGTCTAGGACTTTGCCACTCCCTCCTCTCTTGGGCTCTTCCGCTACAACTTCCGGAAAACCTTGCAGGTAATGGGCGCTGCCTAGTGAGTGGGGGGGGGAGGGGGCTCGTGCTGGGACTTGCAGGGCGGGGGGGGGGTCTTGCAAAGTCCTCATCCAGTCTTTGGAATCCTAGCAAGGGGCGGGGGAGGGCCCTGGCCCCATGTTCCCCTGCCGTACCTTTGCATGCACGTGCCAGCGGGGTGGGGGGTGGGGACAAGAGTTTCAGACCAGCCGTGTTGTTCCCCCCTCCCTGGAAGAAATACAGCATCATCCCAGGAAGGAGGAGGGGATCTGGGGGAGCCCTCCATCTCCCCCCTCCCCATTTCCTGAGAAAGCCTCTGAATGGGAATGGGGGGAGAGGGAAGGCTTCCATTGCAAAACGCAAGCAGGACTCCTCCCTGCCCCCAAAATGCTGGATTCCACTCCCAGGGGTGGGGGGGAGCCGCAAAGGTATTTCTGCTATTTGCGGTGGGCTGGGGGTAAAACCTGCCCTCCGGCAGCCCCTTTGCCAGGAAGGGCTCAAAAGGCAGAAGATTTGGGAGGGGCGAGCAGGACAGTGACCCCACGTGATGGGGGGGAGGGGCACTCCCAAAGAGGAAGTGTGGGGGGGGAGTAGGGGTGAAATTCAAAAATTTTCCATACCTGTTCTGTGGGCGTGGCTTGGTGGGTGTGGCAGGGGAAGGATATTGCAAAATCTCCATTCCCACCAGTAGTGGGTTCCTACCGGTGCGCTCTTGGCTATCCGTCGCCGCCGAGCCGAAGAAGCTGGCGGCGTTCGCGGCGCGGGGCTTCCCCCGCCCGCTTTCCCGGGACGCTGGGATTCCGCCATTTGCGTTCTTCTGCCCTCTGCGCAAGCAGCGCTTGCGCAGAGGGCAGAAGAACGCAAATGGCGGAATCCCAGCATCCCGGGAAAATGGGCGGGGGAAGCCCCGCGCCGCGAACACCGCCAGCTTCTTTGGCTCGGCGGCGACGGATAGCCAAGAGCGCACCGGTAGGAACCCACTACTGATTCCCACCTAGGGTGCCCAGATGTCCTGATTTTATCAGGATTGTCCTGATTTTTAGAAGCTTTTCCTGATTCTGAAAATGTCCTGATTTTGTCCTGAAATTCGAGTTCCCGTCCTGATTTGTCCTGAACTTTTGTAAAATTTTAGGATAATCAAGATGAACGTTAAGTGAAAGTACATTTGCACTACTTGTGTTTTAGTTCAATCGCTTCATTTTCAGGCAGATTCTCTTATGTATTGATATGAAAGTTTTCGTGTGCATTTTTAATGTGTAATATTTTAATGCTTTCTTTCAGGGTTGTGATAAATTATTTAAAATACTGTAAATGTTTTCTTAGTTTAAAGTGAGCGGTCGTGTAATAAAATTGTGGTTTTATTTTATTTCCTTTCGCCCCGGAGGGACCTGAGGAGCCTGCAAAGCCAGCTTGGCGGAGGGAGGAAAGAAAGGGGACGAAGGGTGCGCTGATCCCGCGCCTGCCAAAGCGAATCCGGGCCAAAAGTGCGTTTCCGCCCAAGTAAGCCCCCGTGCGCACGTGCTATTTTTTAAAAAACTGTCCTGATTTTGGATCAAAGGTATCTGGGCACCCTATTCCCACCCCACTCTGGGGTCAGCCAGAGGTGGTATTTGCCGGTTCTTGTGCTACTCAAAATTTCCGTTACCAGTTCTCCAGAACCTGTCAGAACCTGCTGAATTTCACCCCTGGTGTAGAGGCACCAAAGGTCTCACCAGTGTTGGGAGGAAATCATCCCCTTGGGTTTCTTCCAGCTGGACTTAATGATCAACACTTTGAAGGATAAATTGAATAACTAAGCACAGCTGCCAGAAAGAAGGAACCAAGATGAGTGACATTCAGCAAGGCTTCTTGGCTAGCTAGAAAGATTGACATTCAATCGTGTGGTTTTTTTTTTATATACCCTTTTTGAGTTTTAGTCTAAAACTGGCTTTTGGTGACGTTTAATCCTGTGTATATTGATGGGATAATTTCCCTATTCAGCTTTGTTTGGAAGGAAGAAGGTTAATCTCTGGCCTCTCTAGGACTTTTGCCCCGCTGCCTGGTGAGTTGGGAGGCTCTTCGGGGGGGGAGACCCTTCTGCTAGGACAGTGATGGCGAACCTTTTTTGGTTTGCATGCCAAAAAGGTGTGCCCACACCCATTCCCTCCCCCCCACGCATGTGCACCCCCCCACACGCTGCCCCTCGCGCATGCGCAGAAACAACCTCCCCACGTATGCGCACAGGCCTCACTGAAGCCTGGGACGGTGAAAAAATGGCCCAACGGACAAACCAGCAGTCCATTTTTCCAAACCTCCGGTTTGCCCGTTGGGCCTTTTTTTTTTTTTTTTTTTGCACTCTGGGGCTTCAGGAAGCTTCCCTGAAGCCTCCGGAGTGCGAAAAACAGCACAACGGGCAAACCGGAAGTCCATTTTTACGAACTTCTGGTTTGCCCGTTGGGCCGTTTTTCACACTTCGGGGGTTCAGTAAGCTTCCCTGAAGCCTCCGGAGGGCGAAACAGCCTTCTCTGGAGCTGACATAGGGCAAAGCCTCACGTGCCCTCTGACACGCGTGTCATAGGTTCGCCATCACTATGCTAGGATTTGCAAGGTGGTTTCGCCCAGTTCTTGGATTCCTAGCAAGGGAAGGCCCTGGCCCCACGTTCCCCTGCCATCCCTTTGCATGCACATGCCGGCAGGGGGGTGGGGACAGTTTCAGACCAGCCGTGTTGCTTCCCCCCTCCCTGGAAGAAACAGCATCTTCCCCAGGAAGCAGGAGGGATCTGGGAGTTCCCTCCATCTCCTCCCTCCCCATTTCCTGAGGGGAGCACCTGAATGGGAGTAGGGGGAGGGGGAAGGCTTGCATTGCAAAATACAAGAAGGACCTGGTGGGGAACCATCTCCCCCCTCCCCATATCCTGATAAAGCCCCTGAATGGGAGTGGGGGGAGATAGAAGGACTCCCCACTTTCCCCCAAATCCTGGATTCCACTCCAAGGGCTGGGGTCGGGTGGTGAGAGCCACACAGGTGTTTCTGGAGAAGGTGTGAACCAGGGAATCCCCCATTAGCCTTGTTGATGTTATCTTGTTGGGTAATGGACTATCAGCAAGAAAACAGCCAAGCTCAGAGGACACCAAGGACTCCACATCCCATTAAGCTGGTAGTGTGCTTGGAGCATTGAATGTGAGCACAGACGTCCTTGGCGATTTGTCTGGTTTGGGCATGTTGTGTGAACCGTGCCCATGTCGGGTCTCTTGAAAGGGGTGTTTCCATCAGAAGGACTCAACCGGCCAGGGATTTCCGAACTTTGAGGATGCAACAAAGCCACCCCACCCCACCCATCCCTGGGAAAAAGAAAGATGAGGGAGGACGGATATCAGATACTGAAAGTGCCTACAAATGTTTAGTCTGACATCCAGAGTTTGCTTCAGCCAATGTCGAACGCAAGCGACCAATTGCTGTGTGTTGCTTACTTGTTTCCAGAATGAAGCGTTCACTGCTTGGAGAGAGCCCTGATTGTTTATTTGAACCCTATGACAATCATTAAGTGTTGTACCTCATGATTCTTGACAAATGTATCTTTTCTTTTATGTACACAGAGAGCATATGCACCAAAGACGAATTCCTTGTGTGTCCAATCACACTTGGCCAATAAAGAATTCTATTCTATTCTATTCTATTCTATTCTTATTCTATTCTATTCTATTCTATTCTATTCTGAAGTAATTCAGAGCTGAGGTAAACGCCAATCACACTTCAGTTTTCTTGACCAACTTATCTTTTCTTTTATGTACACTGAGAGCATATGCACCGAAAACAAATTCCTTGTGTGTCCAATCACACTTTGCCAATAAAGAATTCTATTCTATTCTTATTCTATTCTATTCTATTCTATTCTTATTCTATTCTATTCTATTCTATTCTATTCTATTCTGAAGTAATTCAGAGCTGAGGTAAACGCCAATCACACTTCAGTTTTCTTGACCAACTTATCTTTTATGTACACTGAGAGCATATGCACCAAAGACAAATTCCTTGTGTGTCCAATCACACTTTGCCAATAAAGAATTCTATTCCATTCTATTCCTATTTCTATTTCTATTGATACGTTCCCTAAAGAAGCAAAGAGGAAAGTCGGGTGGGCTGTGAGGTAGAAGAAATTCAAACTCCTCCTAAATTTCTACCTTTTATATTCTGGGTTATTGATGGTTCCTGAAGATTTTCCTTCTATCTCTCCTAACCAGAGAGACCCACTTGCTTTCTCTGCTCTGGCCTAGGCCCACCCGGAAACAAAAAAGAGGTGTAAAACAGTTGAAAATGCAACATGGATTCTGAAATCTTGTTTTCTTTTCAAACTCGCAGGTAGAAGTTTCTTTGTGGACCAAACTATCTTATACGTAAGGAAGGCTAGCTGGCGTACCGAGATTTGTCCAGGGCAACGTAAGTCCGGTGGAGATCCATTGGCCCGTTTCATATCCTCAGTCTTGGAGATCCAAGCAGCTGTTGGCATCCTTTTGTACCTGGATTACAGAACAGAGAAAAAATGGAGGGACAACACCCATTAGATGCAGAAGCTGGACAAAGCCCTCCTGCTCCTCAGTTTGGGAGCTGTGTGGAGGTCAGGATAAAAACTGAACAGGACCCAGAGGAAGGAGAGGAAGAGTCTATCAGCTTGGAGGTCCAGCGTAAAAACTTCAGGGAGGCGTATTACCAGCAGGCTGAGGGTCCCCAAGGACTTTGCAGCCGACTCCATCACCTTTGCCACCAGTGGTTGAAGCCAGAAAGACATACAAAGGAACAGATGCTGGACCTGATTGTTCTGGAGCAGCTCCTGTTCCTTCTGCCCCCAGAGATGCAGAGATGCATACGGGAGCGTGGAGCAGAGACCAGCTCCCAGGCAGTGTCCCTGGCTGAGAGTTTCCTCCTGAGCCAGGCGGAGGAGGAGAAAGAGCAGGCCGAGCTGCAGGTGAGAGATCTTCATCTTCAGAGCTCAAAAGGGGTGTGTGTGTCTTACATACATCTTAATATACAGTTGTGCTCATAAGTTTACATACCCTGGCAGAGTTTATGATTTCCTGGCCATTTTTCAGAGAATATGAATGATAACATGAAAACCTTTTTTGTCATTCATGGTTAATGTTTGGCTGAAGCCATTTATTATCAATCAACTGTGCTTACTCTTTTGCAATCATAATGACAAACTACCCAAATACCCTGATTTACCCAAACTTAATATATGTCTATGGAGATTCTCAATCATCCAGGTCAACATTTTATTTCTCTCTTTTTAAAAATAATAATAATTTGTATTAAGTTATTTATATTTAAAAACAACAAGAAAAACACATATACAAAAAATAGACAAAACAAAACAATACCATACAATACCATATAACTACACTACATAACCTCTAGGGCAGTGATGGCGAACCTTTTTTTCCTCAGGTGCCAAAAGCGTGTGCGCGCACGCTATCGCACACGCGTGAGTGCCCACACCCATAATTCAATGTCTGGGGAGGGCGAAAATGGCTTCCCCCGCACCCCCGGAGGCCCTCTGGAGGCCGGAAATGGCCCGTTTACTGACTTCCAGTGGGCCCAGTAGGTCCATTTTTCACCCTCCCCAGTCTCCAGAGGCTTCCCTAGAGCCTAGGGAGAGCAAAAATGCCCTCCTCCGCCTCCCTGGAGGCCCCCCAGAAGCCAAAAAACACCCTCCCAGAGCCTCCCCGTGAGCCGAAAATCAGCTGGCCAGTGCACACATGCACGCTGGAACTAAGGTAGGGCAACCGCTCGCGTGCCGGCAGATATGGCTCCACGTGCCACCTGTGGCACGCGTGCCATAGGTTCGCCATCACTACTCTAGGGTTATAATACAGCAATTTATATCGACAGTAAATTCATGCTTTGTACTGTTTTTCGTTAACATATTTATATAGTCTTTTTCATTAACATATTTGTTATTCATTAATATAATTATACCATTTTAACATAGTTAAGAATCATCATATTTACACTACTAAATTAATTATTTACAAGTTTATTTTGCTTTCTCTTTTCAAGCCAATCATATAATTTGTTCCAAGTTTCATAGTATTCCAAATCCTCCTTTTCATTTAGTTCCATCGTCATTATGTCTAATTCAGCAGTCAAGAATTTTCTTAATTATTATGAATTCTTAATTTAATTTAATTTATTGTTCTATTATTTATTGTTCTTATCTTATATAATAATGATTTTATAATTAAATTTATTTATAGTTAAATTTATATATCGCCCTTCTCCGGGGACTCAGGGCGGTGAACAGCCAAGTAAAAATACAATATAAACATTAATATATATATACATTTAAAAGAAAAACCCATGATGATGATGATGATGATGATGATGGTGATGATGATGATGATCATCATCATCATCATCATTATTATCATTATCATTATCATTATGGTATGTAAACTTATGAGCACAACTGTATGTCTATGGAGATTCTCAATCATCCAGGTCAACATTTTATTTCTCATCCAAGAAGCTTCTTCAGTTCTGAAGAACTGAAGAAGCTTCTTACATGAGAAGCGAGACATTTTCAAAGAAAAAAACCCCAAGAAAGTCTGGTTGTCTTTCAGAAAAAGCATGTTTGGGACATTGATATATGTTGATGTTCTTAACTTTTTGGCATTAACACAAGGGCTTTTCCTCTGAAGATGTCCAGTTATGGCTTCTAGAGGACATGTTTGGAACAATTGACCCTTTGACATTTTCCACCCCACAGACTAAGAGCAAAGAATAATAATTCATTTATTCTGGTGGTCTCTTTATTTCCCCTTCTGTGTTTCTTATCAGGTCCAAAAGCCTCTCTCGGGGGCCATTCCTCAACATCTGAATGGAAAGAGCAACCCCTTAAATCTTCCCCAGGAACCGCTTTTTTGGAAAATCTCCCAGGAAAGTCAAAGTCAAACTTTGAGCATCTCACCAGGTAAGGCAGGGGTGGCCAAACCGTGGCGCATACGCCAAACGTGGCGCATTGGATGATTGCAAGCGGCGCATTGCATCCTTGGCGGTGAAATGCTCCCGTTTCGCTTTTACCTGTCTGTCGTCGGAGAGCCGATTGTGAGATGTTACTTTAGGTGGGTTTACAAACGTACGGATATTTTTATCGGTGTTGCCATTGTGCGTTCCTGCTCAAACAATCGCAAACACCGCGCACTAGCAGCACATCATGTGTTTGAAGTCACGTGCGAATGATCGGCGAGTGTTCGAGTGAGCCAGTTCTGAGTGAGCCATCGTGGCGTGGAGTTTGAAGCAGTGTTTTATTGAGTGTACTAGCGTGGTTTTTGTATTGAGAGTGATTGAAAGACAGATTCAAGATTAAGTATATATTACGTTTGTCAAAGAAGAGTGCCACTACTTTTTCTTGACGCGAACATAGAATTCAAATTCCACATAATTGATATTCTGTGTGATATGACGTACGTACTTGTGATCTATTTGTTCTTTTTCACTTTTTTTTAGTTTTATACTTTTCTATGCTTAAATTCTTGTTATCCATTACAGTGCAAAAGAAAATGAGCAAAAGAAGCCAAGAAAGTGATTGTAAGCGCAAATTCAATGAACAGTGGGAAAATGAGTTGCTATTTATAGCAAGTTCATCAGGAAAACCATTTTGCATTGTTTGTGAAAGTGCTCTTTCACATAATAGAAAATATGATCTTAAGAGACACTATACAACACAGCATCAGACTACTATAGAAAAAAAAATGAAGCTTGTTCTTGGGTCTGAGTTACGAAAAGAATATGTAACTAAGAAAAAGGAAGAATTCAGAAAAAGACAAAATACATTTGTTAAAGTAAGTAGTGAAGACTTGACGATGACAGAAGCGTCATATGAAATTGCTTTAGCATTGACGAAAAAAAAGAGACCTTTTTCTGATGGAGAAGAAATTGTTAAGCCTTGCCTCCAAATATTTGCACGCCATCTTGGTAATAAAGTTTTTGAAAGGAAAGCAGACGAAATTGCTATATCAAGGCAGACAGTTACGAGACGTATCGAGGAACTCTCTCAGGATGTATCTCAGCAACTGAAAGACCTTGTCCGTTCTTGTACTTTCTTTTCTCTAGCTTTGGATGAATCAACGGGCATATGTGATGTTCCTCAGTTAAACATTTTTATAAGAGGAATTGATGATAATTTTAATGTCTTTGAAGAACTTGCCAGTCTGGAGTCATTGCATGGTAAAACAAGAGGATCAGACATATTTGAAAAGGTGAAATCATGCCTAGAAGATCTAAAATTAGATTATAACAAACTTATCAGTGTGTGTACTGACGGAGCGCCATCAATGATCGGTAAAGTCAATGGCGCTACAACTTTGCTTGAAAAATTTTTAAAACGTTCTATACTAAAATATCACTGCATTATACACCAAGAGGCACTGTGTGGGAAAACTTTAAATATGCAGCACGTTATGTTGGCAGTTGTGAAATTTGTGAATAAAATTAGAGCAAGAGCATTAAACAGACGAGAATTCAGAGAATACTGTGAATTGTTAGATTTGGAATACGGTGAACTTCATTGTGACGTGCGCTGGCTTTCTAGAGGTCAGGTTCTGAGCAGATTTTGGAAATTGAAAAATGCCGTTTCTAATTTTTTGGAACAGGAAAATGAACTACCTGATGAAAGAACCCTATTATTTGACAATAACTGGCTATTTGATTTGGCATTTTTAATTGATGTCACTAGCCATCTCAATGATCTAAATTTAAAACTCAAAGGCAAGAATAAATTGTTTCCTAGCTTAGTAAATAGCATCAGTTCATTTAAAATGAAATTAAAACAGTTCATCTCCCAGTTAGAAAATAAGGATTTAAGTCAATTTCCACATTTGAAAGAGCAGAGTGAATGTGCTGCAGATAATAGCAGTTTGACTAAATATATTGAAAAAATCAGGATATTGCAAGAGTCATTTGAAAGTCGTTTCCATGATTTTACTAAAGAAGAAGACTGCATGCTCGCATTTATAAACCCATTTTCACTTAGTGAACAAAATGTAATGCAGATGCCTAGTAACATACAAATGGAACTGATTGATTTAAAAGCAAATTCATTCTTGAAAATGAAATTTGATGAGCTTTTTCCAGCTCAAAATGCTTCTGATATAATTCATTTCTGGCATTCCTTACCCAGTGAAAATTTCCCAGAACTAAGAAAATATGCAAAAAGTTATATATGTCGCTTTGGAACGACATACAGATGTGAACAAGCATTTTCATCTATGAAATTGATTAAAAGCAAAACAAGGTCGCGAATAACTGACTCAAATTTGAAGAAAACTCTGCTGCTTTCAGTGACAAATTTAACACCAAACATTAAAAAACTAGCGAAATCCAAGCAGGCGCAAAAGTTTCAATAAAGGTAAGTAATGTTTTTGTGCTTGTGCTGTAATAGATATTGCTTTTCATACAATAATTAAACCATTTAAAAATGTTGATTATAAAAGCGAAATTTCCAGCATCTTGGGACGAAGCCTATATTACATTAATATATAAAGAGGAAACAGATCCTAAACAAATTAAAAACTACAGACCCATATCTTTATTGAACGTTGACTACAAAATATTTATGTCGATTATGGCTGAGAGACTAAAAATAATATTAAATAAAATTATAAATTCAGACCAGAACAGATTTTTGCCATCTAGACAAATCAGATATAACACAAGGATAGTTTTGGACATATTAGAATATTACGAAAATCACAGCGACAAGCAGATGGCTATGGTATTTTTGGATGCACAAAAGGCCTTCGACAATTTAAATTGGGACTTCTTTAAATATCAATTAAAAATTATGAAATTTGGCCCCAAATTTGAAAAAATGATAGATGCAATATACACAAAACAAAACGCTAGGGCAGTGGTGGCGAACCTTTTTCGGCTCGCGTGCCGAAAAAAGGGGGGGCTTGCGCGCGCTTGCGTGCCCACACCCATTCCCTCCCCCCACGCATGCGCACAACACCCCCCCATGCTGCCCCCTGCGCATGCGCACACACCCCCACCCCCGCACAGGCCCACTTACCGGAGCCTGGAACGACGAAACGGAGCCTGGAACGACGAAACCGGCAAACCGGAAGTGCGAAAAAACGCACTTCCGGTTTGCCTGTGGGAACCCTCGCGTGCCGGCTTCTATGGCTCCGCGTGCCAGCTCTGGCACGCGTGCCATAGGTTCGCCACCATGGCGCTAGGGTAATGATAAATGGTGACATGACGGATAAATTTAGTATTGCTAAAGGAGTAAGGCAAGGTTGCCCGATATCACCCCTGTTGTTTATATTATCAATCAAGATATTGTTAAATCAAATTAGAAATAATGATGACATAAAAGGAACCAAAATAAAAACGGAAAGCTACAAAACCCAGGCATTTGCGGATGACCTGGTGTTTTTTTGGGAAGACCCAATAGAATCAGCAATGAAACTACTAAAGGATATAGAAGAATTTGGAAAAGTGGCAGGACTTAAAATAAACAAAGACAAAACGAAAATATTGACCAAGAACTGCACTCAAAATCAGATAAAAGGATTAACAGAAAAAACGCCTGCAGACAACTAAAAAAATTAAATATTTAGGAATCTGGACCACAGCCAGACATTCATCTCTTAAAGAAGATAATTATACCAAACTACTACATAAAACAAAAGAGGATTTGGATAGATGGGGAAAGATGCAGCTATCATTCACAGGGAAAATTGCCGCTATAAAAATGAATATCTTACCTAGATGGTTATATATATTCCAAACAGCACCCATAAAATTAGACAAAAAAAATTTCGGAGAAATAAATAAAACAATATCTAAATTTATATGGTCTGGGGAAAAACCAAGAATAAAATTCAAAGTGTTACAAGATAGTAGACTCAGAGGAGGTTTTGGACTTCCTGACCTGGAGATATATTACCAATCAGCAATTTTACTTTGGATAAAGGACTGGATTGTTTTAAAAAACCATAGAATATTAACATTAGAGGGCTACAACATTCAGGAAGGTTGGCACGCCCATCTATGGGGAAAAAAGAATACTAAGCATTCACACTTCCAAACCCATGCAATAAGAGCCGTATTATTAAACACCTGGAGGAAAATTAAAAATAAATATTACATTGAGATACCTCGCTGGTTATCCATAATGGAAGCCATGATCCACCCCAATACATTGGAAAGATAAAAAATGAGAAACTACAATGAACTATTAGACAACAATGGTAACTTAAAGTCTAGGGAAAAATTAAAGGAGGAAGGAATGGCCATAGATTGGTGGCCATATCTTCAAATACAAAATAGATACAAAAAGGACATGGAAGAATTTGGTATAAACAAAGAACAAAATACAATAGATAAAATACTACTGGGATCTGAAAATAAATTTATAACTAAAATGTACAATTACCTACTACAATTCGATAAATTTGAAGAAACAGTTAAAGAAAATATGATCGCATGGATGAAAAACTTTGGCTACACTATCCAATTAGATGACTGGGAAAAATTATGGAAGATTAATTATAAACTAACTCTATCAACATTATACAAAGAAAATCTACATAAAATGTTCTATCGCTGGCATCTAGCTCCGGCTAGAATTGCCAAAATATATGCTAATATGAACCCAAGATGCTGGAAATGTAAACCAAGTACATGGCACATATTACCACATGTGGTGGTCTTGTCCGATAGCAAGAGGATACTGGAGCATGATTAGGACATGGTTACAAGAAATAATAGATGCTGAAATGGAATTTAAACCTGAAACATTTTTATTGGGTATTATTAGAGGGCAACAGACGAAAGAAAACCAATATTTGATAATACATGTCCTAACCGCTGCCAGAATAACTTACGCCCAAACATGGAAACATGAAAACCCCCCAACAGAGAATATGATATTAAAAAAAATAATGGATTGTGCAGAAATGTCAAAACTAACACTAGAATTACAAAATCGAGAAGAGAAAGAATTTTACGCAGTGTGGGATAAATTTTACAATTGGTTAGAAATTACAAAGAATAAGAAAATTTCTGAATGAATGTGAATGTAAATATTATATATATAGAATTATACAGAATAATATGTATGTAGATTGACTCTAAACCGATGTCACAGGAATGAAAAATGTAAATGTATATGTATGTTTTGTATTTAATGTTTTAATAATTCAATAAAAATATTTTTTTTAAATGTTGATTATGTCAATAAGCATACTTTTATTTAAAAGGGCCACTACTGTTATAAATCATATTCCAGGACCCCTTCTAGTGAGTAGAGAGAAGAGACAACTCCAAGTTCCAAGCTGATCTCGCTCTCAGTGCTTCATCTCGCTCAGAACTTTCTCTCTCTCTCATCACATCCAACAACTGTCGTCCAGAGTTATCTTCACCAAACGAGGCTCTCCGGCAGCTGTGGCACCACCAGTGGGGTCCACGACAGCGATCACCCTCTCGTCCAAGAGATTATTTCTAACTATTGTAGATTGGTGCGCCAATAAACACGTGTCTTTTGAAATGGCATAAATTAATTAATTGAATTGCGTGATTGAGTTATTCCTTTTCCTCCCTTAAGCAAAGCAGATCCTACCCCTATCCCTATTTTACAACCCCAAACGTGAAAGTAAGGAGATAAAAAACATGCTTGAGTTGTATGGCGCATCTGAACTTGTCTGTGAAAAAATTGGCGCATGGTGTGCTTAAGGTTGGCCACCACTGGTATAGATGGATGGATGGATGTAGAGAGAGAGATATGGAGGGAGGGGGAGGGAGGGAGAGAGAGGAAAGAAAGAGAAAGAAAGAAAGAAAAAGAAAAAAAGAAAAGCTAGCCTTGGAAGGAAAATCCATCTGGTTCAGTTCGAAGCTGGGACAAAGACTCTGGAAACAACATTGGAGGCTGATTGGAAAGAAAGATTCTGTTTATTTAGCTAGACGTTAGGATCTGGATGGGGAGGAACAGACTCAGACTCAACCCTGACAAGACTGAGTGGCTTTGGATATTGCCTCCTAAGGACTATGACAACTGTCCCTCCTTGGTTCTCGAGGGAGCGAAACTGACTCCCTCGGATCAGGTCCGCAACTTGGGGGTCCTCCTAGATCCACAGCTAAAATTGGAACATCATCTTACAGCTGTGGCTAGGGGGGCCTTTGCACAGGTTCGCCTGGTGCACCAGTTGCAGCCATACTTGGAGAAGGAGGCTCTACTCGCGGTCACTCATGCCCTTGTCACCTCCCGCTTGGACTACTGCAACGAGCTCTACATGGGGCTACCCTTGAAGAGTATCCGGAGACTCCAGTTGGTGCAAAATGCGGCTGCGCGTGCTGTGGTGGGTGTGCCAAGGTCACCCACGTGACACCTATACTCCGCCAGCTGCATTGGTTGCCCATCAGTCTCCGGGTCCAATTCAAGGTGTTGATCATCATCTTTAAAGCCCTTCATGGCTTAGGACCAGGCTATCTCCGGGACCGCATTCTGCCTCATACTTCCCTCCGACCGGTTAGGGCCCACAGAGTTGGCCTCCTCCAGCTCCCGTCAGCCAAGCAATGCCGGCTGGCGGGCCCTAGGGGGAGGGCCTTCTCTGTGGCGGGCCCCGCGCTCTGGAACCAACTTCCTCCAGAGACCCGAACCATCCCCACCCTGCTGGCCTTCCGAAAAGCTGTTAAGACATGGCTTTTCCTGCAGGCAGGGGGTAGAGCTTAATTCCATCTGAACTCTCCCCCGGGTATGTCTGGTTGTTGGATGGTTTTTTAATATTGTAATTTTTAATTTTTATATTCTGATTTTAATCCAATTGTTTATTGGTTATTCTTGTATTTTTTTGTGCTGTACGCCGCCCTGAGTCCCTCGGGACTTGGGCGGCATATAAGAAAACCAAATAAATAAAATAAATAAATAAATGAGTGCCAGGATTTTTATACAGGTCCTGAAATGCTGCTGGGTAGGGGGTGGGATTGTGCAATGTCTGAAATGCCCTTAGGAAATTGTGCAATGTAGTGAGCTCTGTGTCTTCTGCTAAATGGAAGTGGTTTAATCTTACCAGGTCATGTCCTGTTCTTAGAATTTGGGTGGAGGAGAATGTAAATTCTTAATCCCATAGCTGGAGGTGAAGGTATTTTGTTTCTTAATAGGCTGGCCCAATCTTTCTTAATGGGCACAAAATGTCTGCTGGGGGCTATTAAGATAGACTGAGTCTGCTTTCTGTCTTTAAGAGCATGTTTATGGGCTGGTTTTTTTTCGCAAAAATGGGGGTGTTTTTGCCTTCTAATTTACCTCATCTAGCATGACTGGAGGAGGAATTCTGGGAGTTGCTGTCAAGTTTGAAGTTTGTAAAAAGTGTACATGGTTGTAAAAAGTGTACATGGTTGTAAAAAGTGTACATGGTTGTAAAAAGTATTGTGTTATACTGGTATTTTATTAAATAATATATTACTACACCATTTGGTTCAGAATACTTTTTTCCTTGTTTTCTTCCTCTAAAATCTAGGCCGGGTGCGTCTTATACTCTGAAAAATACGGTACTTGTACCTCATGATTCTTGACAAATGTATCTTTTCTTTTATGTACATTGAGAGTATATGCACCAAAGACAAATTCCTTGTGTGTCCAATCACACTTGGCCAATAAAGAATTCTATTCTATTCATAGATAGATGAGAGGGAGGGGGGAGAGAGATAGAGATAGATGGATGATGTAAATAAATAAATATGCCAACCTGCCTTCCATTGAGGACCTGTATACTGTACAAAGTCAAAAAGAGGGCCGTGAAAATATTTACTGACCCCTCGCATCCTGGACATAAACTGTTTTAACTCCTACCCTCAAAACGTCGCTATAGAGCACTGCATACCAAGACAAGTAGACACAAGAACAGTTTTTTCCCCCCGAACGCCATCACTCTGCTAAACAAATAATTCTCTCACCACTGTCAAACTATTCACTAGGCTGCATTACAATTACTATTAGTCTTCTCATCGTTCCTATCACCCATCTCCTCCCACTTATGACTGTATGACTGTAACTTGTTGCTTGTATCCTTATGATTCATATTCATATTGATTGTTTCCTGATTGCTTACTTGAACCCTATGACAACCATTCTTGACAAATGTATCTTTTCTTTTATGTACACTGAGAGCATATGCACCAAAAACAAATTCCTTGTGCGTCCAATCACACTTGGCCAATAAAGAATTCTATTCTAATTCTATTCTATAAACAAAGAAACAAATAAATAAATAAATAATGCATTGGATAACCTGTTAAAAGGAAACACACTTTGGTAAAAGCAGCGAAGCAGTTGTCCCTAGCAAAAATGCTCCCAAAAGGAACGCGCGATCGAAGGATGCATTTGTTTCCCCTTCGTTCTTCCTCCCCCCTCCCATCCCGCGAATGCAAACACACTGGGGGGGGGAGACACACCCGGGAAGAGGGGGAGGAGGCACGTGATCAAAACAACAACAAAGGGCCAACTGTGGGCAAAGGAAGGGCGCGCGAGCTTCGGAGGCGGCGCGCGAGCATGCTCGGGGGCCGAAGAGGCGGCGCTCGCCGGACCTATCATAATAAGAGCCCGCTCCCCTTCTTCCCTCCCCTCCGCTTCCCTTTCTTCTTCCCCCGCTGTATTTATTCGCCCAGCCCTGCCCGGGCCCGACTCCCGCCGCCGAATTGCCTGGCGGAGCGCTGCGAAGTGCGAATCCCCGCGAGCGAGGTATGGACTTTCCCCTTTCCACCCCCCCCAAAAAAAAGTCACTTGCAAGAGGTCGGAAAGCCGCGAAGCGAAGCGGGGCTCCTCCGCACGAAGCCCCTGCGCCTTCATGGCGGGGGGAGAGAGTCAGTTTCCCCCTCCTTTCCAATGTTTAAAATTGCAATGCAACAAGCCGTCCCGATGCCGATCTTGCAAAAATAGTTCGATGGCGAATCGGGGTTTGGTTCTCGGTTTGTTTGTTGTTGTGTAAGGGGTTCGATCCTGTTCCCCACGTGGATTTGGGCCAGAGGAAACAAAGCTCTCTCCCCCCCCCCCGCACCCCGGATCTGCACCAATGGCGGTGCGCTTTCTCCTCCTTTTTCCTCCCCTATCTCTGCAGCGCTTTTGGAGAATGGGCATTGTAGTCTCTGGACAGGTGTCTTGGTTCTAACGAGGCGAGGACTTCATATCCCATCGGCGCCCTCCTTCTCTTGCATGCCTTCTCCGCCTCCTTTGCCCTCTTGAGGATTTGGGTTCAGAAGCGCAAATTGGCTTTTATTACAATACTCTGGATAGCAAGACCGGGGTCAGCTTTGTTCTGGAATTTGGCAACCTCTTGTGAAATCCCAGAATGTTTGCACGTCTGCAACAAAGCGGCATTATAAATCATCCAGATGTTGGCCAGTTCGGTAGATTAATCTTCGATGTCGAATTAATTAGAGTAGCTGCATGGTTTGCTGTGGGATGCTCTTATTTATAGAAACATCCCTCCCCCCCACCTTAAAACATTTGGCCAAATTTCCTCATGTAAAAAATGCAGGTAGTGTTCGACTTACGACCACAATCTGAACCACATCCAAAAGTGGGGTTTTTTTTTCCCAAGAAGCAACTACTAGACTTTCTCATTTTTCTTTGAAAGTCCAGTTGCCTCTTAAAAAAGCACCTTTGAGGCAACCGTGACCTTAATGACGGAGAATCTCCATAGAGAAATCTGAACCAGAATTTCCATCATAACTTAAGATGGTCGTAAGCCGAGTATCCCCTGATTTTATGACTATTTTGACCATAGTCATAAAGTGGATCACTGCAGTTAAGCAAATTATTTGGTGGTTAATTGAATCCAGCAAATTATTTGGTTGTTAATTTCATTGGATGAAAATAGCTAGAAAGTTGTAGGTTGCCATCTCTGGACCGCAGCATGTTGCATAAATGCAAGCTTTGATGCCAAATGCTTGAATTGTGATCACACATGAACCACAGGGGTGTTGCGGTGGTCATAAGTGTGAGTGCAAGATTTGTTTTGTAGTTTTGGAAGACTACAGTACAAGGAAGTGTGACTTTGTCAGTCAAAGTGTGTTACCAGGCCACATTTTTAGGCAAATGGTCAGGTACCTGCCTCTATATGTCAGGGGTTTTTTTTCTGTAAACCTGTGAGCAGGTGAAATGCTACTAATTACCATATTTTTCAGAGTATAAGACGCACCTTAGTTTTGTGGGAGGAAAATAAGGGGAAAAAATCTGCCTACCAGGAGCTGAGATAGCGCAGTGGTTAAAAGCAGCATTGCGACCTTCAGCTGATTGCTAGTTCAGCAGTCCAGCTGTTCGAAATTCACTAGGCTCAAGGTTGACTCAGCCTTCCATCCTTCCGAGGTGGGTAAAATGAGGACCCAGATGCTGAACTCTGTAAACCGCTTAGAGAGGGCTGGAAAGCACTATGAAGCGGTATATAAGTCTAAGTGCTATTGCTATTCATCTTGCTAGCGTCCTTAGTCTGGTCAGCTTCAGCACATTATTTTATCCCCTAGTTAGGGCTTTTAAAAACCTTATTCAGAGCGAGTAGCAATGGAAAAAAAGCCTGCAAAGACTTAGGGCTGGAAAAAACATTATTCAGAGAGAGTAACAATGAAAACCCCTGCAAGCCGGTAAGAGCAAAAAAACTTCGAAAAAGCTACATTCAGAGTATAAGACGCACCCAAATTTTCAGCCTCTGTTAGGGAGGAAAAAGGTACATCTTATACTCCGAAAAATACGGTACATGTAGTCCTTAACTTACAACCACAATTGAGACCAAAATTTCTGTTTTTTAAGACAGCTTTTAAGTGGGTTTTGCCCCATTTTACAACTTTGACTGTCCCAGTTGTTTAGTAAATCACTAGAAACATAGTTGTTAAGTGAATCTGGTTTCCCTCATTGACTTTGCTTGTCAGAAGGTCCCAAAAGGGGATCACGTGACCCCGGGACACTGCAGTCATAAATATGAGCTAGTTGCCAAGTGTCCGAATTTTGATCATGTAACCATGGGAATTTGCTACAATGGCTGCAAATGTAAAAAATGGGCATGAAGTCATTTTTTCAGAGCTGTTGTAACTTCGAACGGTCACTAAATGACGCAGAGGTGCTTTTTCAAGAGACAACTGGACTTTCTTATTTTCTTTGAAGACGTTTCGCTTCTCACCCAAGAAGCTTCTTCAGAGTCGGAGCTGAAGAAGCTTCTTGGATGAGAAGCGAAACGTCTTCAAAGAAAAAAACAAGAAAGTCCAGTTGCCTCTTGAAAAAGCACCTTTGGGACAACTATGACCTGGATGACTGAGAATCTCCATAGGCGGTCACTAAATGAACTGTCATAAGTCAAGGGCTACCTGTATTCCATTGCTGTTCTGGGAACTGACTGACCGAATTGCACGTAGACTTTAAATGAATGAAGATGGAATGCTTACAACGTAGCTACAGAGATGTCATCCTTGCTGAAATAGGAGGTTTCCTTCTCTTATTTTTGTTTATTTTGGTAGATTGCTATCTATAGCACTATCCCAAATACCAGGACTGTTGCATTGCTCACTCAGTCTCTAAATGTAGATCTTTATGCAGCCAAAATGACATCATCCACCTACAGAAAGAAGCATCACTAAGTTCTGAAAAAAACAAAAATCAGAGAGATGAGAGGAAAAAAATGGAGCAATGTGAGCTATATTTAATAGATTAAAAGATTGTGTCCATTCTCTGTTAGAAATACATGGGGTTTTCCTTTTACATTCATTTTAATAACCTTATAGTGTATACATTTTATTATATTATGATTACTGTATTATTATTTCAATTGACTACATTCCACCAAAATAATTAAAAAGAAAAGGTGTGCAGTGGAATTACTAAAATATTTCTGTGAGGGATGATGACGATGATTTTTTTTATTTATTCATATTTCACCTTTATTATTTTGATAAATAACTGAAGGTGTCAAACGCAGAACTAGAATTCACTGTCTCCTAGTGGTTGGCCAAAACCCAGCCTGCCTTCATGCCTAAGGCGGGACCTGAACTCTCAATCTCCTGGCTTCTAGCCACTAGACCAGGGGTAGGCAAAGTTGGCTCTTCTATGACTCATGGACTTCAACTCCCAGAATTCCTGAGCTAGCATGATTGGCTCAGAAAGTCTGGGAGTTGAAGTCCACGAGTCATAGAAGAGCCAACTTTGCCTACCCCTGCACTAGACCAAACTGGCTTTCTAATGATGATTTATAGCAGTGCTTCCCAAATGTGAGTAAATTACTCAAAATAAGGTAAATGTGGTTTTTCTTTGGGTAATGACCCAAATTCATTCCCCATCACAATAAGGATATTCAAATTGACTTTGTAGTCAATTTGTGTAGTAAACAACATTCAAAAATTTCCCAGAGTTGGGATGAAAATCCATGAAATTGCCAGTGGTTAATCCCAAAGGTGCTTTTTCCAAACGTGGTAATCTATTGAAATGACATAAAGATCATTCAATGGTACCGTTTTTATTACACAGGTGGTCCTTGAGTTATGACCATTCGTTCAATGACCACTGAAAGTTATGACGGTGCTGAAGGAAGGATCTTAAATTCGTCCTCAAGTTTGATAAGACTGATAAAAGATTTTGGGGGATGAAGGCAAAGTTTGGGAAGCATTGATTTACAGCTGTCCCACTCCAAGAAACTCTGGTGATTTGCAAAGTCCAAAATACAGTTTAATGCCAGACCTGAGAACAGAGCCAGGTTTTTCAAAGATTTATGAAGCAACTACAGCTTCCGAGAATTCATGCTTCTGTAACCATGGCCTGAATTTTTTTAAAGGCAAGCGGATCTCAACATGAGACATGGTGCAAAGATTGAATGGATGGTGCCTTTTGTCTTTCAGATGCCGGTGAATTTGAAAGAAGTTGCTATGTATTTGCCAGAGGATCAAGCACTGTTGTTGGATATAGATCAAAGGAGTCTCTATGAAAATGGCATGCAGGAGAATGGTAGGTGGTACTAACTAGAAATACTTTAGAAGAGTCTTTTTCAACCGTGGCCACTTTAAGATGCGTGGACTTCAATTCCCAGAATTCCCCAGCTAGCTCATGCTGGCTGGAGAATTCTGGGAGTTGAAGTCCACATATCTTAACATAGGTGAAACTTGAGAAACATTGAACTACCGAATTGCACATCATCTGCTCCTAATTTAAGCTTTTGACCGATCTATTATGGAACCAACAAGCCAAATTTTCTTGGAACTAAAAAACGTGATGAAAGTTACTACTGGCAATACCTATAAAAGGTGGAATGAAAAAACACTGATGTTACATAGTTTTAGTAATGAAACATCTGCAAAAAAAACCCCAACAACCAAACTCAGAGAGCACCAAGGACCCTCATTGAAAAAACTAGAATATCCAATCTTGGAAAAATCAGTGTGACTGCACATGGTAAATGCCCTGGGGACCAAGGACACATCCTGAAATATAACATTTGTAGAACATTTGTAGCACAGGGGTCAGCAACCCGTGGCTCTGGAGCCGCATGTGGCTCTTTCATCCCTCTGCTGCGGCTCCCTATCGCCGGTCGGCTCCACAATTAATAGGGCTTTCGGTTAGGACAGGTATAAGGAAAAGCAGGCCACGCTAGGAGGAGACTCTATGGTGGGGGAACCGGACTTCCGGTTGGCTCCAGAATTGAATGAGGGGCTTCCTGTTAGAACTTTTGTGGCTCTTTGAGTGTTTAAGGTTGCCAATCCCTCGGTTAGCAAAAATCGATTCCTTTTGAAGGATTTTCTTTTCCAGCCTGCTGAGATTATGTTCATATACCAATTGTTTGTTTGTTTGTTTGTTTGTTTGTTTGTTTGTTTTATTTAGCAGGTGATGGGCAGATCCATGAGAAGAAGGAAGGTGTGTTAGGGCAAAACTATCACCAAAATCAACCAATTGGAACATCCCCGGACGCGGTGGGTGAAGTGGTTTCCTTGTTTTTTGAAGAAGAAGGAGAGCCATCCGTGAAGCCTCTCAACCCAGAGAGGCAGCGGCAATACCATTTAGCAAAGAGAAGAGATATCTCTGCGGCTCACACCCAGGTCCCCCAGCCTCCGGGCCAAGGTGCATCTGGAAAGACCAGGCGCAGATCCAAGATCCCAAGAACCTGTAATGAATGTGGGAAGACGTTCGCTCAGGCTTCCAACCTCTTGGCCCATAAACGGATCCACACGGGCGAGAAGCCCTATAAGTGTGTCCACTGCGGGAAAAGCTTCACCGAAAGGTCGAATCGTAACCGGCATCAGAGGACCCACTCGGGACAAAAGCCCTACAATTGTCTTGACTGTGGAAAAAGCTTCAGCTTCAGGTCCGACCTCATCCGACATGGGATCACCCACACGGGAGAGAGGCCGTACAAATGCTCAGATTGTGGGAAAAGCTTCAGCCATGCCTCGACCCTCATTCGGCATGAGAACATCCACACGGGAGAGAAACCCTACTCCTGCGCAGATTGCGGGAAACGCTTCACCCAAAGCTCATCTCTCCTGGCGCATAAACGGCTGCACACCGGAGAGACGCCGTTCATCTGCCCCGTTTGTGGAGAAAGCTTCAACTGGAAGTCGCATTTGGTGACGCACAAGCGGACCCACACTGGGGAACGGCCGTATAAGTGCGGCAAGTGCGAGAAAAGCTTCATCGAGAAATCCAAACTGAACAGGCATCAGAGGACCCACGAGGAGAAGGAACTGTATGGATGTGGGGAGTGCGGGAGAAACTTTAGCATCCGATCCAACTTGGTTCGGCACGAGACCACACACCGAAGGGCGAAATCCTACACCTGTTTGAGCTGCGGGAAAAGTTTCAACCAGCCGGCGAAACTGATGAGGCATGAAAGGGTCCACACGGGAGAGAAGCCCTATTCCTGTTCAAACTGTGGGAAAAGTTTCAGCCAGACCTCCGAACTCCTGCGGCACGAAAGGATCCACACCGGAGAGAAGCCGTACAAATGCTCGGCCTGCGGGAAGGGCTTCAATCGCAAATCACACCTCAGCACTCACGAGGCAACCCACTTAGCTGACCTGCCACGTGGAGGGCTACAAAGCAAGACAGTCTATGACAGCAGCTCACTCTTTATTGCGGGACTAAGTCCCCACCAGCAGACCCACGCAGAGGGCCAGGCATATCCGGGCTCAGAAAGTGAAAAAGACTACAGTCACAGTTCGATCTTTATTGCGGGGCTGAACCCCAGCAGGCCCACACAAGTAGGTGACCGGCTGTATGAATGGCCCAACAGCGAGACAAGCTATGGCCATTGTTCACTCCTAATCACTGGAATCAATCCACAGGAAGGCAGCCAGGCAGAGGAACCCCTGTTTCAATGTCTGGACAGGGAGACCAGCTACACTCGAAGCCCATTGTTTGAAAGCATCATGAACACACGCCAGGTGGTCCTTTCAGGAGGCCGACCGATTGCCTGCCTGGACCGCGAGAAAAATTACAGTGACCCTTTGCTTTTCCCAAAGGAGGAGAAACTGTTTAAATGTCCCGAATGTGGAAAGACCTTCAACTGGCAGTCTCATTTCACCAGGCACAAAAGAATCCACACGGGAGAAAAGCCGTACTGTTGCACGGACTGTGGGAAAAGTTTCAACCGCAGGTCACACCTTGTTCGACACAGCAGGACCCACAACGGACTGAGCCTCTGCTCTCAGACTGTTGAAGAATCCTCCGTTCAGGACCTTATTTTCTTAAACCCCAGTGAACCAATGCAGGAGAAAACTGTGATTAACACACAGACTGTAGGGGCTTCCTTTATGGCTCGCACGAGGTTACAGCCTGGAAACCTCACAATCCTATCTGCTGAACCCACTCAGGAATAAATGTTGTGAAGGTTCAGTGCAGGATGAAGTATTAAAGAACTCATCCCAAGGAAAAGCTATGTATTGGGCAACTTAGTAGTAAAACATCAGTTCTCACTAGGCCCAAATGCCTGTGGCAAGGAAACAGTGGCCTTAGCTTTTATGAATAGTAGAAGTGATAAAACTGCTCCTAGTAGGAGAGGTCACACAGAGGTTTTTCCATAAAATAATTCCAAATCTCCATGCTCACTGAAAAGTGGCATGTCAAGGAGCTAAATTAGCAGTCTCCCTGAGGTGCTTCTTCCATAGTTTATACATTTAATGAGGGGTTTTTTTCATGGATGTACTATCCCCGGCTTCCAATCTCTCATTCATGTTCAAAAATAAGGCTATTAAAGTTTTTAATCCAAAGCCAAACCATATGGAAAAATTCATGCCAAGGATGTTTTCTCTTTTCCCGCCTTTGCAAATTCTTCCAGTAGAGCTGGCCTCTCCAGTTGTTGCTGTATTTTCACTATCATTCGCCTCAGTCAATGAATATCAAGGATGATGGGGATTAGAGTCCAGCAGGGTCTGGAGTGGTACAGGTGCTCAGTCTCAACTGTTAGGGAAATGGCTGGACCACTCAAGATAATAATGGGATTGTAGAGCTGAATAGCTCTCAATATTAGAAAACTCCTTCCATTAAATTAAATTACAGTATTCCAGTATTTGAGGGGCTGCCACAAAGAGGAGGGGAGGGGTTTAATTTATTTTCCAAAGCACCAGAGGACAGGACAAGAAACAATAGATGAAAACTAATCAAGGAGAGAAGCAACCTGGAATTAAGGAGAAACTTCCTAACATTGAAGACAATTAACCAGCGGCACGGCTTGCCTTCAGAAGTTGTGGGTGCTTCATCACTGGAGGTTTTTAAGAAGAGACTGGACAGTCAGCTGTCTGAAATAGTATAGAGCAGTGATGGCGAACCTATGGCACGCGTGCCACAAGTGGCACGCGGAGCGATATCGGTGGGCATGCGAGCTCGGATCCGGCGTGCCCAGCTGATTTTCGGGCCTTCTGGGCCCATTTGGAGTCGGGAAACAGGCTGTTTCCAGCCTCCGGAGGGGGTGGGGAAGGCCCGTTTTTTGCTCTCCCCAAGCTCCAGAGCCTTTTTAGGAGCCTGGGGAGGGCGAAAACAGCCTTCCCCGCCCCCCCGGAGGCCCTCCGGAGGCTGGAAACTGCCTGTTTGTTGACTTCCGGTTGGACCGGAAGTCCTGTTTTTGTTGCTCTCCCCAGGCTTCAGAGCCTTTCTAGGAGCCTGGTGAGGGTGAAAACGGCCTTCCCCCGCTCCGGAGGCCCTCTGGAAGCCAGAAATAGCCCGTTTCAAGTTAGGAAAGCCCCCCGCATGGAATTATGGGTGTGGGCACATGCATGTGACCCCCTGCGCTCCCCCCCCCTTTTGTCACGCGAACAAAAAAAAAGTTCGCCATCACTGGTATAGAGTCTCCTGCTTGTGCTGGGGGCTGGACTAGAAGAACTCCAAGGTCCCTTCCAGCTTTATTCTGATTGATTGAAATTAAATAAAAAAAACAACAACACCCTCACCTGTGTTTTGAGAGGCAAGTTCCACTTAGGCTAGTAACTGTGTTCCTGCTTTCTGAAAATTAGATCTTAAAGCCATTTCCACATGTGTTTATAGATAGCAAAGGTAGCCTAAAGGAAATTACATGAATTGGTAAGTTTAGATGATATATTAGAATGACAGTACAAGCAGTCTTTGACTTATGACTGTAATTGAGCCCAGAATTACAGTTGTAAATCAGCCTGGTCTTTAAACAGGACACCCTGTAACCACACCTGACTTTAAAAGCTTTTTTTGCTGCCGTCGTTAAACAAAAGCTGCAGTAGTAAAGCAAATCCATTGTCTGCAATGGGTGGTGGTTGTTTTTTTGCTGGAAACCAGAAGTAAAAGCTGGTTTCTAGTTTATATATATAAATATATATATAAATTGTAGTCATGTGACCTCTGGAATACTGCAAACAATCATAAATGTGCTCTAGTTGTCAAGTGCCTAAAATGGGATCGTGTTAATCGGGGGGTGATTTGTTACAACTTTGAATCTGGATCATAAGTCGTCTTGGGGAGGACCATCAGAATTTTGAATGGTTGCTAAGCATCCAGTCATAAATTGAGGACTACCCATAGCTACAGTACTGGTAGTCCTTGACTTATGATCACAATTAAGCCCAGAATTTATGTTACTAAGTGAGAAATTTGTTAAGGGAGTTTTGCCCCCTTTTTTTCTACTTTTAATCACCGCAGTTGTTAAATTAGTAACTCGGTTGTTAAGTGAATCTGGCTTCCCCATTGACTTTGCTTGTCAGACGGTCGCAAAAGGGGATGATCACATGACCCTGGGACACTGCAACCGTCATAAATATGAACCAGTTGTCAAGCATCTGGATTTTGATCACATGACCATGGGGTTACTACGACTGTCATTAAGTATGAACCAGTTGCCAAGCGGCTGAATTTTGATCACATGACCATGGGGATACTGCAATGGTCATAAGCGGGGAAAATTGTCACAACTCAAGTTTCTTCAGTGCTGCTGTAACTTCAAACGGTCACTAAACGAACTGTTGTAAGTCAAGGACTAGCTACATATGCCAGGAAAACATGGCTCCCTTCTTGCAGGAAAATATTTTTATATCAGAACAGGGGTCGGCAACCTTAAACACTCAAAGAGCCGTTTGGACCCATTTCCCACAGAAAAGAAAACGCCGGGAGTCACAAAACCCTTTTGACATCTAAAATGAAGATAACACTGCATATATTGTTTTTTTTTTCCTTTATACTACCTATAAAATTTGAAATCAATGAACTGCTACAGAAAAAACAATTTTTTATTTCTGCATGCAACAAAAACATTTTGAACTCTGAAAAAAAGATACGTTGAAAAGCTCAATAAATTGCTGCTAGCGGGTGTCGTACATTGGCGGTTGTGACGCATATTTTGAGTGACGGGGAGCCGCAGGAGAGGGATGAAAGAGCCATATGCGGCTCCAGAGCCGCAGGTTGCAGACCCCTGCACTAGACCGTATAAAAAATGGAAAGCAAGAACCTTCTTCCTAGAGGAAGACGGAGAGAAAATTGGGACTGGGTTTGAAGAAGGATGGGCTAAAAATTCTGGAACAACCTCTACAGTCAATAGTTTGCAAGGGCTTCTTGAATTAAAATAAAGATGTTAAATGGATTCTCCTTACCCAAGACCTTTTTTTCCCCTGGGTCCATATCACAGCTCTTCAAGAAGATCAAGTTGTATTGTATTTCTTACATACTACTCCCATTTAACTTTCCTCCCTAATCTTCTTTCAGATATAACTCAAAAGATGGCACCTCCCGAGAGGCCAAGAGTAATTTAAGACACACCCAATGTTGTGTAGATTTTGTGGGCTGGTCAGTAATAGAAGACATGGATTTTTAGTTTTGTGGGTTTTCCCCTCTCGTTGACCATTTCATTAAACCTCTTTTAGATCAATTGCACTAAAAATTGGTGGTGTGTGTCATTCCAATAATTCTAAAGTGGTGCTGGCTGTGGGTGATGGGAGTTGTACTCCTTCGAATTCAAACTGGGGAAAATTTCTTGACATTTGCAGTGCATTTTGCGTGTATTATTTATTATTTTATTTTATTGATTCATTTATTTGATTTCTATAGCTGCCCGCCCATCTCAGCAAACGACTCTTAGGTTAGGTTGGTATATCAAACTCGAAAACGTTTAGGGGCAGATCTTCGTGGAGAAAAATCTTTCGATGTGATTGGTAGGGATCGAAAACAATTGGCTGGCAAATAAAGAAAGAAAAAACCTTTCAAACGCGTTGTGGGGGGGAAGAGATCGGACGAACGTGTTTTTCAGCCATCTGTCGCTAGATAGCGCTGTACAAATGATCAACGCACGCGCCTTGATATGTGTCCCATCGTTAACTTGTGTTAAAAAGAATTGAAACCATCGAGTATTAAATTACTAGAGAGGATGCCGGAGTAGAGCAGACCAGAGGCACTTCCTCTTCCTGCTCATCCCTGGGAGGATGATGGCATGCAGGGTGGCACTCTTGTTCTTCCCAGGGTCGCAACAGCAGCTAGAAGGTGAGTTGAGGACAGATCGGAGGAAAGGGCTGGGAGCAAGCCGGGCTGCCTGGTTTGCTCCTTGGTGTAAAAGCAGAGAAGCTGCTACATATTCCTTCCCACCCCAGATTTAATTCCACTGGTGCTGCTGGCTTTAAAACTGGCGCCTGCAATTTTCTGTGGGTTGGGAGATTTAAAAAAGTCTCCTTCAAGGTAGAATTGACTTCTTGTTATTTTATTGACATGTTGTTTTCTTAGCAACAATATGGGACTGATCCGTGACCGCTGGCTTCTGGGATTTTTTTTAAAACTTCTCCATCTAAACTTGGGATTTCCTGGTGGTGTCTCATTCATGTATTAACCAGATTCAGCTCTGTTTAAGCCTTGACCTAGGATTTGGGGAGCCTAAATCCCTGTTTTTAAAAACAGCTATTGAAAATTATTTGAGACGTTCAGTCGTATAGGTAGTCCTCATTTACCACTTGTTTAACTACCGTTATGACTCTGAAAAAGGAGACTTATACCTGGTCCTTGAAGGTGTGATTGCCACAGTGATTTGGGTGCGACAACTGGTGCACAGTGATAATGGTCACCGCATTCTGCAGTCGGCGATCACCATTTGCAAACCTCGAAACTCGGGAACTCCCAAGTTAGGTGTGGACAACTGATGCCTGAATTTGAGAGAGGCACATTTACCTTTGCAAAGGGGTTCTGAAAATACAAATCACCAAGTAATTCAGGCAAAGCAAAAGTATTTTGCCTCCAGGTCCCATCAGCCAAACAATGTCGGTTGGTGGGCCCACGGGGGAGAGCCTTCTCTGTGGGAGCCCCATCTCTCTGGAACCAACTCCCACCAGAGATCCGGACTATCCCCACTCTACTGGCCTTCCGCAAAGCCGTAAAAACATGGCTCTTCTGGCAGGCGGGGTGAAGAAGATTGGATTCCCCCATGAATGAATGGTTTTTAAAATTATGTAATGTTTTAAATTTATTATGTATTATTTGTATTGTTTTTATTCCTGTTGTACGCCGCCCTGAGTCCTACGGGATTGGGCGGCCTATAAGAACTTTAAATTAAATTAAATTAAATTAAAGTGGGGGGAGGAGCTTTTATAGGGTGCAGAAACATGATACGTTTATTTGGCATATGTGACACATCATAAAGTAAGTGATCAAATTAAAAGATACCATTTACATGTAACGCGAACAATAGAAAACTTTGATTCTAGATAAAATTCCACAAGTGGCAAATTTGTGGCTTAAAATACTTCCTTTTCCCGGCCTGGCTTGTACCGTTTAAACTTGCAAGGGTACAGGTAGTCCTTGACTTACAATCATTCATTCAGCAACCCAGGCCTCCCCCCTCCACATAATGACACCCCTTCTCCACATAATGACTGCAATGGGGAGAGCCGGGATTGCATGGGTGCCTAGCTTAATGACCGAAACAACTTAAGGACCATAATTCTGGACTCAAATTAATATTTAGACCATCATTTAGGAGCTGTGTACAAAAACAAAACTTTCACAAATGTTTAGCACCCAGCACCTGGCTAATCTTTTGCAGCTAAGTTGGATCTAACTGTACTGTTCAAGCTTCCCTCAGTTGCAAAGGTACATTTAGAAAAATGTGGGTTAGACAGCATCACCACCAGATGGATTCGAAACTGGCTAACCAACTGCACTCAACGTGTAGTGCTCAATGGAACTGCATCTACATGGAGGGAAGTATGCAGTGGAGTACCCCAAGGCTCTGTTTTAGGCCCAGTACTCTTCAACATCTTCATCAATGACTTGGACGAGGGGATAGATGGGGAACTCATCAAATTTGCAGATGACACCAAACTGGCAGGAATAGCCAACTCTCCAGAAGATAGGCTCAAGATACAGAAGGATCTTGACAGACTTGAACATTGGGCGCTATCAAACAAAATGAAATTCAATGGTGAAAAAAGTAAGGTTCTACATTTAGGCAAGAAAAACAAAATGCACAGGTACAGTATATGTGGTACCTTGCTCAACAGTAGTAACTGTGAGAAGGATCTTGGAGTCCTAGTGGACAACCATTTAAATATGAGCCAGCAGTGTGCAGCAGCTGCCAAAAAAGCCAACACAGTTCTAGGCTGCATAAACAGAGGGATAGAATCAAGATCACGTGAAGTGTTAATACCACTTTATAATGCCTTGGTAAGGCCACACTTGGAGTACTGCATACAGTTTTGGTCACCACGATGTAAAAAGGATGTTGAGACTCTAGAAAGAGTGCAGAGAAGAGCAACAAAAATGATTAGGGGACTGGAGGCTAAAACATATGAAGAACGGTTGCAGGAACTGGGTATGTCTAGTTTAATGAAAAGAAGGACCAGGGGTGACATGATAGCAGTGTTCCAATATCTCAGGGGTCGCCACAAAGAAGAGGGAGTCAAACTTTTCTCCAAGGCACCTGGGGGTAGAACAAGAAGCAATGGGTGGAAACTAATCAAGGAGAGAAGCAACTTAGAACTAAGGAGAAATTTCCTGACAGAACAATTAATCAGTGGAACAGCTTACCTCCAGAAGTTGTGAATGCTCCAACACTAGACATTTTTAAGAAGATGTTGGATAACCATCTGTCTGAAGTAGTGTAGGGTTTCCTGCGTAAGCAGGGGGTTGGACTAGAAGACCTCCAAGGTCCTTTCCAACTCTGTTGTTATTATTATTATTATTTTGAGGAGTTATCCTGCACCTGCAAGAACAGTCTTCCCTGACTCCCTGATAGTCCTAGTCTAGTGGACAACTAGCTAAATATGAGCCAGCAGCAGCCAAAAAAGCTAATGCAATCCTAAATTGCATTAACAGAGGGATACAATCTAGATCTAGTGAAGTACTAATACCACTCTATAAAGCCTTACTTAGACCACATCTAGAGCACTGCATCCAGTTTTGGTCACCACACTATAAAAAAGATGTTGAGACTCTAGAAAAAGTGGAGAGGAGAGCAACCAGGATGATTAGGGGACTGGAAACTAAAACATGAAGAACGGTTACAGGAATTGGGCATGGCTAGTCTAGTGAAGAGAAGGACCAGGGGAGACATGATAGCAGTGTTCCAATATTTGAAGGGTTGCCACAGAGAGGAGGGGGTCAAGCTATTTTCCAAAGCACCTGAAGGCCAGACAAGGAATAATGGATGGAAACTGATGGAGAGATTCAACCTGGAAATAAGGAGGAACTTTCGGACAGTGAGAACAATCGACCAATGGAACAGCTTGCCTTCGGAAGTTGTGGGAGCTTCATCACTGGAGACTTTCAAGAAGAGATTGGACTGCCATTTGTCAGAAATGGTGTAGGGACTCCTGCTTGAGTGGGGGGGTGGACTAGATGACCTACAAGGTCCCTTCCAACTCTGTTAATCTGTAATCTGATTCCCCAAGGGAGGTGCGGTTGGTTGTTCCCTTTTTGCATAATGTTTTCCCCCACCCCACCCCAAGAATGCTTTCCCTTGGTTTAGTTCTCGCTTTTTGAATAAAAGATTTCTAGCTCAGATTTATTTATTGATGGATGGAACAAACACCCGCACTTAGAAAGCCATCAACGCAGCAGCGACATCGGTGGCTTATTCAGCACCGACATCCAATGGCAGAGGGAGCGACTGAATTGAAAGGTGGTGAAACCATTGAGTATCGAATTGCTAGAGAGAACATGGAGGAGACGAGAAGGTAAGAGGAACCAACTTCCTCTTCCGGCTCATCCATGCGGGCGGGCGGGTGTAGGTATAGCGGCGGCTCTCCTGTTCTTTCCAGGATCCAAGCAGCAGCAGGATCAGGACAGATCGGAGGAGAGACCGGGAGCAAGTACGGTAGGTTTCTTCCACGGTATAAAAGCAGAGAAGCAACAACTAGGCTGAAATATATCGGCGGCTGCTTATTCCTTCCCTCCCCAAATTTTATTCCATTGCCTTCCATCTTCTGCTGGTTGGGAGATTTAAAAGGATTTTAAAAGTCTCATTCACTTTAGGGTTGTTGCTATTTATTCCTCCCCTCCTCAAATTTTATTCCACTCCTGCTGCATGATTTGAAACGGGTCCCTTCATTTGTCTTCTGGTTGGGAGGTTTAAATGTCTCATTCAGATTCCAGTGGTGCTGCCTGCTTTAAAATTGTCGCCTGCAATTTTCTGCTGGTTGGAAGATTTAAAAAGGTCCCCTTCACTTTTAGGGGTTGACTCCTTGTGCTTTTTATGAGCGTGAGGTTTTCTTGGCAAGGGAGGAGTTTCATAGGCAAAACTGATGATTTAAATCTTGCGCAGGCTTTGGCCACCATTTTCTCTAAATTAAGCCAAAATTTTGAACATTTCTGGGACATTTTTCAGGCTGAAATACAAATATATTTTCTACATGCATACAATATATCTGTATTTCCTGTGTGCCAGATATATTTGAAAATAACAATTTATAAGGCTAAGAATTTGTGATTTAGTCACGTCCACAAGAGATTGCCACGATTGTGTGGATATTTGAAATTAGATCTAGCTAGCCTTCTATGTGACAAATAAACCATCATTGATGTTTATAGTTAATCTAGCATTTTCACATGTTTCTTTTTTTCATGCTGCTTGTTTTCACATTTTACATCCAGTCATTAAACCAAGCCTTTTATGTGATTATTATAGACAAAGGAGGATGCCAAGAAGATGCTAAGTGAGATCAAAAGCAGAACTAAAAAGAATGAATAAAACGAATCCATCCTGCAATTAAAATCCTTCCAATTCCTCCAGAAAACAACAAAACACTTCATTGTCCAAGTACCTGATGGATAAGAGAGATAGTAACTGAAGAGAGTATTAAACGGGGGGGGGGGGGATTGAGTATGTGGAACTCAATGAAACATTCCACAAAAAGGTCAAGGGAAACGGTCATTTGCAAATTCAGAAAAAGATGGAAGTATCTGGAAATCAGTGGAGAGGACAATTGGATAACCAGGTGTGGCAAGCAGTCATGCAAGATTCGCTCTGTGAAGAAAGAAAGAGTAGCTTGAATGAAAACATTATCCAAGAAGGGATCCAAAATATTTCTGACCTCCTCAATAAACCAGGAATATCAGTGATGGAAAAGTCCCACGGATCTACTTGTTGTGAGGAGAGTATGGATTGCAAATCGCAACTGATTGTGCATGAAAGGATCCACATCAGAGAAAAGCCAAATAAATGTTCTGAGTGCGGGAAATTGTTTTGCTACAGCCCACACCCTTTTGAGGATAAAATGACACTCAGTGGAGGAAATACGTACCAATGCTCGCAATGTGATGATTGCAAGGACGCTACCCTAGCGATACACCAGAAGACTAACACAGGGGAGAAACCGTATACATGTCTGGATTGTGGGAAATGTTTCAGTCAGAATATCAACCTGTTGATACATCAAAGGACTCACACAGGGGAGAAATCCTATGAGTGCCTATATTGTGGGAAAACTTTCAGTCGAAATTCCCACCTGGTGATGCACCAGAGGACTCACACAGGAGAGAAACCTTATGAGTGTCCAGATTGTGGGAAAAGTTTCAGTCGGAATTCCAACTTGTTGATACATCAGAGAACTCACACGGGGGAGAAACCGTATGGGTGTAAGGATTGTGGGAAAAGTTTCAGTCGGAATGCTAACCTGGTGACACACGAGAGGACTCACATAGGAGAGAAACCATATGAATGTCAGTATTGTGATAAAAGTTTCAGCCAAAATTCTCACCTCGTGATGCACCAGAAGATTCACACAGGAGAGAAACCATACGAGTGTCTGGAATGTGGGAAAAGTTTCAGTTGGAATTCCCATCTGGTAATACACCAAAGAACACATACTGGTGAGAAACCATATGGGTGTCCTGTTTGTGGGAAAAGTTTCAGCCAGAAATCTGATCTGATGATGCACCAGAGGACTCACACTGGGGAGAAACCATATAAATGTCCTGTTTGTGGGAAAACTTTCAATCGGAATTCCCACCTGGTGTTACACCAGAATACACACTCTGGAGTGAAACCGTATGAATGTCTAGAATGTGGGAAAACATTCAGTCAGAGTTCCCACCTGTTGATACACCAGAGAACTCACACAGGAGAGAAACCATATGAGTGTCAGGAATGCGGGAAAGGTTTCAGTACTAGGTCTAATCTTAGAAATCATTTAGGTTTACACACAGGGGAGAAACCTTTCAAATGCCCAGAGTGCGGACGGTGCTTTACGCAATATTCCTGCCTTGCTGCACACAAAAAAATCCACATGAGGCAGAAGGCGATGACTGTAGAAATGTCTTGAATGTGATTTCTAATTTTCCATTGGAAAAACAATTGAGAAATTAAGTATTAAATGCCTGGCATCATTCACTGTAGTCAAATGTATCTCAGTATTAGACATGACGGAGGAGAGAATTGGAAAATATTGGTTTGGTAAAAGGTAACTTTTTGTATCTGGATATCAGCAAACTTCCTGGATATTCCCTTATGCAGAAATCATGCAATTCTACAAAAAAGGCTTTGGGAGTCATTTTTTGCATACTGATCATCATAAGCCATAGAAATGCTATATAGGGAGTTTCAGGTTTCTTCAACATAGGTGTCAACCCTGAAGTTGGCTGAACTGTGGCCATTTTCTTTTTGTTAGTCTCTAGGGAGGTTTTGTTTCTCACTGCTTCAGGGCTGACAGTCTGGAGCAGGGGTCCCACAACCCGCGGCTCTGGAGCCGCATGTGGCTCTTTCATCCCTCTGCTGCGGCTCCCTGTCGCTCAAAATACGTGTCACAACCGCCAATGTGCGACACCCGCCGGCACGTGATTTATTGAGCTTTTCGACCCCCGGTAGGTTTTTGTGGCTCCCGGTATTTTCTTTTCTGTGGGAAACTGATCCAAACGGCTCTTTCAGTGTTTAAGGTTGCCGATCCCTGGTCTGGAGTGATGGGGCCAGGGAGGGGGGGTTGTAGAGATTAGCTAGGGTGTTGTAGTTATAATAAAATTATTTCCCCTTGGAATCAAGGACTTTCGTGCAGGTGTCCGCAGGGTGGAGACTGAGGTCATCTAGCAACTGGGCTGTATGCTGATTGGACAATGTGTTTGAGACTTTGGGGGTAGGATGTGATAATTTTTTACTTTTAATTGAGGGGAAAACCGGCACCAACTTAGAGCAGGTTTTCCATCAGGAAAATGCCAATTTGATATGTCCTAATAAAAATGTTCTTTGAGGAAATTGCCTGCCTCGGAGTTCTTTTATTTTTATTATTATTATTATTATACACAAAAACATGACATAACATACAAACATGTAATATTAGGGATCTTAGTTCTAACCTAAATATAGCTGAAGATCAGTCCACCAAATTTCATACACATATACTATAAATATTTATCTTTCTTTTCTATATCCGTAGTTACTATATGCTCTTCTATATATACACATTTATTTTCTGGTCTGTTTT
The DNA here is from genome assembly GCA_023053685.1 of Diadophis punctatus similis. Lineage (NCBI taxonomy): Eukaryota > Metazoa > Chordata > Lepidosauria > Squamata > Dipsadidae > Diadophis > Diadophis punctatus. The sequence continues at coordinate 253,698,546 of JALIGW010000002.1, forward strand.
GTTTTATTACTAACATCTATATACATTTAATAATTGATATTTACACATTCTATAATCCATTATCCCTGTTCTTTAACCATTCATAAAATCTATTCCATGTTAAATAATATTCTGATTCCTCCCTGTCTTGTAATTCTTTCATCATCCATCTCAGCGCAGTTGAAAATTTTCCTTATAATTTCCTCATCATTTGGTATGTCGTTATGCTTCCATTTTGTTGCGTATACTATTCTAGCGGCTGTCACAATATGTATTATTAAATAATATATTTCCTTCACATAATTACCCAATACAATTCCCAATAAAAAGGCCTGCCTCGGAGTTCTTATTGAACTGGGAGGATGTATTACTTGAAACCTTGACAATAGGTGTGCTGTAGATTTCAAGCCCCAGAAATCATTAGCCAGCAGATCTGTTACATAAAATATCTTGAAGTTGTAGTCAACATTTGTTGGTGGTCTCATAACCGGCTACAGCTCCCAAAATATACATTACAATTGTACACTCAGATTTACTTCCCGATGGTGGCTTCTCCAATATGACAAAAGTGAGAGTAGATAAGGAGGATTTGAAGTTCATCTTTTTCAAATACTTCCAACAAATCAGTGCCAGGAGAATCCATTATTTCAGACTGTGGCCTAGGATAAGCACAAATATCAAAGAAACCCATCAGTGTGGGTAGGCCTACAGGTAGGCCTCAAGTTACGACCACAATTGAGCCCCGAAAATTTATCTTGCTAAGTGAAACATTTGTTAAGTGAGTTTTGCCCCATTTTACGACTTTTCTTGCCACAGTTCTTAAGTGAATCGTTGCATTTGTTAAGTGGGTAGCGTGGTTGTTAAGTGAATCTGGATGCTCCGTTGACTTTGCTTGTCAGAAGGTCGCAAGAGCTGATCAGATGACCCCAGGACATTGCAACCGTCATAAATACGAGTCAGTGTCTGCCAAGGGTCTGAATTTTAATCACATAATCATGGGGATGCTGGAAAGGTCGTAACTGTAGAAAATGGTCATAAATCACATTTTTCAATGCCCTTGTATCTTTGAACGGTCTCTAAACAAACTTGTAAGTCAAGGGCTACCTGTATACTCTCTCTTACATCTTTTGGCTGTTTATAATGATCATTATTCTTAGACTTCCATTGTTTTCTTTGCTTTTTTAACTAAATGTACCCCACAATCCTTATGCTGGTCTTTCACCATAATAAACATTTGATTTGATTTTATCAGGTCATATCACACTTTTTTCATAGTTGGTCACATTCCATGGGATTCCTTTGCAGAAGGATACCCAACAATCAGAACCAGGCCGGGGTGAGGAGGAACCGAGAGGGATGAAATTCAGCAGGTTCTGACAGGTTCTGGAGAACCGGTAGCGGAAATTTTGAGTAGTTCGGAGAACCGGCAAATACCACCTCTGGCTGGCCCCAGAGTGGAGTGCAAATGGAGATTTTCCAATATCCTTCCCCCTGGAGTGGGGAGGGAATGGGGATTTTGAAGTATCCTTCCCCTGCCACGCTCACCAAGCCACGCCCACAGAACCTGTAGGGAAAAATTTTGAATTTCGCCCCTGCGAGAGGCTCTTTAAACCTGACATAGAGGCTCTTTTGGGCTCCATCCAGGTGGCTTCAAATGTAAACAAATGTGCATTTTTTAAACCTTAAAATAATCAGATTATACTGTATTTAATTCTGCCTTTTTCTTTTTCTTTGTGCCATGTTTTTTTGTTTACAGCAGTGGTGGGTTCCTACTGGTGTGGTCCACTCTATAGCACCGGTAGCGGCCCGCTGGTGACGTCACAGTACCGGTGCGGTCGGTTGCTGGTGCCTGGGTGCCGCCATTTTTTTTAAAAAAATTTTTTACATTTTTTTCAAATTTTCTTCTGCGCATGGCCAGAATCCGAGCTTCCGGCACTGTGCATGCGCTGCCTTCCTACCCCACAGTGAGTCCAAGCAGGGGAAGATGGCTGAGGGAGCGCGTGAGACGCTGAAAAAACGGGCGGCAGGAGCTATCTCCATTCCCCTCCCTTCAGCAGTCCGAGAAGCCACGAATGCGCGGTGATGATCCTAGGCATTTTTGCACGTTTGAGGCTTCTCGAGCTGCTGAAGGGAGGAGGAATGGGCGGCAGGACCTATCTCAGTTCCCCTCCCTTCAGCAGTCAGAGAAGCCACAAACGTGTGGTGATGATCCCAGGCATTTTCGCACGTTTGAGGCTTCTCGAGCTGCTGAGGGGAGGGGGAACAGGCGGCAGGAGCCTAGGATCATCGAATGGGGAGAAGCATTCAGTCCGGACGGAGCCTCCTAGAAGAACCACTGCTATGGTCTTGCTGCTCCCGCTGCAGGGGGCTGCATTGTGGGTGGGCAATGCCCTCCCTGCTTTTCCGGCCGCTGCCAAGCTCCCAAGGCCCACGCCCACTTGGTCACATGGCTGGCAAGCCACACCCACAAAATAAGCCACGCCCACAGAGTGGTAGTAAAAAAATTAGGAACCCGCCCCTGGTTTACAGATACTGTATTCCTTGACTTACGACCACAATTGAGCCCAAATTTTCTGTTGCTAAGTAAAATATTTGTTTAGGTAATTTTCTTGCCACATATGTTAAGTGGATCACTGCAGTTGATAAATTAGTAACATGGCTGTTAAATGAATCTGGCTTCCCCTTTGACTTTGCTTGTCAGAAGGTCACAAAAGACAATCACGTGACCCTGAGCCACTGCAACCATTATAAATATGAGCTGGTTGCCAAACGCTTGAATTTTGATCACATGACCATAGTAATGCCGCAACAGTGTGAAAAACGGTCATTTTTTTTCCAGTGCCATTGTAACTTCAAATGGTCACTAAATGAACTGTGTTAAGTCAAGGACTACTGTACATCTTATCATTTTATTGTTCTTAGGAGCTGGAAACACTTGAAATGATTCCAGAGTCTCTTGGTCTTTGAGAGAACCAGTCCATAATGTAAAATCTTAGTGGCAGGGGTGAAATTCCGCAGGTTCTGACAGGTTCTGGAGAACCGGTAGCGGAAATTTTGAGTAGTTCGGAGAACCAGCAAATACCACCTCTGGCTGGTCCCAGAGTGGGGAGGGAATGGGGATTTTGCAGTATCCTTCCCCTGCCACGCTCACCAAGCCACGCCCACAGAACCTGTAGGGAAAAATTTTGAATTTCGCCCCTGCGAGAGGCTCTTTAAACCTGACATAGAGGCTCTTTTGGGCTCCATCCAGGTGGCTTCAAATGTAAACAAATGTGCATTTTTTAAACCTTAAAATAATCAGATTATACTGTATTTAATTCTGCCTTTTTCTTTTTCTTTGTGCCATGTTTTTTTGTTTACAGCAGTGGTGGGTTCCTACTGGTGTGGTCCACTCTATAGCACCGGTAGCGGCCCGCTGGTGACGTCACAGTACCGGTGCGGTCGGTTGCTGGTGCCTGGGTGCCGCCATTTTTTTAAAAAAAATTTTTTACATTTTTTTCAAATTTTCTTCTGCGCATGGCCAGAATCCGAGCTTCCGGCACTGTGCATGCGCTGCCTTCCTACCCCACAGTGAGTCCAAGCAGGGGAAGATGGCTGAGGGAGCGCGTGAGACGCTGAAAAAACGGGCGGCAGGAGCTATCTCCATTCCCCTCCCTTCAGCAGTCCGAGAAGCCACGAATGCGCGGTGATGATCCTAGGCATTTTTGCACGTTTGAGGCTTCTCGAGCTGCTGAAGGGAGGAGGAATGGGCAGCAGGACCTATCTCAGTTCCCCTCCCTTCAGCAGTCAGAGAAGCCACAAACGTGTGGTGATGATCCCAGGCATTTTCGCACGTTTGAGGCTTCTCGAGCTGCTGAGGGGAGGGGGAACAGGCGGCAGGAGCCTAGGATCATCGAATGGGGAGAAGCATTCAGTCCGGACGGAGCCTCCTAGAAGAACCACTGCTATGGTCTTGCTGCTCCCGCTGCAGGGGGCTGCATTGTGGGTGGGCAATGCCCTCCCTGCTTTTCCGGCCGCTGCCAAGTTCCCGAGGCCCACGCCCACTTGGTCACATGGCTGGCAAGCCACACCCACAAAATAAGCCACGCCCACAGAGTGGTAGTAAAAAAATTAGGAACCCGCCCCTGGTTTACAGATACTGTATTCCTTGACTTACGACCACAATTGAGCCCAAATTTTCTGTTGCTAAGTAAAATATTTGTTTAGGTAATTTTCTTGCCACATATGTTAAGTGGATCACTGCAGTTGATAAATTAGTAACATGGCTGTTAAATGAATCTGGCTTCCCCTTTGACTTTGCTTGTCAGAAGGTCACAAAAGACAATCACGTGACCCTGAGCCACTGCAACCATTATAAATATGAGCTGGTTGCCAAACGCTTGAATTTTGATCACATGACCATAGTAATGCCGCAACAGTGTGAAAAACGGTCATTTTTTTTCCAGTGCCATTGTAACTTCAAATGGTCACTAAATGAACTGTGTTAAGTCAAGGACTACTGTACATCTTATCATTTTATTGTTCTTAGGAGCTGGAAACACTTGAAATGATTCCAGAGTCTCTTGGTCTTTGAGAGAACCAGTCCATAATGTAAAATCTTAGTGGCAGGGGTGAAATTCCGCAGGTTCTGACAGGTTCTGGAGAACCGGTAGCGGAAATTTTGAGTAGTTCGGAGAACCAGCAAATACCACCTCTGGCTGGTCCCAGAGTGGGGAGGGAATGGGGATTTTGCAGTATCCTTCCCCTGCCACGCTCACCAAGCCACGCCCACAGAACCTGTAGGGAAAAATTTTGAATTTCGCCCCTGCAAGAGGCTCTTTAAACCTGACATAGAGGCTCTTTTGGGCTCCATCCAGGTGGCTTCAAATGTAAACAAATGTGCATTTTTTAAACCTTAAAATAATCAGATTATACTGTATTTAATTCTGCCTTTTTCTTTTTCTTTGTGCCATGTTTTTTTGTTTACAGCAGTGGTGGGTTCCTACTGGTGTGGTCCACTCTATAGCACCGGTAGCGGCCCGCTGGTGACGTCACAGTACCGGTGCGGTCGGTTGCTGGTGCCTGGGTGCCGCCATTTTTTTAAAAAAATTTTTTTACATTTTTTTCAAATTTTCTTCTGCGCATGGCCAGAATCCGAGCTTCCGGCACTGTGCATGCGCTGCCTTCCTACCCCACAGTGAGTCCAAGCAGGGGAAGATGGCTGAGGGAGCGCGTGAGACGCTGAAAAAACGGGCGGCAGGAGCTATCTCCATTCCCCTCCCTTCAGCAGTCCGAGAAGCCACGAATGCGCGGTGATGATCCTAGGCATTTTTGCACGTTTGAGGCTTCTCGAGCTGCTGAAGGGAGGAGGAATGGGCAGCAGGACCTATCTCAGTTCCCCTCCCTTCAGCAGTCAGAGAAGCCACAAACGTGTGGTGATGATCCCAGGCATTTTCGCACGTTTGAGGCTTCTCGAGCTGCTGAGGGGAGGGGGAACAGGCGGCAGGAGCCTAGGATCATCGAATGGGGAGAAGCATTCAGTCCGGACGGAGCCTCCTAGAAGAACCACTGCTATGGTCTTGCTGCTCCCGCTGCAGGGGGCTGCATTGTGGGTGGGCAATGCCCTCCCTGCTTTTCCGGCCGCTGCCAAGCTCCCGAGGCCCACGCCCACTTGGTCACATGGCTGGCAAGCCACACCCACAAAATAAGCCACGCCCACAGAGTGGTAGTAAAAAAATTAGGAACCCGCCCCTGGTTTACAGATACTGTATTCCTTGACTTATGACCACAATTGAGCCCAAAATTTCTGTTGCTAAGTAAAATATTTGTTAAGGTAATTTTCTTGCCACATATGTTAAGTGGATCACTGCAGTTGATAAATTAGTAACATGGCTGTTAAATGAATCTGGCTTCCCCTTTGACTTTGCTTGTCAGAAGGTCACAAAAGACAATCACGTGACCCTGAGCCACTGCAACCATCATAAATATGAGCTGGTTGCCAAACGCTTGAATTTTGATCACATGACCATAGTAATGCCGCAACAGTGTGAAAAACGGTCATTTTTTTTCCAGTGCCATTGTAACTTCAAATGGTCACTAAATGAACTGTGTTAAGTCAAGGACTACTGTACATCTTATCATTTTATTGTTCTTAGGAGCTGGAAACACTTGAAATGATTCCAGAGTCTCTTGGTCTTTGAGAGAACCAGTCCATAATGTAAAATCTTAGTGGCAGGGGTGAAATTCCGCAGGTTCTGACAGGTTCTGGAGAACCGGTAGCGGAAATTTTGAGTAGTTCGGAGAACCAGCAAATACCACCTCTGGCTGGTCCCAGAGTGGGGAGGGAATGGGGATTTTGCAGTATCCTTCCCCCAGGAGTGGGGAGGGAATGGGGAATTTCACCCCTGCTTAGTGGGTACAGCATTCTAATATCTTTGAGGAATAAAATGGGACATTAGCACAGAGGGAATGGAAGGGAAAAATTTGGAAGAGAGTTCATGGCTGAGTGGCTGCAGTCTATGTATAGTATACAGATCTGTATCTAACAGTACTGTATCTGTCCTTCCAAAAAGTAGACAAGTGTCTCAAAGGAGCTTTTTTCAAGAGGCAATTGGACTTTCTGGTTTTTCTTTGAAGACGTTTCGCTTCTCATCCAAGAAGCTTCTTCAGCTCTAGTCCAGTTGCCTCTTGAAAAAACACCTTTGAGACAACCATGACCTGGATGACTGAGAATTTCCATAGACATCAGACAAGTGTGCTTTTCAGCCTTGTGTCGCTAGATGGCGCTCTAAAGATCAGCAACACCATCGCCTAGAAAACCGCCGATGTAGCAGCGGCTTCTGAGGAAGAGCATTCAAGTATTGGATTGCTAGAGAGGCTTGGGGGGGCACAGGAACTTCCTCTTCCGGTTTCCCCCATAGGAGGATGGTGTCGTGGACGGCTGTTTTTTGTGCTCTTCCCGGGGTCGAAGCAGCAGCTGGCAGGTGAGTTGAAGGAAGGTCGGAGGAAAGACCGGGAGCAAGCGGGGCTGTTTGGTTTGCTCCAGGGTGTAGAAGCAGAGCAAGCAACGTGGCTGAAACATTCTCAGCTGCTACCTATTCATGCCCTCCCCAAATTTCGTTCCAGTGGTGTTGCATGATTTAAAATATGTTGTTTTTCAATTACTAAGTCGTGTCTGACTCTTCGGGACCCCATGGACCATAGCATGACTGACTGACTGATTGACTGACACACACACACACACACACAATCCTCCCCTCTCTGCGAGAGTCTGCCCAAATTCATGTTCGTTGTGTCGGTGACACTATAGCAATAGCACTTAGACTTATATACCACTTCACAGTGCTTTACAGCCCTCTCTAAACGGTCAGTATCTATCTATCCATCTGTCTATCTATTTTTATCTATCATCTATATATCTATCATCTATTTCTATCTATCTATCTATTTCTATCTATTTCATCTGTTTGTTTCTATTTGTTTCTATCTATTTCTATATCATCTATCTATCATCTACATTATGAGCCGAGGTGGCGCAGTGGTTAAAAGCTGCACTGCAACCTACTTCAGCTGATTGCTAGTTCAGCTGTTCAAATCTCACCAGGCTCAAGGTTGACTCAGCCTTCCATCCTTCTGAGGTCGCTAAAATGAGGACCCAGATTGTTGGGGGCAATATGCTGAACTCTGTAAACCGCTTAGAGAGGGCTGTAAAGCACTATGAAGCGGTATATGTCTAAGTGCTATTGCTATTGCTATATTTCTATCTATCTATTTCTATCATCTATTTCTATCTATTTCTATTTCTATATCATATATCTATCTGTCATCTATCTGTCTTTCTATCATCATCTATTTATCCATTTCTATCATCTATATCATCAATCTATATTTATCTATTTATCTATCTATCATCTATCTTTCTATCTTTCTATCTATCATCCATCCATCCATCCATCTATCAGTATCTATCTATATCTCACCATCTCATCCTATCCAACCATCTCATCCTCTGCTGTCCGTCCCCTTCTCCTTTTACCTTCCATCTTTCCCCAACATCAGGGTCCTTTCCAGTGAGTGCTCTTTTCTCATTAGATGATCAAGGTATTGCTTCAGAAGCATCAGCGTCTGTCCTTCCAAAGGACAGTCAGGGTTGAGTTCGTTTAGGATCTACTGATTTGATCTCTCAGTCCAAGCGACTCTCCAGAGACTTCTCCAGCACTAAGTTCAAAAGCATTCATTCTTCGGCACTCAGCCTTCCTTACGGAGTTTAAAATTGCTGCCTTTGATTTTCTGCTGGTTGGGAGATTTACATTTCTGCTTTACCTTGTGCTTTAACAGAATAAGAGAGTCGGAAGGACCTTGGAGGTCATCTAATCCAACCCCCTGCTCAAGCAGGAGACCCTACACCATTTTGGACAGATGGCTGTCCAGTCAGTTCTTGAAAGTTTCCAGTGATGAAGCTCCCACAACTTCTGAAGGCAAATCTATTCCATTGGTTGATTGCTCTCAATGTCAGGAAATTTCTCTTTATTTCTAGGTTGAATCTCTCCTTATTTCTAGGTTGAATCTCTCCTTGTTCAGTTTCCATCCATTATTCCTTATCTGGACTTCAGGTGCCTTGGAAAATAGGTTGACACCCCTCCTCTATATGACTAGCTTTTTATCTGTGTTATTTTCAGGGCAAGTGAGGAGTTTCATGCGCAAAACTGGGGCTTTAAATCTCTCATAGGCTTTGGGCACCATTTCATCATCCTTTAAAAGCCCCCTTCCCGCCACATCAGACCAAAAAGTTTGAGTGTACCCACATTTGGGACATTTGTTAGACTGAAATACACATAGATTTTTGACATGCATCTATACATACATTCATAGGTTTATCTACATTTCTCCTTGTGTGAATATATCTGTATCTGTATAACCTATACTCAGCATTTCCAGATTTATTTCATAACCATTTTTAATGCTAAGTGTTTGTGATTTACTCAAGTCCAAAAGGGAATTTCATGATTGAGAGGATATTTGAACTTGTATCTTGCTAATCTTCTATGTGTCAAATGAATTACAATGTTAGAGATTAGATTGGTATGTTTGGTTTTTCAATATGTTCCAATATCTCAGGGGTTCCAATATCCAGTGTTCCAATATCTCAGGGGTTGCCACAAAGAAGAGGGAGTCAAACTATTCTCCAAGGCACCTGGGGGTAGAACAAGCAGCAATGGGTGGAAACTAAACAAGGAGAGAAGCAACTTAGAACTGAGGAGAAATTTCCTGACAGTTAGAACAATTAATCAGTGGAACAGCTTGCCTCAGGAAGTTGTGAATGTTCCAACACTAGACGTTTTTAAGAAGATGTTGGTTAACCATCTGTCTGAAGTAGTGTAGGGTTTCCTGCGTAAGCAGGGGGTTGGACTAGAAGACCTCCACGGTCCCTTCCAACTCTATTATTATTATTATTATTATTATTATTATTATTATTATTATTATTATTATTATTATTATTTTATTTTATTTTATTTTATTTATTTTATTTTATTTTATTTTATTTTATTTTATTTTATTTTATTTTATTATTTTATTTTATTATTATTTTATTTTATTATTTTATATTTATATTTATATTTATATTTATATATATATTTATATTTATATTTATATTTATATTTATTATATTATTATTATATACTTTTTTCTTGTTTCCATATGTTGTGCACCCATTACATGTGCAACTAATAAACTAAGTATTTTATGTGAATCTTGCAGACAAAGAAGATGCCAAGGAGTGCATTCTGAACAAATGAGAATCACAAGCAGCATTAAAAAAAAAAAGCAAATCTATCCAGCAATCAAAATGCATTCCATTTCCTCCAGAAAACCTTTCTGCTTCCACAGCAGACGATAGACAAGAGAGAGAATAACAAGACGGCGGTGTTTGTGCTGGAAATAATCGAGTATGTGAAACTCAGACTCTCCACAAAAAAGATCAGAGTGGATCGTTTCTAAATTCAGAAAAAGAGGGAAATATCTAGAAATCGGGGGGGGGGTGGAAGGAGGAGTCCCTTGGATAGCCACATAGGCCAGATAATCATGCAAGTCTCTCCCTGTGAAGAAAGAAAGAGCAGCTTGATTCAAAGCAGCATCGAAGAAGGGATCCAAAATATTTTTGACCTCGAGAATCCAGGAATATCACTGGTGGAAAAGCTCCGCAGATGCGGATATTGTAGGGAAATGGCAGATTGCAGATCAGAGTTGATTATGAATGGGAGGGCCCACACTGGAGAAAATCTCTCCCAGTGCCCTCAATGTGGCAAAAGCTTTATCAAACACACTACTCTAGTGATACACAAGAGAAGTCAAATGGCAGAGAAGCCGTACGAGCGTCTGGATTGTGAGAAAGGTTACAGCAGTAATTCAAGCCTGTTGATAAATCGGAGGACTCACACAGGAGAGAAACTGTATTTTTGTCCGGATTGTGGGAAAAGTTTCACTCGGAATTCCCACCTAGTGATACACCAAAGGACTCACACAGGAGAAAAACCATATGAGTGTCCTGATTGTGGGAAAAGTTTCAGTCAGTATTGCCACTTGGTGATACACCAGAGGACTCACACGGGAGAGAAACCATATGAGTGTCTTGATTGTGGGAAAGGTTTCATTCAGAATTCTGACCTGGTGATACACCAGAGGACTCATACTGGGGAGAAACCATATGTGTGTCTTGATTGTGGGAAAAGTTTCAGTCGGAATTCCTACTTGGTGGTACACCACAGGACTCACACAGGGGAGAAACCTTATGAGTGCCTGGAATGTGGAAAAGCTTTCAGTCGAAATTCCGAGCTGATGATACATAAGAGGACTCACACTGGGGAGAAACCATATGAATGTCCGGATTGTGGGAAAAGTTTCAGTCAGAATTCCCACCTGGTGGTACATCATAGGACTCACACAGGGGAGAAACCGTATGAGTGTCCAGATTGTGGGAAAGGTTTCACTACTAGGTGTAAACTTATAAATCATGTAGGTTTACACACAGGGGAGAAACCTTTTAAATGCCCAGAGTGTGGACGGTGCTTCACGCATCATTCTTGTCTTACTGCGCACAAGAAAATCCACATGAGACAGAAGGTGATTCGTGTAGAGAAGGCTTGAATTTAATTTCTGATCTTCTATTGGAAATGCAGCTGAGAAATTAAGTGTTTAATTTCTGGCCTGATTCGCTTTAGTCAAAGATGCCTCAGTATTAGATAAGAGTGAGGAGAGAAAATAATTGGAAAATATTAGTTTGATAAAGACTAGTTACCTGTATATGGCTATCAATAAATGTTATTACCAGTAGATACTTACTTTTCAAGAAATATTTACTTTTCAAGAAATAGTGCAATTGCTGCAATAAAGGTTTTGGGTGTTTTTCTATTGCTCATAGATTATAGAAATGCCACATGCAACGTTTCAGCTTTCTACCTCATTGTCTTCCAGATTTCAAGCCCCAGAATTCCCCAGCCAGGATTACCTCTTGAATAAGATATCTTGAAGTGATAGTCAACGTTTCCAGTTGGTCTCTAAAATCTGGGCTAAAAATACTTTACAGAAAAGATTGCAGCGCTCATGTTTAGTTAGAGATTATGAATCCTCAAATATGACAAAATGGGATAGGAGAGGTAAAGTGAGTTCAAAGAAACTCAGTGGAAGGAGAATCCCTGTTCAGATTGTGGCTGGGATAAAGCGCAGAATATAGAGGTTCTGAGGGAAGTATCCTGCAATGACAGAAGCACTGTAAAATTCAACATTTGATGCCTATTAAATATGATGGATAAGAGCTGTAGGTACATTGAGTTGTGGAGAAAAGGGGCTGTGGTTTGGAGCGTGGGATCTTCAGGTTTATTAGCAACTCCTGCTGTAATATTGTTTGCTTGGAGGTGCTTGCTTGTTAGCCTTTGGTGTGTGATGCAATGCCAATTTGCTGACATTTTTGCTGCCTCCCCCTTTGGTGGTTGAGATCTGAGAAAAAAGTTGTAGAGCGGTAAATGTTTAATGCCTAAAACACATATCCATAAATAGATATTGATAAGGAAAATGAAATGGGGTTGCTGTGAACATTGGGGCAAGTTAATGCAAAACTGTTCCCAACATATGGCAGATTTTTCCATTTCTTTCACTGCACTGTATGTGCTCCATATTCTACCTTATCCTAACTTTTGTCAATGCTTTTTCCCACTGTTAACAAAAGATCAATGACAGTTGTGGAAAATATGGCTTAAACCCCTTGGTTAGGTATAATAGCAATAGCACTTATATACTGCCTTACAGCATTCTCTAAGTGGTTTACAGAGTCAGCACATTGCCCCCAACAATCTGAGTCCTCATTTTACCAACCTTGGAAGGATGGAAGGCTGAGTCAACCTTGACCTAGTCAGGATTGAACTCCTGACAGTGGGCAAAGTCAGCCTGCAGTAGAACCACTGCACCACCGGTGTATAATATACAAAAAGAATTCTAAAGGCAAAAATGGAGAAAAGTAGTCCTGTTTCCTTAAACCAGGGGTCCACAATCCTGGGCTATGGCCCACTGCAGGGCCACATGAGCAGCAAACTGGCATGCATGCATGCGTGCAGCTCCATTCGCATGAGTGGCAGACCAGCACACACGTAGCTCCACTCACGTGTGGTGTGCTGATGTGCATGCGCACGCGGCTCTACTTGCAATTGAGCTGCATGCAAATGCACATGCGCTGCCTCGCTGCACACAGAAGTAAAGGCGCGCGCATGCACATTGGCCTGCCGCTCACATGGCCTGGTTCTCCTCCTCCCCCCCCCCACAGCCACAAAGATTGGGGACCGCTGCCTGAAACAAAAATCATGATGCTAACTTCATCCCCCCTCAAATCAGATCAAGGATAAGGGCAGCAACCTTGGGAGGAAGTATTGAGTTGAAGGGTTTGAAGCATGTGGAACTCAATGAGACCATACAGAATAAAAACTCAAAGACTCTTCCTTGAGCAGGGGTCTTCAAACTTGGCAACTTTAAGACATCTTTGATTAAAGCGAATCAGGCTCAGCTGGCTGGAGAATTCTGGGAGTTGAAGTCCACAAGTCTTAAAGTTGCCAAGTTTGAAGACCTCCTGTCCTTGAGGATCTGGTTCCTGCTTGCCACCTGTGCATAGAGAAAATCTCCCGGTTGCTCTGCATAGAGATGAGCAACGTGGAAGGCAAAAGCTGGGCTGGATTTCTCTGAGGAATGGACTTCAGGCCAGGCTCCATTTCCAAGGAGAGTTTTTATTCTGGTCAGCTCATCAGAGATCATTCCCAAATAAGAATGTGTGATGGCAACTACTCAAATAAGAAAGAAAGAGGACCAAAAGGCACAATTGCATGGGTTTATTTTTTTTGCAATTCCTTTCCCGCTTATATTTCCTACATTTGATTTGTACGTTTTTATATTTCACTACATTAACAATTTCTAATAAAAATGATGTCAGACAAAGTATGGTGACATTTCTACACTTTTTTTTTTATTGAAAAAGTTTTATTAGTACAGAGTACAAACATTTTTTAATTTTTCTCCCCACCCCCACCCCCTTCCCTCCCCCTCCTCCCCCCCGGACTTCCCAGAGAGAACACAGGGCATAATATAATATCAGTAATTACAGAAGAAAAAAGAAAAAAGAAGAAAAACCCCTCAGCTCCAAATTACACATTGCTAACATCATTAAATTTCTATATATTATTTCCCATATAATTCTAAAAAATAAAAAATAAAAATTAAAAATATATTAATTATATAATCTGGGTTATACAAAGGAAGGAAAACAGTTTCTCCCTCCTCCTTTCAATCAACTTTCTAGATCTATAAAAATTATTAATAATACTAAATCTTTAAAAAAAAACGTTAATAATAATAATAATCTCATAATTAACTAAAACCGAAAAAATTTTACATAGCTAATATCAAGATATTAAATAATAATACCTTTAAATTTCATCATAACAACATATTATTCTAAAGCAACTTATTAACTCAAATAAAACTAAAAAAGTATTACATGTCTACATATTAAATAATAAAACTTTTAAATTTCGTCATAACATAATATTATTATACAACTTTAATTCATAATAAAAAATATTAAATAATAATACCTTTAAGTTTCTCATAATAACATTATTATACAACAACTTATTAACTCAGATAAAAAATTATTACATGTCTACATATTAAATATTAAAGCCTTTAAATTTCATCATAACCACATAGTATTATTGTTCAACAACTTGTTAATTCATAATAAAAAGATATCCTTAAAGGTAATATTAATAATAATAATAATAATAATAATAATAACAATAAAAATAATAACAATAGTAATAATAATAATAATAATAATAATAATAATAATAATAATAATAATAATAATAATAATAATAATAATAATAATAATAATAATAATAGTAAAAATCTAGAGAAGAGAGAGAAAAACAAAAACCTAAAACAAATGGAAAAAAAAAGATCCTTCCTTTAAAACAATTTTTAAAATCTAATTGTAGTAATTTAAAACTCAATAGTTTTAATTAAAAATTAAGAATTCCAATTCTTAAAGAATTATTAAAAAAGAGGAAAAAAGAAAGGGAAAAAAATTCTTCTCTTTCTCTTTCCCCCTTAAAAAAAGAAAGAAGAAAAAGAAAAAAAGAAAAAAAAAAGAAGAAGAAACAACAATAAAAAAAAAAGGGAGAAGAAGAAAATACAATTATATTATCTCCATCCATCTAATACATATCAACACTACTTCTCTTTATATCTTATTGGTTGCCTCCTTTTGTATCTTGATGATTTTGAATTTATCAGCTCCTCTTCCATCTGATCCCAATACTCCATCTCCTTTTTCACATCTTTCTGGCTCTGCGATTCACTTTGACTCTTTGAGATTATTTCATTTTGATCCAATAAGGATGACTTTTCCTCCTTGTCTTCTTCTACATTCATACGTTTTTCTTCTGGAATTTTAGATATATCAGCCTTTAAAATATTAACATAAAATTCGGTAGCTTTGTTTATCGTATTCAGCCTGTATCTTTTCTCCAAAAATTTCACCGTAACTCCTGTTGGTGCTTCCCATTTGTATTGTAAATTCAATCTTTTAAGTTCATCAATCAAAAAAGTAAATTCTTTTCTAGCTTTAAGCATTTTAAAGGGAATTTCTTTCCAAATCTTAAGTTCCTGACCATTCACCTGAAGATTATTCTTAAATGTCGCCTGAATAATTCTGTTCCGTAAGACTCTTGTAGTAAAATATATAACAATGTCCCTTGGTAAATGTTTTTGTTTTGCATGCCACGACATTTCTACACTTTTGTGTGTAAGTGCCTAGTACTACCTTTCTTAGAATTCCTTGAAATGTTTCTTTGAAACGTTTACCAGTTTCTTTTACCGGGTATATATACATCACTTCCTCTTTTTCAGCCCCTCTGCATTTTCTAGGCCTTACTTTTTATGGGTGTGTGTGTGTGTCTCTCTCTCACCTTGACTTAATGGAGATTTCTGTGCGAGCAAATTTACAGAACCACACATGGTGTTTAGCATTTAGCAGATTTAAAATCTGAAAAAAAAAGGCGGCTTGAGAGGAACAGCAGCTGCAATATACAGGTAGTCCCTGACTTACAACAGTTTGCTTAGTGACCATTCGAAGTTACAATGTGTTAAGGTGAGTGCATAGCAATTCTTGAGTTATCAAGGATATGCACATAGAAGCGGGATATTGCAGTAGATATGAGTAATGATCCAGTCTTCACAGATTTGTTAAAGTGCATAAAGTGTTTACTTAAAGAAATAGCACAGTCCATAAACAGTCCAGTTCATACACATTCAATTCAGTCAATGTCTAGAAGTACAATAATCTTAACAGCTTGTCTTTGTCTTACACATTAAACAAAGATATTACAGCTTACAAACACATAAGAATATCAGAGAGAGTAACACAGCATAACACAGATCACTATCTAGTCAAAGAGTCAATACTGAATGAAACACCAGAGAGAATAAGCCATGATCTCTAGCTCCCTCTTATGGCAACTTGCAATACTTCAGTCAATTAGAACACAGCATACATTTTAAAGCTATATTACATAAATACATACAAGCCTATATTATTGGCTTGTTTATATATTGCCAACCCAACCATTTGGACAGAGTCCTAACACAATGGCACAGTGACTTATGACCATTTTTCACACTTATGACCGTTGCAGCAGCATCCCCATGGTCATGTGATCAAAATTCGGATGCTTGGCAATTGACTCATATTTATGATGGCTGCAGTGTGTCCCGGGGTCATGTGATCCCCTTTTGCAATCTTCTGACAGGCAAAGCCAATGGGGAAGCCAGAATGCACTTAACAACCGGGTTACTAACTTAACAACTGCAGTGATTCACTTAATGGGTGGCAAGAAAAGTCGTAAAATGGGGCAAGCCTCGCGTAACAAATTTCTCACTTGGCAACATAAATTTTGGGCTCGATTCTGGTCGTACGTTGAGGATTACCTGTAGTCTGCACTTGGAAACAGCTTGGCTAGCTTGAGTGAAGCTGGCTCTCTTGGAGCCTCTGGCCTGCAGGTGCTTCCATCTCCTAAATCCTTGGGAGCCACAGGAAAGCAGTCATAAAGTTTTGGGATGTAGAGAGGTTTTGAGGGCGACTTGAGAGCCAACTACTAAAGCCCAGGACTCTTTAGATTGGCTTTAAGCAACCTAGCTTCCTCCAAGTGTTTTACCCAAACTATTTGGGAATAATGAGGCTGAAATCTTAATTACTCTGGAGATTGGGAAGGCTGCTCAGAGCAATTCTGCCCACAAATGAGATGTAGACTCCCCTATAATGCAAATAGGAAGATCATATATACCTCCTGTCTACCTGTGGTTTGGCGGCAATGCCAATGAAC
Organism: Diadophis punctatus similis; assembly: GCA_023053685.1. Taxonomy (NCBI): domain Eukaryota; kingdom Metazoa; phylum Chordata; class Lepidosauria; order Squamata; family Dipsadidae; genus Diadophis; species Diadophis punctatus. The sequence continues at coordinate 253,715,426 of JALIGW010000002.1, forward strand.
ACTGCCAGGTGTGTCCCCTTTTTCATTATTCTATCCAGATAAAGCTGACAAGCTCATAATCATTTAGAGACTGAGCACACAAACGAGAACATAGACTAGAAAGGCTGGAAAGGACCTTGGGTGTGTTCTATAGCAATAGCAATAGCACTTAGACTTATATACCGCTTCATAGTGCTTTACAGCCCTCTCTAAGCGGTTTACAGAGTTCAGCATATTGCCCCAAACAATCTGGGTCCTCATTTTACCGACCTCAGAAGGATGGAAGGCTGAGTCAACCTTGAGCCTGGTGAGATTTGAACTGCTGAACTAGCAATCAACTGAAGGTTGCAGTGCTGCTTTTAACCACTGCGCCACCTCGGCTCCTCTAGTTTAAACCACTGCCTATGGCTGGAGATCTTACACTATTTCAGACAAATGGTTGTCCATTTCTTTAAAATCCTCCAGTGATGGAGCGCCCACAACTTCTGGAGGCAAGCCATGTCACGCAGTGATTTATATTGCCTGTTATATGTATATGCAGGGAGATGCATCCCTATTCATTATAATGGTTTATTCCTGAGCACGTGATTGATATGTTCTTGTATGCTTGTGTACATTCCATTCTCTCCTTCTGTTCCTGGCTTCCATTGAAGCAAGACCTATTTTTATATCAGAGATGTAGAATAATGAGGATTTATTGTTTTGTACCGAAATAAACATTTTTACTTAGACTTTTAAACTGCGGTTTCTTTTCTAATGTTTGATGTCTGGGAAAAGATCTATTTCTCCTTTGTGAGATTAATTTTCACCTCTGACAAGCCATTCCACTGATTAATTGTTCTCACTGATAGGAAATTTCTCTGAAGTTTTAGCTTAGATTTCTCTTTAACAATCTTCCACCTGTTACTTCTTGTCCTGCTCTCAGGTGCTTTGGAGAATAGATTGAACCCTCTCTTCTCTGTGACAGCTCCTCGAGTACTGGAAGACTGCTATCATATCACCCCCAGACCTTCTCTTCATTATATTAATTATACTTAATTATACATTATATCTAATTCCCTCAACTTTTCATCCTATGGGTAGCCTCCATGCCCTTTGTTGTTCTTCTCTGCACTCTTTCTAGAATCTTACCATTTTTATTGTATTGTGTTGACCAGAACTGGATACAGTATTCTAAGTGTGGTCTCAAACTTATCCCTTCAGATCATCTTGATTCTATGCCTCTGTTGATGTAACTTAGGACTGCATTACCATTTTTTGGCAGCTGCAGCACACTCTGGCTCATATTTAAATGGTGGACATCTCGATCTCACAGTTGCTACTGTTGAGCCAGGTACTACGAGCTCTATACCTGTGCATTTTGTTTTTCTTGCCTATGTCTAGGACTTTAACTCTTCTCATCACTGAATTGCATTTTGGTGAATAGGGCCCCATGTTCAAGCCTATCAAGACCCTTCTGTACTTTCAGTCTATCTAAAGCACGGGTGTCAAACTTGCGGCGTGATGTATCACAACGTTTTTTCCCTTCGTGGAGCTGGGGTGGGTGTGGCCTGTGCGTGACGCATCCGGCCTGTGGGCCGTCAGTTTGACACTCCCGATAAAGTGTTGGTTATTCCTTTCACCTTGAACTTAATGAAATTTTAGGACCCAGCACCTGGCTAATCTTCTACAGCTAAGTTGGATCTAACTTTGTTGTTCAAGCTTCCCTCAGTTGCAAAAGTAGGTTTTGAGGAGTTATCCCGTACCCTCAGTGACAGAGGTGACAATTAATCTTACAAAGGAGAAGTTTGATCTTTTCCCGGACATCAGACATTAGAAAAGAAACCGCAGTTTAAAAGTCTAAGTAAAAATATTTATTTCGGTACAAAAACAATAAATCCTCATTAATCTACATGCCTGATATAAAAGTAGGTCTTCCTTCGATGGAAGCCAGGAACAGAAGGGAAGAATGGAATGCACACATGCGTACAAGAACATATCAATCACGTGCTCAGGAATAAACCATTATAATGAATAGGGATGCATCTCCCTGCATATACATATAACAAGCAATCAAATCACTGCGTGACACCCAGAGACAAGTGAGTGGCTGTATTTAATGATCCCCAAGAGAGGTGCACTTGTATTTCTATCCCCCCCACAACAACAAAATGGTGCTTTCCCTTAGTTCCCACTTTTTGTGAATGAAGCTTTTGCTCTGATTGATTGATTGATTGGTTGGTTGATTCATTAATTGATTCATTCATAAAATTTATATGGCCATTCAATTCACTCATGGTGACTCAGAGCTCATAACATTTATCCCCCCACTAGAATAGAATAGAATAGAATAGAATAGAATAGAATAGAATAGAATAGAATAGAATAGAATAGAATAGAATTCTTTATTGGCCAAGTGTGATTGGACACACAAGGAATTTGTCTTTGATGCATATGCTCATTGCTCTCAGTGTACATAAAAGAAAAGATACATTTGTCAAGAATCATGAGGTACAATACTTAATGATTGTCATAGGTTACAAATAAGCAATCAGGAAACAATATTAATATAAATTGTAAGGATATAAGCAGCAAGTTACAGTCATACAGTCATAAGTGGGAGGAGATGGGTGATAGGAACGATGAGAAGACTAATAGTAATAGTAATGCAGCCTAGTGAATAGTTTGACAGTGGCGAGGGAATTATTTGTTTAGCAGAGTGATGGCGTTCGGGGAAAACTGTTCTTGTGTCTAGTTGTCTTGGTGTTCAGTGCTCTATAACTCTATACACAAACTAATGTGAACTCACACACCCCCTGATTACAGTGCGGTTGCAGTAGCGATGAGTGCTCATCGGGAGACCAGAAAGAACAGGTTAGTGATAGTTCGTCCTGGAGAGAAGCTATCAGTGGTCGGTGGTGTTGAAACGAAATCAATCAAAAATTTAGCAAACGACTCAGAATAGACAGAACGAGCAAGTTTTTCAGGCTTCTGTCGCTAGATGGCGCGCTATAGATCAGCAACATTGGCGCCTAGAAAGCCGCCAATACAGTAGCGGCATCTGTGGTTGCTGAGTACTGACATCCAACGGGAGGGGGTGAGAGGAGTGAAAGGCATTGAAACAATCGGAAATTGCTAGAGAGGATGCGGGAGAGGAACTTCCTCTTCCGGCTCATCCATGGGAGGATGGTGGCACGGCTCCCTCGCTCTTCTAATAGTCGAAGCAGTAGCTGGAAAGGTGAGTTGAGGACAGGTCGAGGTGGAGCCGGGAACAAGTAGGGCTGTTTGGTTTTCTCCATTGCGTAGAAGCAGAGAATCAACTCAGCTGCAACATACTCAGCTGCTACATATTCCATCCCTCCCCGAATTTTAATTCCACTGGTGCCACTTGTTTTAAAAGTGGTGCCTTCAATTTTCTGCTGGTTGGGAGATTGAAAAAGGTTTCCTTCAGTTTAGGAGTTGCTTGTGCTTTTTATGAGCATGTTGTTTTCTTGGTCAAGAAAGGAGTGTCATTGGCAAAACTGCTGCGTTAAATCTTGCAGAGGCTCTGGGCACCATTTCTTCTGTTGAAGCCCCCATCTCTAAAATTAGACCAACAAGTTTGAGTGTACCCATTTCTGGGACATTTTTCAGGCTGAAATACTACATGGATTTACAACATACATATATTTGTAAGTGTGTATCTGTATTTCTCTCTGTGTGCATGTCTGTATAATATATCCTCAGCATTTCTAGATCTATTTGATGATAACCCTTTGTAGTGCTAAGAATTTGTGATTTACTCAAGTCAACAAGAGAATTTCACGATTATTTTATTTATTTATTTATTTATTTGTCAAACATGTATAGGATAATAGTAGTTTGTATAAACATAAGTAAAAAGTAACGATAAAAGAGGACAATAGGACAGTAGGACAGGGACGGTAGGCACGCCCCTTACAGACCTCTTAGGAATGGGGTGAGGTCGACTGTAGACAGTCTAAGGTTAAAGTTTTGGGGGTTTGGGGAAGAAACCACAGAGTCAGGTAGTGCATTCCAGGCATTGATTATATGGATGTTTGAATCTCATTAGTATTCTATGTGTCAAATGAATCATAATTATCGTTGGGGATTAATCTAGCATTTTGGCATGTTTGCTTTTTCATTGTAAAGCTTGCTTTTTACTTCTGGTTTTTCACCTGTTGGGCACGCATTTTATAAACAACCAATTAAACTTATGTCAATCTTCTAGACAAAGAGGATGCCAAGAAGAGCATTCTGGATAAGTGAAAATCACAAGAGGAATTAAAGAGGAAAGTGAATCCAGTCAGCAATCAAAATCCTCCGGTTTCCTCCAGAAAACAATACAACCCTCCTTCCCTGTCAAGTAACAGACAAAAGAGAATAACAGGAACTGGGGGAAAATTGAGTCTGTGCAACTCGCATCCAAATTCGGAAAAAAAGATGGAAATATCTGGAAGTCAGTGGGGAGAACCCTGTGACTTGGATAGTTATGTAGGGCAGGCAGTCACGCGAGCCTTGCCCTGTGAAGAAATAAAGAATAGCTTGAATCAAAGCACCAGGCAAGACGGGATCCAAAATATTTTTGACCTACAGAATCCATTGGTGGAAACCCCCCACCGATGTGGGAAAAGCACAGATTGTGGATCACAGCTGATTATGTACACTGGAGAAAAACCAGATGAATGTTCTGGGTGTGAGAAGGTCTTTTGCTACAGCTCCTTCCCTTTTGAAAATAAAAGGACTTACACCGGAGAGAATCCATACCAAAGCTTCCAGTATGGAAATTTTAGCAAGCACGCTCCTTTAGTCTTACACCAGAGGACTCCTACAGGTGAGAAACCATATGAGTGTCCGAACTGTGGGAAAGCTTTCAGTCAGAATTCCCACCTTGTAAACCATCAGAGGACACATACAGGGGAGAAACCATACCAGTGTCCAGATTGTGGGAAAGGTTTCAGTCAGAATTCCAATCTCTTGATGCACCAGAGGACTCACACAGGGGAGAAACCATACAAATGTTCAGATTGTGGGAAAAGTTTCCGTCTTAATTCCCATCTGGTGGTACACAAGAGGTCTCACACGGGTGAGAAACCATATGAGTGCCTGGATTGTGGGAAAGGTTTCACTCATAGTTCCCACCTTGTGATACACAGGAGAACTCACACAGGAGAGAAACCTTATGAGTGTCCAGATTGTGGGAAAGGTTTCCGTGTTAATTCCCATCTGGTGGCGCACCAGAGGATTCACACAGGGGAGAAACCATATCAGTGTCTGGATTGTGGGAAAAGTTTCAGTCAGAATTCCCAACTAGTGGTGCACCAGAGGACACACACAGGAGAGAAACTGTATGAATGTCCAGAGTGTGGAAAAAGTTGCACTCACAATTCGGACCTCATGGTACACCTGAGGACACACACCGGAGAGAAACCGTATGAGTGTCCATATTGTAGGAAACGTTTCAGTCACAATTCCAACCTGGTGGTACACCAAAGGATACACACAGGAGAGAAGCCGTATGAGTGTCCATACTGTGGGAAAAGTTTCAGTCGGAATTCTTATCTGGTGATACACCAGAGGACTCATACTGGGGAGAAACCATATCAGTGTTTGAATTGTGGGAAAAGTTTTAGTCACAGTTCTGAACTGGTGAGACACCAGAGGATACATACAGGAGAGAAACCATATGAGTGTCCAGACTGTGGGAAAAGTTTCAGTCAGAATTCCAGCCTGGTGATACACAAAAGGACTCACACTGGGGAGAAACCATATGAGTGTTCAGATTGTGGAAAAACTTTCAGTCAGAATTGCTACCTAATTATACATGAGAGGACTCACACAGGGGAGAAACCATATGAGTGTCTTTATTGTGGGAAAAGTTTCATTCGGAATTATGCCTTGGTGATACACCAGAGGACTCATACTGGGGAGAAACCATATGAGTGTTCGGATTGTGGGAAAAGTTTCCGTCTCAGTTCCCACCTGGTGGTGCACCAGAGGATTCACACTGGGAACAAACCATATGAGTGTCAGGATTGTGGGGAAAGTTTCAGTCAGAATTGTCTCCTGGTATATCACCAGAGGGCACACACAGGAGAAAAACCGTATGAGTGTCCAGACTGTGGGAAAAGTTTCAGTAACAATTCTCACCTGGTGGTGCACCAGCGGATTCACACAGGAGAAAAACCATACGAGTGTCTGGATTGTGGGAAGCGTTTCAGTCGGAATTCCCACCTGGTGGTGCATCAGAGGACTCACACAGGGGAAAAACCGTATGAGTGTCCAGATTGTGGGAAAGGTTTTAGTACTAGATCTAAACTTGTAAATCATGTAGGTTTACACATAGGGGAGAAACCTTTCAAATGCTCAGAGTGTGGACGGTGTTTTACGCAAAATTCCTCCCTTACTGCGCACAAGAAAATCCACACGAGGCAAAAGGTAATGAATATCGAGAAGGTTTGAGTTTTCTTTCTGAACTTTGGAAATGCGGTTGAGAAATTAACTATTTCTCAGCCGATTCACTTTAGTAAAATGTCTTAGTATTAGACATGAGGGAAGAGAGAAACAAAATGGAAAATGTTAGTTTAGTTCAGGGGTCTGCAACCTGCGGCTCCGGAGCCGCATGCGCCTCTTTGGGCCCTCTGCTGTGGCTCCCTGTCGGGTGATCCTATCACTGACTGGCCCTGCCCCTCGCCCTCCCCTCCCAGTCACTCCTTGCCTAGCCTGAGAAGGTAAGGGCAACGGCGGGGGATGAGAGGGAGAGATACACAGAGAGAGAGAGAGAAAGAGAGGGGGGAGAGTGAGAGAGATACAGAGAGAGGGGAGAGAGAGAGATAGGGAGGGGGGGTCAAAGGGTTTTGTGGCTCCCGGTGTTTTTTAACAACCAGTTGTCTGCCCCAATGACCTAATGACTGGGTAGGCGTGGCTAGGGGTCATGTGACTGGGTGGGAATGAGTGACATCGAGTTGGCCACACCCACCCAGGTTTTGTGGCTCCTGGAGTTTTCTTTTCTGTGGGAAATGGGTCCAAATGGCTCTTTGAGTGTTTAAGGTTGCAGACCCCTGGTTTAGTTAGTTTAGCAGAAATAATGGAATTCTGCAAAAAGTGTTTAGGGGTGGGGTGGGGGTTTTTTTTTTTGCATATTGATCATCATAGGGCATAGAAATGCAACATACAAAGTAAAGGTAGTCCTCAATTTACAACCACAATGGAGGCCAAAATTTTTGTGAGAAATTTAAGTGAGTTTTGCTCCATTTTATGACTTTTTTTTGCCACCTTTGTTAAGTGAATCACTGCAGTTGTTAAGTTAGTAGCATGGTTGCTAAGTGAATCTGGTTTTGCCATTGACTTTGCTTGTCACAAAAGAGGATCCCATGACCTTAGGACACTTGCAATGGTCATAAATATGAGTCAGTCGTCAAGCATCCGAATGTAAATCACATGAGCATGGGGAAGCTACAACTGTCTTAAATGTGAAAAATGGTCACACGATCCTTTTTTCAGTGCTTTGAACGGTCACTAAACGAACTGTTGTAAGTTGAGGACTATCTGTATTAACCTCCTACCTAGATGTCTCCAGATTTTAAGCCCCACAATCCCTCAGCCAACAATACTTACTGAATAAAACGTTTTGCAGTCATAGTAAACATTTCTGGTAGGTACTAAAAATCTGTGGCAAGACTTAAAAATACATTATTAAAAAAAATAGGAACACTCATATTGTTATTCTCCCAAATATGACAAGAGGGTTTAAAATTCATATTTTTCCAACATTTTCAGAATTTTACATCAAGGAGAATCCTATTTAGATTATGGTAAACTCAAGCGCAGAATAGAGAATATATGAGGGAGGGTTTAGCAACAACCACACTGTAAAATTTTACAGGTAAAGGCTGTTGAATACGATAAGTGCTGTAAGGATACTGAAGAGAAAAAGGATTTTGCTTTTGAGTGTAGGACTTTCATGTTTATTATTGACAAGCCTCCTATGATTTTGTTTCTTTAGACACCTTTTGATGTCTGGTGAGTGATAGATATTAATGTCAAAATGCTCCCCCCCCCCTTTTTTTTTTTGCATCCTCAGTGGTGGAGAGCTGAGGGAAAAAATGTGATAAATGTTTCGTTTGTAAAAATGCATTGTGTAAGAACCGTAACTTTTGACAAGGAAAATAAAAGGGCAATATCAGCGTTGCTGTGAACGCGAGACAAAGAAATGCAAAGCTCTCTTCTCAAGTCACGGGAGATTCTTTCAATTCTTTCACTCCACTCTCGGGGGCTCTTTTTAAATTTTTCCAAAAATCCGTACTAGTAAAGAAAAAAAAATCATTTGGAGCAGCTAAGGGGCATTTTAGTTATACAGATGAATGACTTTTATTGTGCCGTGTCTTAAAGACTCCAAAGAATTCAAAATTGGCTCATTACATTGACAGAATTCAGAGGTCAGATTATAAGACAATGCCCCTGTGACTCTGGACACACACAGAAGAAACAAAGCATGCGTCTCAAACGTGCTTTTTCAAAAGGCAACTTGGACTGGGTTTTTTTCCTTAAGGAAAAAGACGTTTTGCTTCTCATCCAAGAAGCGCAATCGGTTCTGGCCAGATCCGATGAAGCTTCTTGGATGAGAAGAGAAACGTCTTCTTCCTCCTTAGGGAAAAAAACAATCCAATTTGCCTTTTGAAAAAGTGCCTTTGAGACAACTATGTCCTGGATGACTGAAAATCTCCACAGACAAGAGAGCACCTGCTTCTCCAGTGGCTGTATTACAGAGGTATTTGTGCAGGCTCATCTCGCCATTATTGCATAAAATGGACACAGAACAATTCTGCACCTCCCTGCTGCTTTCAGATAGAAACCCTGCTATAACACACGTTACCAGAGTCTGAGGATCAGCACTTAAAATTTGTCAGATAATGGATGATCTGTGCCATAAGTTAGTGTTGCTGAACATCCAGCTTGTCATATTAGACTTTGCACAGGGATAGGTTTAATCTGCTGCATATTAACCTTTATGATCCCTGTCCCTACCCCTCCTTTTAGACTTACGTTTTTATATCGAGGGTGAGTCAAAACGTAATGCCATTTTCTTTAGGACAGGTATAATTACCAACACAGGAACATGTAGCATACATCAAAATGAAGCTGGTCCTCTGTGGATCACATCCCTACTTCTCAACATAGTCACTGTTTCTCTCAATAGCAATGTTCCACCTTCGAATGAGAGCCTGTATCCCTGCCTCATAAAATTCTGTTGACTGTTCTTTGAGCTTCACTGCAGTTTTTACTTCCTCGTCACTGGAATAATGTTTGCCTCTCAAACCCTCTTTCATGGGGCCGAAGAGATGATAGTCTGAAGGCGCTAAATCTGGTGAGTATGGAGGATTATTATTCCAGTGACGAGGAAGTGAAAACTGCAGTGAAGAAGTGGCTCAAAGAACAGTCAACAGAATTTTACAAGGCAGGGATACATGCTCTCATTTGAAGGTGGAACATTGCTATTGAGAGAAACGGTGACTATGTTGAGAAGTAGGGATGTGATCCACAGAGGACCAGCTTCATTTTGATGTATGCTACATATTCCTGTGTTGGTAATTATACCTGTCCTAAAGAAAATGGCATTACGTTTTGACTTACCCTCATATATACTCTCTGTTTTATATCATTTAGCTTTTTAGAATAATTATTTTTGGATTTTAATTATTTTCTATGCTTTTTAACTTACCGTGCTCCTTATGCTGGTCTTTTGGGCACCCCTGCTATCACATCGGATTTTATCCTTAGGAGCTGAAAATGCTTCAGATGGTTCAAAAGCCTCTGGATCTTTGAGAGGACCATACCATAATGCAAACTCTTAGTGGCTACGGTATTCTGATGTCTTTGGGGAAAAGGGGACATTAGCAAAGAGGAAATGGGAGGGAAGAACTTGGAAGAATCAATGGCTATTTGCTGCAAGAGTTCGTTGCAAAGAGTGTGTTTCTTTTGATTATTCTTCTCTGAAAATGTTTGTCTTTTGGGACGTGTCTTATAGATACAACCAAAATGCCAGATAGCAAAAAAGAGGGGCAGTGGGGAGGAATAACAGTTTAAGTCATGCTTAAGACGTAAGTGCAGAACAGCAATCAAAGATGTTATTCATTTATTTTATTTATTTATGTATCAAACTTCTTAACGGCCTGTCTCCCTCACAGAGGGCCTCTGAGTAGTATACAAATTAATCAGTACAATAAAACATTAAAAACTGAATCATTTAAGATTAAAAATATAAAATATTATAAATTTATTGATATATTATTAAATTAATATTAATTGAATTTGAATATGCAAAATACAAAGTAGAAACATTGAAACTGACACTTATGCAATACCAGATATGTAGCCCCTTTCAATAGATTAATTGGACCGCACAAAATCTAATATATAACAAATGAATTTGAGAAAAATTAACCAATCCACTTAGATATGGATTGTGTCATGTCATTTACATAAACTTCCATACTGCAATTACCACTTTTCTGTTAAAAAATCAGATGTGAATTCTCTCCATATTTGTACTGTTAACTGAAGATAGATCAATTGTATTAAAATTATACCCTGCATTCTATGATGTTCCATTCTTGTGATTAAAGAAAGAAAAAACTTTGGGCTTTTTTCTCTTTGCTTAGGAGCCATTCTACGTTTTCCTCTCTGTTTATTTGTTTTCCCCTTTAAAGTCATATTTTGCAACAGTAGTTTGGTTGCTAAGCAAGAGCCTTGTTAAGTGAGTTTCACCACATTTTACAAGTTGGCCATGCCCACCCGGTCACCTGACCACCAGATACAGAGATACAGATTATTAGAGTTGGAAGGGACCTTGTAGGTCATCTAGTCCAACCCCCCCCCCTCAAGCAGGAGTTCCTACATCATTTGAGACAGATGGCAGTCCAGTCTCTCCTTGAAGGTCGCAAGTGTTGGGGCTCTCACAACCTCCGCTGGCAAAGCTGTTCCACTGGTTGATCGCTCTCACCGTCAGAAAGTTTCTCCTCACTTCCAGGTTGAATCTCTCCTTGGTCAGCTTCCATCCGTTATTCCTTGTCTGGCTTTCTGGTGCCTTGGAAAACAGCCTGACCAAGCCACGCCCACCTGAAGTGGGTGGGGCACTGAGGATGAGTTTGTAACACCAAGGGGGTGGTGGACTGAAAAAGTTTGGGAACCACTGATCTAGAGCCCAGAACCTGGCTAATATTGTGAAGCTACGGTAAATAGGTAAATCAAGCTTGACTCTTCAAGCTTCCCTCAGTTGCAAAAGTAAGTTTTGAGGAGTTATCCTGCATTTCCTCCCCCCCCCCCAAAAAAGATGAAGAACTGGCTGGAACTGACTTCAAGCAAGGTGCACTTTATGGTTGCCTGTTTTCCCATGGTTACACACACACAGAGACACACACACACACAGGCCTTCAAGGATGTTTTTCCTTGGTTTACCTAAAGGTACTTTTCCAAAAAGCAACTGGACTTTCTATGTTTTTTGCTTGAAGACGTTTGGCTCATCATCCAAGAAACTTCTTCAGTGCTAACCCTAACTCTACCATCCAGTCAGCGCTGAAGCAGCTTCTTGGAAGAATGCATAAGCGCACCACTGTGCCTACCGTCCCTGTCCTATTGTCCTCTTTTATCGTTACTTTTTACTTATGTTTATACAAATTACTACTATCCTATACATGTTTGACAAATAAATAAATAATAAATAATATAAATAAATAAGAGAAGCGAAAGGTCTTCAAAGAAAAACCAGAAAGTCCAGTTGCCTTTTGAAAAAGCACCTTTGGGACAACCATGGCCTGGATGACTGAGAACCTCCATAGACAGTGTTTCCCAACCTTGGCAACTTGAAGATGTCTGGACTTCAGCTCCCAGAATTCCCCAGCCAGCGAATGCTGGCTGGGGAATTCTGGGAGTTGAAGTCCAGACATCTTCAAGTTGCCAAGGTTGGGAAACACTGTACCATAGACGTTGCCTTTGGTTTAGTTCTCACTTCTTGCAAAGGGAATAGACCCTCCTGGAGAAGAACTATCGATATAGTCGGTAAATGTCGATTTGAAGGCACATAAATCAAAAGAAAAATCTGGCAACCGCCTCAGGATAAAGAGATCGGACAAGCGGGCTTTTCAGCCTGAGGTCGCTCGATGGCGCTCTAAAGCCGCCTCTTGAAAACAGCCTCTATTTGTGAGGTAGACCATTCGAGTCCTGGAGTGCTAGAGAGGACATCGGAGGAGAGGAGGCAGAGGAACTTCCTCTTCCGGCTCACCTTCAGGAGGATGGTCGCGTGGGGAGCGGCGCTCGTGCTCTTCCCAGGGTCGTGGCTGCAGCTGGAAGGTGAGTTGCAGGAAGATCGGAGGAGAGGCCGGGAGCAAATGGGGCGCTTTGGTTCCCTTGTTCTTTCCTTCCCCAATTTTTATTCCAGTATAGTACTGCAGGCTCTTTTTTTTTTAAAGTGTGCCTTTAAAAGTGGTGCCTTCAATCTTCTGCTGATTGGGAGATTTAAAAAGTCTCATTCGCTTTGGGGTTGTTGCTATTTATTCCTTCCCTCCTCAAATTTTATTCCACTCTTCCTGCATGATTTGAAACGGGTCCCTCCCTTCGTTTTTCTTCTGATCTAAATGCCTCCTTCATATTCCACTGGTGGTGCACGCTTTAAAAGTGTCGCCTGCAATTTTCTGCTGGTTGGAAGATTTAAAAAGTTTCCTTCATTTTAGGGGTTGACTCCTTTTTTTTTTTAAATGAGTGTGTTGTTTTCTTTGCAAGTGAGGCGTTTCATGGGCAAAACTGGTTATTTAAATCTTGCAGAGGCTTTGAGCATCATTTCCCCCCTTGAAGCTCCCTCCCCTCCATCTCTAAAATGAGACCAAAAAAAAGTTGAACATACCCACTTCTGGAACATTTGTCAGGCTGAAGTACACATGAATCATAACATATGTACCTTTATAGGTGTGTGGATTTGTATTTGTGTTCATGTATCTGTATAAACTATCCTTGGCATTTCCACATATATTTGATAATGATTTCAATGCTAAGAATGTGTGATTTTCCTTGGATTTTGCTAGCCAAATGTGCTATGTCAAATGAATCATAAATAATGGAGATTAATCATTAAATTAAATTTCATTAAATTTCAAAAAAAAAATAAGGGGAAGAACAAGGAAAGTTTAAAACGGACATAATGAAAAAAGACAAAAGTAACATTAAAAAATGGTTCCTTCTAAATATTTTAAAGATATAAATGTTTGAGATACACTTTTGCTTTAGATAACACAATAAAATAATACAAAACTAAAAATATAAAGATGTACATACCAAACAATCAAATAATAAAAGCAAAATATATAATCTCAATCTAAATAAAACATATAGCGGCTAGCCCATGAATGCATCATATTATCAATTCAAAAATACACATAACATTACTACATTCTTCTATAATAAAAATTCTATAGTAAAACATTGTCTATTTTAAAGTTAGACAAATACATAAAAACTTAAAAATGTATATCTGTTAAACTCCAACAGTGCACGTTTCTATTATCAAAACTTACCAATATCTTGGGTAAGATATTCGCTTTGGCTATCGTATTAGCTAAGTTCTTTGAAAGCCATAATCATATTGATTCTTGAAAATTATGCCTTTCTGAAAAAGTGTATATTGGCTTTCAGAGCTAGTTTTGTGTCTTCAAGAATCTACCAGTGCCAAATTCTCCCATCAATCCAAAGATAGATTTTGGAAATTGTCCTGGATAGGCTTGATTTCTTAGATAAATGGCTCTAGCTAAAAGAGAGTTTGTTATACCATTCTAATCTTTCATCATGTGCAACATAAAAACCAATAATAGATTTAATCCTTTGGGTCACAATTTCCATGGGATGGCCCCATATGTGCCATGCCCATTAACAAAACAATAGGGTCGGAAGGGACCTTGGAAGTCTTCTAGTCCAACCCCCTGCTATACCATTTCAGACAAATGGTTGTCCAATGTCTTTTTAAAAACCTCCAGTGATGAAGCAGCCACAACTTTTGGAGGCAAGCTTGTCCACTGATTAATTGTTCTCACTGTCCGGAAATCACTCCTTATTTCTAGGTTAGATCTGTCCTTGGTTACTTTCTATCCATTAATTCTTGTCCTCCCTTTAGGTACTTTGGTGAATGATTAACCCCTTATTCTTTGTGGCAGCCCCTCAAACATTGGAACGCTGCTGTCATGTCACCCCTAGTCCTTCTGTTCATTAGACTAGACATGCCCAGTTCCTACAGCCATTCGTCATATTTTAGCCTCCAGTCCCCTAATCATCTTTGTTTCTGTTTGTGCTCTTTCTAGAGTCTCAACATTCTTTTGTAATGTAGTGACCAAAACTCGGTGCAGTATTCTAAGTGTGGTCTTATCAAAGCTCTATAAAGCAGTAGTATCATTTCATGTGATCTTGATGCTATCCCTCCATTGATGCAGCCTAGGACTGCATTTGTTTATGGAGATTCTCAGTCATCCAGGTCATGGTTCTCCCAAAGGAGCTTTTTTCAAGAGGCAACTGGACTTTCTGGTTTTCATCCAAGAGGCTTCTTCAGCTCTGACTGGATGGTGGGGAATGGAAGGATTTATATTCCTTGCAGACAGCTGGTCATTTGCATTATTTTATCGAGTTGTTAAGGTCACCTGGATGTTTATCTGTGTTGTCTGGGTCACCTGAATAGTGCAAATGGGTGTGGAGCCTTCTTGGAACTGTTGAAAGGACTATGTTGTAGACTGGAGATAGATGATGTCGTATCCCTCCCCCTCTCGGTACCGGGCATACCGGTAGCGGCGACCGCTGGTGGTTTGGAGAATCGGTAGCGGCGGCAGCACGAGGCTCCGCCCACCCACCCAGACATCCCCATTTTTTTAACCCTCTGCGCATGCGCAAAGCCTTCTGCGCATGCACAGGGGGTGAAAATGTGTGTGATGGTGACGCACACGCAAAACGCGCGCTTCCAAACCGGTAGGGAAGGTAAGTAGATTTCACCGCTGCTTCAGGGCTCAGAAGCATCCAACATAACTTTCTGCTTTTGCAGTTTCCTAGAGAGGCGCCTGGCCCGTTACAGGATCAGCTTCCTTACAGAGCCAGCCTTGTGTCCAGAAATATTAAAATCTCCAAGGAAAAAAAAGCTCATATCAAAACAGAGCCTCTCTTAAATAACAAATGAGTACCAAAAAAAAAACAAAACCAAAAAAACACCAGTTTAAGAAATAAGGAAGTATAAGTTAATTGCTCCACAGCATCTCAGAAGAGATTCTTCTGCTTCTCAGTCGGCCACTCACCAATCAGTGGGAAAAACCACTTCCACAATCTTCTTGTCAGTACTGATTGTACAAAGGACAAATTCAGTGATTCCTAAATTGCTTTTTGATTGCAATGTACCATATTTTTCGGAGTATAAGACGCACCGCAGTATAAGACGCACCTTAGTTTGGGGGGAGGAAAACAAGGAAAAAAGGCCTCTGCCTCCCAGCAATTTGCCAAACAGCAAACAGCAAAAAGCACAGATGATATACACTGTTTGCTGTGTATTTCTGTGCATGTGTGCCTGACCCATAGAAATGGCAAAGAATTGGAGAAATGTACATTATGGCAGTATATTAATCCCAGAAAGTTTTCTTAAATGTAATCACACTAGCTCCTCCTAATTATTTAAATACATCTACTCCAAACATTACTAAGTCAGGGTTTCTCAGCCGGCTTATTTTAATACTAATACTTAATACTAATACTTAATACTAAAACAGGACATTTCAGATTATACTTTTACAGATCTTTAAAATTGATGTGGCTTTCTGGAAGTATTCGCTCCTATTTAAAAGAAGATACAATAGCACTGGGCCTCTTCAGAGCAAGCATTTATTTTAAAAAGCTTCTTCATTTTGTTAAGTTGTCTAGAACAATAATAAAGCAATCTTTAAAAAACAAGTCTAATAATTTGAACACTCTACAAACATTTAACAAAATAACATATTAACAGAATCTGCCTCTACCTAGGATAGAACTCACAATGTCCTGATTGTGAGGCAAGAGCCCTATCTCTTGAGCCACAGCAACTCTAGCTTGCCTTCTTGCAATTTCAGCAGTCTAATATTGGCAGCAGTTTATCTCCCAGCAATATGTCTCATCACAGCCACCGTAGTTTCAGTTTCATTTTACCACATGGCTTGTAAGCCTCAGTCAGCTGTAGGTCGGGAGGCAGATCAGCTCTTCTTGTTCTCTTCTTGTGCTTTGCCCTGTTTGCTGCAAAGAGGTAAATTGCTGGCAGGCAGAGGCCAAAGGGTGGGGGTGGCTACATTCGGTGTATGAGACGCCCCAAGTTTTCACCCTCTTTTTGAGGGTAAAAAGGTGCGTCTTATACACCGAAAAATACGGTATGCTTTTTTCCTTAGGGGTTTTCATTTGTCTTGCACCAATTCTTTATACAATCATTACACTAACCCCTTTTTTATGAATCTTTTAGATGAAGTGGATGCCAAGAACAACATTCTTGACAAGTGAGAATCACAAAGAGCATTAAAGGGGAAAGCAAATCCAGCCAGCAATCAAAATCTATTACCTTCTTCACCAGGAAAACATAAAACTCAACAAAGCACCCCACGAAAAGGTCAAGGGTGGGGTCATTTACAAATTCAGAAAAAAAGATGGAAGTATCTGGGAATCAATGGGGAGGAAACTGCCATATAGATACCCACATCGGGCAGGCAGTCATGCAAGCTTTGCCCTGTGAAGAACGAAAGAGTAGTTTGAATCAAAGCACCATGCAAGAAAAGATTCAAAATATTTTTGACCTTCAAAATCCAGGAATATTAGTGGTGGAAAAGCCCTACAGATCTACATATCATGAGAAAAGCATAGGTTGCAGATCACAACTGATTACGCCAGAAGGGATGCACACCGGAGAAAACCCGAATGAATGTTCCGAGTGTGGAAAGGTATTTTACTACAGCTCTCATCCTTTTGAGGATAAAAGGACCTACAATGATGGGAATCCATACCAGTGCTCTCAATGTGATAAGAGTTTTCGCAAGGACACACCCCTACTGATACACCACAAGACACACACAGGTGGGAAACCATACGAGTGTATGGATTGTGGGAAACATTTTACCTACAATTCCCACCTGGTGAAACACCAGAGGACTCACACAGGGGAGAAACCTTACGAGTGTCCAGATTGTGGGAAAAGGTTCCGTACTAATTCACACCTGGTGGCACACAAGAGGACTCATACGGGGGAGAAACCACATCAGTGTATGGATTGTGGAAAAAGTTTCAGTCGGAATTCCCAACTAGTAATTCACCGGCGGACACACACAGGAGAAAATCTATATGAATGTCTGGACTGTGGGAAAAGTTTCAGTCAGAATTCCCATCTAGTGGTACACCAGAGGACACACACAGGAGAGAAACCATATGAATGTCCATATTGCAGGAAGCGGTTCCGTTACAGTTCCAACCTGGCAGCACACCAGAGGATTCACACTGGAGAGAAATCAAATGAGTGTCCGGATTGTGGGAAAAGTTTTAGTCGGAATTCCTACCTGGTGATACACCACAGGACTCACACTGGGGAGAAACCGTATGAGTGTCCTGATTGTGGGAAAAACTTCATTCACAGTTCTGAACTGGTGAGACACCAGAGGACGCACACAGGGGAGAAACCATATGAATGCCCAGATTGTGGGAAAAGTTTCAGTCAGAGTTCCAGCCTGGTGTCACACAGGAGGACTCACACTGGGGAGAAACCTTATGAGTGTCCAGATTGTGGGAAAACTTTCAGTCAGAGTTGTTACCTGGTTATACATGAGAGAACTCACACAGGAGAGAAACCATATGAATGTCTATATTGTGGGAAAAGTTTCATTCGGAATTACTCCTTGGTGATACACCAAAGGACTCACACAGGGGAGAAACCGTACGAATGTATGGATTGTGGGAAAAGTTTCCGTCTTAATTCCCACCTGGTGGTCCATCAGAGGACTCATTCTGAGAAGAAACCATATGAGTGCCAGGATTGTGGGGAAAGTTTCAGTCAGAATTGCCTTTTGATATACCACCAGAGGCGACACACAGGAGAGAAACCATATGAGTGTCCAGATTGTGGGAAAAGTTTCAGTAACAATTCCCACCTGGTGGTGCACCAGAGTATTCACACAGGAGAGAAACCATATGAGTGCCAGGAGTGTGGGAAAACTTTCAGTCGTAATTCTCACCTGCTGATACATCAGAGGTCTCACACAGGAGAGAAACCATATGAGTGTCAGGAGTGTGGGAAAGCGTTCAGTCGGAATTCCCACTTGGTGATACACCAAAGAACTCACACAGGAGAGAAACCATATGAGTGTCCTGATTGTGGGAAAGATTTCGCTACTAAGTCTAAACTTGTAATTCATGTAGCTTTACACATTGGGGAGAAACCTTTCAAATGCCCAGAGTGCGGACGTAGCTTCACACAAAATTCTTCTCTTACCGCGCACAAGAAAATCCACATGAGGCAGAAAGTGATGAGTCTAGAAAAGGCTTGAATTTCAATTCTGATCTGTAGTTAGAAGTGCGGCAGATCTAGAGAGGCCGAATGGAAGCATCAGCCCACCTGCCTCAGGTCTTCCCCACCCCAAGATACGCAGCCAGAGGCCCAGCTGTCCTGCCAGTGAGAATCAGTGGGGAAGGAATCTCTGCCTGCCTTTCCTAATTCTGCCTCTGCACTTCTTGCTCCCAAGGTGCCCTGTCTTTCTGGGGCAAAAAAAGAACCAGTTCCTCAGCTTTTGGGGGCTTTTTTCACTAATCAGGTGCCCACCTATTAGCTGTCCATGGGGTCTGCTGCAAAGCTCCTCTGCCCCTCTAGGCTTTCGGAAGAGGGCCCTTACTGAGAGGGCAGCTTCAGGACAAGCTTCCCAAACCTTTCCCTTCCTTAACACCCTCTCCTCTCAAAAAAAAAAAAACAAATTTATTCAGTAAGAAAAAAAGAAAAAAACTAGGAAGGATGGGCTTGTTGATCTTCCTTCACCCTGCCCCAATTAGGTGCTAAAACTAAATTCTCCCTCTGCCCTCTAACCAATATCCTTTTTAAGAAACCTTACTTTGACTCCAGGCTGAAGAGTGGAAGAAAAAAGCCAGCAAAGAGACGTTTTATTTCCGGTGGAAAGATGGCTAACCAAATACATGCCCAGGGAGGGATCCCTGATAGGTTTTCCCCTGGGCTGTAGCTCTTCAACTACTAACTGAAGGGACTGGCATTCCTTCAGTTTGTATGATGCGCCTGAATTAGGGAGAGTCTAAGAATTACTCCGAAGACAGAAAATCTTTCTGCAGCCTTTTCCCCCTGAGGTTAAAAAAACCAAACCAGCAAATCTCTAAAAGTTGTGCCAGAAAATAGAGGATGCTGGGTCTTTGCAAGCTTAAGTTGTCTGTCAGACTGCCGTCTATCCAATGTTTCCTGTAACATCAGAAAATGGTGCGCGGCAGTTAGAAACTGCCGCGCGGCGTTCTCTTTATGTGCGTGGCCGTGCAGGCGTGCAGCCTCTGCCATTAGAAAATGCCACGCGGAAGTTAGAAAATGCCGCGTGGAAGTTAGAAAATGCCGTGCGGAAGTTAGAAAATGCCGCGCGGCATTCTCTCGTTATGTGCGCGGCCACGCAGCTTAGAGGGAACAGTGCGTCTATCAGACCGCGTGTAAAGTCCAGCTATGGCTTACAGGCGAGACTGCTGCAGTCAAAATTGTGGCTTTCTGAGGGATGGGGGACATTAAGGAAATGAAAGGTTTGGGAGGCTTGTACTGAAGCTGCATTTTGTGGCCATAAATTAGTTTTAATAAGCATCCAGGTTGTCATACTAAGCTATGGGCAATGATAGATTTAATCTGCCACATACTAACCTTTATGCTCCCTAAACCCATATCGTGTTCCTAGTCCTTTTAGATTCCATTTCAGCTTCTGTTTTTATATATGCATTCTCTTTTATATCTTTTAATTTTCTGTAATAATCTTTATTTTAACAATTATTTAGATTTTTTTTTAAAAAAAAATTAAATGTACCCCACAATCCTTATGCTGGTCTTTCGGCATAATAAAGATTTCATTTGATTTCACCAGGTTATATAGTACTTTTTTGTCTCCAGTAGATCACATTACATATGAATTCTTTGCTCTGTAGAAGTATAGTCTGAAATGTAACAGTGTCCTGTTTAGTATTAGAGTTTAGTTACCTTGGAGTAGATCTATTTAAATAATTGGGAGGAGTTAATGTGACTACATTTAAGAAAACTTTCTGGCATAATGTACATTTCTCCAATTCTTTGCTATTTCTATGGGTCAGGCACACATGCACAGAAATACACAGCAAACAGTGTATATCATCTGTGCTGTTTGCTGTTTGGCAAATTGCTGGGAGGCCTTTTTTCCTTGTTTTCCTCCCCCAAAACTAAGGTGCGTCTTATACTTCGGTGCGTCTTATACTCCGTATACTCTGTAAACTAGTTTCCTTCGAGTCTTTTGCTCAAAGTTGCTTGAGAATAATAGATTAGGCTGAAATCTAACTCCTCTGGGAAGGCTCCTCAGAGCAATTCTGCCTTGTAGCAAGATTTAGCCTCAATAATATAGATAGGAAGATCATATAAATCTTGTGTCTAGATGTGATTCATAGGCAATGCCGGTAGATACTTCCAGTTTTCTTTCACATATCTATTAAGAGGATGAAGTTGGCAATCATTTAGAATCTCCACAGAAACTTTACTCTTCAAATTTCCCTCAGTAGGATTTGAAGATTTATCCTGCACCCCAAGACTGGCTGGAAGAATCTTCACCGATCCCCAAAGGAGCACTTTGTCGTTGCCTGTTTGCACATTGTTTACACACACACCTGCCACCATCTGAGGATGTTTTCCTTTGGTTTAGTTCTGGCTTCTTGCAAACAAAAGCCGCTGGCTCAGTTGCAGTGGCATGAGAGTGAGCGGCTTTGTTTGCAAGAACAAAGGGTAATTTAACAGATTAAGGATAAATTGTCCTGGAGAGGAACTATCAATGTGGCCGGTAGATGTCAATTTGAAGACATATAATAATAATAAAATCTGGCAACCACCTCAGGATTAGAGATCCGAAAAGCTGTCTTTTTCAGCATTATGTTCTCTAAACAAGATACAAAAAATGGTGTTATAAAACCACAACTATGTTGAAAATTGCCTGGGTTTTTCCCCCCCTAATCTACAACAATGATAGCTGAAAAGAAGCATGATTGAACAATCAAGTCTGTCGGCTATTTTTTTTTCTTTTTACAAGAAGATTGGTGGTTTAAGGGCTTCAAGTCTGTAGAGATTCTCAGTCATCCAGGTCATGGTTGTCCCAAAGGTGTTTTTTCAGGAGGCATCTTGCTTATTTTTTCTTTTGAAGATGTTTCGCTTCTCATCCAAGAAGCTTATTCAGCTCTGACAAGATAGTGGGGAATGGAAGGATTTATATTCCTTGCGGACAGCTGGTCATTTGCATCCAAATTTAGATGGTCGTTGAGGCCACTTGGAGGTTTATCTGTGTCCTCAGGGTCGTCTGAGTAGTGCTCCTGGTTACCGTAGTGTGCAATTTTTTCCTCTGGAAATCCATTCCTACTCCCACGCCATTCAAAGGGTCTTCATCCCAAATTGTATAGCTAAAAGTCTGTAGAGTTTTTGAGTCATCCAGGTCATGGTTGTCCCAAAGGTGCTTTTCACCTACTCGGGTGACCCTGAGGATACAGATAAACCTCCAAGTGCTTTAATGACCCTCTAAAAGGATGCAGATTACTAGCTGTCTGCAAGGAGTATAAATCCTTCCATTCCCCACCATCCAGTCGGAGCTGAAGAAGCTTATTGGATGAAAAGCGAAACATCTTCAAAAGAAAAAAACAAGAAAGTCCAGTTGCCTCCTGAAAAAAAAAAGCACCATTGGGACAACCATGACCTGGATGACTGAGAATCTCTACAGACTTTTAGTAAAGAGGGGGAAATTATTTGGCATAGCTGAGTGGTATTAGCTATGCGGATGAATAATTCTGAATTTTCCAGAGTTTAGACAACACCAAAGATTTTCAAGGTTTGTATTTTTAGTAACGCAGCTCAGAGATCAGACTATAATGTAATATCCCAGTGACTCAGGACACACAAAAGCAACACAATGTATGCTTCTCTAGTGCCTTTATCACAGGGAGGTTTGTACTACCGTAGTCTCATCTCACCATTATTGCATAAATACTCAGGGCAATTTTACACCTCCAGGTTGCTTTTAGCTAGCAACCCTGCTACAACATACAATGTTGCCAGGTATTAAAATTTCTCAGATGTTGGATGACCTGTGCTATAAACTAATGCTAACAAGTTAATGCAGTGTGTTCTGCCCCCAGTTATGAATGTATCAAAAACACACCATTTGAACGAACTTAGTTTAATCAATGAAGCACTGCTAATAACTGGCTTAGCAGTGGAGACACACACACACACAAATCAAAAAGCAATCCTTTCTTGCAGAAAGTCAGCTGCTAATTAATCTTCATTAGCAGCTGGCGTAAGTTCAGACAGTCTTAACTCAAAACATGTATGGCCTATTTCACAGAATTGTCCCCATTCTCTTCCCTTCACGTTTATAACTTTCACTTTCCACAAAGATCTATTTTAGTATTTTAGCATGTATGTAATTCTTCGGACCCTTCAGAGACTACTAACTCCATTCTTGCAAATAAGATGGTGTTATTTTGAGTGAGTGGGAGGGAAATGTCGGTCTGGATTTCTCTGAGGAATGAACTTCAAGCCAGGATCTGTTTCCAAGAAGTGTTCTATTCTGGTCAGCTGGGCAGAGAGGATTCCAAAATAGGAATGTGTGATGACAATGGAAAAAAGGGCAGAAGACATACAATTTCCAATTCTTTGTTTCTCTGTTCATTTTTTGTTTGTTTTGCATACATTTTTTACTACATTAAATTTGTTTTTACTTTAAGAAAAAGAACGTGTCAGGCAATTATGGTGGCATTTTGTACACTCTTGTGTGCATATGCATAATATCGTCTCTCACAACTACATGAAATGTTTCTTTGGAAAGTTACCGTATATCATTTTCTTTTACTGTATGCGGACAGTCACTTCCTCTTTCTAAGACAGAAAAGCTGCTCCCAGACTTGTCCTGACATCCTGTATAGATATTGACCGAATCCCAGCATTCCAGCTAATAATGCCAGGGCTGAAAGGTGATAGGTGTTGTACCGTTGTCCTACCACGTCTGCTGCGGGACAGTGTCACCTATTCTATTCTATTCTATTCTATTCTATTCTATTCTATTTCTATTCTTATTCTTATTTCTAGTCTAGTCTTCTATTTCTATTTCTATTTATTCCTATTCTAATTCCTATTCTATTCTATTATTTTATTCTATTCTATTCTATTCTATTCTTCTATTTCTATTCATTCCTATTCTTATTTCTGTTCTGTTCTATTTTTATTTCTATTCTATCCTATCCTAGTCTATTCTATTCTATTTCTATTTATTCCTATTCTAATTCCTATTCTATTCTATTATTCTATCCTATCCTAGTCTAGTCTAGTCTAGTCTATTTCTATTTATTCCTATTCTATTCTATTCTATTCTATTCTATTCTATTCTATTTCTATTTCT
Source organism: Diadophis punctatus similis (assembly GCA_023053685.1). Classification (NCBI taxonomy): domain Eukaryota; kingdom Metazoa; phylum Chordata; class Lepidosauria; order Squamata; family Dipsadidae; genus Diadophis; species Diadophis punctatus. The sequence goes on from JALIGW010000002.1 coordinate 253,739,050, forward strand.
ATTCATTCCTATTCTTATTTCTAGTCTTCTATTTTTTCCTATTCTAATTCCTATTCTATTCTATTCTATTCTATTCTATTCTATTCTATTCTATTCTATTCTATTCTATTCTATTTCTATTCATTCCTATTCTTATTTCTGTTCTGTTCTATTTCTATTCCTATTCTTTCCTATCCTAGTCTAGTCTATTCTATTTCTATTTATTCCTATTCTAATTCCTATTCTATTCTATTCTATTCTATTCTATTCTATTCTATTCTATTCTATTCTATTCTATTCTATTCTATTCTATTCTTATTTCTATTGTATTCCTATTCCTATTCCTATTGCATTCCATTGCATTGCATTGCATTCCATTCCATTCCATTCCATTCTATTGCATTCCTCATCCCCATCCCCATTCTACCCCTACCCCTGGCCTATCCCATTCTATATTCAATAGCTTTGAATTCCTAATTTTCCGCTGTAGATGCAGATGAGCACATGCAACTTTCCCTTTCCGTCTCGGTGCTTGCTTTGAGCCTTCGTTTTTTCCTCTCTAGGTGACGCGAGCGATCGTCTCTGGCAGGGCCGAGCTGGGGGATTTTGGCATTGCTCGGTCCCGCCCTCTGCCCGCCCGGGCTGCAGCGAAAGGGTTAAACGTAGAGAGCTTTTTCCTTTGCGCCTAGACAGGAGGCAGGAAAAGGGAGAAAGGGGGGCTGGGATCCCAGTTCCTGCCCTCCCGTCCCAGTCCCCCCCCCACACCCCTTTCTGGTCCCCAGCTGTCTGCTACGCCAGGACTGCGGAGATCCCCTCGCCGGGAGGGGCGCCAGGTGAGCAAGGACGCTGGCAAGAGGGCGGGTGGACTCCGAGCGAGGGAGGGGGCTCAATCAGGTGGAGGAGGCGGGGGGGGGGGAATTCCCAGGTGCGGTAAGGGAAGGAGGGATTCCTTGGGGGAGGGAGCAAAGAGGTGGGCTTTTGCCAGCTGCGCCCTCTCCCCTTCGGAGTCCCCGGTTTTTGCTTGCAAGGTTTTCTGCTCCGTGCAAGCTGCTGCGCCGCTGCTTGGTTGCTGCTTCTGCCATCGGCTCTCCGCTCCCCTTAAAATCCTTCCTCCAAGCCCCCCTCCTTCTCCTCAGCCCAACATCTTGATATAGCCTAGCTGTCAGCGTGTGGCCTCCTGGTTTTTTCCGGAAGATTAGGGGACCACCGTTCCCATGTTTCCCGGTCGCTGCTGGGGAGGATCAGCATCCCAGTGTTTGGAGAGGAGGAAGAGGAGGAGAGTTTAGGGGTAATCTAAGCTCAGATGGAACCATAGTTATGAAGTGTCCTTGGTGCTCTCTGAGCTTGCTTGCAGACTTTTCATTACCCAATTAGGTAACATCATCAGTGCTAGTAGGGAGTGCAGTTTGCTGTCAGTTTATGTTCTGGGTGACTTGCCTGTCAATGTTGGTGGGGGTTCTTTGGTTGGGCTGTTTCAACGTCATCACCAGGAATTGAAAATGACTTGGTTGGACATAATCAAAAAATCTTTTCAGCACTTCAGATTGGACAAGTGTATTTTTCAGCCTTATTTTATTTTTATTTTTTTAAAAATAGTCTTTATTAAATTTTTACAATAAGAAAAAAGACACAAACAAAACACACAAACAAAACACACAAAACACAAACAAGTACACATATTTACAAACAACAAGAAAAAGTCCAATGCTTTAACAGCATTATTAAGGTGTTTGTTCCGTATCAAAATCCATATATACATTTTAAGTACATTCCATGTCGTGATTATCGGTGATTATCATCATTATTAAATTGGTTTATTTAATTACAGCTTGTAAAGAAAGCATTTGTAAATATATCTCAATTCATCTGCCAAATTTTTAATTTTGGGTTTTGTTTCAGCCTTATTTTAATTTGCATGGTTTTAAATTTTTAACTGCTTTCCAATTTATCTTTTTATGAACTGTAGGATGCCCAGGATTGCCTTATCCGAGAGATTGATGGCATAGAAATTTAATAAATAAAATGTTGCTGGATGGTTCTCTATCGATCAATAACCCCCACACTTAGATACCCCTCAGTACAGTAGCAGCTTATGAGGTATAGCTAAAAGGAGCTGAAACCATCGAGTGTTCTTGGGTTGCTAGAGAGGATGCGGAAGAGAGGAGAAGGACATAGGAAGTTTCAATTAGGGGGTTATGGAGGGCAGCTCTTGTTCTGCAGGATCCAATCTGGGTCGGTCACCAGGACCAGAGGTTCTGTCTTCTGAGCTTTCGGACTCATGCTGGAGCCCATCTTCAGGAAACCTCTCTCTAGCAGAGTGTGTGCTGTTCTGTGTGTGGTATTTGTAGTGCGTGTTGTAAGTGGCCTTTTAGATGTTGATTGGGTGTGTTGCAAAGGTGGGTTCCTCCCGGTTCTATAGAACCGGTAGTAACTTGGCGGCCTGGGTTGCTGGAACCGGCAGCGACCCAGACCTGCCACGCCCCCGAACAGATTCTCTCGGCGCCATAGGCACCGCCATCTTATTTTTTGCTTCTGCGCATGCGCAGCTTTGTTTTAGTACTGCGCATGCGTGCGCGGTGCGTCCCTGAGCGAACCGGCAGTAAAGAAAACTGGAACACCAAGGGTTCTAAGTACTTGATAGGCTGGTAGTAAATTAGCACTCCTGTTGACTGACAAGGGGTCTTTTCTCAGGCTTCAATCACTTCCCTTGCTGTTTTTGTGCCTGCTCATCCAACAATCTTAGTAGCTGCAAAACTGAATCTGTGTCCTTGTTCATTGCAGTGTGAAGCTACCAATGAGTTCAGGTCTCCTCGTCCGATCGCTCGCTCGTGTTCTTTCAGTCTGGTGGTTAGCTTCCTCCCCGTCTGTCCTACATAGTCACAGGGGCAATCCATGCAGGGGATTCAGTAGATTACATTAGAAGTATCACCCACCTCCAAGCGATCTTTACAATGTATAATTTGTCCTTGTACGGTAGCCTCTGCGCAAGCGGTGTGCGATGCCTACTTGCAGATTTCGGAAGCTGAGTTTTACAGCTTCTGAAATGTTTTTGATGTATGGCAGGGTGTACTATGTGGTTGGTCTTGTGCCTTGTTCTCTTACTAGAGTCCATGCAGCAAGCTTGGGTCTCCAACCTTGGCAACTTTAAGACTTGTGGACTTCAATTCCCAGAATTCCTCAGCCAGCTTGCTGGCTGAAGAATTCTGGGAGTTGAAGTCCACAAGTCTTTTTTTTTTTATTGAAAAAGTTTTATTAGTACAGAGTACAAACATTTTTTAATTTTTCTCCCCCCTCACCCGCCCCCTTCCCTCCCCCCCTCTCCCCCCGGACTTCCCAGAGAGAATACAGGGCATAATATCAATAAAGTAAATTTGGTTTAAAAAAAAAAGAAAAAAACAACAACAAAAACCCCTCAACTCCAAATTGTACATTGATAGATTACATCATTAAATACTATATTTTGTATCATCTGTATATAAAGTAATAAGGAAAAAATAAGGAAAAAATAGAAATAAAGATACAAAAAAAATACAGAAAGAACAAAGATAATAATAAAGAAGAAAATTATACAAAGGAAAAAAAACAATTTCTTCCTCCTCCTTTTAATCATCTACCCTAGACAACATCCACTCAGAGTAAATAAAACTTAAATGAATATTACATAAATAATAACTAAATATAAATTTAAAAAATCCTAAACTTCATCATGATATTAATAGCATAATATTACCATACATCAAATTATTTACTTCCAAAAAATTATAATTCTTAAAAAAGTGTTAATAGTAATAATAATAATAATCTGAAGTATGCGAAGGAAAGGAAACAATTTCTTCCTCCTCCTTTCAATCAACTATCCTAGACAACCTCTAGTCAAAATTAAATAAGACTTAAATAAGTATTACACTTCCAAAAAATTCTAAATCTTTAAAAGGTATTAATAATTCTAAATCTTTAAAAAACATTAATAATAATAATAATCTCAAAATTAAATAAAACTTAAGTAAATATTACATAAATAATATCTAAATATTAAATAAAAAAAACTTTTAGATTTCATCATAGTAACATAATATTATTATACATCAACTTATTAACTCAGGAAAGAAAAAAAAATCCTTAAAAGTATTATTATTAATAATAATAGAAAAACATAAAGGAGAAAAAAAAGAAAACCTAAGACAAAAGAAAATCCTTCCTTTGAAGCAAATTTTCAGATCTAATTGTAATACTTTATAACTTAATAATTTTAATTAAAAATTCAAATTCTTCAAAAAATATTAAAAGAAAAATGTTAAAGGAAAAAAGGAAAGCAAAAAAATAAAAAAGAAAGGAAAAGGAAAAATACAATCATATTAATCTCCATCCATCTAATACATGTCAACACTGCATCTCTTTGTATCTTATTGGTTGTATCTTTTTGTATCTTGATGATTTTAGGTTTATCAGCTCGTCTCCCATCTGATCCCGATCCTCCATCTCCTTTTCCACATCTTTCTGACTCTGCCATTCACTTTGACTCTTTAAAACTATTTCATTTTGATCCGGTAAGGATGGCTTTTCCTCCTCGTCCTCTTCTACATTCATACGTCTTTCTTCTGGAATTTTAGATATATCAGCCTTTAAAACATTGACATAAAATTCGGTAGCTTTCTTTATCGTATTCAGCCGGTATCTTTTCCTCAAAAATTTCACCGCTACTCCTGTTGGTGCTTCCCATTTATATTGTAAATTCAGTCTTTTAAATTAATCAATCAAAAAAGTAAATTCTTTTCTAGCTTTAAGCATTTTAGAGAGAATTTCTTTCCATATCCTAAGTTCCTGACCATTCACCTGAAGATTATTTTTAAATATCGCCTGTATAATTCTATTCCGTAAGGCTCTTGTAGTGAAATATATAACAATGTCCCTTGGTAGATATTTTTGTTTTGCATACCACGAGTTGACCCTATATATCTTTTCAATTTGTGTAGCCAATTCATCTTTAGACATTCCAGAGACCTGCTCCAAGGCCTCGATCATTCTTCCTTTCAAATCATCATATAGTCCCTCCTTCAACCCTCGCACTCTTATAGCGAATTCCATTCTTCTGAACTGTGTCATCAACACCTCTGTTTCAAAATTTACAATGTCTTTTTGAAATTTATTTATATATTCCACCGAAGTTGCCAACGTTTGTTTATTTGTTTCAACACAGTCCTCCAAAACATCAATATTTGTTGCTAATCCTTTGCAAACCTCTAACATATCCATCCTTAGTTGCTTTTCCATATTCTTTAAAGCATCCTGCATTTTTTTTTCTATTTCATTAATTTTTTGGTTAAATTCCAAAATCAGATCCTGTTTCATAATCTTTAAAGTACTTAGTAAATTTTCAGATGTCAAAGACTGTGGAGGTGTTGACTCAGTAACAAGTTGCATTTTGGAAATATAAGTGGAGGGATAGCCAGCTCTTTTATTCAAAACAATCATTCCAGACTTTGAAGCCATTGTTGTAATTCCAAAGGAATGCACAAAAAATGCCAAATCTCTAAAAAGGTTTTCCCAATTTCAGAAGCAGATAGTTTTTTATTTTATTTTTTTTAAAGTTATCAGTTATTATTATAATCCAAAATCAAAAGACAGAGAGAGAAAAACCAATTTTCAAAATTTCCATAAGAGAAAAAGCCATAGGCAAAACGGAAAAACAATCTTTCCAGTTGAAGCCATTGTTGTATTTCCAGAGGAGTACAAAGAAAAAGCCAGATCTCTAATTAAAGTTCTTAATTTCAAAGGCAGAAAGTTTTTTATCTTTACTTTTTAAAAGTTATCAGTTGTTGTTATAATCCAAAATCGGGAGACAGAGAAAGAAAAGCCAATTTTCAGATTCAAAGGTTTCCATAAGAAAAAAAGCCACAGGCAAAGCACAAGTCACTTTCACTTCTCCTCCCAGCTTCTTCAAATGCCATATTGTTGCTTTTTAACCATTACTTTGTTTCTTTTCCAAAGTGAAAGTTAGCAGAGGGTTGAACAAAAAGAAAATTCGATACTTGCCCAGCTTAGCTCCTGTTTCTCTCTGTCTGCTTCTTTAAACCGTAAAATATATTATAAGTCCCATTCTGGAAGCAGCGGTGGTCTCGGCATCTTGCTCCGCAAAGGCGGAGGCTTCCGGATTCCCGGAGCAGGAGACAGGCTGCCTGGGGAGCCTTCACCCTTCGCGCCCCTGGATGACTCCTAGGGTGCTAGGGGGGCTCTACCCCACCTGTCAAGCTCTCTTCTCTCCCCTTTATCCGGGGCAGAGATTTCCAAGCCGCCAGACAGCTGTTCTGGCGGCTTGGCAAGGAATCGGAAAGGCGCTCTAAAAAGAGCGTCGGCGATGCCGAAACCCGAAACCAGAAGTCTCCAAGTCCACAAGTCTTAAAGTTGCCAAGGATGGAGACCCCTGAGCTAGAAGATGAACTGAGGAAAGGTGAGAGAGCAAGTAGAACTATATGGTTTGCTCCACAGTGGAGAAGCAGAGAAGCAACAAGGCTGAAACATATTTGGCTGCTACATATCCCTTCCCTCCCCGATTTTTATCCTCCAAGTGCTGCAAATTTAAAACTGGTGCCTTCAATTTTCAGCTGGTTGGGAAATGTAAAAAATCTTCATGTTAGGGCTCACTCCTTGTGATTTTTCTGTACATCTTTTTTCTTGGAAACTGAGGCAATTCATGGACAAAACGGCTGCTTTAAATTTTGCAGACACATTGGGCATGATTTCATTTCTTGAAGCCTCCCTTCTCTATAAATTGCATCAAAAATACCCACTTCTGAGACAATTTTCAGGCTGAACTGGATTTCCAACTTACCCACATATGCATATATTAGTATCTATATAAGCCAGAGGTGGGGAACTATGACCTTGTTATGACTTGTGGACTTCAACTCTCAGAATTTCTGAGCCAGCATGGTTGGATCAGGAATTCTGGGAATTGAAGTCATAACAGAATCAAAGTTCTGGGAGTTGAAGTCATCAAAGGGCCATAGTTCCCTGACCCCTGATAATAAGCTTTCCTCAGAATTTCGAAACTCTTGTGATAATAACAGACTGCAATGCCAAGGATTTCTGAATTGTGCAAAACCAGAAGAGAAATTCATGCTTCTGTGGATATTTCAATTTGGTTCTCACTAGTTTTCTATGTATCAAATGAATCATAATTAATGCTAGAGGTTAACGTTTGAATTTTGGCATTTTGTTTTTTCATTGTAATGTATGATTTTTTTTTCTTGCTGTTTTCGCATCTTGTGCAGCCTTTAAAAATCACAATAATTAAACTCACCACTTTATGTGAATCTTTTAGATGAAGAGGATGTCCAGAAGACCATCCTGGGCAAGTGAGAATCAGAAGCAACATTAAAAAGGAAAACAAATTTGGCCAGAGTTTTTTTCCACTTCCTTCAGAAAACCACAAAATTCTTCTGCTTTCCAAGGCAGGTGAGAGACAAAAGAGAGAATAACAGAAAGAGAATTTTGAGCTGGAAATAATTGAGTCTGTGGAACTCACTGAAACACTCCATGAAAAAGTCAAGGTCAAGATCATTTCCAAATTCAAAATAATTTGGAAATCTGGGATGGAAGGGGTCATTTGGAGAGGCACATAGGGCAGACAGTCATGCAAGCCTCATCATGTGACGGAAGAAAGAGTAGCTTGAATCAAAGCACCATTGAAGAAGGGATCACAAATATTTTGGACCTTGAGAATCCAAAAATGTAAGTGATGGAAACACCCCTGCAAAAATTTCAGATCATACCCAATTATGCATGAGAGGGTCCAAACTGGAGAAAAGTCCGCCCAGTGCCATCACTGTGGCAAAAGCTTTACGAAGCAGGCCACCCTAAGGATACACAAGAGGACCCACACAGGGGAGAAACCATATGAGTGTCTGGATTGTGGGAAAAGATTCAGTCAAAATTCCCATCTGGTGAGCCACCATAGGACTCACACTGGGGAGAAACCATATGAGTGCCCAGATTGTGGGAAAAGTTTCAGTCACAATTCCGACCTGTTGGTACACCAGAGGACACACACAGGAGAGAAACCCTATGAGTGTACGGACTGTGGCAAAGGTTTCAGTCACAGTTCCAACCTGGTGATACACAAGAGGACTCACACTGGAGAGAAACCATATGAGTGTCTGGATTGTGGGAAAAGTTTCAGTCAGAATTATGCCCTGGTGATACATCAAAGGATTCACACTGGGGAAAAACCATATGAATGTTTGGATTGTGGGAAAAGTTTCAGTCAGAATTCTCATCTGGTTATACACCACAGGACACACACAGGGGAGAAACCATATGAGTGCCCAGATTGTGGGAAAAGTTTCAGTCACAATTCCGACCTGGTGGTACATCAGAGGACTCACACAGGAGAGAAACCATATAAGTGCCCCAACTGTGAAAAAAGTTTCAGTCACAGTTCAAACTTAGTGATACACAAGAGGACTCACACTGGGGAGAAACTGTATGAATATCCCAATTCTGGGAAAAGTTTCAGTCACAATTCCGATCTGGTGTTACATCAGACAACACACATAGGAGAGAAACCATGTGAGGGTCAGGAGTGTGGTAAAATAGTCAGTCAGAATTGCCTGACTGGAGAATTGGAGAGCCACCAGATGTCTCACACTGAGGATAAACCACATGAAGGTCCAGATTGTAAGAAAAAATTCAGTCAGAATTCTGACGTTGGGATACACCAGAGGATTCACACTGAAGAAAAACTGTACGAGTGTCCAGATTGTGGGAAAAGTTTCACTCGGGATTCCCACCTGGTGAAACATCAGAGGACTCACACTCAGGAGGCACAATATAAGAGTCCAGATTGTGAGAAACGTTTCATTCAAAATTCCAATCTCCTTGTACATCAAAGGAGACACATAAGAGAGAAACTGCATGAGTGTCTGGAATGTGGCAAAACCTTCAGTCACAATTCCCACCTGGTAATACACCAGAGGATTCATACCGGGGAGAAACCATATGACTGTCCAGATTGTGGGAAAAGTTTCAGTCGGAATTCCCACCTGGTGATACACCAGAGAACACACACAGGAGAGAAACCATATGAGTGTCCAAATTGTGGGAAAAGTTTCAGACAGAATTATGATCTGGTAATACACCAAAGGACTCACACTGGGGAAAAGCCATATGAGTGTCTGGATTGTGGGAAATGTTTCCGTCGGAATTCTCACCTGGTGATACACCAGAGGACTCACACGGGGGAGAAACCATACGAGTGTCTGGAATGTGGGAAAAACTTCACTCGAAAGTCTGAGCTGGTTATTCATCGAAGGATTCACACAGGGGAAAAACCGTATGAATGTTTGGATTGTGGGAAAAGTTTCAGTCAGAATTATACCCTGGTGATACACCAGAGGACTCACACTGGAGAGAAACCATATGAATGTCCTAATTGTGGGAAAAGTTTCAGTCGGAATTTCGAGCTGGTAATACACCAGAGGACTCACACAGGGGAGAAACCATATGAATGTCCGGATTGTGGAAAAGGTTTCAGTACTAGGTCTAAACTTATAAATCATGTAAGTTTACACATTGGGGAGAAACCTTTCAAATGTCCAGAGTGTGGACGTTGCTTCACACAAAATTCCTCCCTTACTGCCCACAAGAAAATCCATATGAAGCAGAAGGTGATGACTGTAGGGAAGGCTTGAATTTCATTTCTGAGCTGCTTTTAGAAGTATGGCTGAGAAATTAACTATTTAATTTCTGGCCTTGTTCAATTAGTCAAATGTGCTTCAGTATTAGAGATGAGGGAGAAAAGAAAATTGTTAGTTTGATAAAGGCTAATTTCCCATTGCTGGCTATCAGCAGAAATTACTGGATATTCACTAGTAGACAAATAGTGCAATTCTGCAAAAAAATATATACTTTTAAGGTGTTTTTTGCAAATTGATCATCATACATCATAGAAATGCCCAGACAGAATTTCAGCCTTCTACGAAAGCGTCCTTCTCACTTTGAGCCCAAGAATTCTACACCCAACAGGCCTTTTTTAAAAAATGTAGGAGTTATAATGTTTCTCAGAGGCTCCAAAAATCTGCTACAGATCCTAAAAAATACATTACAGAATAAAGTTGGAAGGGATCTTGGAAGTCCAGGGGTCACCAACCTTTCGGACCTCAGGGACCACTAAATTCATAATTTTAAATCCCGCTAATATGAATTTTTTAAAAAGATAAATAGTATTTAGTGCAATATAAAAAATGCAAATAATTTTTCTGCGGACCACCAAAAATTTCTCACGGACCATCGGTGGTCCACGGACCACCTGTTGGTGACCACTGTTCTAGTCCAACCCCCTGCTCAAGCAGGAGATCCTATACCAGTGATGGCAAACCTATGGCATGCGTGCCACAGGTGGCATGCGGAGCCGTATCTGAGGGCACTCGAGGCATTGCCCTATGTCAGTTCCAGTGGCCAGTTTGGCCAGCTGATTTTTGGCCTTCTTTTTGGCTGTTTTCGCTCTCCCCAGGCTTCAGGAAAGCCTCCTGAACCCTGGGAAGAACGAAAAACAGCCCAACGGGCCTACCAGAAGTCCGGAGGCTTCAGTGAGGCCTGTGCGCATGTCTGGGGAGAGGGCAGCACGGGGGGCTGTGCACATGTGGAGGGGGCAGCGCGGGGGTTGTGCGCATGCACGGGGATGAGGGCATTTCATGGGTGTGGGCATCGCACACTATCGTGCACACGCACACCCTTTTGGCAATGCTGGCTGGGGAATTCTGGGAGTTGAAGTCCAGACATCTTCAAGTTGCCAAGGTTGGGAAAAACTGCTCTAGAAAGAGTGCAGAGAAGAGCAACAAAGATGATTAGGGGACTGGAAGCTAAAACATATGAAGAACAGTTGCAGGAACTGGGTATGTCTAGTTTAATGAAAATAAGGACTAGGGGAGACATGATAGCAGTGTTCCAATATCTCAGGGGTTGCCACAAAGAAGAGGGAGTCAAGCTATTCTCCAAAGCACCTGAGGGTAGAACAGGAAGCAATGGGTGGAAACTAAAAAAGGAGAGAAGCAACTTAAAACTAAGGAGAAATTTCCTAACAGAACAATTAATCAGCTTGCCTCCAGAAGTTGTAAATGCTCCAACAGTGGACATTTTAAAGAAGAGATTGGACAACCATTTGTCTGAAATGGTATAGGGTTTCCTGCCTGAGCAGGGGGTTGGACTAGAAGACCTCCAAGGTCCTTTCCAACTCTGTTATTCTGTTATTGTGCTTTATTACAGAAATGTTTGTCCCAGTACTGCACAAATACTTAGCACACAAAAGGAGAATTCTACACTTCCCTGCTGCTTTTAGATAGTACTACCTTTTAGATAGTATTACTTGGTACTACCGGTATCATACTGGAACGATCATATTGTATAATATGAGTATGGTTGAGTATTTGAGTTCTGCTGAGTATTTATATATTTATAGTATTTTATTCATAGTGTTTATAGGTTTTGCATATTTTTATCTTTTTAATAAGCCACCAAGAATTATCCTGTGGTAAGACGGGCAGGCAATGAATTGGATTGAACAAACGAATGAACGAATGGATGGATGAAGTTGCCAGGTTCTGCGAATCAGCATTTAAAATTTATCAGATGATGGATGAGGTGTACCATAAAATAATTTTAACCAGTATCCAGCTTGTCATATTTGTGTACTCTGTATTGTGATAACTTTAGTCTGCCATATAACTAACCTTTATGCTCCCTACCCCCATCTCACCCTAGCTTTCATTTTAGTTCCATTTAAACTTCTGTTTTATCTTCTATGTATTTTAAAATAATTACCATTTTTAGGCAATTATTCTTTTCTGTACTTTTTAAATCTATGCTGATCTTTCACCGTAATAAAGATTGATTTGATTTTGTCAGGTTATCTAGTACTTTTTTTCTCCAATAGATCACATAGTATATAAACACTTTACAGAAGGAAACCCAACAACTAGAACCAGGCCAGGGATCAGGAAACCTGTTGGCCTGAGTCTCAAGCTCCAAGTGGCTTCAAATTTAAATATGTGCAAAATTCTTAAGCTTTAAAATAATCAACTTATATTTAATTCTCTTTTCCTTCCTTATGCCCTTCTCTCTTTTGGTGCCATTTTTTTGTAACACCTCTGTTATCAAGTCACATTTTATTATGCTTAGGAGCTGAAAATGCGTGAAATGGTTTAAAAGTGTCTGGATCTTTGAGAGCCCCATTCCATAAAGCAAACTCTTAATGGCTATAACATTCTGATATCTTTGGGTCATCAAAATGGGTCATTAGCACAAAGGGGAGTAATGGAAGATGTTGGAAGAATTCGTGGCTGACCGGCTACTGCAAAAGTTTATTTTATTTATTTATTTATTTATTTATTTATTTATTTATTTATTTATCAACACGTGTACAAGATAACAGGTATGGTATAAACATAAACAAAAGCAAAGTATGTATAGGTAAATTTGGACAATAGGACAGAAGGACAGGGACGGTAGGCACGATGGTGCGCTTATGCACGCCCCTTACAGACCTCTTAGGAATGGGGTAAGGTCAACTGTAGACAGTCTAAGGTTAAAGTTTTTGGGGTTTGGGGAAGAAACCATAGAGTCAGGTAATGCATTCCAGGCATTGATTACTCTGTTGCTGAAGTCGTATTTTCTGCAGTCAGGTTTCAAGCGGTTTACATTGAGTTTGACTCTATTGTGTGCTCGTGTATTGTTGCGGTTGAAGCTGAAGTATTCATTGACAGGTAGGACATTGTGGCAGATGATTTTATGAACTACATTTCGATCAGATCGAAGGCGAAGTAGCTCTAAGTTGTTTAAGCCCAAAATTTCAAGACTGGTGGAATAGGGTATTCTGTTGCGAGCAGAGGAGTGGAGGACTCTTCTTGTGAAATAGTTCTGGACTCTCTCAATTGTATTAATGTCCGATATGCAGTGCGGATTCCAGACAGGTGAGCTGTATTCGAGGATTGGTCTGGCAAATCTTTTGTATGCTCTGGTTAGCAGTGTAATATTGCCAGAGAAGAAGCTACGCAAGATTAGGTTGACAACTCTTAGTGCCTTTTTGGCAATGTTGTTACAATGGGCTCTGGCACTTAGGTCATTAGATATGAGTACTCCAAGGTCCTTTACAGAGTGAGGGTCGTCTACAAGGTCGTGTCTTCCAAGTTTATATTTTGTGTTCGGATTCTTTTTGCCAATGTGTAAGACAGAGCATTTGTTGATTGAGATTTGTAGTTGCCAGTTATCAGACCATTGTGATACATGGTCAAGGTCTTTTTGAAGGGTAGAAGTATAGACTCCATTTTTTTTCTTTTGGGGTGTGTCTCATACATACAACCAAAATACCAGACGGCAAGAAAGAGGGGCAATGGGAATGAGTGTGAGGAGAGGAATAACAATATATGCCATGCTTAAGAATTAAGTGTGGAGCAGAAATAAAAGAACAGCAATTGAATCCCAGTACACAAACATTCAAAATAGACACAATGAAACTGCTAAAAAAGGGAATAGTGGAATTCCCAACAGGTAACCTCTTAACAATAGAACGAACATACACATTAGACACTCTAAAACCTATGAACACTATATAGCTAATAAAATCAAACAATATTAAGCAACAGGCAATCTCACAGTCGGAGGAGCTCGTCCCCAGAACCAGGCTGGAAGCCGCTAGGCTACAATCAGAGAAACACTCCATTTCCTCAGAAGAAAAGTTTGAGAAGCTCAGTTTTAAAGACAAAAAAAATCCATTATCAGGAGAATAATGGGGAGCCGGTTGCTTAGAGCCTGTTTGGTGTCGTGCTGAAAACCTCAAGGCTAGAGACTGAGAAAGGCTCAGCTCCAGTCCTGCCATATGCACGAAACCATCAACAAAACCCAGGCCTAGAAAGCTGGCAACAGAACAGCAACATTCCTGGTTGCTGTGCATTAACACCCAACCGGAGGGGGAGCAACTAAGCTGAAAGGTTTTGTAACAATCGAGTATTGCTAGAGAGGACATGGGAGGGAGCAGAAGGGAAGAGGAACTTCCTCTTCTGGATGATCCATAGGAGGATGGAGGAATGGGGGACGGTTTTCCTGCTCTTCCAAGGACAGCGGCTGGGAGGTGAGTTGAGGACAGGTTGGAGGAGAGGCTGACAGCAAGTTCGGCTGTTTAGTTTCCTAAAGGGTGTAGAAGCAGAAAAGGAACTAAGCTGAAACATGCCATCTACTGCATGTTTTTTCCCCTCCCCCAAAACAATTTCACGGATTCTGCTCACTTTAAAACCCGTATCTGCAATTTTCTGATGGTTGGGAGATTTAAATGTCTCCTTCACCTTAGGGGTGACTCCTTGTGGTTTTTATAAGCGTGTTGTTTTCTTGGCAATGAGGAGTTTCATGGCCAAAACTGGCACTTTAAATCTTGCAGAGGCTTTGGGCACCATTTCCTCGGTTGAAGGTCTCCCCCCCCCCCAAATATTAGACCAAAATATTTGAGCGTACTGACGTTTGAGACATTTTTCAGGCTGAAACACACATGGATTTTTGACACACGTACATTTGTAGATGTGTGTATCTGTATATCTCTCTGGGTATATCTGTATCTGTATAATCTGTAACAATGGTAGAAAATTATGATATACAGGTAATCCTCAACCTGTACAACAACTACAATTGAGCCCAACATTTCTGTTGCTAAATGAAACACTTGTTAAGTGAACTTTGACCCATTTTACAACCTTTACTGCCACAGTTAAGTGAATCACTGCAGTTAAGTTAGTGTCAGTGGTTGTTAAGTGAATTTGGCTTCACCACTGACTTTGTCAGAAGGTCACAAAAGGGGATCATGTGATCCTGGGACACTGCAACCGTCATAACTATGAGTCAGTTGCCAAGCATCTGAATTTTGATCGCATGACTGTGGGGATGCTGCAATGGTCATAAGTGTGAACAGTGATCATGTCACCTTTTTCAGTGCCGTTGTAACTTTGAACAGTCACTAAATGAACTGTTGTAAGTTGAGGACTACCTATATCAAGCGTCAACTCGCAAGTGAGGCTCATGATTTAATTAGGGCATCGGTCGGAACCCTGACATCAAGTTAACCAGAGAATTTAATGATTGTATGATTATTTGAATTTTGATCTCATAGTCTTCGACCTTTCAAATGAATCATAATTAATGTTATAGTTAAATCTAATACTTGGCGTAATTGCTTTCTGATTGTAATTTATGCTTTTTTTCTTGCTATTTTCACATCTTGTGCGTTGATTTATATTATATGAATCTTTTAGACAAAGAGGATGTCCAGAAGACCATCTTAGACAAGTGAGAATCGGAAACAGAATTAAAAAGGAAAATCCGGCCAGCAATCAAAGGTTTTTTTTCCACTTGGTCCAGAAAACCACAAACTTCTCCTACCCCAGCAGATGACAGACAAAAAGAATAAGAGGAAGAGAGTTTTGAGCAGGAAAAAATGAAGTCTGTGGAACTGAAGGAAACACTCCAGGAAAAGGTCAAAGGGGAGCATTTCCAAATTCAGAAAAAGAGGGAAATACCTGGAAATCAGTGAGGAGGAATGGTCACTTGGATTACATGATGGTTTGCCCTCCATGGCAATATTTTTGACTTCCACCTCCAAAACTGTCATAGGTGGAAAAGGCCCTCAGATGTGCGTATTGTGGGGAAAAGCACAGATTGTAGATCTTACCTGATAATGCACAAGAGGACCCACAGTGAAGAAAAGCCCACCCATTTTGCTGCCAATGTGGCAAAATCTTTAGGAAGCATGCCACCCTAGTGATACACAAGAGGATGCACACAGGAGAGAAACCATATGAGTGTCCCGATTGTGGGAAAAGGTTCAGTCAGAATTCACACCTGGTGAACCACAATAGAACTCACACTGGGGAGAAACCAGTGTGTCTGGAATGTGGGAAACATTTCAGACGCCGTTCCGATTTAGTGGTACACCAGAGGACTCACACTGGGGAGAAACCATACGAGTGTCCAGATTGTGGGAAAAGTTTCAGTCGGAATTCCGGCCTGCTAATACACCAAAGGACACATACAGGAGAGAAACCATATGAGTGTCCCGATTGTGGGAAAACTTTCAGCCAGAATTCCCACCTGGTGGAACACCACAGGACACACACTAGGGAGAAACCAGTATGTCTGGAATGTGGGAAACATTTCAGACGCCATTACAATTTGGTGGTACACCAGAGGACTCACACAGGAGAGAAACCATATGAGTGTCAGGATTGTGGGAAAAGTTTCAGTGTTAATTCCCACCTTGTGAAACACAAGAGGACTCACACAGGAGAGAAACCGTATGAGTGTCCGGATTGTGGGAAAAGTTTCAGTGTTAATTCCAGCCTTGTGAAACACAAGAGGACTCACACAGGAGAGAAACCATATGAGTGTCAGGATTGTGGGAAAAGTTTCAGTGTTAATTGCCACCTTGTGAAACACAAGAGGACTCACACAGGAGAGAAACCGTATAAGTGTCAGGATTGTGGGAAAAGTTTCAGTGTTAATTCCAGCCTTGTGAAACATAAGAGGACTCACACAGGAGAGAAACCATATGAGTGTCCAGACTGTGGGAAAGGTTTCAGTACTAAGACTAATCTCATTAATCATGTAGCTTTACACATAGGGGAGAAACCTTTCAAATGTCCAGAGTGCGGACGGTGCTTCTCGCAAACTTCCTCCCTTAATGCACACAAGAAAATCCACATGAGGCAGAAGGTGATGAGTGAAGAAAAGACTTGAATTTCTTTTCTGATCTGTCTTTGACAAAACAACTGGCATTAAATAGAAATTGACTATTTAATTTCTGACCTGATTCAGTTTAGTCAAACATATCTCAGTATTTCTCATGTGGGAGAAAAGAACTGGAAATTGAAAATGTTAGTTTGATCAAGGTTAACTACCTGTGCCTGGCTATTAGCAGAATATAGTGAATATTCTCTTGCAAATGTAGTGCAATTGCTGCAAAAATGATTTTGGGATTTTTTTTTGCATATTGATAAACAGATATCACAGAAATGCGTCATTCAGGTTTCTGAAACCTACTGCAGATCCTATAAAATACAAGGGTGAGTCAAAAAGTAATGCCATTTTCTTTAGGACAGGTATAATTGCCAACACAGGAACATGTAGCATACATCAAAATGAAGCTGGTCCTCTGTGGGTCCTCGGCCCCATGAAAGAGGGTTTGAGAGGCAAACATTATTCCAGTGACGAGGAAGTGAAAACTGCAATGAAGAAGTGGCTCAAAGAACAGTCAACAAAATTTTACGAGACAGGGATACATGCTCTCATTCGAAGGTGGAACATTGCTATTGAGAGAAACGGTGACTATGTTGAGAAGTAGGGATGTGATCCACAGAGGACCAGCTTCATTTTGATGTATGCTACATGTTCCTGTGTTGGTAATTATACCTGTCCTAAAAAAAATGGCATTACATTTTGACTCACCCTCGTATATTAAAAGATAGGAGCACTCAGATTTACTTAGTGATTGTAGCTCCTTAAATATGAGGTAATGGGAGAAGAGAGGTAAAGAGGGGTTAAAGTAAATCTTTTCCTAACATTTCCAGAAATTCAGTGTGGGAAGTATCTCTGTTTAGATTGTGAACAGTGAAGCAAGAACGATGAACGACAGTGAAGCACAGAATGGGAAACATACGAGGGAGATTTGGGACAGTGAGAAAAGCACAAAAAATCACATGTAAAGGTTGTCGACCATGATATGCAAATGTTATTGGAATGCTATAGAGAAAAAGGGGTTGTGGTATTTGAGCGTAGGATTTTCATGTTTATAACAACTGCTGTGATCTCCTTTGCTTGGAGGTGCCTCCTGTTAGATTAAATGATAGATTTAATTTGCCATATAATAAACCATTCAACCTACAAGCATTTTATCCTCCTCACGGTGCTCTTAGTTACATTTAAACTTCTGTTTTTGTATATACTCTTTCTTTTATGTCTTATTTCATATACCGTATTTTTTGGAGTATAAGACGCACCTTTTTACCCCCAAAAAGAGAGTGAAAACTTGGGTGCGTCTTATACACCGAATGTAGACCCACCCACCCACCCCCACCCTTTGGCCTCTGTCTTCCAGCAATTTACCTGTTTGCAGCAAAGAGGGAAGAGCCTGTAAAGCCAAGCAAGACACTAGCAGCTTCCCGACCTACAGCTGATTTTCCACGTGCTAAAATGAAAGTGAAACTAGCTTGCAAAGAGGCAAATAGCTGGGAGAGACACGCAGATTTTTATTTTCTGCTGAACTGAATGCAAGGGGGTAAGTGAATAACTATAAATGTCTGTAGAATGTTCAAATTATTAGACTTATTTTTAAAAGACTGCTTTATTATCGTTCTAGAGCCAGGGTCTCCAACCTTGGCAATTTAAAGACTTGTGGACTTCAACTCCCAGAATTCCACAGCCAGCTTTGCTAGCTTTGCTGGCTGTGGAATTCTGGGAGTTGAAGTCCACAAGTCTTAAAGTTGCCAAGGTTGGAGACTCCTGTAAATCTAGACAACTTAACAAAATAAATAAGCTTTTTAAAATAAATGCTTGCTCTGAAGAGGCCCAGTGCTATTGTATCTTCTTTTAAATAATAGAGAATAATGTATACTTCCAGAAATTTTAATTAATTTTAACAGCTCTGTACAAGTATAGTCTGAAATGTAACAGTGTCCTGTTTAGTATTAGAGTTAAATCCTGACTTACCTTGGAAGTTACCTAGATCTATTTAAATAATTGGGAGGAGTTAGTGTGACTACATTTAAGAAAACTTTCTGGCATAATGTACATTTCTCCAATTCTTTGCTATTTCTATGGGTCAGGCACACATGCACAGAAATACACAGCAAACAGTGTATATCATCTGCGCTATTTGCTGTTTGCTGTTTGGCAAATTGCTTGGAGGCAGAGGCCTTTTTTCCTTGTTTTCCTCCCCCAAAACTAAGGTGTGTCTTATACTTCGGTGCGTCTTATACTCCGAAAAATATGGTAATTACTATTTTTAGACTTTATTTTCTGTACTATATCCCTGAATATATCCCACGTTCCTTATGCTGGTTTGCACTGTAATAAAGATTTTAAATTTTAAAATAATCAAATTATATTTAATTCTCATCAGATTATATTCAATCTCTTTTTTGGGGTCATATTTGGGTATATCTGTTGTCACATTTTTCATGCTTGGCCGCTGAAATTGCTTGAAATATCTCAAAAGCCTCTGGATCTTTGAGAGGACCATTACATAATGCAAAGTCTTAATGGCTACAACATTCTGATGTCTTTGGGGAACAAAATGGGATGTTAGCGCAGAGGGAATGGAAGCGACAAAGTTGGAAGAGTTCATGACTGGCTGGCTACTATAAGAATTCATTGCAGAGTCTTTCCTTTGATTATTATTCTGTAAAGACACTTTTTTTTCTTTTGGGGAGGAGAAATAAGTGTGGAGTAGAAATAAAGCAATAGTAATTGAATTTCATTACACAAACATTCAAAATATACACAATTAAACTGATACAAAGGGAATAGTGGATTATTATTGTGCACAAATCTATCAGTGGAAGGGGGAATTTTTTAGATGCAGCTTCATTTTAAAGATGAAAAATTAAAAAAAAAACAAGAAGGAAGCCAGGAAATCAACCATCTTACTCTGAACAAAGGACTGTTTAGGAGAAGAGCAGTGTGACTGTACAGTGTAATAAAGACTGACAGGGCAATCACTTTAATATAAACAGAGAGCAAACCCTATTCCTTTGTAGCACTGATGATGTTACCAAATTGGACAATGAAACATTTGCAGAAACCCAACCAAGCTCAGTGAACACCAAGATTCCAACAAAAAGATAAAATAATTTTAGATGAAGTGACAGATCTAGGAGCTCTAATAATTTGCTGCAGTGCATTTTGGGTAACAGAGTGTCATGTGCACAATAGCCAGATAGGATAACAGAATAGCAGAGTTGTAAGAAACCTTGGAGGTCTTCTAATCTAACACCTGCCATTCCAGAAAAGTGGCTGTTCAGTCTCATTAAAGCCTCCAGTAATGGAGCACCCACAACCTCTGAAGGCAAGCTCTTCCACTGGTTAAGTGTCACTGTTAAGAAATTTCTTCCTAGTTCTAGGTTGGTTCTCTCCTTGATTAGTTTCCATCCACTATTTCTACTGCCTTCAGATGCTTTGGAGAATAGGTTGGCCCCTTTTTTGTGGCAGCCTCTTAAATATTAGAACACTGCTATCATGTCACCCCTAGTCCTTCTTTTTACTAGACGTACCCAATTCCTGAAACTATTCATGTTTTAGCCTCCACTTCTCTAATCATGTTTGTTGCTCTTCTCTGTACTCCTTCTGGAGTCTCAACATCTTTTTTATATCGTAGTGACCAAAACTGGACGCAGTATTCTAAGTGTGGTCTTACCAAGGCATTATAAAGTGGTAGTAATACTTTACATGATCTTGATTCTATCTCTGTTAATACAGCCTAGGAGTGCATTGGCTTTTTTGGCAGCTGCAGCACACTGCTGGCTCATATTTAAGTGATTGTCCACTAGGACACCCAAGATCCCATTAAGCTCCAAGTTATGATGAATTATGCTGCTAAATTTCTTCAGCACGATCTTGGAGGGGTCTGAGATTCTAAAGGGGTGGGGTGTGTGCCAGCTCCTTTAGAGCTTGGACATTCACCAGGTTCCGGTGATTTTAACTCATCTAGAGCAGATAGGTGTTCTCTTACATTTTCTTGCTTATTTTAATTTACATTCCTAGTCTGTTTTTTACAGTTTCGTTTTTGGTAGGGTGGGCTATATTTTCTTTTTGTGTAAGGAGAGATGCAAAGAATGAATTGAGCAGCTCTGCTTTCTATTACTATTCTTCTTCCATTAGTGGATCAGTTGCTTCCTTCACTTTTTTCTTTTATATATATATATATATATATTGAAATAAACTTTTTATTGTTTTTGACATTTGTTGCAAGTCTTACTTCATTCTGAGGTTTAGCTTTCCTGACTTCATCTTTGCGACTTGGGGCCATTTGTTGATAGTCTACCTTAGTTATGTGCCCCTCTTTCATTTTCTGTACTTATCATTTTTAATAGCAATAGCACTTACTTATATACCGCTTCATAGTGCTTTACAGCCCTCTCTAAGCGGTTTACAGAGTTCAGCATATTGCCCCCAACAATCTGGGTCCTCATTTTACCCACCTCAGAAGGATGGAAGGCTGAGTCAACCTTGAGCCTGGTGAGATTTGAACTGCTGAACTAGCAGTTCAGATTGCAGTGCTGCTTTTAACCACTGCGCCACCACAGGCTCAGTTCCTGTGCTTTCAGTTTATTATTATTATTATTTAATATTATTATTATTATTATTAAATATTATTATTATTATTATTATTAAATATTATTATTATTATTATTTAATAATAATAATAATTATTATTATTATTTAATAGCTTTCAGTTTATTAGAGTGTTCTTTGTGTAACCGTGCTGATTTCTTCTAGGATTTGTTTTTCTTTTTCAGTGGTACTTTGGTGGACTGAGCTTTATTCTGTACAGCCAATCCCACAGTACTTCTTGTCATTCCATTCCATTCTCCACTTTACAATTTTTGATTTTTCTGCAAAATCCATGTCTGACCTTAGGCACTGAATTACTCCGAGTCTCTCCCTCTTTGCTTTCACCATCCATAAATATTTACAGTATTTCCACATGAATTTAAATCTTGACTTTAGATAGAACCTAATGACTCCACTCTTGCAAATGGATGTTATTTTGACTGGGCTTTTTTAAAAGGGAGGGGGGGCAGATGCCAATTTCCCCAGGCCCCAAATGTGCAAGAGACTTGTTATGAGCAGAAATTTGTTTTTGATCAATTATTTTTAATTGAAAACAGCTCAAAATGTTTAATGTCAAGAGTTTTCCTTGCACAAAATGTTTAATGTCAAGTGTTTTCCTTGTACATACTCTCAATTATCAAGGTACTGAGTCAAAAACAAAGAAAATTTTTCCTTGCTATAGGAGACCATGAAAAAAATGGATGAACATTCAGATGAATATTTTGACTCGGCTATTGAGTTTTAAAAGGAACTTTGCATTTTGGCTACCCCTGATCGAATTCTCCAGCATGCAGAGAAAATTTTGGTCTGTTAGTTGTGTTTCATTCCCATAGATTTCATCTGGCCCACGGAGTCTCCAACCCCTTGCTCAAGCAGAAGACCTTATATACCATTTCAGACAAATTGTCTCTTTTTGAAAGCCTTCAGTTTTGGAGCACCCACACTTTCTGAAGGCAAGCTATTCCATTAGGAGGCAAGCTGTCCCCGCTACGAAATTTCACCATAGTTCTAGGTTGCTTCTCTGTTTCGTTAGTTTCCATCCATTGTTTCTTGCCTTGCAGAGAGTACAATTGTATGGTTTTTCTTAGCACTGATGGTGTTACCCAGTTTGGATAATGAAACTTCTACAAGAAAACAACCAAGTTCAGAGAGCACCAAGAACCCCTTAAAAATCCTTTCCCTAGAGGTGGTTTCAGAAACAATGCCAGTGGACGCTTCCAGTTTTCTCCCATCTTTCATTATTCTATTAATAGGATGAAGCTGGCAACCATTGAAGGACTTGCACACACACAAACAAGAATTTCACGAACTTTTAGGACCCAGCATCTGGCTAATCGTGTGCAGCTCAAGAAGGGTCAAAATTCCCTCAGTCGCAAAGGTAGGTTTGAAGAGTTATCCTGAATTTTATTGTTTTCAGTTTCCACAGGGTTTCCCCCTAAAAAATGCTTTCCCTTGATTCCATTGAGGACCTGTATACTGCACGAGTCAAAAAGAGGGCCGTGAAAATATTTACTGACCCCTCGCATCCTGGACATAAAATGTTTCAACTCCTACCCTCAAAACGTCGCTATAGAGCACTGCACACCAAGACAACTAGACACAAGAACAGTTTTTTCCCGAACGCCATCACTCTGCTAAACAAATAATTCCCTCACCACTGTCAAACTATTCACTAGGCTGCATTACTATTACTATTAGTTTTCTCATCGCTCCTATCACCCATCTCCTCCCACTTATGACTGTATGACTGTAACTTGTTGCTTGTATCCTTACGATTCATATTAATATTGATTGTTTCCTGATTGCTTACTTGAACCCTATGACAATCATTAAGTGTTGTACCTCATGATTCTTGACAAATGTATCTTTTCTTTTATGTACACTGAGAGCATATGCACCAAAGACAAATTCCTTGTGTGTCCAATTACACTTGGCCAATAAAGAATTCTGTTCTGTTCTGTTCTGTTCTGTTCTGTTCTGTTCTGTTCTGTTCTGTTCTATTCTATTCTATTCTATTCTAAATTTAGTTCCCGCTTCTTGCAAACAGCGGCTCGTTCAGTTGTGGTTATGAAAGCATCCCTGGCCGAAAGAACCGGTTATAATATCCTCCTGGAGAGAAGCTATCGAAGTGGTCGGTAGATGTCGATTTGAAGGCATCTACTAATAATTAAAAAAAAATCTTGCAAAAGCTTCAGGGTAAACATCGGCGTCTTTTTTCAGCCTGGTGGCGCTCTAAAGATCAGCAACGGCCGCCCCTAGAAAACAGTAGTGGCTTGTGAGGTAGAGCATTCGAGTGTTAGATTGCTAGAGAGGATGCCGGAGGAGAAGCGTAGAGGAACTTCCTCTTCTGGCTCATCCATGGGAGGATAGAAGCCTAGAGAGCGTGTCTCGTGCTCTTCCCGGGGTCGAAGCAGCCGCTGGAAGATGAGTGGAAGAAACGTTGGAGGAGACTCCAGGAGCAAGTAGGGCTGCTTGGTTTCCTCCACGGAGTAGAAGCAGGGAAGAAACTAGGCTGACACATACTCGGCTGCTGCATATATTCCTTCCCTCCCCAAATTTTATTCCAGTGATGCTGCATGATTTAAAATTGATCCCTTCAATTTTTTTCTGGGTTGGGAGATTTAAATGTCTCCTTCATGTTAGAGTTGTGTGTGTGTGTGTGTGTGTGTTTAATGAGCCCCAAAGCATAATGCTGCCATTGCTTCACTGTAGATATGGTATACTTTTGGTGATGCACAGTGTTGTTTTTGCACCAAACATGCCTTTTGGAATTAGCCAAAAAGTTCAACCTTGGTCTCAACTGACCATAACCCATTTTCCCAGACTTCTGATGCAGGTTTTTGCCAAATGTAGCCAAGCTCAGATGGTTTTTTTTTGTAAGAAAAATTCTGTGCCACCCTACCGCACAGCCCAGATATATGAAGAATACAAGAGATTGTTTGTCACATGTAGCATGCAACCAGTACATGCCAGAAATTCCTGCAGCTCCTTTAATGTTGTAGGCCTTTTGGCAGCATCTGAGTCCAGTTTTCTTGTTCTTTTTTCTTCAAATTTGGAGGGACATCCAGTTCTCTGTAATGTAACTGTTGTGCATATTTTTTCCACTTGTTGATGGCTGTCTTCACAGTGTTCCATGGTATATCCCTCGGGAGTAGGGCGGCATAGAAGAACCAATAATAAATAAAATATCCAATGCCGTGGAAATTGTTTTGTATCCGTCTCCTGGCTGATACCTTCCAACAATGAGATCCTTTTGATGCTTTGTAAGGTTTTTGCAAACCATGTCTTTTGCTGTAAGAGGCAATTGAATAAATGTGAGAAAAATCCCATTAGCATAGCTGAATGTGATCAGAGTCACTTCAATTGATGGCACTCAGTACTGACTACTGTTTAACATCAATTTGAATATGATTGGTTAATTCTGAACATAGCACATCCCTACTTATAAGAGAGTAACGGTATATAACACTTTTCCATCACATTATTGTGAGTTTTTGTTATTTTTCTGCCTAAAACAGAATTTCTAGAAGTTTGGCACTTTGATAAATTAGCTATCAATAGACATATAGACCTAAATAATATCTACATACTGTGCAAAGGAAACAATCAAGAAGCCAAAATAGGGAACAAAAAGACCAAAACAGTTTCCCAACAGTAGTGAGCACTCAGATGAGCATAGATTAACTGCAAGATTTACATAAAACCAACACTCAATTAAGAAACTGCCAAACAAGCTAACTGTAAACAGCCCAACCATAGGACCTCCAAGACCACTCCCACCAATACCGGACAGGGCAAGCCACTAGAATATAAACTGAGAGCAAACCCCACTCCTTACTAGCATTGATGATGTTGTCTAGTTTGGGTAATGAAACATCTGCAACAAAACAACAACCTCAAGAGAGCACCAAGGACCCCTCATAATTGGTGTACTCCACATGAAGGAATACAAATGGAACACATACCTTGCAGGTCACCACAGTGCTAGCCTCTGTCTCCAGGACTCTTCAATATTTGTCCAGATACAATTAGATATTCTCTTGTTGATTTTCTGCTTTAGATTTTTAGTTGTAAGATTCACAGGCTGATAGGCATGTAGAACGCTAGCTTGGTCAACTGGAGGAAGTCCCAGTTCTCTGCAGCTCATGGTGAGCAACCCCTTGTTCTCCCAGCAATTTCTGGTGTTATGCAAATGCAAACAGTAACTCAAGTACTATGGCATGTTTGATTTTTTTATTCTAATTTTTGATTTTTTTTCTTGCTGTTTTCACATCTTATGCATCTATTTATATACAAGAATTAAACTTAACAATTTTATGTGAATTTTATAGACATAAAGGATGCCCAGAAGACTTATCATGAAAGGTGAGAAGCACAAGCAACATTAAGAGAGAAAGCAAATCCAACTCGCAATCAAAGTATTTTCCACTTCTCCCAGAAAACCACAAAAGTCTTCCACTACTCCAGCAAGTATAAGACAGAAAAGAGAATAACAGGAAAAAAGTTTTGAGCTGGACATAATTGAGTCCCTGGAAGAAACAAAAACACTCCACAAAAAGGGGGATCATTTCCAAATTCATAAAATGGGGAAAATGTCTAGAAATCAGTGGGGAGAAAGAGAACATTTGGATTGCATCACTGTCTGCCTATGTGGCAACATGTTTTATCTCCAGAATCCAAAAATAACACTGGTGAGGAAAATGTGTATATTGTGGGAAAAGCATAGATTACAGATCATACCTGATTATGCATGAAAGGGCCCACACTGAAAGAAAGACCTCCCTGTGCCCTCAATGTGGCAAACGATTTAGGAAGCATGTACTCTAATAATAAACAAGAGAACTCACACAGGGGAGATACCATATGAGTGATCGGATTGTGGGGAAAGTTTCGGTCATAATTCCCAAATGAATCACCATAGGATTCATGGAGGGTGGAAACCGTACAAGTGTCTGGTTTGTGAGAAAATTTTCAGATGGAAATACCGCTTAGTTCTACACCAGAGGACTCACATGGAGGTGAAACCATATGAGTGCCCAGATTGTGGGAAAAGTTTCAGTGATAGTTCTGCCCTTGTGAAACACCAGAGGAGTCACCGAGGGAAGAAGCTATACAATTGTCTGGATTGTGGGAAAAATTTCAGTCGGAATTCTGATCTTGTGAAACACCAGAGAACTCATACAGGAGAGAAACCATATGAATGTCCAGATTGTGGCAAATGTTTCAGTCGCAGTTCCTCCCTGGTGGTACACCAGAGGATGCATACTGGGGAGAAACCATACAGTTGTCTAGATTGCGGGAAGACCTTCAGTAGGAATTACTGCCTGGTGTTACACCAGAGGATTCACACTGGGGAGAAACCATACAAGTGTCTGGATTGTGGGAAAAGTTTCAGTCGAAATTCCCAATTGATAATACACCAGAGGTCTAACGCTGGGGGCAAAGTGTATGAGTGCTCAGATTGTGGGAATAATTTCTGTGGGAATTCCGACTTTATGAAACACCAGAGGACTCATGGAAGGAAGAAACCATACAAGTGTCCGGATTGTGAGAAAACTTTCAGTCGGAATTCTGATCTTGTGAAACACCAGAGAATTCATACGGGAGAGAAGCCGTATGAATGTCGAGATTGTGGTAAATGTTTCATTCGCCGTTCCTACCTGGTGATACATCAGAGGATGCATACTGGGGAGAAACCATACAGGTGTCTAGATTGTGAGAAGACTTTCAGTAGAAGTTACTACCTGGTGTTACACCAGAGGACTCACACTGGGGAGAAACCATACAAGTGTCTGGATTGTGGAAAAAGTTTCAGTCGGAATTCCCAATTGATAATACACCAGAGGTCTAACGCTGGGGGCAAAGTGTATGAGTGCTCAGATTGTGGGAATAATTTCTGTGGGAATTCCGACTTTATGAAACACCAGAGGACTCACAGAGGGAACAAATCGTACAAGTGTCTGGATTGTGAGAAAACTTTCAGTCAGAATTCCGATCTTGTGAAACACCAGAGAATTCATACGGGAGAGAAACCATATGAATGTCGAGATTGTGGTAAATGTTTCAGTTGCCGTTCCTACCTGTTGGTACACCAGAGGATGCATACTGGGGAGAAACCATACAGGTGTCTGATTTGCGGGAAAACTTTCAATACGAATTACCACCTGTTGTTACACCAGAGGACTCACACTGGGGAAAAACCATACAAGTGTCTGGAGTGTGGGAAATGTTTCAGTTGGAATTCTGGTCTGGTGATACACCAGAGGACTCACACAGGGGAGAAACTATATGACTGTCCTAATTGTGGGAAAAGTTTCAGTCGACATTCTGACTTGGTGGTACACGAGAGGACACACACAGGAGAGAGACCCTATGAGTGTCCAGTCTGTGGGAAAGATTTCAGTACTAAGACTAATCTTATTACTCATGCAGGTTTACACACAGGGGAGAAACGTTTCAAATGCCCAGATTGTGGACGGTGCTTCGCACAAAAATCCTCCCTTACTGTACACAAGAAAATCCACATGAGGCAGAAGGTGATGATTGTAGAGAAGGCTTGAATTCCTTTGCTTTGCTCTGGAATGCAACTAAAAAATTAACTATTTAAGTTCTGGCCTTATTCAGTTTAGTCTAAGGTGTCTCAATATTAGGCATGAGGGAGGAGAGAAAACAATGGAACTGGAAAATATTTTTTATAAAAGCTAACTACCGTATTTTTCTGAGTATAAGACGCACCTTTTTCCTCCCTAAAAGTGGCTGAAAATTTGGGTGCGTCTTATACTTCGAATGTAGCTTTTTTTTCCAGCCCTAACTAGGTGCTAACAGATCTTCCCAGTTCTTACCTTGCAGGCTTTTTCATTGTTACTCTCTCCAAAGAATGTTTTTCCAGCCCTAAGTCTTTGCAGGGTTTTTTTTCATTGCTCTACTTGCTCCAAAGAAGTTTTTTTCTAGCCCTAACCAGCTGCTAACAATCTTCCCAGCTCTTACCAGCTTGCAGGCTCTTTCATTGTTACTCTCTCAGAAGAAGGTTTTTTTAAGTCCTAACCAGGGGATAAAATAATGTGCTGAAGCTGACCAGACTAAGGATGCTAGCCAGATGAATACCTGGTAGGCAGATTGTTTTCCCCTATTTTCCTTCCCAAAAACTAAGGTGCGCCTTATACTCAGGTGCGTCTTATACTCCGAAAAATACAGTACATGTAGCCTTTATCAAACTAATATTTTCCAGTTCGATTTCTTTTTGAGCTATCAGAAGAACCACAGTAAGTGGATATTCCCATTTGCAAACACAGGGTAATTGCTCGGGGAGGGGGGGAGAATATTTTTGCATATTGGTGAACAGATATAGAATTGCATCATGCAGATTTGCAGAAACCTGCTGCAGATCCTAAAACAATATATTGGGAGATAGGAACATTCTGATTTATTTAGTGATTGTAGCTCCTCAAATATCAGGTGATGGGAGATGAGAGGTAAAGGGTTCAGAGATTATATTTTCCTAACATTTTCAGAAATTCAGTGCAAGAACACTAAAGGACAATGGTGTTGCACAGAATAAAAAACATGGGAGGGAGTTTTGGGACAATAAGAGCACAAAAATTTAACGTAATGTTGTTGAACATGATATGCAAATGCTATTGGAATATTGTAGAAAAAATAGGATGTGGTTTTTTAATGTAGGATCTTCAAGTTTTCTACCACCTCCTGCTATGATCTCCTTTGCTTGGAGGTGCCTCTTGTTATCCTTCGAATGCTTGTGGGTGATAGCAGTGGAAGTTGCTAAAAACTTTCCTGAATTTAGAAGACGCCAAAGAATTCAAGGGTTCCCCATGATAGTATTACAGCGCGGGTTATAATACAATGTGCCCATGAACCTGAACACACAAACAACAAAGCACATGCTTCTCCAGGGCCTGTATTAGAGAGATGTTAGTATCGGGGTTATCTTTCCTGTACTGCATAAATACTCAGGCCGTACAGGACAATTCTACAGCTCTCCGCTGCTTTCAGAGTTGCTCTGGTACAAAGTACAGTATAATATTGCCAGATTCTGCAGAGCAGCACTTAAAATTGGGCAGATGATGGATGGTCTAGGCCATAAAGTAGTCTCCAGGAGCATCCAGCTCATCATACTGTGTGCACTGTGGAGTGATAGATTTAATCTGCCACATGCTAAACTTTATGCACCCTACAGGAATCTTATGCTCCTCGCCATGTTCTTAGTTCCATTTAGGCTTCTGGGTTTATATATATTTTCATTTAAGTCTCTCTTGTTTTTTTGTATAATTACTATGTTTACCCTGTGATTACTTTCTCTGCTTTTTAACTGACTACACTTCACATTTATTATGTTGGTCTTCCACTATAATAAACTTTTTAAATTTTAAAATAATCCAGTTATTTTTAATTTTTGTCATATTTAATTCTTTTTGTGTGTGTTACTTTTGGGCACATCTGTTGTCACATTTTTATGGTTTAGGTGCTAAAAATGCTTGAAATTGCTCAAAAGCTTCTGGATCTTTTGAGAGGACCATTCCGTAAGGCAGACTCTTAATGTCTACAGCATTCTGATGTCTTCGCGGAACAAAGTGGAACATTAGCAGAGAGAGAATGGAAGGGAAAAAGTTGGAAGGGTTAATGGCTGACTGGCTATTGCAAAGAGAGTGTTTCTTTTTATCATTCTGCAAAATAAGGTATTGGATGTCATTATGCAAAGACTCAAAGTAGACAAACTGAAACTGATACAAAGGGAATGATGGAATTCCCAACAAGTAACCCCCTTACAGTAGAAGGTGTAGCTTAATGAGATCCCAAAAAACCTACTGTAACTCAAAATCAAGCAAAATTCAGCAACAGGCGATCTCATAGCCAGATTTAGATTTATTATTAGAGTTGCTGGTCCCCATGGCCAAGCCAGAAGCCAGTAGTCTACATTTGGAGAAAGACTCCATTAACCCAGAAGAAAAGTTCGAAGCTTGTATTTAAAGAAAAAAAGAAACCCATGATCTGGAGAATAATAGGGAGTCAATTACTCCATAACAATTCTCTAGGTCACCTTGCCAATCTAAACGAGGGAATTTCCTGCATTTTCTCTATGGCTAATTCTACTATTTTTCAGTTATGTCAGATGGGGAATGATTGTAAAAAAGCAATAGGATGCCACTGGGTATACTACAGCTAACCCTCAACCAACAGTGGAATACCAACAGTGACCGGAATTTTTATCCCTACGTGATGTACTCATAAAAAGCCACTGCACAGCTTAGCATTGCCAATCTCTGAAATTCCGATTGTCTTGTCACTGGGAAAACCGGCAGTAATTTATAAGTCTTTTTTTTCCCCAAAATTTTTTATTTTTTCCTCCACCACTTTTACATTTCAATGAGCGTATACCTTCAATTATTACAATAAAATACACAATTTTACATTTGTATTCCTTCATTCAAAAATCAACATCTTATACCTACGCTTATATCATCAATCATCAGTCTATTCTGTTTTTCTTTCCATTGCACTCCCCCTCTCTTCATCATCTCCTCCTACTTTCTTACTCCTTCACTCCTCCTCTACTCTCTCTACTCCTTCTCTTCCTCCCTTTCTACTTCCTCTTACACCCTCTTGACCTTCCTTGAGTACTCTTTTATCCTCTTATGTTTAACAGACTGATGATACAATCTCAATTTTAAGCTCTTCATTTGCTTCTAAGAAAAATAAAAAAAAATTGTTATTGTTATTATATTTGTATAGTACTTTGTTTCTAGGTATATGCTTCTAGCTTCATCTTACCTCCACAAAAAAAAAGAAAAAAAAAGAAAATCTAGTTTTGTCATCTGGGATATTCACCAATTATTTTTCAATTCTACTCCTAAATTTCTCCGCTATTCATTAATTCCCACATTAATTGTTATTCTCCTACTTCTTAAATTTTTAGCCCCATTTGCTTCCTCCAGTTTTTTTGTCTCTTTATTCATTGTTTATATATATTTTTTTACCATCTATTTTATCACAAACTAAATGCCCAATTTGTGCTTTCCAATTTCTTATATTTGATCAAAAAATTTCTTCTTTAGTTATTTACCCTCAAATTAAACATTTAACACTTGGAATATATTATTTTTAAATTTCCCCTTTAAATATCTCTTTAAAAAAAAAGAACATAAAAATAGTACACTGTCATAATATGCTTTTTCAATTACTAATCATCAAAAATCTTTCTAGATTGTAATTTATAAGTCTTATGCCAGGAAGGATGGGTCTCCTCTTGGGTGTGGGAGTGACAGAACTGCGTGGGGGTGGAGGGCAAAGCTGGGAAGGCCGTATGAGAAAGGAGTTGCATGAAAGGCACAAGGTGGGTCTGAAAAGCTGCGCAGGATGAACAAGAGGCTCTGCATGAATCCTGGAGAGTACGCAGGGTGCAAGATAGAATTGGAGGGTGCAGTGGGGTTCAAAACAATGGGTAAGAGGTAACTGCACAGTCAGTGGAAATACAGAGGGGTGTTAGGTTTTTCCACTTTGTAAAAAGGCACCCTCCATTGCCATTTTGGATGCAGATCTAATACGGTGGAGATGGAGATTCCCCACCATCGCTTCCTGGAAGCTACTTTTCATGCCTGACCTAACACTGAACTGGAACTTTGCAGTTTTAATCCCCTGTCTTTGACCCTTACACGCAATGTCTCTTTTAGGTGCCTTCAAGTCAGAGGTGACGCCTGGGTGGGGACTGGCTGGACTGCTTTCTCTGCATTTTTCTTGGCAAGGATTTTCGGAAGTGGTTTCCCTCTTTCCTACTTCCTAGGTCTGAGAGAGGGAATGGCCAAACATGCCCAGATGGCTCAGGGCCTAATCCTGGACTTGAACCGAGTACCTCCACGTCTATGCGAAGGCACAGGAATCTTTAGATTTTTAGATTTATTATTAGAGTTGGAAGGGACCTTGTAGGTCATCTAGTCCAACCCCCTGCTCAAGCAGGAGTTCCTAAACCATTTGAGACAGATGGCAGTCTACCCTTGAAGGTCACAAGTGTTGGGGCTCTCACAACCTCCGCTGGCAAGCTGTTCCACTGGTTGATCAGTTTTCTGCAAACTAATTTATTTATTTTTATTTATTTTGTGAGATTTATATACCGCCTCACAGTGCAAGCACTCTCTAAGCCAGGGGTGTCAAACATACGGCCCGCGGGCCGGAACCGGCCCCCAAGGAGGTTCGATCAGGCCCGCAGGATAATTTGAAAGTGGAAAAAATGCATAAAAGACATGGAATTAATATTTTTAATTCGCTGCAATTCATGGATTATCCGCTAAGGGGCGCACTCTTTCCATCAGAGTAGAAGACAAGCCGCATCACTGAGACAGACTGAAAACAGCAGACGGTATCAGTGCGCCATCTGCTGCTTGTTACGACGTTGTTTATACCTTGGTCTCTATTTCTCCGCTACACCCTCATTAGCCAAAATGTCGTTATCCAAACGGAGAAAAGTAGATAAGGAGTGTAGAATTTTCAAAGAAAAATGGACCACGTCCTATTTATTTACAGAGATGCACGGAAAACCTTCGTGCTTGGTGTGTTTGCAACAAGTTTCGGTATTGAAGGAATATAATATTCGACGCCACTACGAGACTCATCACAGTGAAAAATATGACGGCTTGCAAGGACAACTGAGAAGAGATAAGATTAACGAATTGCTGGCGGGTCTGAGGAAACAGCAGTCAACTTTCATCCAGAGCCGAGAAGTCAGTGAAGCAGCGGTAAAAGCCAGCTACCTAATTGCTAGCGAAATAGCATTAGCATCGAAGCCGTATTCCGACGGTGACTTTGTTAAACGATGCATGATGAAAGCGGCTGAACTTGTATGTCCCGAGAAGCGACAAGCTTTTGCCAATATTAGCCTGACGAGGAATACTATAGCAGAGAGGATTTCGGAACTATCGGCAGATTTAGACAGTCAATTGAAACAGAGAGTCAAGTCATTTATTGCATTTTCCGTGGCAATTGACGAGAGCACTGACATCACAGACGTGGCCCAACTGGCCATATTTATTCGAGGAGTTGATGAGACATTGACTGTTACTGAAGAGTTTCTTGAGTTGGTGCCAATGATGGACACTACAACAGCCGAGGACATTTTCGGCTCTGTCGTTGCTGCATTGGACAGAGTTGGAGTGGACTGGTCCCGCGCTGTCAGCCTGGCTACAGACGGCGCGCCATCCATGGTCGGAAAGAAAGCAGGTGTCGCGACAAAGTTCAAAGACAAAGTACAAGCCCTTAATGGAGGAGATCGTTTCTGGACATTTCACTGTATTTTGCACCAGGAGGCATTGTGTTGCAAGTCGCTGAAAATGGACCACGTCATGGAGGTGGTTGTTTGCACTGTAAATTTCATCCGGTCCGGATGGTCCAGATCCGGTCTGAACCATCGTCAGTTTGACAAACTTCTCAGCGACAGCAACATTACCCACAGCCTGCCATACCACACTGAAGTGAGATGGTTAAGCCGAGGCGCTGTGCTGAGGCATTTCTTTGATCTACGAGAGGAAATCGGACAGTTCATGGAGAAAAAAGGAAAACCGGTGTTGGAATTACAATCTCAAAAATGGCTACGGGACCTTGCATTCTTGGTTGATATTACTGAACACTTGAACAATCTGAACAAAATGTTGCAAGGCCGCAAAAAAGTTGTCACACAGTTTTCTGACAACATACATGCATTTAAGTTGAAGCTGACTTTGTGGGAGATGCAACTGGCAAATGGCAACCCTGCTCATTTCCCCTGTCTGAGAGATGTGTGTGTGACCAGACCTGATGCGGACATGAAACGGTACAAAGACAAAATTGCAGGACTACTGCGGGAGTTTGAGAAACGTTTTCAGGTATTTGGTGAACTTGAGACAGAATTTTCAGTTTTTCGCTCACCTTTCACAGTTAAAGCTTCTGATCTGCCGGTCGAAATTCAGCTAGAGATAATTGATTTGCAGTGTGATGCAGATTTGAAGGGCAAATTTGCCTCTGTAGGTCTGGACAGATTTTATCAGTATCTACTACCAGGGTACCCCAAATTAACAGCCCTGGCTGCTAAAATTTTGTGCATGTTTGGGACAACCTACCTTTGTGAACAAATCTTCTCAGTGATGAATATCAATAAAACAAAAATGTGTTCAAGGCTCACAAACAAGCACTTAAATGACATTCTGAAAGTGACAGCTAGTCAGGACATGACACCTGGTGTTGATGCACTTGTACAGGCCAAAAGATGCCAAGTTTCAGGAACAAATACAAGTCCAGACTAGACTAACACCTTTAAAATGCTGCCTTAGATACTGTTTGCATTGAAAGAATACAGCTCTGTGAAGATGAATCCTTACTGTGGTGATTTAAAAAATGTGCACTTTAATGTTAGTCAGCAGCTTCAAAATAAAAGTTGTGTGATGGAATTCTACTGTTCATACAACTCCATAAATTTTTAGTATGTATTGTATGTGTATGTATGTTTCATGTATGAAGTTTACAGATTTACAGGACAGGCGAACACTTTCTTCATTACACATTTAAAATCACTCTCCTTAGTTTGTAAGGTGTGCAGGGATTACATTTAGATTTTATATGCGTATGTGTAAGTGGTTTAAAAATTCCTTTCTTTAAAAGTCTCATTTAATCTTAAAGTGCATTACTATATTTTTCAGTACCAATTAAAGTTTTGTGCCTTTGTACAATCAGTGGGATCTGTTGCAATGCATATTTGTGAATGATAAAAGTAAATTGCACATTTGTCTAAGGAAATATGAGGTGTTTTATGAAATGTTTTGTAAAAGGATAGTTTATTAAATTTCAATATTTTCCTAATGTTCTTGTGCTTCTTTACACCAAAACAAAGAAAAGACATGATATTTTAATTATTTATAGCAGAGTATGGTATAATTTTAATGGTCCGGCCCACTTGACATCTCCCTAGGCCGTATGTGGCCCACGATGAGAAATGAGTTTGACACCCCTGCTCTAAGCGGTTTACACCAGTAAGCAATGTATATTTACATTGCCCCCAACTATCTGGGTCCTCATTTTACCTACCTCGGAAGGATGGAAGGCTGAGTCAACCTTGAGCCGGTGAGATTTGAACCGCTGACCTGCGGATCAGTCAGCTAAAGTGACCTGCAGTACTGCCTCTAACCGCTGCGCCACCTCGGCTCAATTTCCTTAAAGTCTGTAGCCCAAGTTGCTTGAGAATGATAAGGCTGAAATTTAACTCCACTGGAGATTGGAAAGGGTGCTCAGAGTCATTCTGCCCTCTAGTGAGATTTATGCTTCCCAACAATACAGAGAGGAATGTTTAGTGGCAAGGCCAGTTAAAATCCCTCCTATGTAGATGTGGTTCAGATGCGATGCTAGTGGATGCTTTCTGCTCTGTCCAAGGTTTCACTGTTCTATTAATAGGATGAAGCTGGCAATCATTTAGGTACACACATAAAAAAGAATTTCATGAATGTTTAGGACCCAGCAACTGGCTTAATCTTGCAACACTAAGTAGACTCAACCTCCTCTCTTGCAAAGGTAGGTTTTGAGGAGTTATCTAACCAGAGCATACAAAACATTTGTTAGACCAATTCTGGAATACAGCTCACCTGTCTGGAACCCCCACTGCATATCAGATATAAATACAATCGAGAGAGTCCAGAAATATTTTACAAGAAGAGTCCTTCACTCCTCCGCTCACAACAAAATACCTTATTCCACCAGACTTGAAATACTGGGATTAGACAATTTACAACTACGTCGCCTCCGATCTGATCTAAATGTAGTTCATAAAATCATATACCAAAATGTCCTTCCTGTTAATGACTACTTCAGCTTCAACCGCAGCAATACACGAGCACGTAATAGATTCAAACTAAATGTAAAGCGCTCCAAACTCGACTGCAGAAAATATGACTTCAGCAACAGAGTGATCAATGCCTGGAATGCACTACCTGACTCTGTGGTTTCTTCCCCAAACCCCAAAAACTTTAACCTTAGACTGTCTACAGTCGACCTCTCCTCGTCTAAGAGGTCTGTAAGGGGCGTGCATAAGCGCACCAACGTGCCTACCGTCCCTGTCCTATTGTCCTCTTTTATCGTTACTTTTTACTTATGTTTATACAAATTACTACTATACATGTTTGACAAATAAATAAATAAAATAAATAAAATATTTAGTCAAGCGTGTATATGATTACAGACAAAGTATATATAATAAATGAATATATAGAAGTAGTACAGTATATAAGAACTACAAGCATAGTTTCGAGTACATGATATTTTATGAATACATAGGGACTTTAGGACAGGGACGGTAGGCACGCTGGTGCGCTTTTGCACGCCCCTTAGTTACTGATTGTGTGCGCATCTTTCCCCCTCCTCCCCCCGCGAATGTTGGTTTGACAAACCAAGAAAGCCCGCTGGGTCAGTTGTAGTAGCTATGAGCGCATCTCTGAGAGACCCGAAATAACAGGTTATAGGGATCGATCCAAAGTGAAGCTATCGATGTGGTCGGCGCTGTTGAAAGCCATTTAATGGCGCCTATAGTAATCGATCAAAAATCTTGCAAACGACAGTGTTTTTCAGCCTTACGACGCTAGAGGGCGCTCCATGCAATAAATAACACCCGGCGACTACCGGTAGGAAGCGGGTTAATACAAAAGAGCGGCATCGATGGTTGCTGAATACTGACATCAAACGGGAGGGGGAGCGACGGAGTCGAAAGTTGTTGAAACAATAGAGTTCTGGATTTCTAGAGAGGACGTGGAAGAGAGGAGAAGAGAGGAAGTGCCTCTTCCGGCTGACCCATCGGAGGACGGTGGCGTGGAGGGCGGCTCTCCTGCTCTTCCCAGGACTTCAGCAGCTGGAAGGTGAGTTGAGGACAGGTCGGAGGAGAAGCCGGGATCAAGTAGGGTTGTTTGGTTTCCTCCACAGTGTAGGAATAGAGAAGAAACAGGCTGAAACATATCAGCTGTTGCAGCATATTCCTTCCCTCTCCAAATTTTGTTCCAGTGCTGCTTGTTGGGTTCTCCTGCTTGGATGGGTGGCCTGTAGTATACACCTATGATAGTGGAGATGAGTACCATGTCCTAGAGTCAGAAAGGAATGACAGGGAAATCTTTAGACTTAGACTAACTTTATTATCACTTTGAAGGTACACTAATTGGCATACATTTATAATGAAATTTCATTGCATACAGCTCTCAAAGGATCATCACCTCCAATATACATTACAGAAACATGACAAAATAATTAAATACAAAACTACACATACCAGGGGTGAAATCCTCCCGGTTCGCACTTACCTGTTGGTCACCGCACAGCCGAAGAAGCTGGTGGTGTTCGCGGCGCGGGGCTTCCCCCGCCCGCCGGGACGCCAGCATTTGCGTTCTTTTCCCCTTTGCGCAAGCAGAACGGTTTGCGCATGTGCAGAGGGCAAAAGAACGCAAACAGCGCCGTCCCGGCGGGTGGGGAAAGCGGGCGGGGGAAGCCCCGCGCCACAAATGCCACCAGCTTCTTCGGCTGTGCGGTGACGAACAGGTAAGAGTGAACCGGGAGGATTTCACCCCGGCATGTACCCACATATATTATATGACACAGTGAAACAATACGATTAAAATAGGATGTATATATATATATATATATATATATATATATATATATATATATATATATATATATATATATATATATATATATATATATATATATGTGTATATAGGTCTTTGGTTATTCGGGTTTTCTCCCACGTAAAATTGGCACTTGCCAAGACACTTCCAATTTTACGCGGGAGAAAACCCGAATAACCAAAGACCTATATACAAACACCCGCGAAAACCTCAGAAAACAAATATATATATATATATATATATATATATATATATATATATATATATATATATATATATATATATATATATATATATATATATATATATACATACATACATACATACATACATATACATACATACATACATACATACCTATACATACATACACATACATACATACATACATACATACATACATACATACATACCTATACATACATACACATACATACATACATACATACATACATACATACATACATACATACATACATACATACATATATATATATATATATATATATATATATATATATATATATATATATATACATACATACATATACATACATACATACATACATACATACACATGGAGAGAAAAACGAATCCTGCGAGTTTACTAGATGGATGGCATAGGGAACAAAGCTGTTACAGAATCTGGAAATCCTGCTAGAAATACTTCAAAACCTCCTCCAAGAGGGGAGCAACATAAACAGACTGTAAAGTGGGTGTGTGGGGTCTCTAACAATGCTTTGAGCTCTAAGCACATAGTACTTATAAGCGATATCCTGAATAACAGGAAGTGAGCTTCCCATAATCTTCTTTGCTGTCCTTACCACTCTCTGTATGGACTTTCTATCCGAGACACTGCTGTCACCAAACCAAACAGTGATGCAGTTTGTTAAAACGGTCTCAATTGTGCCTGTGTAAAAAGTGGCTATGGCAAATCTGTATAATCTGTCCTCAGCATTTTCAGATATATTTGAAAATAACAGTTTGTAATGCTAAGAGTCTGTAATTTACTGAAGTCCAGAAGGGAATTTAATATTTGTGTGGATATTTGAACTTGGATCTCACTAGTCTTTTATGGGTCAAATGAATCATGGTTAATGTTAGAGGTTAAAAGTAGCATTTTGGCATGTTTGTTTTTTTCATTATAATGCATGCTTTTCTCTCTCGCTGTTTTTACATGTTCGGCAGCGACTTTATAAACAACCATTAAACTGAGGGTTTATGTCCATTTTATAGAAAAAGACGACACCATGAAGAGAATTCCGGCCAAGTGAGAATCACAAGCAGCCTTAAAAAAGAAAGCAAATGAAGCCAGCAATGAAAGTCTTTCCCGCCTCCTCCAGAAAACTAAAAATTTCCTCTTCCTCAGGAAAGTGAAAGACAAAAGAAAGAATAACAGGAAGAGAATTTTGAGCTGGAAAAAACTGTTTATGTGGAACTCAAGGAAACACTGCAGAAAAAGGTCAAGGGGATAATTTGCAAATTCAGAAAAATGGAAATAATCTGGAAATCAGTGGGGAGGAAGAGGTCACTTGTATAACCACATTGGACAGGCAGTCATGTAAGCCTTGCCCTGTGAAGAAAGAATAGCTGGAATGAAAGCAACATCCAAGAAGGGTTCCAAAATATTTTTGACCTTGAGAATCCAAAAATATCAATCTCTGGGAAATGCACAGATTGCAGATCACCCCTGATTATACACGAGAGGAACCGCACTGAAGAAAAGCCCATCCTCTGTCCTCAATGTGGCACAAGCTTTAGGAAACATGCTACCCTAGTGATACAAAAAAGGCCTGAAATGGGGGAGAAATCATTTGGGTGTTCTGATTGTGGGAAAACTTTCAGTCGGAATTCTCACCTGGTGACACACCAGAGGATACACACAGGAGAGAAACCCTTTGAGTGTCCAGATTGTGGAAAAGGCTTCAGTCAAAATTCCCACCTGGTGACACACCAGAGGACTCACACAAGGGAGAAAATGTATGAATGTCCAGATTGCGGGAAAGATTTCAGTCACAATTCCAACCTGGTGATTCACCAGAGGACACACACAGGAGAGAAACCCTATGAGTG
The DNA here is from genome assembly GCA_023053685.1 of Diadophis punctatus similis. Lineage (NCBI taxonomy): Eukaryota > Metazoa > Chordata > Lepidosauria > Squamata > Dipsadidae > Diadophis > Diadophis punctatus. The sequence goes on from JALIGW010000002.1 coordinate 253,779,096, forward strand.
TCCATATTGTGGGAAAGCTTTCAGTCATAATTCCAACCTTGTGAAACACCAGAGGACTCACACAGGGGAGAAACCATATCAGTGTCCAGATTGTAGGAAAGGTTTCAGTCAGAATTCCCATCTTGTTAAACACCTGAGGACTCACACTCGGGAGAAACGGTACAGGTGTCCAGATTGTGGGAAATGTTTCTTCTGTAATTCCAATCTGATGATGCACCAGAGGACTCACGCAGGGGAGAAGCCATATGAGTGTCCAGATTGTGGGAAAGGTTTCAGTCAGAATTCCAGTCTTGTTAAACACCTGAGGATTCACACTCGGGAGAAAAGGTACAAGTGTCCAGATTGTGAGAAAAGTTTCAGTCATAATTGTGACTTTGTGAAACACCTGAAGATTCACAGAGGAGAGAAACCCTTTGAATGTCCTGATTGTGGGAAAGGTTTCAGTCAGAATTCCAGTCTTGTGAAACACCAGAGGACTCACACAGGGGAGAAACCGTATAAATGTCTGGACTGTGGAAAATGTTTCAGTTGGTATTCTGGCCTAGTGATACACCAGAGGACTCATACAGGAGAAAAACCCTTTGAATGTCCTGACTGTGGGAAAGGTTTCAGTACTCGAACTAACCTTATAAATCATGTAGGTTTACACACGGGGGAGAAACCTTTCAAGTGCCCAGAGTGCGCACGGTGCTTCACACATTATTCCTCTCTTACTGCACACAAGAAAATCCATACGAAGCACAAGGTGATGACTGTAGGGAAGGCTTGAATTCCATTTCAGAGTTGCCTTTAGAAGTAACGCTGGTGAATTATTTGGAGAAGGAGGCTTTACTCACGGTCACACTCATGCCCTTGTCACCTCTCGTTTGGATTACTCTGATTCGCTCTACATGGGGCTACCCTTGAAGAGTATTCGGAGACTGCAATTGGTGCAAAATGCGGCTGCGCGAGCTGTGGTGGGTATTTCTAGATACACCCACGTAACACCTATACTCCGCCAGCTGCATTGGTTGCCCATTGGTCTCCGGGTGCAATTCAAGGTGTTGATTATCATCTTTAAAGCCCTACATGACTTAGGACCAGTTATCTTCGGACCGCATCCTACCTCATACATCCCTACAACCAGTTAAGTCCCACAGAGTCGGTCTCCTCCAGGTCCCTTCAACCAAACAATGTCGGTTGGCAGGCCCTAGGGGGAGAGCCTTCTCTGTGGGAGCTCCGGCTCTCTGGAACCACCTCCCCCCAGAGATCCGAACCATTCCCACCTTGCTGGCCTTCCGGAAAGCCATTAAAACATGGCTCTTCCTGCAGGCGGGGTGATTGAGACTGTTGCTTGTGTTGTTTTTATCCTTTTAATCACTATCTTATTATTGTTGTTGTTTTTATATTATTTTTTATAGTATACTGCTGTTCTTATATATGTTGTATGCCGCCCTGAGTCCCCAGGAAGTAGGGCGGCCTATAAGAATCGCAAAATTAATTAATTAATTAATTAATTAATTAATTAATTAATATTTAATTTCTGGCCTGATTGTGTTTACACAAGCATGTCTCAGTATTAGGCATGAGGGAGGAGATAAAAGAAATGAAATGGAAAAGGTTAGCTTGATCAAGGTTAATTACTTGTGTGTGGTTATCAGGAAAAGGTAGTGGATATTTCCTTTTGCAAAAATTGCATAATTGCTGCCAAAAGGTTTTTCAGAATGTTTTTTGCAAATTGAACAAGTGAAGTCATAGCAACATACAGCTTTTAAGAAACCACCTGCAGATGCTTAAGTATATAGCAATAGCACTTAGATTTAAATACCACTTCATAGTGCTTTTACAGCCCTTTCTAAGCGGTCAACCTATTGTCCCCAACAATCTGGGTCCACATTTTACCAACCTCGGAGGGATGGAAGGCTGAGTCAACCTTGAGCCTGGTGAGATTTGAACTGCCAAATTGGAGCCGTGGTGGCACAGTGGTTAGAGTGCAGTATTGCAGGCTACTTCTGCTGACTGCTGGCTGACTAATATACCGTATTTTTCGGAGTATAAGACGCAGCGGAGTATAAGACGCACCTTAGTTTTGGGGAAGGAAAACAAGGAAAAAAGGCCTCTGCCTCCCAGCAATTTGCCAAACAGCAAACAGTACAGGTGATATACACTGTTTGCTGTGTATTTCTGTGCATATGTGCCTGACCCATAGAAATGGCAAAGAATTGGAGAAATGTACATTTATGGCAGTATATTAATCCCAGAAAGTTTTCTTAAATGTAATCACACTAACTCCTCCCAATTATTTAAATAGATCTACTCCAAACATGACTAAGTCAGGGTTTCTCAGTAGCCTTCTTTTAATACTAATACTTAATACTAATACTTAATACTAAAACACTAAAAGTATAATTTCAGATTATACTTTTACAGATCTTTAAAATTGATGTGGCTTTCTGGAAGTATTCTGTGCTATTTAAAAGAAGATACAATAGCACTGGGCCTCTTCAGAGCAAGCATTTATTTTAAAAAGCTTCTTCATTTTGTTAAGTTGTCTAGAACAATAATAAAGCAGTCTTTAAAAAATAAGTCTAATAATTTGAACACTCTACAAACATTTAACAAAATAACATATTAACAGAATCTGCCTCTACCTAGGATAGAACTCACAACCTCCTGATTGTGAGGCAAGAGCTCTAGCTCTGAGCCATAGCAGCTATAGCTTGCCTTTCAATTAAAGCAGTCTAATATTGCCAGCAGTTTATCTCCCAGCAATTTGTCACATTACAGCCACCGCAGTTAGTTTCATTTTACCAGGTGGCTTGCAAGCCTCAGTCAGCTGTAGGTTGGGAGGCTGCTAATTAGTTTCTTGTGCAAATCAGGCTCTACTGCTGTTTGCTGCAAAGAGGTAAATTGTTGGGAGGTAGAGGCGAAAGGGTGGGGGTGGCTGGGTGGGGCTACATTGGTGTATAAGACGCACCCAAATTTTCACCCTCTTTTTGAGGGTAAAAAGGTGCGTCTTATACTCCGAAAAATACGGTATATTAAAGACACTGATTTACTTAGTGATTGTAGCTTCCCAAATATGAGATGTAGAGGGTTCATCTTTTCTTAGTATTTTCGGAAATTCAGGGCAAGTTGAATCCCTGTTCAGATTGTGAAGAGTCAAGCAAGAAAAGCGACGCATAGAATGGAGACCATATGAGGGAGGTTTGGGGCAGTGAAAAGAGCACAAAAATTTGACATGTAAAGGTTGTTGACCATAGTATGCAAATGCTTTTGGAATATAGAGAAAAACAATATGATATTTGAATGTAGGATCTTCAGGTTTTCTACCAACTCTTGCCGTGATCTCCTTTCCTTGGAGGTGCCTTTTGTTATCCTTCGAATCCTGGTGGGTGATAGCAGCGGAAGTTGCTAAAAACTTTCCTGAATTTAGAAGACACCAAAGAATTCAAGGGTTCTCCATGTCAGTAATACAACTCAGGTTATAATACAATGTGCCTGTGAATCTGAACACACAGAAACAACAGAGCACATGCTTCTCCAGGGGCTCTATTAAACAGACATTAGTATCGGGGTCAACTTTCCAATAGTGCATAAATACTCAGGCCGCACAGGACAATTGTACAGCTCCCTGCTGCTTTCAGAGTCGCTCTGGTACATAATACAGTATAATGTTGCCAGATTCTGCAGAGCAGCACTTAAAATTGGGCAGATGTTGGATGGCCTGTGCCATAAAGTAGTCTTCAGGAGCATCCAGCTCATCATACTGCGTGCACTGTGGAGTGATAGATTTATTCTGCCTCATGCTAAACTTTATGCACTCTACAGGAATTTTATGCTCCTCGCTGTGCTCATCGTTCCATTTACGCCTCTGTTTTTATATATACTCTGTCATTTATGTCTCTTGTTTTTTTGTATAATTACTATTTTTACCCTATGATTACTTTCTCTACTTTTTAACTGAATACACCTCACATTTATTATGTTGGTCTTTCAGTGTAATAAACTTTTTAAACTTTAGAATAATCCAATTCGATTTAATTTTTGTCATATTTAATTCTCTATTGTTATTTTTGGGCACGTCTGTTGTCACATTTTTATGGTTTAAGCCAGTGGTGGCCAACCTTAAGCATACCATGCGCCAATTTTTTCACAGACGAGTTCAGATGCACCATACAACTCAAGCCTTCTTTTTTTTTACTTTCTTACTTTCACGTTTGGGGTTGTAAAATAGGGATAGGGGTAGGATCTGCTTTGCTTAAGGGAGGAAAAGGAATAACTCAATCACGCAATTCAATTAATTAATTTACGCCATTTCAAAATTTGACAAACGTAATATATATTTAATCTTGAATCTGTCTTTCAATCACTCCCAATACAAAAACCACGCTAGTACACTCAGTAAAACACTGCTTCAAACTCCACGCCACGATGGCTCACTCAGAACTGACTGACCATATCGAACACTCGCCGCTCATTCGCATGGCGCATGATGTGTTGCTAGTGTGCAGTGTTTGTGATCGTTTGAGGAGGAACGCTCAATGGCAACACCGATAAAAATATTCGTACGTTTGTAAACCCACCTAAAGTAACATCTCACAAGTTCCATTCTAAGTTTCAGACACCGAGAAGTTGAACATTACCGAAGGCTGTACGAATTGAACTGAGATCACTTTGGTATTGAAAATATTAAGATGGATTCAGTTATGACACCAATTTTTAAAAAATAAGTAGGCACAAGGATGCAATGCGCCACTTGTAATCATCCAATGTGCCATGTTTGGTGCATGCGCCACGGTTTGGCCACCCCTGGTTTAAGCGCTAAAAATGTTTAAAATAGCTCAGAATTTTCTGGGTCTTTGAGAGAACCATTCCATAATACGGACTGTTAGTGGCTACAACATTCTGAGGTCTTTGCAGAACAAAATGGGACATTAGCACAGAGAGAATGGAAGGAGAAAAGTTGGAAAGTGTTTCATGGCTGGCTGGCTACTATAAGAATTCATTGCAAAGAGTACCGTATTTTTTGGAGTATAAGATGCACCGGAGTATAAGACGCACCTTAGTTTTGTGGGAGGAAAATAGGGGAAAACAATCTGCCTACCAGGTATTCATCTGGCTAGCGTCCTTAGTCTGGTCAGCTTCAGCACATTATTTTATCCCCTGGTTAGGACTTAAAAAAACCTTCTTCTGAGAGAGTAACAATGAAAGAGCCTGCAAGCCAGTAAGAGCTGGGAAGATCGTTAGCACCTGGTTAGGGCTAGAAAAAAAACTTATTCAGAACAAGTAGAGCAATGAAAAAAATTTTTGCAAAGACTTAGGGCTGGAAAAACATTCTTTGGAGAGAGTAACAATGAAAAAGCCTGCAAGGTAAGAGCTGGGAAGATCTGTTAGCACCTAGTTAGGGCTGAAAAAAAAAAGCTACATTTGGAGTATAAGACGCACCCAAATTTTCAGCCTCTTAGGGAGGAAAAAGGTGCATCTTATACTCCGAAAAATACGGTATGTTTCTTTTTTAATCATTCTGCGAAAATAGTCATTGGATGTCATTATGCAAAGATTTCAAGTAGACAAACTGAAAGAGATATAAAGGGAATTGTGGAATTCCCAACAAGTAACACCCTTATAGTACAACGAGTAGCTTAATGAAATCCCAGAAAACCTACGAACACTATATAACTGTAACTCATAAAATCAAGCAAAATTCAGCAACAGGCGATGTCATAGCCAGAATTGCTGGTCCCCAGGGCCAGGCCAGAAGCCAGCAGTCGACAGTCGGAGAAAGTCTCCCATTAATTCAGAAGAAAAGTTTGAAGCTCAGATTTAAAGACAAGAAAAGATCCATTATCAGGAGAATAATGGGGAGCCAGTTACAAAGATTGCAAAGATCCAGTTTGGCTTTGTAGTTAAAGTTCCAGGGTACAGACTGGGAGGTGGTCAGTTCAAGTCCCGCATTAGGCACAGAGCCATCTGGGCATCCTCGGCCAGTCCCTCTCAGGCCTAGGAAGCAGGAAAGGAGGAAACCACATCTGAAAATCCTTGCCAAGGAAACCTGCAGAGAAAGCAGTCCAGCCAGTCCTCAGGTGTCAAATCTGACTTGACAGCATCTAAAAGAAACATTGGGTATAAAGGTCAAAAATGGGGGATTAAAACTGCAAAGTTCCAGTTCCGTGTTAGGTCAGGCCAGGCATGAAGGTAGCTTCCAGGAGCTATGGATGGAATATTGAGATGCCAATTGAAAGGCAAAAAGTTTGTCCGTAAAAGGAGAAAGGTGGGTAGGAGAGATTAAAATGAACTACTTTCTTGGCCCAGGATGCTTTCTAGGAAGTGCTTTCTATCCTTTTGAGTTCCCAAAAGAAAAGACAATATATGTTGGTGGTGTTTTCATTCTGATTCCTCCATGCCACAGATATTGGAACAAACAGCTGGACTGCATTTTCTGAGTCTGAGCTACCATCTCCATCCCTAACATATTAGTTCTACATCAAAAATGGCAGTAGTGGGTGCTTTTTTTTTTTAACAAAGAATTGAGGGGGCCTTCTGGAACTTAAAACACTCCTGCGCACTCCTACTGACTGTGGGGTACCTCTTACTCATCACCTCGCACTCCACCACTGGTTAATCTTGCACCCTGCATATACTCCACGATTCACGTAGAGCAGGGGTCCTCAAACTTTTTAAACAGGGGGCCAATTCACGGTCCCTCAGACTGTTGGGGGGCCGGACCGGCTGGGTGGGCATGGCTAGGTGGTCATGTGACTAGGTGGACGTGGCCAATTTAATAGCCCATTAACCAATGCATAAAAATTAAACTTTAATTTGTTTTGCTCCTGGGGGGGTGTTTTATTTGCTTTTGTTTGCATGTTGCTCTTTTGGTTGACTTTTAGCAATAGCAATAGCACTTAGACTTATATACCGCTTCATAGTGCTTTACAGCCCTCTCTAAGCGGTTTACAGAGTTCAGCATATTGCCCCCAACAATCTGGGTCCTCGTTTTACCGACCTCAGAAGGATGGAAGGCTGAGTCAACCTTGAGCCTGGTGAGATTTGAACAACTGAACTGCTGAACTAGCAGTCAGCTGAAGTAGGTTGCAGTGCTGCTTTTAACCACTGCGCCACCTCGGCTCCTTTTTTCTTTTTACTAGATCGTTTTTTCAGTTGTTTAGGAGTCTAGAGGTCCACTTCAGGAAACTCAGTTTTGCAGCAATTCTTCTCAGCCTCAAGGAGCTTGAGAAATCTCTTCCCCCCCCCCCCCCTTCTTTCTGTCACTCTCTCTTTCTGTCTCTGTCTGTCTTTTTGTCTATCTTTATCTTCTGGAGGTGAGGGAGGTGAAAAATGGGCCATTTCCGTCTGTTGTTTTTTTTGGCCTCCTGGTCTGTGTACCCTGTTTTTCACCTCCCCTGCCTCCAGAACGTCTCTGCAGGCCCAAATTGTTGGCCTTAGCTTTCAGTTCCAGCCCGCGGGGCTCACAAAGGTAAGTCCTACGATCAGCCGAAGGGCGGGCGGGACGATGTAGGCGGGACAGATGCATGGTCCTCCGTGGGCTGGATTAATGGCTTCAGCGGGCCGCATGCAGCACATGCGGGGCGTAGTTTGAGGACCCATGACGTAAAGCCTCTTGCTGAGCCTGTGTATCATATCAGACCCAATGGTGCCTTTCTCACATGCCCTTCCAAATTTTCCCATTCCCTGTCACCTCCTCACATGCCCTTCCAAATTTTCCCATCTAGCCCCACGCACTTCTGTCACTCCCCCACCCAACGGGAGACACATCCTTCCTGGCATAAGACTTACAGCTTCCTGCCGGTTTCCCCAGTGGCTTTCCTTATGAGAAGCTGGTGGGAAGTTTCCTTGTGTGACTACCAGTTAACAGCGATAATCAGAACTTCACAGATTGGCGATGCTGAACTATGCAGTGGCTTTTTTAAGGATAAAAATTCCCGTCCGATTTATCATTGTATGTTGAAGACTTCTTGCACTCTACCCAGTGTCTGTCCCATTGCTTTTCCCCATCATTCCCCATCTGAAAGCTCTGAAAATTAGTGAAATTAGCCATAGAGAAAGTATTGCCATGTGAGGGTTTTCCCCCCCCTTACTTCTGAAATCAGTTAAGCAGGGGTTGCATGAAATTCCCTCATTTAGATTGGTAAGGTGACCTAAAGAATTGTTGTGGAGTTTGATGTTGCCTTTGTCTAATTTCCTTCAATCTACCAGTGAAAGAGGCTGATGAAACTCAGGAAAGAGTAAAACATTCCTTGGCATGTTTTATTTATTTATTTATTTTATTTTATTTGTCAATCATTTACAAGATAATAGATAATAGGTATAAAGATAAACATGAATATGAACACAGGAAATGGGTACGAATAAATGGGGACAGTAGGACAGGGACGGTAGGCATGCTGGTGCGCTTATGCACGCCCTTACAAACCTCTTAGAAACAGGGAGAGGTCGACAGTAGACAGTCTAAGGTTAAAGTTATGGGGGTTTGGGGAAGAAACCACAGAGTCAGGTAGTGCATTCCAGGCATTGACCACTCTGTTGCTGAAGTCGTATTTTCTGCAATCGAGTTTGAAGCGGTTTACCTTGAGTTTGTATCTATTGTGTGCTCATGTGTTGTTGTGGTTGAAGCTGAAGTAGTCATTGACAGGTAGCAGATAATTTTGTGTACTACGCTTAGGTCAGACCGTAGGCGGTGTAGTTATGATACTGTGAAAAGAATGGGTGAGCATTCAGGTGAACATTTTGCCAGTCTTAAATAGGTCCTGCATTTTGTCTACCTCAGATGGAATTGTGTAGCAGGCAGAGAAAACCTTAATCGGTCAGTCCTGTCTCATTCTGAGGGATTCCTCCCAGGGGCGGGTTGCTCACTTACCGATACCGGTGCGCTGCACGCGCATCTCAATGTTTCAAGCACGCACTTGCTATGCATGTGCACCCCCTCGCGCAATTTTGCTTCTGCGCATGCGCGGAAGCAAAATCTCGCTGAAATCTCGCAAGGAGATGCGCGTGCAAGAGAGATTTCGGCGTGATTTCGCTTCTGTGCATGCGCATCCCCTCGCAAGATTTTGGCGTGATTTTGCTTTCACGCATGCGCAGAAGCAAAAAAGCCCAAACATTCTTTAAAAAAGATGGCGACGCGCACGACTGTCCGATGAAGATGGCACCAGAGGTGTCGCGTGCAAATTGTATCATCGGCGGGTCCCTACCGGAACTGCGCACTGGACCGCACCGGTAGGAACCCATCTCTGATCCCTCCTGAGCTATGGAGTCCCAAAATAAGACTCAACTTTGAGGATCTGGTTCCTGCTTGCCACCTGTGCATAGAGAAAATCTCCCTGTTCCAGAGAGATGAGCAACGTGGAAAGGAAATGCTGGTCTGGATTTCTCTGAGGAATGGACTTCAGGCCAGGCTATATTTCCAAGGACAGATACAGTAATTCCCAAATAGGAATGCCTGTTGACAATCACTTGATCGAAAAAAGGGTGGAAAGTATAATTGTGTTTTTCTTTTTTTCAAATTCCTTTCCCGTTTATATCTTATTTGTTTTTGTTTGTTTTGTATGTTTTATTACAGTAAACATTTCTAATCAAAAAGGGCAGGTGGCGTCAAATGGAGAATACGGTAACTTTTTATGCAGTTTTGTGTGCACCTGTTTTATACCATCCTTTTTGCAACTGTGAAATGTTTCTTTGGAAGGTTTATCACTTCCTTTAACCAAATATAGACTGTATCCTCTTCCTTCTAAGCCCCATTTTTCTAGGCATTGCTGTGTATGCAACTCTTTGCTTTGATCTAATGGTGACCCCCTGCAAGGGATTTGACGGAATCACATGGCATTTAGAAGATTTAAAATATCCTCCTTCAAGATCAAAGCAGGCTTACAACCCATTAGGATTCCTCCTATGTAGTTATGGTTCAGATGCAATCCTAGCAGACGCTTTCTGGTTTATCCAGGTTTCTCTATTCTATTACCGGTAATAGGACGAAACTGGCAATCATTTAGGTCTCAAGTGTTTCATGAATTTTTAGATCCCAGCAACCGGCTTAATCTTGCAAAGCTAAGTAGACTCAACCTCCACTCTTCAAGCTTCCCTCAGTTTGCAAAAGCAGGTTTTGAGGAGTTATCCTTGCCTCTCAGGATGAATAACTTGCTGGAACAGAATTCACTGATCCACAAATGATGTGTACTTGTTGCTGTTTGTGTGCACATCTTTTCCCACACCCACCTACCCCACTTCCCGAAAACAAAGCCGCTGTAGTAGCTATGAGTGCATCCCTGAAGAACAGGTTAGTTAGTGATCGATCGACCCAAAGTGAAGCTACCGATGTGGTCGGTGGTGTTGAAAAGCCACTTAGTGGGGCATACAGTACTCGATCAAAAATCTTGCAAACGGCAGTGTTTTTCAGCCTTATGACGCTAGAGGGCGCTCCATGCAATGAGTACAACCCGGTGACTAGAAAGCCGTCAATACAGTGGCGGCGTCGATGGTTGATGAATACTGACATCCAACGGGAGGGGGAGCGGCAGAGCCGAAAGGTGTTAAAACAATCGAGTACTGGATTTCTAGAGAGGCGAAGAACAGAGGAATCGCTTTTTCCGGCTGACCCTTCGGAGGACGGTGCAGTGCAGGGCGGCTCTCCTGCTCTTCCCAGGACGGCAGTAGCTGGAAGGTGAGTTGAGGACAGATGGAGGAGAGGCGGGGAGCAAACAGGGCTGTTTGGTTTCCTCCCCATTGTAGAAATAGAGAAGAAATCAGACTGAAACATGTCAGCTGTTACAGCATGTTCCTTCCCAGTGGTGCTGGTCGCTTTAAAAGTAATACCTGCGGTTTTCTGTTGGTTGGGAGATTTAAAAAGTCTCCTTCGATTTAGGGTTGACACTGATTTTTATGATCTTGTTGTTTTCTTGGAAACGGGGGATTTCATGCACAAACCTGGGGATTATATCTTTGTCAGGCAGTGATTTTATGTTGCCTGTTACATGTATATGCAGGGAGATGCATCCCTATCAAATATAATGGTTTATTCCTGAGCACATGATTAATATGTTCCTAGTACGCATGTGTACATTCTTTTCTTTTGATTCTTCCCTTTTGTCTTCTGCTTCTCCACGAAGCAACACCTCTTTTATATAGCCAGAATGTGATTTCTTATTTTTGTATCGAAATAAATATCTTATACCTTAGAATTATAATGCGGTTTATTTTGACAATGTCAGAGTTCCAGGAAAAGATTCATTTCGCCTCTGATAAGAGTAATTCTTATCTCAACAATCTTGCAGATGCTTTGAGCCCTTTTTTAATTGGTTGAAGCCCCTCATCTCTTGAAGCCCCCTCTGCCTCTAAAATGAGACTGAAAAGTTTGAGTGTAGCCACTTCTGGGACGTTGGCGGCTGAAATACACATGGGCTTTTAACATACATACGTTGGAAGTTGTGCCTGCATTTGTCTCTGTGTGCATATCTGCATAGCTAGCCTCTGTATGTCCTGATATATTTGAAAATAACAGTTTGTAATGCTAAGACTTTGTGATTTGCTGAAGTCCAGAAGAGAATTTAATGCTTATGTGAATATTTAAACTTGAATCTTGCTGGTAAGTATATTTGTTCGTGTGCCTATCTGTATGGGGGTGCAGTGGCTCAATGGTTAAAAATGCTGAGCTTTCCAGCTAAAGAGCTGACAGCTGGGGTTTGAGACTAGAGTCCATGCAACAGCGTGAGCTCCCATTACTTGCCCCAGCTTCTACCAACCTAGCAGTTTGAAAGCATGCAAATGCAAGTTCTATATGCCTTTGGTGTAAAGACATGCTAACCACATGACCACTGGAATTGTCTTTGGACAATGCTGGCTTCCTGGGCCAAGAAACAAAAGAACAGAATAATAGAGTTGGAAGGGATCTTGAAGGTCTTCTAGTCCAACCCCCTGTTCAAGCAGGAGACCCTGTGCCATTCCAGACAAGTGGCTGTCCAGTCTCTTAAAAACCTCTAGTGATGGAGCACCCACAAGTTCTGAAGGCAAGCTGTTCCACTGTTTGATTGTTCTCACAGTTAGGAAATTTCTCCTTAGTTCTAGGTTGGTTCTCTCCTTGATTAGATTTAGATTTATTTTAGATTTAGATTTATTATTAGAGTTGGAAGGGACCTTGTAGGTCATCTAGTCCAACCCCCTGCTCAAGCAGGAGTTCCTACACCATTTGAGACAGATGGCAGTCCAGTCTCTCCTTGAAGGTCGCAAGTGTTGGGCTCTCACGACCTCTGCTGGCAAGCTGTTCCACTGGTTGATCACTCTCACCATCAGAAAGTTTCTCCTCACTTCCAGGTTGAATCTCTCCTTGGTCAGCTTCCATCCGTTATTCCTTGTTTGGCTTTCTGGTGCCATAGAGAACAGCCTGACCCCCTCCTCTCTGTGGCATCCCCTCAAGTATTGGAACACTGCTATCATGTCACCCCTGGTCCTTCTCTTCACTAGACTGGCCAAGCTCAGTTCCTGCAACCGCTCTTCGTATTTTTTATTTTCCAGACCCTTTATCATCCTGGTTGTTCTCTTCTGCACTTTCTCTAGAGTTTCAATGTCTTTTTTGTAGTATGGTGACCAAAACTGGATGCAGTACTCTAGGTGTGGTCTGACCAAGGCTTTATAGAGTGGTACAAGTACCTCTCTGGTCCTTGATTGTATCCCTCTATTTATGCAGCTCAGGACTGCGTTGGCCTTTTTGGCTGCTGCTGCACACTGCTGGCTCATATTTAGTTGGCTGTCTACCAGGACTCCGAGATCCCTTTCGCAATCGCTGCTATTGAGTGTGGTTTCGCCCAGTTTGTATGTGTATTTTTGATTCTTCTTGCCTAGGTGCAGAATTTTACTTTTCTCTGTGTTATTTTTCATTTTATTGGTTTGGGCCCAGTGTTCGAGATTAGTTTCCATCCATACCTTCTTGTCCTGCCTTCTGGTGTTTTGGAAAATAAGTTGACCCCCTCTTCTTTGTGGCAGCCCCTCAAATACTGGAATACTGCTATCATGTCATTCCTAGTCCTTCTTTTCTCTAGATTACACAAACCCAATTACTACAATCATTCTTCATGTGTTTTAGCCTCCTAATAATCTTTGTTGTTGTTTTCTGCACTCTTTCCATATGGTTTTTCTAATATGGCGACCAAAGCTGGATCCAGTATTCGAAGTGTGGTCTTACTAAGGATTTATAAAGCGGTATTAATACTTCACATGATCTTGATTCTCTCCTATTCTCTCCTCTGCTAATGCAACCTAAGATTGCATTGGCTTTTTTGTCTGCTGCCACGTACTGCTGGCCCATATTTAAATGATTGTCCACTAGGACTTCAAGATCCCTGTCATGGTTACTGCTATTGAGTCAGGTTTCATCTTATCTCTACCTGTACTATTGGTTTTTATTACCTAAGTTTAAAACCTTAGTTTTGTCTACATTGAATTTCATTTTGTTAGATAGGGCACAGTGTTCAAGTCTGTCGAGATCTATCTGGATCTTGAGCCTATCTTCTGGGGTGTTGGCTATTCCTGCCAGTTTAGTGTCATCTGCAAATCTGATGAGTTCCCCTGATCTAAACCATTTCTGAAGATGTTGATGAGTACTCGGCCTAAAATGGAAACTTTAGGTATCCCACTTACTTACTTACTTCCATGTAGATGCAGTTTCTTTAAGGACTACACATTGAGTGCAATCTGTCAGCCAGTTACAAATATATCTGGTGGTGATGCTGTCTATCCCACATTTTTTAAGCTTATCAATAAGTAGGTTGTGGTCTATTTTATCAAATACCTTATTGAAATGCAAATATACTATGTCCACTGAGTTCAGTGATGGTTATGGCACAAGAAGAAGCTGTGCTTTCTACTACCCGTTACTTTCTTGCCATCTTCTCTCATTAGTGGACCAATTGTTTCTTTGACATTTTCTTATTTTTTTATATGTTGAAAGAAAAATTTAAAATTATTTTTGACATTTGCTGCAAGGCTTATTTCATTCTGAGCTTTAGCTTTTCTGACTTCATCTTTGCAAGTTCAGGCTATTTGTTTGCATTCTGCCTTAATTATATATCCCTCTTTCCATTTTTTTATACTTTTGTTTTTCAATTTATCAGATAGTTTTTTGTGTAACCATGCTGGTTTCATCTTGGATTTCTTGTTTGTCTTTTTCAGTGGTATTGAGGTGGACTGGGCTTTTATAACCATATTTCTGAGTTTCACAACCTTGTTGAGTTGTTTTCTCCTTTAAGATTTTCATCCATGGAATCCTTCCCAAGCTCTCTCAGTTTGTTAAAATCAGTCCCTTTGAAATTTAAGACACTGATTTGATTATGTTCTATTGTTTGTGTTTGAATTATATTGAATTCCAATATGACATGGTCACTCTCCTCTCAAAGTTGCGGCAACTTCAACACCCTCTATCACTTATTCTATGTTAGTAAGAATTAGGTCCAGTCTAGCTGTTCCTCTAGTTCCCTCCTCTACCTTTTGGATGACAAAGTTGTCAGCCAGATTGGTCAGGAACCTGTTCAATCTCCCACGTGATGCAGAGTTTGTCACCCAGTTGATGTCAGGCTAGTTGAAGTCCCCGATTACTGCTGTGGTGTGTTTCCAACATCCATTTGTTAACTGGTTAGCAAGAAGTTCACCTATTTCTTTTGGTTGGTTGGCCTGTACTATACACCTAAGACAATGGAGATGAGCACTATGCACTAGAGTCAGAAATGACTGACAGGGAAATATTTAGGTATGGCTAATCTGTATAATCTGTCTTCAGCATTTTCTGATATATTTGAAAAATAACACTTTGTAATGCTAAGAGTTTGTGATTTACTGAAGTCCAGAAGGTAATTTAATGTTTGTGTGGATATTTGAACTTGAATCTCACTAGTCTTCTATGGGTCAAATATATAATAATAATTTATTGTCATTGTACGTATATACACAGTACATCCATACAACGAAATTCACATAACACTTCAAGACCAGTCCCAACACACAACCATAGTTAATGTTAGAGGTTAAAAGTAGCATTTTGGTATGTTTGCTTTTTAATTATAATGCATGCTTTTCTCTCTTGCTGTTTTCACATTTTCTGCAGCGACTTTATAAAAAACCCACTAAACTGAGGGTTTATGTCCATTTTATAGAAAAAGAGGATGCCAGGAAGAGAATTCCAGCCAAGTGAGAATCACAAGCAGCCTTAAAAAAAAAAAGCAAATGAAACCAGCAATGAAAGTCTTTCCCGTCTCCTCCAGAAAACTAAAAAATTCCTCTTCCTCAGGAAAGTGACAGACAAAAGAGAGAATAACAGGAAGAGAATTTTGAGCTGGAAAAAACTGTTTATGTGGAACTCAAGGAAACACTACAGAAAAAGGTCAAAGAGGATAATTTGCAAATTCAGAAAAACGGAAATAATCTGGAAATCAGTGGGGAGGAAGAGGTCACTTGTATAATCACATTGGACAGGCAGTCATGTAAGCATTGCCCTGTGAAGAAAGAATACCTTGAATGAAAGCAACATCCAAGAAGGGATCCAAAATATTTTTGACATTGAGAATCCAGAAATACCATTGGTGGAAAAGCTCCATAGATGTGCATATTGTGGGAAATGCACAGATTGCAGATCACACCTGATTATACACAAGAGGAACCGCACTGAAGAAAAGCCCATGCTCTGTCCTCAACGTGGCACAAGTTTTAGGAAACTGCTACCCTAGTGATACAAAAAAGGCCTGAAATGGGGGAGAAATCATTTGCTTGTTCTGATTGTGGGAAAACTTTTAGTCGGAATTCTCACCTGGTGAGACACCAGAGGATTCACACAGGGGAGGAGTCATTTACTTGTTCTGATTGTGGGAAAACTTTTAGTCGGAATTCTAACCTGGTGAGACACCAGAGGATTCACACAGGGGAGAAGTCATTTACTTGTTCTGATTGTGGGAAAACTTTTAGTCGGAATTCTAACCTGGTGACACACCAGAGGACACACACAGGAGAAAAACCCTATGAGTGTCCAGATTGTGGGAAAGGCTTCAGTCAGAATTCCCACCTGGTGACACACCAGAGGATTCACACAGGGGAGAAACCATATCAGTGTTGGGATTGTGGGAAAAGTTTCAGTCGGAATTCCCACCTGGTGATACACCAGAAGACTCACACAAGGCAGAAAGTGTACAAGTGTCCAGATTGTGGGAAAGGTTTCAGTCACAATTCCAACTTGGTGATACACCAGAGGACTCATACAGGAGAGAAACCATATAAGTGCCTCAATTGTGGGAAAACTTTCAGTCGTAATACTAACCTTGTGAATCACTTGAGGACTCACATAGGAGAGAAAGTTTATGAGCGTCCAGATTCTGGAAAAAGTTTCAGTCATAATTCCATCCTGAGGACTCACACAGGGGAGAAAGTGTATGAATGTCCAGATTGTGGGAAAGGTTTCACTCATAATTCCATCCTGATAATACATCAGAGGACTCACACAGGGGATAAACCATATGAGTGTCCAGATTGTGGGAAATGTTTCAGTCAGAATTCTGCCCTTGCAATACACCAGAGGATTCACACACGGGAAAAACCCTATGAATGTCCAGATTGTGGGAAAGGTTTTAGTCATAATTCCAATCTTGTGAAACACCAAAGGACTCACAGAGGGGAGAAACCATATGAGTGTCCATATTGTGGGAAAGGTTTCAGTCAAAATTCCAACCTGAGGATACACCAGAGAACTCACACAGGAGAAAAACCGTATGAGTGTTCCGATTGTGGGAAAGGTTTCAGTCAGAATTCCAACCTTGTTAAACACCTGAGGACTCATAATCAGGAGAAACGGTACGAGTGTCCAGATTGTGGGAAATGTTTCTTTCGTAATTCCAACCTGATAATACACCAGAGGGTTCACACAGGAGAAAAACCCTATGAATGTCCAGATTGTGGAAAAAGTTTCAGTAATAATTCCAACCTTGTGAAACACCAGAGGACTCACACTGGGGAGAAGCCCTATGCATGTCCAGATTGTGGGAAAAGTTTCAATCAGAATTCTAACCTGATGATACACCAGAGGACTCACACAGGGGAGAAACCGTATAAGTGCCTGGACTGTGGAAAATGTTTTAGTTGGTATTCTGGACTGGTGATACACCAGAGGAGTCACACAGGGGAGAAGCCATATGAGTGTCCTGATTGTGGGAAAGATTTCAGTACCAGGACTAACCTTATAAATCATGTAGGTTTACACATAGGTGAGAAACCTTTCAAGTGCCCAGAGTGTGGAAAGTGCTTCTCACAAACCTCCTACCTTATTAAACACAAAAAAATCCACATGACCGAGAAAATTATGAATAAAGAGAAGGCTTGAATTTCTTTTCTGATCTGCCTTTGCAAGTTCACCTGAGAAATTAAGTATTTAATTTCTGGCCTGATTGTGTTTAGCCAAATATGTCTCAGTATTAGGCATGAAGGGGGAGAGAAAAGAAATGAAAATGGATAATGTTAGCTTGATCAAGGTTAACTACTTGTGTGTTGCTATCAGGAAAAGGTAGTGGATATTTCCTTTTGCAAAAATAGCATAATTGCTGCCAAAATGCTTTTTGGAATGTTTTTGCATATTGAACAGCCGAGATAATAGAAAAGCAACACATAGGTTTTTTTAGAAATCTGCTTCACATCCTGAAAAATGTATATTGGAAGATAGGAACACTATGATTTACTTACCAATTGTAGCTCCGCAAATATGAAGTGACGGGAGAAGAGGAGTAAAAAGGATTCAGAGTTTCCTAACATTTTCAGAAATTTAGGGCAAGAATCCCTGTTGAGATTGTGAACAGTGAAGATCAGAATCGAGAACATTTGACGGAGGTTTGGGGCAGTGAGAAGAGCACAAAAAAATTCATATGTAAAGGTTGTTGAACTTTTCATGGAAATATTCTTGACATATTGTTGCAATATTATTTTATATGTATATTATATCCTTGTAACAAAATGCATTGTAAGTTGCCCTTTGATTCACTCTTCCACATGTGAAGATGTATTTAGCTTGTTTGCTGTAGGCTAACACACTGTTTTAGGGTCAGGCACAGAGATATGTAACATTCCTCAAAAGCTCACATCCTGACCTTGGTCAGCCTATGTGCAAAGAGCCCAGCACAGCCCTCCCCGTATCTGGAAATTAACAGCTCCAACGGACATTGGAATGCGAGCTGTGCCTGGCAAATGCCAGTTAATGAGCATGCATCCATCATCCCCCCTCCTTACCTGTCTCCCACCCTTTCCCCCCTGTATGGGGTTGAGTTTCAGCCATGCTGTAACATTATCATTGGACTAAGTTTACCATGTGTGTTTTGATGTAATCATGTCCATCTTTCCTTTGTTTGAACCTAATAAAAGAACGTACCCGACTCTCACATGGGGCCGTTCATCCCAAGGAAAAACTGTCCGGTGTCTTTCCTTCTATTTGGTTAAACTCATGGACGGCCCACAAGGAGCGCAATCTCGCAACATATTATAGAGAAAAAGGATTATGATTTTTGAGTGTAGGATCTTCAACAACTCCTGTGATCTCCTTTGCTTGGACGGGCCTCTTGTTACCTTTTGAAGGCTGAAGGGTGACAGCACTGCCAAGATGCTAAACATTTTGCTCAGTTTGGAAGACACCAAAAAATTTAAAGTGTGTTCATTTCAGTAATTCAATTCTGGTTATAACACAATGTCCCTGTGACTCTGGACACACAGAAAACAACAGAGCACATGTTTCTCCCGTGGCTGTATTACACAGACGTTTCTACCAGGCTTATCTCTCCAGTATTGCATAAAAACTCAGGGCGCACATGGCAGTTGTACAGTTCCTTGGTTTCAAATAGTAGTCCTGTTACTACATACTGCACAGGTAGTCCTCAACTTATGACCACAATCGAGCCCAAAATTTATGTTGCCAAGTGAGAAATGTGTTAAATGAATTTTGTCCCATTTTACGAGTTTTCTTGCCATATTTGTTAAGTGAATCACTGCAGTAGTTAAATTAATAACCCGGTTGTTAAGTGAATGTTTTCTCCATTGACTTTGCTTGTCAGAAGGTTGCAAAAGGTGATCACATGACCCCAGGACACTGCAACCGTCATAAATATGAGACAGTTGTCAAGCGTCTGAATGTAAATCACATGACCATGGAGACACTGCAATGGTCATAACGGAAAAACAGCCATAAATCACTTTTTTCAATGCGGTTGTAACTTTGAATGGTCACTAAGTAAACTGTTGTACGTCAAGGATTACGTCTGTGTAATGTTGCCACATTTCTGCAGACCAGTATTTAGGATTAGTCAGATGATGGATGACCTGTGCCATAAAGTAGTCTTGAGCCTCCATTTCATCCCACAATTTGCTCTGTAGAGTGATAGATTTATACTATCATACTAAACTAGTATACTTAGACATACTAAACTTCATGCAGCCTCCAGGCAACTTAAGCCTTTCTTTCCGCTTAGTTCCTGTCAGGGTACTGCATAGCAGGTGTCCAAATGAAGTCAGAGACGTTGACATGAACGTTTAGTTCTACATATAAATATATTTTACAACTGTATATACAGCAAACTAGATTGTCAAGCAAACAGGAGCATCATGAGGTAAATCACAGAATAGCATACAAAGCCCACAGAAGAAAAAGGTGGGAAAACAGGGAAACTCCCCCTGCACATCAACCAATCACAGTGCAGATTGCCTCACGCAGGAGCCACCAATCAACCACAACTGTGTGTTCTGGTTCACTGCACAGCCCCACTCCTCCAGCTACTAACTACATTTAAATACTTTTAACAGTTCCATTTAGACTCCTGTTTTTATATATACTTTTGTCTTTCATGACTTTGGTTTTTTAGCATAATTACTGTTATTACACTTTGATGTCCTACTTTTTAGCTGATTATACCCCACATTCATTTTGCTGGTCACTGACTGTAATAAAGATTTTAAATCTTAAAATAATCAAATTCTATTTAATTCACGCCAGAGTGTATTTAATTCTCTTTATTAACATTGTTGGACAGATCTGTTGTCAGATTTTATCATGCTTATGCTTTGAAAATCCTTGAAATAGCTCAAAAGCCTCTGGATATTTGAGAGGACGATTCCATGATACAACCTCTACAATATTCAGATGTCTTTGGGAAACAAAATGGGACATTAGCACAGAGGCAATGGAGGCGAAGAAGTTGGAAGTGTTTGTGGCTTACTGGCTACTGCAAGAATTCCTTGCGAAGACTGTGTTTCTTTCGATTCTGTAAAGGATCCAATTTCATTTACTTTTGCGACGTGTCTCATAGATACAACCAAAATACCAGGTGGCAAGAAAGAGGAGCAATGGGTATGAGCATGGGGAGAGGAATAACAATTTATGCCATGCTTAAGAATTAAGTGTAGAGAAAGAAAAAAAAGAACAGTAATTGAATTCCATTAGACAAACATTCAACACAGACACAATGAAACTGATACATAGGAAATAGTGGAATTCTCTACAAATAACTCCTTTACAGCAGAACAAATAGATTAATTAAACCCCATAAAACCTACAATCACTGTTTATCATCTGTCCATCTCTCTCTCTCTCTCTCTCTATCTCTCCATCCATCCATTTCATCTATCTATCATAAAATGAAATAAAATTATGCAATGGGCAATCCAGAGGAGCTGGCTGATTCCCAGGGCCAGACCAGAAAACACCACTCCATTCCAGTCCTGCCATAGACATAAAACCATCTGGGCATACCTGGCCAGTGACAGTCCCTCTCTCAGGTCTAGGAAACAGGAAACGGGGAGACCACTTGGAAAATCCTTGCCAAGGAAACTGCAAAGAAACCAGACCAGGTAATTGCCAGGTGTGAAGTCTATTTTGAAGGCACCTAAAACAAACTTTGGAAGTAAGGTTCAAGGACAGGAGATTAAAACTGCAAAGAAGTTCCAGTTCATTGTTAGGTCAGGTGTGAAGGTAGCTTCCAGGAACTATGGACAGCAGTGGGTTGCTCCGGGTTCGGCCGGTTCTGCGAACCGGTGGCGGCGGTGGCGGCGGTGGCGGGAGGCTCCGCCCACCCACCTGGGCAGAAGCGTTGCGCGTGCGAATCAGCAACACAATTTAGAACCCACCACTGGTTATGGAATACTGGAATGCCAATTGAGAGGCCAAAATGATGTCCCTGAAGATAGACAGGCGGGTAGGGGAGATTGAAATGAACCTCCTTCCTGGTCCTAAGACGTGCTTTATGCTATGAAATACTATGCCACCTTGAGTTCCGGAAGGAAAAAACCATCAAGATAAGTTGGGGTTGTTTCATTCAGATTCCTGCATCCAACAGAGATTAGAGCCAATAGCTAAACTGGGGTCTTCTGAATCTAGTTAGGCCAGCAACTCCATTGTCTCCCCGCCCCCAAACGATGTTTTCCCTTGGTTTAGTTCTTGCTTCAGTTGCAGTTGGTATGAGCGCATCGATGTCGCGTATAATAAACAAAAATCTTGCAAACGACAGAATACTGTAATTCAAGCCTCGTGTCGCTAGATGGCGCGCACTCTATTAAATGAGTAACACCCGGCGACTAGAAAGCGGGTCAATAGAGTAGAGCGGCATCGATGGTGGCTGAGTACCCACATCCAACGGGAGGGGGAGCGACGGGTTGAAACAATAGAGTACTGGATTTCTAGAGAGGATGGGGAAGAGAGGGGAAGGACAGAGGGATCTCCTCTTCCGGCTGACCCATCGGAGGACTGTGGCGTGGAGGGCGCCTCTCCTGCTCTTCCCAGGACTTCAGCAGCTGGAAGGTGAGTTGGGGACAGGTCGGAGGAGAAGCCGGTGCAAGGTGGGCTGTTTGGTTTCCTCCACGATGCAGAAGCAGAGAAGAAACCAGGCTGAAACATGTCAGGTGCTGCTGCATGTTCCTTCCCTCCCCAAATTTGGTTCCTGTAGTGCTGGTCGTTATAAAAGTGATGCCTGAAATTTTCTGCTTGTTGGGGGATTTTAAAAAAGTCTCCTTCAGTTTAAAGTGGACTCTGACTTTATGATTTTCTTGGAAACTGGGGAGTTTCATGCACAAAAGCGGGGATTATATCTTGCAGATGCTTTGGGTACCATGCATCAATTGAAGCCCCTCATCTAGTGAAGCTCTCCCATCCTCTCAAATTAGACCCAAGTATTTAAGCCTCCCCACTTCTCAGACATTTTTGAAGCTGAAATACACATGGACTTTTGCCAGACATATAGTCATAGGGTTAGCTATCTATATTTGTTCCTATGTGCGTATCTGTGTAATCTAGCCTTGACATTTCCTGATATATTTGAAAATAACCAATTTGTTATTGAAGAATTTTGATTTAACTGAAGTCCAGAAGAGAATGTAATGCTTTTGTGGATATTCAAACTCTCACTAGTCTTTTATATGTCAAATGAATCATAATTAAGGTTAGAAGTTAATTTAGCATTTTGGCATGTTTGCTTTTTCATTACTGTTGTTAGTTGCGAAGTCGTGTCTGACCCATCGCGACCCCATGGACAACTTTCCTCCAGGCCTTCCTGTCCTCTACCATCCTCTGGAGTCCATTTAATCTCATGCCTACTGCTTCAGTGACTCCATCCAGCCACCTCATTCTCTGTCCTCCCCTTCTTCTTTTGCCCTCAATCTTTCCCATCTTTAGGCTCTTCTCCAGTGAATCCTTCCTTCCAGTGGTGGGATTCACATTTTTTAACAACCGGTTCTGTGGATGTGGCTTATTCCGGGGCGTGGCTTGGTGATCATGTGATTGGGTGGGCATGGCTAGCTGGTCATGTGACCGGGTGGGTGCATAGTGTCTACTCAGAGGGCTGAAAAAAGTGAATTACGACTGGTCCTCGCACTTATGACTGGTCTCACACTTATGTCCATCCTAATATTTATGCCCGTTGCAGCATTCGTAACAATCGTGTCACTCATTTCACAACTGCGGTGCTTCTCTTCACCACGGTGACAAGATAGAGCACAAAATGTAAAATGTGAGGACAGTCGTAAGTGTGAGGACCGGTTAAAAATCACTTTTTCAGCCCTCTGAGTAGTCCCTATGTGCACCCGGCGTGGCCAGGCGGTCTTGTGACTGGATGGGCGTGGCCAGCTCGACATCAGTCATGTCGAGGGGCACTTCTCCTTGCCTGACCTCCTGTGACCGTGGGAATGCTGCAACAGTCATAAGTGTGAAAAACAATCATAAGTCACTTTTTTCAGTGCCATTGTAACTTTGAATGGTCACTAAATGAACTGTTGTAAGTCAGGGATTGCCTGTACAAAAATACAAAAAGCTGCTTTGCTTTCAAAAAGCTGCCCTAAATAGATTTCTAATCATTAGATTAGAAATACTTGCAAGCTGGAGTTAGAAATCAGGCAGGGTGCCAGAGCACCTTGAGGAATTAAAATAGTTAAAATGCAATGATAACTATCAGCAGCCAACTCTTGCTCATAAAGTGAAACCCTTTAGCAGAGAGGTCGTTTTAGCTCTCCAGAAAGAGCACACCCAGGAGAAGCAATCCTTAGATCCATTTGCACCACTTAAAGATACCACCTGGTCTCACTCACGTCATCAGATATCCTAAAGAAATCATCCAGATTTAAGGAAAGATCACATGCCCCCCAGAAAGACAGTAAAAAAATCAAAGCCAAGCTTGCATCCTGCCTCTCAGAAGTACACACCAAAAGGACAGTGCCAAGAACCACTAAAACGGTGAAGGAAGACCCCCCTCCCCAGATAGAAAAAGCTCTTGAGATAAGCCTAACTAGAATGAAGCAAAGGAGCAAACACAGTAGCTGTTGCTTGTTAAACCTATTACCAGAACAAATAGGCACAGGAACTAGTCAGATTTCTGGAGCTGCTTCTTTTCAAGAACAGAGATTAATATTTTTCCTTCCAAACAAAGCTGAATAGGGAAAATTATCCCATCAATAAACACAGGATTAAACATCACCAAGCACAGAATTAAACTTCACCAAAAACTAGTTTTAGACCAAAAGTCAGAAAGGGTGTGTAAACTCATGTTTGAATGTCAATCTTTCTAGCTAGCCAAGAAGCCTTGCTGAATGTCACTCATCTTGGTTCCTTGTCATTAAAAGCTTCTTTCTGGCAGCTCTGTGTTGGAAGAACTCCAAAAGGGGAGTATTTCCTCCTAACAGCAGTGTAAAAAGCTTAAAACAACCCTTCCCCTCTAAGAAAGTGAAGCAAAGAAAAAAAAAGTACCAGCAAAGAGACAAAAAACTCTGGAGACAGTAAGTCTAGGTCAGGGGTTAGCAACCTCCCTCTCTCTCTCCTTCTAGAATAGCAAATGGGGGTGTGGAAGAGAAACCTTGAATTCCATTCCACTCCATTCCATCCTATTCCCATTCCCATTTCCATTCCCATTCCCATTCCATTCTATTGCTATTACTATTGCTATTGCTATTCTATCCCATCCCATCCAATCCCATCCCATCCCTTCCTATTCTTATTCCTATTCCCAATCCATTCTCTCCTATTTCCATTCCATTCTGCGTTCAAAGACTTTTACCTGTTATATATCAAACGAAAGAAAAGTGTGCTAGATGAGGAAATGAGGGTGGGGAAGAGAAACCAGGACAGGGAATACTTGATGGATACAGGGATGAGACTGGCTCCTGGGGCATCTTTTGCAGGATCCCCTTCAATCCTGGCAGTGCCCTGGGATACCTCGCTGAATTCCATTCCATTCCATGCCATTGCATTCCATCCTAGTCCCATTCCCATTCCCACCTATTGCTATTGCTATTCCCATTCCATCCCACCCCATCCTATGCCATGCCTATTCCCATTCCCATCCCCATTCCATTCTCTCCTATTTCCATTCCATTCCATTCTATTTTCATCACGGCAGTCTCAATTTGCTTTTGGAATCTCGGGCAAGGGCTCCGCGCATCTGGCAGGCAGATCGGACCGGGCACGCATCGGAGCAGGTCTGGTGAGGAACCGCCAGAAGCACTTTCACGGGGGAAAAAGGGGAGGCGCGGAGGGGACATTTTTGCGACCTTACCTTCCAATTCCAGCCACGGGAATTGCCAAGGGAAGGCCAGCACTCAGCCAAAGGGTGGGGGTCGGTGGGTGGGTGGGGCAATGTGGGCGGGGCAGCCTCATGATCCCGCGCGGGCCGGATTAATGGCTTCAGTGGGACATATCCGGCCCGCGGGCTGTAGTTTGAGGACCGCTGCCCTATACCATTTCAGACAGATGGCAGTCCAATCTCTCTTTGAAAGTCTCAAGTGTTGGGGCTCTCACAACCTCTGCTGGCAAGCTGTTCCACTGGTTGATCGCTCTCACCATCAGAAACTTTCTCCTCACTTCCAGGTTGAATCTCTCCTTGGTCAGCTTCCATCCATTATTCCTTGTCTGGCCTTCTGGTGCCTTGGAAAACAGCCTGATCCCCTCCTCTCTTTGGCAGCCCCTCAAGTATTGGAATACTGTTTATCATGTCACCCTGGTCCTTCGCTTCGCCAGACTGGCCAATGTGATTCAGTTCATAGCTGAGTGGCCTAGTGCTTTCCCCTACTTTCTTCAATTTAAGCCTAAATTTTGCCACGAGAAGCTCATGATCTGAGCCACAGTCAGCTCCTGCTGTTGTTTTTATTGACTGTATAGAGCTTCTCCATCTTTGGCTGCAGAACACATAGTCAGTCTGATTTTTGTGTTTATCGTCTGGTGATGTCCATCTGTAGAATCATTTCTTGGGTTGTTGGGAAAGAGTGTTTGCTATGACCTCATTATTTTCATTATAATGCATGTTTTTTCTTTTATGTTTTCACATCTTCTGCAGCCATTTTATAAACGTTTTATGTCAATCTTGTAGACCGAAAAGTTGCTAGGAAGAGAATTCCGGACAAGTGAGAATCCCAAGCAGCATTAAAAGGAAAGGAAATCCAGCCAGCAATGAAAGTGTTTTTTGCCGTCTCCAGAAAACTACAAAAGACTTCTCCTTCTGCAGGCAGGTGACGGACAAAAGAGAGAATATGAAGAGAGTTTTCAGTTGGAAAAAAATGAATATTTAGAACTTAAGGAAACACTCCAGAAAAAGATCAAAGAGGATTGTTTTCAAATTCAGAAAAAGGAGAGATAATCTGGAAATCAGTGCAGGAGGAAGTGGTCATTTGATAGTCACATAGGATAGGCAGGCATTCAAACTTCACCCTGTGAAGCAAGTAAGAATAGCTTGAATGAAAACAGTATCCAAGAAGGGATCCAAAATATTTTTCATCTTGAGAATCCAAAAATATCCTTGGTGGAAAAATCCCACAATATGCATATTGTAGGGAAAAGCAGATTGCAGAGCACAGCCGATAATGCATGAGAGGATACAATGGAGCAAAGCCCACCCACTGCCCATTTCCTAGCTTTAGGAAATGTGATACACAAGAGGACTCACGTGGGGGAGAAACCATACGAGTGTCCAGACTATGGCCAAAGTTTCAGTCAAAATTCCAGCCTGGTAATACATCAGAGAACACACACAGGAGAAAGACCATATGAGTGTTCAGAGTGTGGGAAAAGTTTCATTCAGAATTCCCACCTAGTGATGCATAAGAGGACTCACACAGGAGAGAAACCATTTGAGTGCCCAGTCTGTGGCAAAAGTTTCAGTCATAATTCCAGTCTGGTGACACACCAGAGGAGTCACACAGGAGAGAAACCATATGAATGTCCAGATTGTGGGAAAAGTTATATTTACAATTCTGACCTGGTAATACATCAGAGAACACACACAGGAGAAAGACCATATGAGTGTTCAGAGTGTGGAAAAAGTTTCATTCAGAATTCCGACCTAGTGATTCATAAGAGGACTCACACAGGGGAGAAACTGTATGAGTGTCCTGATTGTGGGAAATGTTTTTGTTGGAATTATGCGCTGGTATTACATCAGAGGACTCACACAGGAGAAAAACCATATGAGTGTCCAGATTGTGGGAAATGTTTCAGTCTGAGTTCTCGCCTGGTGAGACACCAGATGACTCACACAGGGGAGAAACCGTATGAATGTCCTGATTGTGGGAAATGTTTTAGTCAGAATTATGCGATGGTATTACACCAGAGGACTCATACTGGGGAGAAACCCTTTGAGTGTCCTGATTGTGGGAAAGGTTTCAGTGATAATTCCGAGCTCGTGATACACCAAAGGACTCACACAGGGGAGAAACCATATGAGTGTCCAGATTGTGGGAAATGTTTCATTCGGAGTTCCCACCTGGTGAGACACCAGAGGACTCACACAGGGGAGAAACCACATGAGTGTCCAGATTGTGGGAAATGTTTCAGTCGGAATTCTCACCTGGTGAGACACCAGAGGACTCACACAGGGGAGAAACCGTATGAATGTCCTGATTGTGGGAAAGGTTTTATTCAGAATTCCAACCTAGTGATACATCAGAGGACTCATACTGGGGAGAAACCATATGAGTGTCCAGATTGTGGGAAAAGTTTCAGTCAGACTTCTGACCTGGTAGTACATCAAAGAACACACACAGGAGAAAGACCATATGAGTGTCCAGACTGTGGCAGA
Source organism: Diadophis punctatus similis (assembly GCA_023053685.1). Taxonomy (NCBI): domain Eukaryota; kingdom Metazoa; phylum Chordata; class Lepidosauria; order Squamata; family Dipsadidae; genus Diadophis; species Diadophis punctatus. Next base: position 253,806,638 of record JALIGW010000002.1, read on the forward strand.
AGTTTCACTCATAATTCCAGTCTGGTGATACACCAGAGCACTCATACTGGGGAGAAACCTTATGATTGTCCGGATTGTGGGAAACGTTGCAGTCAGAATTCTAACCTTGTGGTACACCAGAGGACTCACACAGGGGAGAAACCATATGAGTGTCCAGATTGTGGGAAAGGTTTCAGTACTAGAGATAAACTTATAAATCATGTAGGTTTACACATAGGTGAGAAACCTTTCAAGTGCCAAGAGTGCGGACGGTGCTTCTCGCAAACTTCCTACCTTGTTAAACATAAGAAAATCCACATGACCCAAAAGATCAAGAGTAAAGAGAAAGTTTGAATTTCTTTTCTGGTCTGCCTTTGCAAGTGAGAAATTAAGTATTTAATTTCTGGCCTGATTCTGTTTAGCCAAACCTGTCTCAGTATTAGGCATGAAGGGGGAGAGAAAAGAAACGAAAATGGATAATGTTAGCTTGATCAAGGTTAACTACTTGTGTGTTGCTATCAGGAAAAGGTAGTGGATATTTCCTTTTGCAAAAATAGCATAATTGCTGCCAAAAGGCACTTTGGAATGTTTTTTGCACATTGAACAACATAAATAATAGAAAAGCAACACATAGGTTTTTTGGAAATCTGCTTCACATCCTGAAAAAAATATATTGGAAGATAGGAACACTATGATTTACTTAACCAATTTTAGCTCCGCAAATACGAGGTGATGGGAGAAGAGAAGTTAAGAGGGTTCAGAGTTTATCTTTCCTAACATTTTCGGAAATTCAGGACAAGAATAATCCCTGTTCAGATTGTGAACATTGAAGCACAGAATCGAAAACATTTGACGGACGTTTGGGGCAGTGAGAAGAGCACAAAAATTCACATGTAAAGTTTGTTGAACTTGATATGCAAATAACTGTGTCAATATTATAGAGAAAGTGGGGTGGTGGTTTTTTAGCATAGGATCTTCAAGTTTATGAGCAACTCCTGCTGTGATCTCCTTTTCTTGAACATGCCTCTTGTTACCTTTTGAAGGTTGATGTTGTGATAGGACTGTCAAGATGCTAAACATTTTGCTGAATTTGGAAGATATCAAAGAATTTACTTTTAGATTACATTAGATTAACAAGAGTTGGAAGGACCTTGTAGGTCATCTAGTCCAACCACCCTCCCAAGCAGGAGACCCTACACCATTTTTGACAAATGGCAGTCCAATCTCTTCTTGAAAGTCTCCAGTGATGGAGCTCTCACAACTTACAAAGACAAGCTGTTCCACCGGTTGATTGCTCTCACTGTCAGAAAATGTCTCCTTATTTCCAGATTGAATGTCTCCTTGTTCAGTTTCCATCTATTATTCCTTGTCTGGCGTTCAGGTCCTTTGGAAAATAGCTTGACCCCCCTCCTCTCTATGGCAGATCCTCAAATATTGGAACACTGCTATCATGTCTCCCCTGGTCCTTCTCTTCACTAGACTAGCCATGCCCAGTTCCTGTAACTGTTCTTCATATGTTTTCGTCTCCAGTCCCCTGATCATCCTCGTTGCTTTCCTCTGCACTTTTTCTAAAGTCTCAACATCTTTTTTATAGTGTGGTGAGCAAAACTGGACGCAGTATTCTAGGTGTGTTCATTTCAGTAATTCAATTCATGTTATAACACAATGTTCCTGTGACTCTGGACACACAGAAAGAGCAGAGCACATGTTTCTCCAATGGCTGTATTACAGATGTTTATACCAGGCTTCTCTCTCCAGTACTGCATAAAAACTCAGGGCACACAGGACAGTTCTACAGTTTCTTCCTGCTTTCAGATAGTAGCACTGTTACTACATACTGTGCAAGTAGTCCTCAACTTACGACCACAATTGAGCCCAAAATTTAGTAGCCCACAAATTTACTAAGTGAGAAATTTGTTAAGTGAGTTTTGCACCATTTTATGACTTTTCTTTCCATATTTGGTAAGTGAATCACTGCAGTTGTTAAATTAGTAACCCGGTTGTTAAATGAATCTGGTTTCTCCATTGACTTTTGTTGTCAGAAATTTGCAAAGGTGATGACATAACCCCAAGATACTGCAACCGTCATAAATGTGAGATGGTTGTCAAGCATCTGAATGCAAATCACATGACCATGGGGATGCTGCAGTGGTCATAACTGGAAAATGGTCATAAGTCACTTTACAGTGTTTACTGTTGTAATTTTGAATGGTCACAGTAAACAGGAGCATCATGAGGTAAATCACAGAACAGCACAGAAAACCCACAGAAGAAAAAGGCGGGAAAACAGGGAAACTTCCCCTCCACACTCACAGCAACCAATTGCAGCGCAGATTGCCTCACGCAGGAGCCACCAATCAACCACAACTCTTGTGTTCTGGCTCACTGCACAGCCCCACTCCTCCAGCTACTACATTTAAATACTTGTAACAGTTTCATTTAGTTTTCTGTTTTTATATATACTGTCTTTTATGTCTTTGCTTTTTAGTATACTGTAATTATTATTATTACACTTTGATGTCTGTAACTGAATACACCCCACGTTCATTATGCTAGTCTTTGTAATAAAGATTTTAAACCTTAAAATAATCAAATTCTATTTAATTCATGTCTGAGTGTATTTAATTCTCACACACTGAAACTGATAGAAAGAAATAGTGGAATTCCCAACAAATAACTGCTTTTCAGCAGAACAAATAGATTAATTAAACCCCATAAAACCTACAAACACTATCATTTGTCCAGCCGTACTTTATTTATCTACAATTTCCTTCTTATCCACATTTTTGCGTTGTTAAAACATTTTTTGTACAATATTTCCCTCTTCAATTTTTCATTTTCTTTTATACATATTATACATATTATTCATAAATCAATTTTATCAGTCATATTAATGTACTCTTATTTCTATGATTCCTTCTATATCCTTTCAATTTTACATTTCTTTTTTTCTCTAGCTTTTTACTCCAATATCATCTTTCAATTTATTCTCTTATCTTTTAGCCCTCTTTTCTAGCCACTCGTACCCTTTTCCCCATATTTTATAGTTTTCAGTTTATCACTTTATAATCTTTTCCCATTTCCATAATTACATTAAAGTCACCAATCAAACATGTGTGTTCATATTCCAATTCCCTTATTACGTTATGTATCTTTCTATAAAATTCCCTTTAATTGTCATTTGGGTGCGTATATTGAGACCAATAATATTTTCTTTTGTTCTGTTTATAATTTCAATCAATAAGATCCTTCCCTCCTCGTCCGTATACATTTGTTTTGATTTTAATCTTTTTTTTAATTATTATAAACTGCTATTCCTCCTTTTTTTTCTTTTGTTAAAGCTACATATAATTGACCTAATCTTGAATGCTCTAATAATTTACTTTGATGTTTCATAATATGTACCTCCTGCAAATTTGTAATATCCATATCCAATCTTTACAACTTTGTAAATACCTACTTTCTTTTGATTGGTGAATTTAACCCATTTATATTTTTATTTTATATTTATTTAATTATATTTATTAAAACCATTTTTATCTCTTCCTCCATTTCCTTATTAGACATTCTTAATCTCCTAGTATATCTTTTTTCTTTGTACTTTTTCTCTTGTTCCTTTTACTATTCGTTCTTTTTCCTGTTCTCTCCTTTCTTCTTGTTCTCCCTCTTTCTCTTCTTCTTGGCACTCCTCCTAACTCCTATTTTCAGATTCTTCCCTATACTTTTGCTCTTCTTCAATTCCAAAGTGGTGTTCAAAAAACACTCTCGCTTTGTCTAGTGTATCTATTCTAAATTTTTTCTCTTGCGAAGTAATTAAAATACCTTCTGGTATTAACCATCAAAACTGCACATTTTCCTTATTTAGCTGAGAGATTAGGAATTGATAATTCTTTCTTTGGTCTCTCACCGGTCTCGGGATTTGTTTTAAAATTATTATTTTTCTTCCTTTATATGATATCGTCTCCTCTTTCATTTTTTATATATTTCATCTCTTAATCCCTTCTTAGTAAAACGTATGTGTACTCCCCTTGGTAATTTATGCCTATGTGCATAGTTCATATATACTCATCAGTTCATCAATATCGTATATCCTGTTTATCTATTTGTAACGCCACTGCCAATATTTCTGACATAACTTCCCCTAGCTCTTCCTCTTTATCCTCCATGATGTTTTGAAACCTTAAAAAAGGACACTTATTCTATCTCCAGAAACACAATTAATTATAATAATAACAACAGAGTTGGAAGGGACCTTGGAGGTCTTCTAGTCCAACCCCCTGCCTAGGCAGGAAACCCTACACTACTTCAGACAAATGGTTATCCAGCATCTTCTTAAAAACTTCCAGTGTTGGAGCATTCACAACTTCTGGAGGCAAGCTGTTCCACGGATTAATTGTTCCAACTGTCAGGAAATATCTCCTTAGTTCTAAGTTGCTTCTCTCCTTGTTTAGTTTCCACCCATTACTTCTTTTCTACCTTCAGGTGCTTTGGAGAATAGTTTGACTTCCTCTTCTTTGTGGCAACCCCTGAGATATTGGAACACTGCTATCATGTCTCCCCTGATCCTTCTTTTCATTAAACTAGACATACCCACTTCCTGCAACTGTTCTTCATATGTTTTAGCCTCCAGTCCCCTAATCATTTTTGTTGCTCTTCTCTGCACTCTTTCCAGAGTCTCAACATCCTTTTTACATCGTGGCGACCAAAACTGAATGCAGTATTCCAAGTGTGGCCTTACCAAGGCTTTATAAAGTGGTATTAACACTTCGCGTGATTCTTGATTCTATCCCTCTGTTTATGCAGCCTAGAACTGTGTTGGCTTTTTTGGCAGCTGCTGCACACTGGTGGCTCATATTTAAATGGTTGTCCACTAGGACTCCAATATCCCTCTCACAGTTACTACTGTTGAGCAAGGTACCACATATACTGTACCTGTGCATTTTGTTTTTCTTGCCTAAATGTAGAACCTTACTTTTTTCACCATTGAATTTTCATTTTTTTTGATAGCGCCCAATGTTATAATTGGGCACTATCAAACATTATAATTGGGCGTGTTATAATTGTTCTAACTCTCTGTTAATTGTCATATATTTTGTTCCATTGACTCCATTTTTTTATCTATTTGCTCTATTTTGGTCTCCACTTTTTTGATTTTCTGCTCATTTTAAAGAATATTTTGCTGTATATTTCCTATTTTGTCGTCCATATTTTTAATGTCTCCTTTCATTTCACTTATATTACTTTTTAGCTCTTCATGGTTTTTTTTTTGTCTCCTCATGGTTATTAGCAATGGACTCTTGTGTTCTAGTCATTGCCTCCTGTATCATTTGTAGTGTGGCCTGAATACTCTGCATGTTAAATGCTGAACCGGCTTTCTCCATTCCAAGCATACTTTCTATAGAGCGTTGTTGTGTTGATGAGGATGGGATTGATGTGGGATTTTGAACAGGCTTCTTACCTAACTTAGTTATTGTTGTAGTGCTTGTCATTTTTCCTACTCTAAGTATATTATTCAAAAATGACATACAGTATCTTAACTATTAACTTTATGTCTATAATAGTCTTGTTAACACAAGTATAAATACCCATATAAATACATCTATTAATTTACTAATCTCAAAATATGTATATTATATTACAGTTCTATATTTCTTTTTCTTTTTTACTTACAATATAACATATACGATATTCTAGGAACAACTATCAGTATAAATATCTTAAATATATAAGATTAAATTCCCTTATATTTATAAATATATATCCCTTTATATAATTTATACCCTCATATTACTCAAAAATTAATATATATCCTAAAATATATATATATATATCTACCTATCAAGTTTTCAATCAAGAATAAATCAACTATATCATTATAATTCCATACATATAAATTCTATCTATTTCTTAATATAATTATCCATGACGGAACGTAAAAACAGCTCCGCTCCCCCCATTCCTGGGGAGGCTGTAAATTAGAGGTAAATGAATCTTGTTTCCCCATGGCTGCTAACTCTTAAAAGAAAATAAAACCCGAAGTATAAATTCTAATAAACACTTTTATTATAAAAGTACAAATATATTTGACTACATCGTACCGGACAGAAAAATATGTCAGCCGGACAAAGGAAAAAAAGTAAGAGAACAATGGAAGAATAATGACATGCGCAGTAGCTCATAAATCACAAGGCATAAATCACAAGACACTTGGAGATAAGACTTTTCTGGCTACCGTAGTATTCAGAGTAGAGGCTCAGCTCAGCTGGCAAATACAAAAAACGCAGTGACAATCCAGTTCTTCTGTAATATTCTGTAATACTTGTTTTACAGCTGTGTTTCGAAGTACTCTTTTCAAATTTGGATACTGTCCTCTTTGTAAACAACTTACTAGTCTATGTGGACAGATTACTTATCTAGAATCTCTAATCTGTGCTCTGCAAGCAGAAATTAGGTGCCAAATTCAGCCAATCCACTCTAATGAGCTGCCGCACTATCAGCCCCCTCTACCACAAAGATCCTGCAGCAGAAGGGCAGTATGGACAACTGTGGGATCTGGCAGGGTGAGAGCTGTGAACCATAAACACAAAGCTTTTACTGTGTCCCAGCATAACAGATATAGTGCCCTTGCTGATCTTAATAGGTTACCTTCGGGACCGTATTCTGCCTCATACTTCCCTTCGACCGGTTAGGGCCCACAGAGTGGGCCTCCTCCAGGTCCCGTCAGCCAAACAATGCCGGCTGGCGGGCCCTAGGGGGAGGGCCTTCTCTGTGGGGGCCCCCGTGCTCTGGAACCAACTTCCCCCAGAGACCCGAACCATCTCCACCCTTCTGACCTTCCGAAAAGCTGTTAAGACATGGCTCTTCCTGCAGGCGGGGGGGGGGTGGAGACTAGTTCCATCTGAGCTCTACCCTGGTATGTTTGATGGTAATTATTTTTTAACTTTTTAAATGTTTTAATTGTTTTTAACTGTGGTTTATTATTTGGTGTTCTTATACAATGCTGTATGCCACCCTGAGTCCCTCGGGAGCAGGGCGGCATAGAAGAACCAATAAATAAATAAATAAATAGGGACACTAAAGCGACAGGTCAAGGCAGGGGTGAAATGCTCCCGGTTCGGGTGGGCCGGTCAGTTGTCATAGAGCCGGTAGCGATCGCAGGGCGAGGCGTCTCCCACCCGCCCGTACACAAGCCATTTGGGTTCTTTTACCCTCTGCGCATGTGCAGAACACTTTGCGCATGCACAGAGGGTAAAGGAATCCAAAGGGCGGTGTCCGGGCGGGTGGGGGAAGCCTCGCGCTGCGATCGCTACCGGCTCTACAACGACCGACCGGCCCACCCAAACCGGGAGCATTTCACCCCTGCCTTGACCTGTCGCTTTAGTGTCCCTAGTGTCCCTAGCAACGCAATTTAGAACCCCCTACTGGCTATGGAATACTGGGATGCCAATTGAGAGGCCAAAATTATGTTCCTGAAGGGAGACAGGCGGGTAGGGGAGATTGAAATAAACCTCCTTCTTGCTCCAGGATGCGACCTAAGAAGTGCTTTATGCTATGAAATACTATGCCACCTTGAGTTCCGGAAGGAAAAAAACTAAAACATCAAGATAACTTGGGGTTGTTTCATTCAGATTCCTGCATGCAGCAGAGATTAGAGCCAATAGCTGGGGTCTTCTGAATCTAGTTAGGCCAGCAACTCCATCGTCTCTCCCCCCCCTCCCCCCCCACACACAAACGATGCTTTCCCTTGGTTTAGTTCTTGCTTCAGTTGCAGTTGGTATGAGTGCATCGATGTCGCGTATAGTAATCAAACAAAAATCTTGCAAACGACAGAAGACTGTAATTCATGCCGTGTCGCTAGATGGCGCGCGCTCTATTAAACACCCGGCGACTAGAAAGCGGGTCAATAGAGTAGAGCGGCATCGATGGTGGCTGAGTTCACTCATCCAACCGGAGGGGGAGCGACGGAGCCTGAAGGGGTTGAAACAATAGAGGAGTGGATTTCTAGAGAGGATGTGGAGAAGAGGGGAAGGACAGAGGAATCTCCTCTTCCGGCTGACCCATCGGAGGACGGTGTCGTGGAGGGCGCCTCTCCTGCTCTTCCCAGGACTTCAGCAGCTGGAAGGTGAGTTGGGGACAGGTCGGAGGAGAAGCCGGTGCAAGGTGGGCTGTTTGGTTTCCTCCACGATGCAGAAGCAGAGAAGAAACCAGGCTGAAACATGTCAGGTGCTGCTTCATGTTCCTTCCCTCCCCAGACTTTGTTCCAGTGGTGCTGGTCGTTATGAAAGTGGTCCCTGCAATTTTCTGTTTGTTGGGGGATTTAAAAAAAGTCTCCTTCAGTTTATAGTGGACTCTTTGATTTTATGGATGTGTTCTTTTCTTGGAAACTGGGGAGTTTCATGCACAAAAGCGGGGATTATATCTTGCAGATGCTTTGGGTACCATGCATCAATTGAAGCCCCTCATCTGTTGAAGCTTTCCCATCCTCTAAAATTAGACCCAAACATTTAAGTGTACCCACTTCTCAGACATTTTGGAGGCTGAAATACACATGGACTTTTACCAGACATATATTCGTAGGCGTATCTCTATTTGTCTCTAGCCTCGACATTTCCTGATATATTTGAAAATAACCAACTTGCTATTGAAAAATTTCGATTTAACTGAAGTCCAGAAGAGAATTTAATGTTTGTGTGGATATTTCAACTTAGATCTCACTAATTTTTTTATTTGTCAAGTGAATCATAATTAAGATTACAAGTTAATTTAGCATTTTGGCATGTATATATTTTTCCATTATAATGTATGTTTTTTCCTTCTTGATGTTTTCACATCAAGATTTTAAACAAAAACATAACAACTGCAGAAATTAGAAAGGCCATCACCAAACAAAAAAAACAACAAAACGCCAGGCCCAGATGGTATACCTTCAGAATTTTTTATAAAAAATGTCAACAAAAATTAGAGAAATTAATGTTAGAGGTTTATAATGGGGCTATGGAAGAAGCCAAAATTCCCGAGTCTTGGAAAGAGGCGTACATAACGTTAATTCCGAAAGAAGAAGCAGATAAACTACAAATCAAAAACTATAGACCCATTTCATTATTAAATACTGACTATAAGATATTCGCTTCCATTATGGCAGAAAGTCTCAGACCAATACTAAATAAACGAATACATTCCGACCAGAACGGATTTCTGCCAAATAGACAAATTAGCCATAATACAAGAATTATACTGGATGTTCTTGAGTACTACGACATACATATAGAAAAACAGCTGGTATTAATCTTTATCGACGCCCAGAAAGCCTTCGATAATCTTGATTGGCGGTTTTTCATAACCCAGCTTGAGATGATGAACTTTGGCGTTAAATTTTTAAATCTGATTAAAGCAATCTACAAAGAACAATCAGCCAAAGTCCTAGTGAATAATGATTTGAGGGACTCTTCTTAATCTCTTCTGCCTCTGTTAGGTCCCTGCCATTTCGGTCCTTTATCATGCCCATTTCTGCATGAAACGTTCCCTTCATATCTCCAATTTTCTTGAAGAGATCTCTAGTCCTCCCTATTCTATTGTTTTCTTCAATTTCTTTGCACTGTTCATTTAAGAAGGCATTCTTATCTCTTCTAGCTATTCTCTGGAATTCTGCATTCATTTGGGTGTATCTTTCTCTTTCTCCCTTGCCTTTCGCTTCCCTTCTTTCCTCAGCTATTTGCAAAGCTTCCTCAGACAGCCATTTTGCTTTCTTGCATTTCTTTTCTTTGGGATGGTTTTAGTTGCTACCTCTTGTACAATGTTGCAAACCTCCATCCATAGTTCTTCAGGCACTCTGTCTATCAGATCTAATTTCTTAAATCTATTTGTTCACCTGTACTGTATATTCATCAGGGATATTGGGTTAGATTATTATTAGAGTTCGAAGGGACCCTGTAGGTCATCTAGTCCAACCCCCCGCTCAAGCAGGAGTCCCTACACCATTTCAGACAGATGGCAGTCCAATCTCCCTTTGAAAGTCTCAGGTGTTGGGGCTCTCACAACCTCCGCTGGCAAGCTGTTCCACTGGTTGATCGCTGTCACCGTCAGAAACTTCCTTCTTACTTCCAGGTTGAATCTCTCCTTGGTCAGTTTCCATCCATTATTCCTTGTCTGGCCTTCTGGTGCCTTGGAAAACAGCCTGATCCCCTCCTCTCTTTGGCAGCCCCTCAAGTATTGGAATACTGTTATCATGTCACCCTGGTCCAGTGGTGGTGAACCTTTTTAGGCTCGCGTGCCAAAAGGGGGGGGGGCGCTCGAGCGCGCTCGCGTGCCCACACCCATTCCCTCCCCCCCATGCATGCGCACAACACCCCCCCATGCTGCCCCCTGCGCATGCGCACACACCCCACCCCTCCACATCCGCCTTAACGGAGCCTGGGACGACGAAACGGGCAAACCGGAAGTGCGGAAAAACGCACTTCCGGTTTGCCGGTGAGTTGTTTTTTGCACTCCGGAGGGTTCAGGGAAGCTCCCTGAAGCCCTGGAATGCAAAAAACTACAAAACATACAAACAAGAAGTGCGGAAAAATGCACTTCCGGTTTGTCCGTTTTGTAGTTCGTTGCATTCCGGAGCTTCAGGGAGCTTCCCTAAACCCTCCGGAGTGCAAAAAACAGCTCACTGGCAAACCGGAAGTGCGTTTTTCCGCACTTCTGGTTTGTCGGTGGGCAACCCTCGCGTGCCGGCCGCTATGGCTCCGCGTGCCACCTGTGGCACGCGTGCCATAGGTTCGCCACCACGGGCCTGGTCTTTCTCTTCGCCAGACTGGCCAATGTGATTCAGTTCATAGCTGAGTGGCCTAGTGCTTTCCCCTATGTTCTTCAATTTAAGTCTAAATTTTGCCACGAGAAGCTCATGATCTGAGCCACAGTCAGCTCATGCTCTTGTTTTTACTGACTGTATAGAGCAGCGGTTCCCAACCTGGGGGTCGGGACCCCTTTGGGGGTTGAATGACCATTTCCCAGGGGTCGCTCTGGCATCCTCAGCTCCCTCCCCCCACTGCCACAAGCCTGGCCATATCGGCTCAACTCGCCCAAGCCCTCCGATTGGTCAGGAGAGGTGCCATTCGGTGAGAGGCGTTTGTTGAGTTGCTGAGATTGAGAAATATTGCTGTACACTTGTTGGTTATGAAGTCTAAATACAGAAGTAGACTTGTTGTGGAAGATGATATTCTTTGTGCTCTTGCAAAGACTGGCCCAAGAATTTCTGATCTGGCATAATTACATATTGTTTTTGTGATTAATCGCTATGCTTTAATTATGTTCAATTTTTAACAATGAAAATACATCCTGCATATTAGATATTTACATTACGATTCATAACAGTAGCAAAATTACAGTTATGAAGTAGCAACAAAAATAATTTTATGGTTGGGGGTCACCACAACATGAGGAACTATATTAAGGGGTCGCGGCATTAGAAAGATTGGGAAACACTGGTATAGAGCTTCTCCATCTTTGGCTGCAGAACACACAGTCAGTCTGATTTCTGTGTTGACTGTCTGGTGATGTCCATGTGTACAGTCGTCTCTTAAGTTGTTGGAAAAGAGTGTTTGCTATGACCTCATTATTTTCATTAAAATGCATGTTTTTTGTTTCTTGCTGTTTTCACATCTTCTGCAGATGTCAATCTAACATTTTATGTCAATCTTGTAGACCAAAAAGTTGCTAGGAAGAGAATTCCGGACAAGTGAGAATCCCAAGAAGCATTAAAAGGAAAGCAAATCCAGCCAGCAATGAAAGTGTTTTTCGCCGCCTCCAGAAAGCTACAAAAGTCTTCTCCTTCTGCAGGCAGGTGACGGACAAAAGAGAGAATATGAAGAGTTTTGAGTTGGAAAAAAATGAATATGTAGAACTCAAAGAAACACTCCAGAAAAAGATCAAAGAGGATTGTTTTCAAATTCAGAAAAAGGAGACGTAATCTGGAAATCAGTGCAGGAGGAAGTGGTCATTTGATAGTCACATAGGATAGGCAGGCATTCGAACTTCACCCTGTGAAGCAAGTAAGAATAGCTTGAATGAAAGCAGCATCCAAGAAGGGATCCAAAATATTTTTCATCTTGAGAATCCAAAAATATCCTTGGTGGAAAAATCCCACAATATGCATATTGTAGGGAAAAGCAGATTGCAGAGCACAGCCGATAATGCATGAGAGGATACAATGGAGCAAAGCCCACCCACTGCCCATTTCCTAGCTTTAGGAAATGTGATACACAAGAGGACTCACATGGGGGAGAAACCATACGAGTGTCCAGTCTGTGGCAAAAGTTTCAGTCATAATTCCAGTCTGGTGAAACACCAGAGGATGCATACAGGAGAGAAACCGTATGAGTGTCCAGAGTGTGGGAAAAGTTTCAGTCAGAATTCTGGCCTGGTAGTACATCGGAGAACACACACAGGAGAAAGACCCTATGAGTGTCCAGAGTGTGGAAAAAGTTTCATTCAGAATTCCCACCTAGTGATGCATAAGAGGACTCACACAGGGGAGAAACCGTATGATTGTTCGGATTGTGGGGAAAGTTTCAGTCGGAATTCTAGCCTTGTGTTACACCAGAGGACTCACACAGGGGAGAAACCATATGAATGTCCTGATTGTGGGAAAGGTTTTAGTGGGAATTCCCACCTAGTGATACATAAGAGGACTCACACAGGGGAGAAACCGTATGAGTGTCCTGATTGTGGGAAAGGTTTTAGTCAGAATTCTGACCTGGTAGTACATCGGAGAACACACACAGGAGAAAGACCATATGAGTGTCCAGAATGTGGCAGAGGTTTCAGTGATAATTCCAGTCTGGTGAAACACCAGAGGATGCATACAGGAGAGAAACCATATGAGTGTCCAGACTGTGGCAAAACTTTCAGTCATAATTCCAGTCTGGTGACACACCAAAGGACTCACACAGGGAAGAAACCGTATGGGTGTCCAGATTGTGGGAAATGTTTCAGTCGGAGTTCTCACATGGTGAGACACCAGAGGAGTCACACAGGGGAGAAACCACATGAGTGTCCAGATTGTGGGAAATGTTTCAGTCGGAGTTCTCACCTGGTGAGACACCAGAGGAGTCACACAGGGGAGAAACCACATGAGTGTCCAGATTGTGGGAAATGTTTCAGTCAGACTTCCCACCTGGTGACACACCAAAGGACTCATACTGGGGAAAAACCACTTGAGTGTCCAGATTGTGGGAAATGTTTCAGTCAGAGTTCTAGTCTGGTGACACACCAAAGGACTCATACTGGGGAGAAACCACTTGAGTGTCCAGATTGTGGAAAATGTTTCAGTCGGAGTTCTCACCTGGTGAGACACCAGAGGAGTCACACAGGAGAGAAACCATATGAGTGTCCAGATTGTGGGAAAAGTTTCAGTCATAATTCCAGTCTGGTGAAACACCAGAGGAGTCACACAGGGGAGAAACCATATGAGTGTCCAGATTGTGGGAAAGATTTCAGTACTAGTGATAAACTTATAAATCATGTAGGTATACACATAGGTGAGAAACCTTTTAATTGCCCAGAGTGCGGACGGTGCTTCTCGCAAAATTCCTACCTTGTTAAACATAAGAAAATGCACAAGACCCAAAAGATCATAAGTAAAGAGTAAGTTTGAATTTCTTTTCTGGTCTGCCTTTGCAAGTGAGAAATTAAGTATTTAATTTCTGGCCTGATTCTGTTTAGCCAAACCTGTCTCAGTATTAGCCATGAAGGGGAAGAGAAAAGAAACGAAAATGGATAATGTTAGCTTGATCAATGTTAACTACTTGTGTGTTGCTATCAGGAATAGGTAGTGGATATTTCCTTTTGCAAAAATAGCATAATTGCTGCCAAAAGGCACTTTGAAATGTCTTTTGCACATTGAACAACATAGATAATAGAAAAGCAACACATAGGTTTTTTGGAAATCTGCTTCACATCCTGAAAAAAATATATTGGAAGATAGGAACACTATGATTTACTTACCAATTTTAGCTCTGCAAATATGAAAGTGACGGGAGAAGAGAAGTAAAGAGGGTTCAGAGTTTATCTTTCCTAACATTTTCGGAAATTGAGGGTAAGAAGAATCCCTGTTCAGATTGTGAACATTGAAGCACAGAATTGAGAACATTTGACGGTGGTTTGGGGCAGCGAGTAGATAACAAAAATTCACATGTAAAGTTTGTTGAACTTGATATGCAAATAACTGTGTAAATATTATAGAGAAAAAGGGGTGGTGGTTTTTGAGCGTAGGCTCTTCAAGTTTATGAGCAACTCCTGCTGTGATCCCCTTTTCTTGAACATGCCTCTTGTTACCTTTTGAAGGTTGATGTTGTGATAGCACTGTCAAGATGGTAAACATTTTGCTGAGTTTGGAAGATTTCAAAAAATTTACTTTTAGATTACATTAGATTAACAAGAGTTGGAAGGACCTTGTAGGTCATCTAGTCCAACCCCCCCTCCCAAGCAGGAGACCCTACAACATTTCTGACAAATGGCAGTCCAATCTCTTCTTGAAAGTCTCCAGTGATGGAGCTCTCACAACCTCCGTAGGCAAGCTGTTCCATTGGTTGATTGCTCTCACTGTCAGAAAATGTCTCCTTATTTCCAGATTGAATGTCTCCTTGTTCAGTTTTCATCCATTATTCCTTCTCTGGCGTTCAGGTCCTTTGGACAATAGCTTGACCCCCCTCCCCTCTGTGGCAGACCCTCAAATATTGGAACACTGCTATTATGTCTCCCCTGGTCCTTCTCTTCACTAGACTAACTATGCCCAGTTCCTGTAACCGTTCTTCATATGTTTTGGTCTCCAGTCCCCTGATCATCCTCATTGCTTTCCTCTGCACTTTTTCTAGAGTCTCAATATATTTTTTATAGTGTGGTGGCCAAAACTAGATGCAATATTCTAGGTGTCTTCATTTCAGTAATTCAATTCAGGTTATAACACAATGTCCCCGTGACTCTGGACACACAGAAATTTCAGAGCACATGTTTCTCCAATGGCTGTATTACAGATGTTTATACCAGGCTTCTCTCTCCAGTACTGCATAAAAACTCAGGGCACGCAAGACAGTTCTACAGTTCCTTACTGCTTTCAGATAGTAGCCCTGTTACTACATACTGTGCAGGTAGTCCTCAACTTACGACCACAATTGAGCCCAAAATTTATGTTGCTAAGTGAGAAATTTGTTAAGTGAGTTTTGCACCATTTTACCACTTTTCTTGCCGTATTTGGTAAGTGAATCACTGCAGTTGTTAAATTAGTAACCCGTTTGTTAAATGAATCTGGTTTCTCCATTGAATTTGGTTGTCAGAAATTTGCAAAGGTGATCACATGACCCCAAGACACTGCAGCCGTTATAAATGTGAGATGGTTGTCAAGCATCTGAATGTAAATCACATGACCATGGGGATGCTGCAGTGGTCATAATTCTGAAAAATGTTCATAAGTCACTTTTTACAGTGTTTACTGTTGTAATTTTGAATGGTCATAGCAAACAGGAGCATCATGAGGTAAATCACAGAACAGCATAAAAAGCCCACAGAAGAAAAAGGCGGGAAAACAGGGAAACTTCCCTGCCACACTCACAGCAACCAATTGCAGCGCAGATTGCCTCAAGCAGGAGCCACCAATCAACCACAACTCTGTGTTTCTGGCTCACTATACAACCCCACTCCTCCAGCTACTACATTTAAATACTTTAACAGTTCCATTTAGACTCCTGTTTTTATATACGTATGCTATTGTCTTTCATGTCTTTGGTTTCTTAGTATAATTACTATTTTTATTAAACTTCGATGTCTGAAGTTGGAAGAGTTTGTGGCTTACTGGCTACTGCAAGAATTTCTTGGGAAAAGTGTTTCTTTTGATTCTGTAAAGGATCCAATTTCTTTTTCTTTTGCAACGTGTCTCATACATAAAACCAAAATACCAGGTGGCAAGAAAGAGGAGCAACGGGTATGAGTGTGGGGAGAGGAATAACAATTTATGCCATGCTTAAGAATTAAGAGAAAGAAAAAAAAAACAGTAATTGAATCCCATTAGACAAACATTCAACACAGACACAATAAAACTGATAGATGGGAAATAATGGAATTCCCTATAAATAACTTTTACAGCAGAACAAATAGATTAATTAAACCCCATAAAACCTACAAACACTGTCTATCATATGTCCATCCCTACTCTATCTATATATCATCCATCTATCTATCTATCATCTGTCTGTCTGTCTGTCTGTCTGTCTGTCTGTCTGTCTGTCTATCTATCTATCTATCTATCTATCTATCTATCTATCTATCTATCATCTATCTATGTTGTGTCTTGGGATTTGCTTGTTAGCTGAGATGTTTACAACAAGGTCCGCTCTATTGATTAAAGCTGCTCATTGCTGATTGGTTCTTTCCAGCCGGGGCTCTCTATTTAAACTGGAGGCACCCGGCTGGGCTTTGCTTGAGTTTCCTCACCCTATACAATAGAGAGCTGTTGTCACTCGACCTGCCTCCAGTCTCTTCAGTACTGGAACCCAACTATCTATCTATCTATCTATCTATCTATCTATCTATCTATCTATCTATCTATCTATCTATCTATCTATCTATCTACCATCTATCTATCTCTATCATCTATCTATCTCTATCCATCCATCCATTTCATCTATCTATCTATCATAAAATGAAATAAAATTTTGCAATGGGCAATCCAGAGCTGGCTTATTCCCAGGGCCAGACCAGAAACCACCACTCCATTTCCTCAGAAGAAAAGTTTGAAGCTCAGATTTAAGACAAAAAAGGTCTATTTTCTGAAGAATAATGGGAACTTAACTGCAAAGATGTTGGACTGGATCTTGAAAGGCTGCAGCCACCAGAACAGATGAGTGGGTAGATTGTGTGGGGAATAAGAACAGCCAGTTTGGTGCAGTGGTGAAAGCTGCAAGTTACAGACGGGGAGATGATCAGTTCCTGTCCTGCCATAGGCGTAAAACCATCTGGGCATACCTGGCCAGTCCCTCTCTCAGGTCTAGGAAACAGGAAACGGGGAGACCACTTGGAAAATCCTTGCAAGGAAACTGCAGAGAAACCAGACCAGGCAATTGCCAGGTGCGAAGTCTATCTTGAAGGCAGCTAAAACAAACATTGGGTGTAAGGTTTAGGGACAGGGGATTAAAACTGCAAAGAAGCTCCAGTTCATTGTTAGGTCAGGCATGAAAGTAGCTTCCAGGAGCTATGGGCAGCAGTGGGTTGCTCCTGGTTTGGCCCGCCGACCCACCCGGGACGCTTTTGTGCATGCGCGAACCAGTAGCAACGCAATTTGAAACCCACTACTGGCTATAGAATAGTGGGATGTCAATTGAGTGGTGAAAATTATATTCCTGAAGGGAGACAGGCGGGTAGGGGAGATTGAAATGAACCTCCTTCCTGGTCCAGGATGCGACCTAAGAAGTGCTTTATCATGCTATGAAATACTATGCCACCATGAGTTCTGGAAGGAAAAAAGAATCAAGATAAGTTGGGGCTGTTTCACATTCCTGCATGTAACAGAGATTAGAGCCAATAGCTGAACTGGGGTCTTCTGAATCTAGTTAGGCCATCAACTCCATCGTCTCCCCCAGACACACAAACGATGCTTTCCCTTGGTTTTAGTTCTTGCTTCAATTGCAGTTGGTATGAGTGCATCGATGTCGCGTAGAGTAATCAAACAAAAATCTTGCAAGCGACAGAAGCCTGTAATTCAGCCGTATGTCGCTAGATGGCGCGCGCTCTATTAAATGAGTAACACCCGGCGACTAGAAAGCGGGTCAATAGAGTAGAGCGGCATCGATGGTGGCTGAGTTCGCACATCCAACGAGAGGGGGAGCGACGGAGCCTGAAGGGGTTGAAACAATAGAGTACTGGATTTCTAGAGAGGATGTTGGAGAGAGGGGAAGGACAGAGGGATCTCCTCTTCCGGCTGACCCATCGGAGGACGGTGGCGTGGAGGGCGCCTCTCCTGCTCTTCCCAGGACTTCAGCAGCTGGAAAGTGAGTTGGGGACAGGTCGGAGGAGAAGCCGGTGCAAGGTGGGCTGTTTGGTTTCCTCCACGATGCAGAAGCAGAGAAGAAACCAGGCTGAAACATGTCAGGTGCTGCTGCATGTTCCTTCCCTCCCCAAACTTTTTTCCTGTGGTGCTGGTCGTTATGAAAGTGGTCACTGCAATTTTCTGCTTCTTGGGGGATTTTTTAAAAAGTCTCCTTCAATTTAAAGTGGACTCTTTGATTTTATGGATGTGTTCTTTTCTTGGAAACTGGGGAGTTTCATGCACAAAAGTGGGGATTATATCTTGCTGATGCTTTGGGTACCATGCATCAATTGAAGCCCCTCATCTGCTGAAGCTGTCCCATCCTCTAAAATTAGACCGAAGCGTTTGAGCCTACCCACTTCTCGGTCATTTTTGAAGCTGAAATACACATGGACTTTTACCAGACATATATTCGTAGGCGTAGCTATCTATATTTGTCCCTATGTGTGTATCTGTGTAATCTAGCCTTGACATTTCCTGATATATTTGAAAATAACAAATTCGTTATTGAAGAATTTTGATTTAACTGAAGTCCAGAAGAGAATTTAATGTTTTGGTAGCTATTCAAACTCTCACTAGTGTTTTATATGTCAAATGAATCATAATTAAGAATTAGAAGTTAATTTAGCATTTTGGCATGTTTGCTTTTTCATTATTGTTGTTAGTTGCGAAGTCATGTCCGACCCATCGCGACCCCTGGACAACTTTCCTCCAGGCCTTCCTGTCCTCTACCATCCTCTGGAGTCCATTTAATCCAGAGAGGTGGCACCCGGCTGGATCCAGGCGGTGGTCACCGCTTCTTTTAGGGAGGGATCCATACCGCAGCCGTTAAAAGTTGCGGTGGTGAGACCCCTCCTTAAGAAGCCTTCCCTGGATCCAGGGGACTTGAAGAACTTTTGTCCGTTCTCCAAGTTAGCGTTCATAGGTAAAGTTGTGGAGAAGGTGGTGGCTTCTCAGCTTCTGCGGCTATTGGAGGAAACTGATCATCTAGACTCCTATCAGTCCGGTTTCAGGCGCGGCTACAGTACAGAAACTGCCTTGGTCGCCCTGATGGATGATCCCTGGCGAGCCCGGGATGCGGAAAACTCCTCCATCCTGGTGCTACTTGACCTCTCAGCGGCTTTCGATACCATCGACCATGGTATCCTTCTGCATCGTCTCGGCGAGTTGGGAGTGGGAGGCACCGTTTTGCGGTGGTTCTCCTCTTATCTCGCCGATAGGATGCAGTCGGTGTTAACAGGAGGGCAGAGGTCGTCTCATAGGCCCCTGACATGTGGGGTGCCTCAGGGCTCGGTCCTCTCACCCATTCTTTTCAACATTTACATGAAACCGCTGGGGGAGATCATCCGTAGACACAGGGTGAGTTTTCAACAGTACGCTGATGACACCCAGCTGTACATCACCACCCCGTCTCAATTCAGGGAGGCAGTCGATGTAATGTGCCGATGCCTGGACGACGTTAGGACCTGGATGGGGAGAAATAGACTCAAACTCAACCCCGACAAGACTGAGTGGCTCTGGATATTGCCTCCTAAGGACTATGACAACTGTCCCTCCTTGGTTCTTGAGGGAGAAAAATTAACTCCCTCGGAACAGGTTCGCAATTTGGGAGTCCTCCTAGATCCACAGCTAAAATTAGACCAACATCTTACGGCTGTGGCTAGGGGGGCTTTTGCACAGGTTCGCCTGGTGCACCAATTGCGACCATACTTGGAGAAGGAGGCTCTGCTCACGGTCACTCATGCCCTTGTCACCTCTCGATTGGACTACTGCAATGCGCTGTCCATGGGGCTACCCTTGAAGAGTATTCAGAGACTCCAGTTGGTGCAAAATGCGGCTGCGCGTGCTGTGGTGGGTGTGTCATGATACACCCACGTAACACCCATACTCCGCCAGCTGCATTGGCTGCCCATTGGTCTCCGGGTACAATTCAAGGTGTTGATCATCATCTTTAAAGCCCTACATGGCTTAGGACCAGGTTACCTCCGGGACCGCATTCTGCCTCATACTTCCCTTCGACCGGTTAGGGCCCACAGAGTGGATCTCCTCCAGGTCCCGTCAGCCAAACAATGCCGGCTGGCGGGCCCTAGGGGGAGGGCCCTCTCTGATGGGGGCCCCGTGCTCTGGAACCAACTTCCCCTAGAGATCCGAATTATCCCCACCCTGCTGGCCTTCCGGAAAGCCTCAAGAGATGGCTCTTCCTGCAGGCAAGGGGTTGAGACTAGCTTTTATCCAAGATCTCCCCCAGTACGTATGCTGTTGAATGTTTTTTAACCTTTTTAATTTTTTAAAAATTATTTTTAAATGAAGGTTATTGTTTAGTGTTCTTTTAAAATGTTGTATGCCGCCCTGAGTCCTTAGGGAGTAGGGTGGCATAGAAGAGCCTAAATAAATAAAATAAAGCTAACGCCTTCTGCTTCAGTGACTCCATCCAGCCACCTCATTCTCTGTCGTCCCCTTCTTCTTTTGCCCTCAATCGTTCCCAGCATTAGGCTCTTCTCCAGTGAGTCCTTCCTTCCAGTGGTGAGATCCAAATTTTTTAACAACCGGTTCTGTGGGCGTGTCTTATTTTCTTGGTGGTCATGTGACTGGGTGGGCATGGCTAGCTGGTCATGTGACTGGGTGGGTGTGGCTACATGCATAGGGACTAAGAGGGCTGAAAAAGTGAATTATGGCTGATCCTTGCACTTATGACCGTCCTCACATTTACATCCGTTGCAGCATTCTTAACAACAGTGGCACTCATTTCACAACTGCGGTGCTTCTCTTCACCACGGTGACAAGATAGGGCACAAAACATAAAATGTGAGGACATTCATAAGTGCGAGGACAGGTCAAAATCACTTTTTCAGCCCTCTGAGTAGTCCTTATGTGCACCCGGCGTGCACATAAGGCCAGTTGGTCATGTGACTGGGTGGGCATGGCCAACTCAATGTCAGTCACGTCAAGGGGCGCTTCTCCTTGCCTGGCCTCTTGTGACCGGTCATAAGTGTGAAAAACGGTCATAAGTCACTTTTTTCACTGCCATTGTAACTTTGAATGGTTACTAAATGAACTGTTGTAAGTCAGGGATTACCTGTACAAAAATACAAAAAGCTTCTTTGCCTGCAAAAAGCTGCCCTAAATACCAGTCATTAGATTAGAAATACCTGCAAGCTGGAGTTACAAATCAAGCAGGGTACCAGAGCACCTTCATGAATTAAAATAGTTAAAATGCAATGATAACTATCAGCAGCCAACACTTGCTCATAAAGTGAAACCCTTTAGCAGAGAGGTCGTTTAAGCTCTCCAGAAAGAGCACACCCAGGAGAAGCAATCTTTAGATCCATTTGCACCACTTCAAGATACCAGCTGGTCTCACTCACCTCATTAGATATCCTAATGCATTGATGGCAAACCTTTTTCCACCTGGGTGACAAAAGGGTGCGTGCATGCCTACACCTATAATCTAATGGCCACCCCCCATGTGTATCCATACAAATGCCGCGCTGCCCCCCCCCCCTGCACATGCGCGCAGGCCTCACTGAAGCCTCCAGACTTCCGGTAGGCCTGTTGGGCCATTTTTCAAACTCCCCAGGGTTTAGGAAAGTCTCATGAAGCCTGGGGATGGGGGAAATGGCCAAACGGAAGTTTGGAAACGAACTTCCAGTTGGCCTGTTTGGCTGTTTTCACCATCAACAGGCTTCAGGAGGCTTTCCTGAGCCCTGGGGACGGTGAAAAACAGCCCAATGGCCCAACCGGAAGCTCGTTTTTCAACTTCCGTTTGGCCCGTTGGCCTCTTTTTTGCCGTTCCCAGGTTCCTGGAGCTTTCCTGAAACCTGGGGACAGCAAAAATGGCCGAAAATCAGCTGACCAGCACGCGCATGTGCGCTGGAGCTGACATAGGGCAACGCTTCACGTGTCCTCAGATATGTCATAGGTTCGCCATCACTGGTATAGAGCTTCTCCATCTTTGGCTGCCGAGCACATAGTCAATCTGATTTCTGTGTGGACCGTCTGGTGATGTCCATGTGTACAGTCGTCTCTTAGGTTGTTGGAAAAGAGTGTTTGCTATGACCTCATTATTTTCATTATAATGCATGTTTTTCCTAGCTTGCTGTTTTCACATCTTCTGCAGCCATTTTATAAATATTTTATGTCAATCTAATGTTTTATGTCAATCTTGTAGACCGAAAAGTTGCTAGGAAGAGAATTCCGGACAAGTGAGAATCCCAAGCAGCATTAAAAGGAAAGCAAATCCAGCCAGCAATGAAAGTAGTTTTCGCCGCCTCCAGAAAGCTACAAAAGACTTCTCCTTCTGCAGGCAGGTCACGGACAAAAGAGAGAATATGAAGAGTTTTGAGTTGGAAAAAAATGAATATGTAGAACTCAAGGAAACACTCCAGAAAAAGATCAAAGAGGATTGTTTTCAAATTCAGAAAAAGGAGACGTAATCTGGAAATCAGTGCAGGAGGAAGTGGTCATTTGATAGTCACATAGGATAGGCAGGCATTCAAACTTCACCCTGTGAAGCAAGTAAGAATAGCTTGAATGAAAGCAGCATCCAAGAAGGGATCCAAAATATTTTTCATCTTGAGAATCCAAAAATGTCCTTGGTGGAAAAATTCCCACAATATGCATATTGTAGGGAAAAGCAGATTGCAGAGCACAGCCGATAATGCATGAGAGGATACAATGGAGCAAAGCCCACCCACTGCCTATTTCCTAACTTTAGGAAATGTGATACACAAGAGGACTCACGTGGGGGAGAAATCATATGAGTGTCCAGACTGTGGCAAAAGTTTCAGTCATAATTCCAGTCTGGTGAAACACCAAAGGACTCACACAGGGGAGAAACCGTATGAATGTCCAGATTGTGGAAAAAGTTTCATTCACAATTCTGACCTGGTAATACATCAGAGAAGACACACAGGAGAAAGACCATATGAGTGTTCAGAGTGTGGAAAAAGTTTCATTCAGAATTCCCACCTAGTGGTGCATAAGAGGACTCACACAGGGGAGAAACCGTATGAGTGTCCTGATTGTGGCAAAAGTTTCAGTCATAATTTCAGTCTGGTGACACACCAAAGGACTCATACTGGGGAGAAACCATATGAGTGTCCAGAATGTGGGAAAAGATTCAGTCTGAGTTCTCACCTGCTGATACACAAGAGGACTCACACAGGGGAGAAACCTTATGAGTGTCTGGATTGTGGGAAAAGTTTCAGTCGGAGTTATCACCTGCTGATACACCAGAGGACTCACACAGGGGAGAAACCTTATGAGTGTCCTGATTGTGAGAAATGTTTCAGGCTGAGTTCTCACCTGGTGACACACCAAACGACTCATACTGGGGAGAAACCATATGAGTGTCCAGATTGTGGGAAAAGATTCAGTCGGAGTTCTCACCTGCTGATACACAAGAGGACTCACACAGGGGAGAAACCTTATGAGTGTCCGGATTGTGGGAAAAGTTTCAGTCGGAATTCCAGCCTGGTGATACACCAGAGGACTCACACAGGGGAGAAACCGTATGAGTGTCCAGACTGTGGGAAAAGTTTCAGTCAGAATTCCAGCCTGGTGATACATCAGAGAACCCACACAGGAGAAAGACCATATGAGTGTTCAGAGTGTGGAAACAGTTTCATTCACAATTCCGACCTAGTGATACATAAGAGGACTCACACAGGGGAGAAACCGTACGAGTGTCCGGATTGTGGGAAAGGTTTTAGTTGGAATTCCCACCTAGTGATACACCAAAGGACTCACACAGGGGAGAAACCGTATGAGTGTCCAGATTGTGGGAAATGTTTCATTCAGAATTCCCAACTAGTGGTACACCAGAGGACTCACACAGGGGAGAAACCGTATGAGTGTCCTGATTGTGGGAAATGTTTTAGTCAGAATTCCCAACTAGTGGTACACCAGAGGACTCATACTGGGGAGAAACCCTTTGAGTGTCCTGATTGTGGGAATGGTTTCAGTGATAATTCCAAGCTCGTGATACATCAGAGGACTCATACTGGGGAGAAACCATATGAGTGTCCAGATTGTGCGAAAAGTTTCAGTCAGAATTCTGGCCTGATAATACATCAGAGAACACACACAGGAGAAAGACCATATGAGTGTTCAGAGTGTGGAACCAGTTTCATTCAGAATTCCCACCTAGTGATGCATAAGAGGACTCACACAGGGGAGAAACCTTATGATTGTTCGGATTGTGGGAAAAGTTTTATTCAGAATTCCAACCTAGTGATACACCAGAGGACTCACACAGGAGAGAAACCGTATGAGTGTCCTGATTGTGGGAAAGGTTTTAGTTGGAATTCCCAACTAGTGATACACCAGAGGACTCACACAGGGGAGAAACCGTATGAGTGTCCTGATTGTGGGAAAGGTTTTAGTTGGAATTCCCAACTAGTGATACATAAGAGGACTCACACAGGGGAGAAACCGTATGAGTGTCCTGATTGTGGGAAAGGTTTTAGTCAGAATTCTGACCTGTTAGTACATCAGAGAACACACACAGGAGAAAGACCATATGAGTGTCCAGAATGTGGCAGAAGTTTCAGTGATAATTCCAGTCTGGTGAGACACCAAAGCACTCATACTGGGGAGAAACCTTATGATTGTCCGTATTGTGGGAAATGTTTCAGTCAGAATTCTCACCTTGTGGTACACCAGAGGACTCACACAGGGGAGAAACCATATGAGTGTCCAGATTGTGGGAAAGATTTCAGTACTAGAGATACACTTATAAATCATGTAATTTTACACATAGGTGAGAAACCTTTCAAGTGCCCAGAGTGCGGACGGTGCTTCTCGCAAACTTCCTGCCTTGTTAAACATAAGAAAATCCACATGACCCAGAAGATCAAAAATAAAGAGAAAGTTTGAATTTCTATTCTGGTCTGCCTTTGCAAGTGAGAAATTAAATATTTAATTTCTGGCCTGATTCTGTTTGCCAAACCTGTCTCAGTATTAGGCATGAAGGGGGAGAGAAAAGAAACGAAAATAGATAATGTTAGCTTGATCAAGGTTAACTACTTGTGTGTTGCTATCAGGAAAAGGTAGTGGATATTTCCTTTTACTTAAATAGCATAATTGCTGCCAAAAGACGCTTTGGAATGTTTTTTGCACATTGAACAATAGAGTTAATTGAAAAGCAACACATAGGTTTTTTAGAAATCTGCTTCATATCCTGAAAAAAATGTATTGGAAGATAGGAACACTATGATTTACTTACCAATTGTAGCTCCGCAAATATGAAGTGACGGGAGAAGAGAAGTAAAAAGGGTTCAGAGTTTATCTTTCCTAACATTTTCAGAAATTCAAGAGAAGAAGAATCTCTGTTCAGATTGTGAACATTGAAGCACAGAATCGAAAACATTTGTGGGAGGTTTGGGGCAATGAGAAGAGCACAAAAATTCACATGTAAAGGTTGTTGAACTTGATATGCAAATAACTGTGTCAATATTACAGAGAAAGTGGGGTGGTGGTTTTGGAGCGTAGTATCTTCAAGTTTATGAGCAACTCCTGCTGTGATCCCCTTTTCTTGAACATGCCTCTTGTTACCTTTTGAAAGTTGATGTTGTGATAGGACTGTCAAGATGCTAAACATTTTGCAGAGTTTGGAAGACATCAAAGAATTTACTTTTAGATTACATTAGATTAACAAGAGTTGGAAGGACCTTGTAGGTCATCTAGTCCAACCCCCCTCCCAAGCAGGAGACCCTACAACATTTATGACAAATGGCAGTCCAATCTCTTCTTGAAAGTCTCCAGTGATGGAGCTCTCACAACTTACAAAGACAAGCTGTTCCACTGGTTGATTGCTCTCACTGTCAGAAAATGTCTCCTTATTTCCAGATTGAATGTCTCCTTGTTCAGTTTCCATCTATTATTCCTTGTCTGGCGTTCAGGTCCTTTGGACAATAGCTTGACCCCCCCTCCTCTCTATGGCAGACCCTCAAATTTTGGAACACTGCTATCATGTCTCCCCTGGTCCTTCTCTTCACTAGACTAGCCATGCCCAGTTCCTGTAACTGTTCATATGTTTTGGTCTCCAGTCCCCTGATCATCCTGTTTGCTCTCCTCTGCACTTTTTCTAAAGTCTCAACATCTTTTTTATAGTGTGGTGACCAAAACTGGACGCAGTATTCTAGGTGTGTTCATTTCAGTAATTCAATTCATGTTATAACACAATGTCCCCGTGACTCTGGACACACAGAAATTTCAGAGCACATGTTTCTCCAATGGCTGTATTACAGATGTTTATACCAGGCTTCTCTCTCCAGTACTGCATAAAAACTCAGGGCACGCAAGACAGTTCTACAGTTTCTTGCTGCTTTCAGATAGTAGCCCTGTTACTACATACTGTGCAGGTAGTCCTCAACTTACGACCACAATTGAGCCCAAAATTTAGGTTACTAAGTGAGAAATCTGTTAAGTGAGTTTTGCACCATTTTACGACACTTCTTGCCATATTTGGTAAGTGAATCACTGCAGTTGTTAAATTAGTAACCCGGTTGTTAAATGAATCTGGTTTCTCCGTTGACTTTTGTTGTCAGAAATTTGCAAAGGCGATCACAGTATATTATTATATACTGCAACCGTCATAAATGTGAGATGGTTGTCAAGCATCTGAATGTAAATCACATGACAATGGGGATGCTGCAGTGGTCATAACTGTGAAAAATGGTCATAAGACACTTTTTATGGTGTTTACTGTTGTAATTTTGAATGGTCACAGTAAACAGGAGCATCATGAGGTAAATCACAGAACAGCACAGAAAACCCACAGAAGAAAAAGGCGGGAAAACAGGGAAACTTCCCTGCCACACTCACAGCAACCAATCGCAGCACAGATTGCCTCACGCAGGAGCCACCAATCAACCACAACTCTTGTGTTCTGGCCCACTGTACAACCCCACTCCTCCAACTACTACATTTAAATACTTGTAACAGTTTCATTTAGTTTCCTGTTTTTATATATACTGTCTTTTATGTCTTTGCTTTTTAGTATACCATAATTATTATTATTACACTTTGATGTCTGTACTTTTTAACTGAATACACCCCACGTTTATTATACTGGTTTTTGTAATAAAGATTTTAAACCTTAAAATAATCAAATTCTAATAATTTACTTTGATGTTTCATAATATGTATCTCCTGCAAATTTGTAATATCCAATCTTTACAACTTTGTAAATACCTACTTTCTTTTGATTGGTGAATTTAACCCATTTATATTTTTATTTTATATTTATTTAGTTATATTTATTAAAACCATTTTTATCTCTTCCTCCATTTTTTTAATCTCCTAGTATATCTTTTTACATTTTCTCTTGTTCCTTCTTTTACTATTCGTTCTTTTTCCTGTTCTCTCCTTTCTTCTTGTTCTCCCTCCTTCTCTTCTTGGCACTCCTCCTGACTCCTATTTTCAGATTCTTCCCTATACTCTTGCTCTTCTTCAATTCCAAAGTGGTGTTCAAAAAACTCTCGCTTTGTCTAGTGTATCTATTCTAATTTTTTTCTCTTGCCAAGTAATTAAAATACCTTCTTGTATTAACCATCGGAACTGCACATTTTCCTTATTTAGCTGAGAGATTAGGAATTGATAATTCTTTCTTTGGTCTCTCACCGGTCTCGGGATTTGTTTTAATGTTATTATTTCCCTTCCTTTATATGATATTGTCTCCTCTTTCATTTTTTTATATATTTCATCTCTTAATCCCTTCTTAGTAAAACGTATGTGTACTTCCCTTGGTAATTTATGCCTACGTGCATAGTTCATATATACTCATCAATTCATCAATATCCTTTCGTATATCCTGTTTATCTATTTGTAACGCCACTGCCAATATTTCTGACATAACTTTCCCTAGCTCTTCCTCTTTATCCTCCATGATGTTTTGAAACCTTAAAAAAGGACACTTATTCTATCTCCAGAAACACAATTAATTGTTCTAACTCTGTTAATTGTCCTATTTTGTCGTCCATATTTTTAATGTCTCCTTTCATTTCACTTATATTACTTTTTAGCTCTTCATGGTTTTTTTTTTGTCTCCTCATGGTTATTAGCAATGGACTCTTATGTTCTAGTCATTGCCTCCTGTATCATTTGTAGTGTGGCCTGAATACTCTGCATGTTAAATGCTGAACCGGCTTTCTCCATTCCAAGCATACTTTCTATAGAGCGTTGTTGTGTTGATGAGGATGGGGTTGATGCGGGATTTTGAACAGGCTTCTTACCTAACTTAGTTATTGTTGTAGTGCTTGTCATTTTTCCTACTCTAAGTATATTATTCCAAAATGACATACAGTATCTTAACTATTAACTTTATGTCTATAATAGTCTTGTTAACACAAGTATAAATACCCATATAAATACATCTATTAATTTACTAATCTCAAAATATGTATATTATATTACAGTTCTATATTTCTTATTTTTTTTTACTTAGAATATAACATATATGATATTCTAGGAACAACTATCAGTATAAATATCTTAAATATATATGATTAAATCCCCTTATATTTATAAATATATATCCCTTTATAAAATTTATACCCTCATATTACTCAAAAATTAATATATATTCTAATATATATATATATATATATATATATATATATATATATATATATATATATATATATATATATATATATATATATATATATATATATATATATATATATATATATATATATATACCTATCAAGTTTTCAATCAAGAATAATCAACTATATCATTATAATTCCATACATATAAATTCTATTTCTTAATATAATTATCCATGACGGAACGTAAAAACAGCTCCGCTCCCCCCATTCCTGGGGAGGCTGTAAATTAAAGGTAAATGAATCTTGTTTCCCCATGGCTGCTAACTCTTAAAAGAAAATAAAACCCGAAGTATAAATTCTAATAAACACTTTTATTATAAAAGTACAAATATATTTGACTACATTGTACCGGACAGAAAAATATGTCAGCCGGACAAAGGAAAGAAAGTAAGAGAACAATGGAAGAATAATGACATGCGCAGTAGCTCATAAATCACAAGGCATAAATCACAAGACACTTGGAGATAAGACTTTTCTGGCTACCGTAGTATTCAGAGTAGAGGCTCAGCTCAGCTGGCAAATACAAAAAACGCAGTGACAATCCAGTTCTTCTGTAATATTCTGTAATACTTGTTTTACAGCTGTGTTTCGAAGTACTCTTTTCAAATTTGGATACTGTCCTCTTTGTAAACAACTTACTGGTCTATGTGGACAGATTACTTATCTAGAATCTCTACTCTGTGCTCTGCAAGCAGAAATTAGGTGCCAAATTCAGCCAATCCACTAATGAGCTGCCCCACTATCAGCCCCCTCTACCACAAAGATCCTGCAGGAGAAGGGCAGTATGGACAACTGTGGGATCTGGCAGGGTGAGAGCTGTGAACCATAAACACAAAGCTTTTACTGTGTCCCAGCATAACAGATATAGTGCCCTTGCTGATCTTAATAGGGACACTAAAGCGACAGGTCAAGGCAGGGGTAAAATGCTCCCGGTTCGGGCAGGCCGGTCGGTCATCGGTAGCGATTGCAGCGTGAGGCATCTCCCACCCGCCCGGATGCAGCCATTTGGGTTCTTTTACCCTCTGCGCATGTGCAGAACACTTTGCGCATGCGCAGAGGGTAAAAGAATCCAAAGGGCTGTGTCCGGGCGGGTGGGGTAAGCCTCGTGCTGCGATCGCTACCGGCTCTACAACGACCGATTGGCCCGCCCGAACTGGGAGCATTTCACCCCTGGGTCAAGGTAGTTGTGATAACAATAACTCAAATAAGCAGGGGAACGTGGTCCGAGATGAAGAACTTATTTTGGAAAGTGGAAAGTGTGAATCACGTATTACACATCAGTCACACAAGAGCAGCAAGGTATCCAAAAAGAGAAGCCACCTTCTGGTTGGTGATTCAATTGTAAGGGATATAAATTTAGGAAAGGATATTGAGGTTTTGATAGAGGTCAGGTGTCTGCCAGGTGCTACTGCCAGCAGAGACAAGAAGCGTATTCTTAAGATAGTCAAGAATGCCAGTAAAGACTGATGTTGATGCTATTATACATCTTGGCACAAATGATCTGTCCCAAAAAGATGTACTTTCTGGGCAGAATGACTTCCAGAGCTTGGGGTATGAACTTAGTAGTATAGATTGCAGGCTTATCTTTTTAGAGGTTTTACTGGTATATAAGGAACAAAAAGGGAAAGGCCAATGTGTAGCAGAGTTTAATGTGTGGCTAAAGGAATGGTGTAAAAGGGAAGGCTTTGGTTTTATTAGTCATGATGTCTGCAGCTGGTCCAATGAAAAACTGTACAAAAGAGATGGTTTGCATCCATCAAAGAAAGGGACTGAGCTACTTGGTATTAAATTCACAGATTTCCTGGATTTAAACTAAACAGCAGGGACAGAGAATTAATTGATACAGATCATTTCTGTCCCCAGCAATCTAAAATTAATAGGGTTAACAGTGCACACAACATAGATATGTGTGCGGGTAAGTTTATCAGCCCTGCTGTCAAGCAAAGCCAAGCATTTAATAGTGAGTACCACACCATGTGTACTAATCAAACAGGTGGCAAGAAAGTAGGGGCAGCCAGGCACAATACAGGTTAATTTAATTTAATTTAATTTAATTTAATTTATTGTATTTCTATGCCGTCCAACTCCCGAAGGACTGTGGGCGGCTTACAGCAGGATATAGAAAATACATTTAAAAACATCATAAAATATTTAAAAACAGTGAAAAATCACATACATACTTATCATTCAAGGCCGGACCTCGCAATTGCGAGATCAACGGCCCCAAGCCTGCCGGAAAATCCAGGTCTTCAATGCTTTCCAGAAGGCCAATAGAGTGGGGGCAGTCCGGATCTCAGGGGTAGTTCGTTCCAAAGAGCTGGGGCAGCCACAGAGAAGGCCCTTCCCCGCGGACCCGCCAGCCGACATTGCTTAGCTGACGGGACCTGAAGGAGACCAACTCTGTGGGATCTTACCGGTCGCTGGGAACTATGAGGTAAAAGGCAGTCTCAAAGATAACCTGGCCCTGAGCCATGTAGGGCTTTAAAGGTAATAGCCAACACTTTGAATTGAGCCCGGAGACCAATGTATGTTATGTAGACAGTAAACACAGGGTCAATCAAAATGGACTTAAATGTCTATACACCAATGCACAGAGTATGAGGAATAAACAGGGTGAATTAGAAATTCAAGTAAATGAGGGAAAATATGATATAGTTGCCATTACGGAAACTTGGTGGGATGAAACTCACAAATGGAATATACAGCTAGAGGGATTTAAATTATTTAAAAGAAACAGACCAAATAAAAGAGGAGGTGGAGTTGCACTATATATAAGAAATAACTACATCTCTACAGAACTAGAGCACAACAATAATGAAAATCATCTTGAATGCATTTGGGTCAATATTAAAGGGGGGCGAAATGACATTGCCATAGGTCTATACTATAGGCCACCCAACCAACCAGAGGAAGTAGATGAACTTTTTGCTAGTCAGCTAACTAAGATATGTAGGAAGCACATCACAATAGTAATGGGGGATTTTAACTACCCTGACATCAACTGGGAGACAAACACTGCACCAAGTGGAAAATCCAACAGGTTCCTAACAAACCTAGCAGACAACTTTGTTACCCAAAAAGTAGAGAAGGGAACAAGGGGATCAGCCATATTTGACTTAATTCTCACTAACAGAGATGAAATGATAGAAGGGTTTGAAGCTACAGGAACCTTGGGGGAAGTGATCATGCAATATTGGAATTCAACATTATACAAACACAAGCAGTACAACAAAGTCAAACTAGAGTCTTGGACTTTAAGAGAGCTAATTTCAATAAACTTAGAGAGAAGTTGGGAAAGATTCCATGGATGAGAATCCTCAAGAGGAAAACAACTCAAGAAGTTTGGGAAATTTTGAAAAGTGAGATTATAAAAGCCCAGTCTAGCACAATACCAATGAAGAAGAAAGATAATAGGTCTTAAAAGAAACCAGCATGGCTGCATAAAGAACTCTTTGACAAATTGAAAGACAAAAAGGACAAGTAAAAAAAGTGGAAAGAAGGGGAAATAACTAAGGCAGAATACCAGCAAATAGCCCGATCCTGTAAAGATGAAGCGAGGAAAGCTAAGGCTCACAATGAACAAAGGCTTGCGACAAAAGTAAAAAGTAACAAAAAAAAGCTTCTTCCAACATATTAAAAACAAGAAAAAAGTCAAGGAAACAATTGGTCCATTACAGGGAGAAAGTGGCAAGAAGGTGACAAGCAACAGGGAGAAAGCAGAGCTACCGGGACTTAACACATTTTTTCATCTGTCACTCTGGCAATCACTCTGCATCATATTTTAGAGTCACATTGATTCAGCTCCACCGAGAATAATGGAAACTTAATTGCAAAGAAGTTGGACTAGATCTTGAAAGGCTGCAGCCACAGGAACAGGTGACTGGGTAAATTGTGTGGGGAATAAGAAGAGCCAGTTTGGTGCAGTGGTGAAACCTACAAGTGTAACCTACAAGTTACAGATGGGGAGGTGCTCAGTTCCAGTCCTGCCATAGGCGTAAATCCATCTGGGCATACCTGGTGAGTCCCTCTCTCAGGTCTAGGAAACAGGAAAGGGGGAGACCACTTGGAAAATCCTTGCAAAGGAAACTGCAGAGAAACCAGTCCAGGAAATTGCCAGGTGCGAAGTCTATCTTGAAGGCACCTAAAACAAACATTGGGCGTAAGGTTCAGGGACAGGGGATTAAAACTGCAAAGAAGTTCCAGTTCAGTGTTAGGTCAGGCATGAAGGTAGCTTCAGGTGTGAAGGTAGCTTCCAGAAACTATGGACAGCAGTGGGTTGCTCCCAGTTCGGCCCGATTCTGTGAACCAGTAGCCGCGGTGACGGGAGGCTCCGCCCACCCACCTGAGGCGCTTCTGCACGCGTGAACCAGTAGCAACGCAATTTAGAACCCACCACTGGCTATGGAATAGTGGGATGCCAATTGAAAGGCCAAAATTATGTCCCTGAAGGGAGACAGGCGGGTAGGGGAGATTGAAATGAACCTCCTTCTTGGTCCAGGATGCGACCTAAGAAGTGCTTTATGCTATGAAATACTATGCCACCTTGAGTTCCGGAAGGAAAAAAACATCAAGATAAGTTGGGGTTGTTTCATTCCGATTCCTGCATGCAACAGAGATTAGAGCCAATAGCTGAATTGGGGTCTTCTGAATCTAGTTAGTCTAGCAACTCCATCGTCTCCCCCCCCCCTCAAACGATGCTTTCACTGGTTTAGTTCTTGCTTCAGTTGCAGTTGGTATGAGTGCCTCGATGTCGCGTATAGTAATCAAACAAAAATCTTGCAAACGACAGAAGACTGTATTTCATGCCTTGTCGCTAGATGGCGCGCGTTCTATTAAACACCCGGCGACTAGAAAGCGGGTCAATAGAGTAGAGCAGCATCGATGGTGGCTGAGTTCCCACATCCAACCGGAGGGGGAGCGACGGAGCCCGAAGGGGTTGAAACAATAGAGTACTGGATTTCTAGAGAGGATGTGGAGGAGAGGGGAAGAAGAGAGGAATCTCCTCTTCCGGCTGACCCATCGGAGGACGGTGGCGTGGAGGGCGCCTCTCCTGCTCTTCCCAGGACTTCAGCAGCTGGAAGGTGAGTTGGGGACAGGTCGGAGGAGAAGCCGGTGCAAGGTGGGCTGTTTGGTTTCCTCCACGATGCAGAAGCAGAGAAGAAACCAGGCTGAAACATGTCAGGTGCTGCTTCATGTTCCTTCCCTCCCCAAATTTTGTTCCTGTGGTGCTGGTCGTTATGAAAGTGGTCCCTGCAATTTTCTGATGGTTGGAGGATTTAAAAAAATGTCCTTCAGTTTATAGTGGACTCTTTGATTTTATGGATGTGTTCCTTTCTTGGAAACTGGGGAGTTTCATACAAAAGCAGGATATCTTGCTGATGCTTTGGGTACCATGCATCAATTGAAGCCCCTCATCTGTTGAAGCTGTCCCATCCTCTAAAATTAGACCCAAGCGTTTGAGCCTACCCCCTTCTCGGTCATTTTTGAAGCTGAAATGCACATGGACTTTTACCAGACATATATTCGTAGACATAGCTATCTATTTTTGTCCCTATGTGTGTATCTGTGTAATCTAGCGTTGACATTTCCTGATATATTTGAAAATAACAAATTTTTTATTGAAGAATTTTGATTTAACTGAAGCCCAGAAGAGAATTTAATGTTTTTGTGGCTATTCAAACTCTCACTAGTCTTTTATATGTCAAATGAATCATAATTAAGAATTAGAAGTTAATTTAGCATTTTGGCATGTTTGCTTTTTCATTATTGTTGTTAGTTGCGAAGTGATGTCCGACCCATCGCGACCCCATGGACAACTTTCCTCCAGGCCTCCCTGTCCTCTACCATCCTCTGGAGTCCATTTAATCCAGAGAGGTGGCACGTGGCTGGATCCAGGCGGTGGTCACCGCTTCTTTTAGGGAGGGATCCATACCGCAGCCGTTAAAAGTTGCGGTGGTGAGACCCCTCCTTAAGAAGCCTTCCCTGGATCCAGGGGACTTGAAGAACTTTCGTCCGGTCTCCAACTTACCCTGTATAGGTAAAGTTGTGGAGAAGGTGGTGGCTTCTCAGCTTCTGCGGCTATTGGAGGAAACTGATCATCTAGACTCCTATCAGTCCGGTTTCAGGCGCGGCTACAGTACAGAAACTGCCTTGGTCGCCCTGATGGATGATCTCTGGTGAGCCTGGGATGGGGGAAACTCCTCCATCCTGGTGCTACTTGACCTCTCAGCGGCTTTCGATACCATCGACCATGGTATCCTTCTGCATCGTCTCGGCGAGTTGGGAGTGGGAGGCACCGTTTTGCGGTGGTTCTCCTCTTATCTCGCCGGCAGGATGCAGTCGGTGTTAACAGGAGGGCAGAGGTCGTCTCCTAGGCCCCTGACATGTGGGGTGCCTCAGGGCTCGGTCCTCTCACCCATTCTTTTCAACATTTACATGAAACCGCTGGGGGAGATCATCCGTAGACACAGGGTGAGTTTTCAACAGTACGCTGATGACACCCAGCTGTACATCACCACCCCGTCTCAATTCAGGGAGGCAGTCGATGTAATGTGCCGATGCCTGGACGACGTTAGGACCTGGATGGGGAGAAACAGACTCAAACTCAACCCCGACAAGACTGAGTGGCTCTGGATATTGCCTCCTAAGGACTATGACAACTGTCCCTCCTTGGTTCTTGAGGGAGAAAAATTAACTCCCTTGGAACAGGTTCGCAATTTGGGAGTCCTCCTAGATCCACAGCTAAAATTAGACCAACATTTTACGGCTGTGGCTAGGGGGGCTTTTGCACAGGTTTGCCTGGTGCACCAATTGCGACCATACTTGGAGAAGGAGGCTCTGCTCATGGTCACTCATGCTCTTGTCACCTCCCAATTGGACTACTGCAATGCGCTCTACATGGGGCTACCCTTGAAGAGTATTCAGAGACTCCAGTTGGTGCAAAATGCGGCTGCGAGTGCTGTGGTGGGTGTTTCACGATACACCCACGTAACACCCATACTCCGCCAGCTGCATTGGCTGCCCATTGGTCTCCGGGTACAATTCAAGGTGTTGATCATCATCTTTAAAGCCCTACATGGCTTAGGACCAGGTTACCTCTGGAACCGCATTCTGCCTCATACTTCCCTTCGACCGGTTAGGGCCCACAGAGTGGGTCTCCTCCAGGTCCCGTCAGCCAAACAATGCCGGTTGGCGGGCCCTAGGGGAAGGGCCCTCTCTGATGGGGGCCCCGTGCTCTGGAACCAACTTCCCCCAGAGATCCGAATTATCCCCATCCTGCTGGCCTTCCGGAAAGCCGTCAAGACATGACTCTTCCTGCAGGCAAGGGGTTGAGACTAGCTTTTATCCAAGATCTCCCCCAGTACGTATGCTGTTGAATGTTTTTTAACCTTTTTAATTTTTTAAAAATTATTTTTAAATGAAGGTTATTGTTTAGTG
Organism: Diadophis punctatus similis; assembly: GCA_023053685.1. Lineage (NCBI taxonomy): Eukaryota > Metazoa > Chordata > Lepidosauria > Squamata > Dipsadidae > Diadophis > Diadophis punctatus. The sequence continues at coordinate 253,842,728 of JALIGW010000002.1, forward strand.
TTCTTTTAAAATGTTGTACGCCGCCCTGAGTCCTTAGGGAGTAGGGCGGCATAGAAGAGCCTAAATAAATAAAATAAAATATAAAATAAAGCTCACACCTACTGCTTCAATGACTCCATCCAGCCACCTCATTCTCTGTCGTCCCCTTCTTCTTTTGCCCTCAATCATTCCCAGCATTAGGCTCTTCTCCAGTGAGTCCTTCCTTCCAGTGGTGAGATTCAAATTTTTTAACAACCGGTTCTGTGGGCGTGTCTTATTTTCTTGGTGGTCATGTGACTGGGTGGGCATGGCTAGCTGGTCATGTGACTGGGTGGGTGTGGCTACATGCATAGGGAGTAAGAGGGCTGAAAAAGTGAATTATGGCTGATCCTCGCACTTACGACCGTCCTCACATTTACATCCGTTGCAGCATTCTTAACAACAGTGGCACTCATTTCACAACTGCGGTGCTTCTCTTCACCACGGTGACAAGATAGGGTACAAAATGTAAAATGTGAGGACAGTCATAAGTGCGAGGACTGGTCAAAATCACTTTTTCAGCCCTCTGAGTAGTCTCTATGTGCACCCGGCGTGGCCAGTTGGTCATGTGACTGGGTGGGCATGGCCAACTCAATGTCAGTCACGTCAAGGGGCGCTTCTGCTTGCCTGGCCTCTTGTGACCGGTCATAAGTGTGAAAAACGGTCATAAGTCACTTTTTTCACTGCCATTGTAACTTTGAATGGTTACTAAATGAACTGTTGTAAGTCAGGGATTACCTGTACAAAAATACAAAAAGCTTCTTTGCCTGCAAAAAGCTGCCCTAAATACCAGTCATTAGATGAGAAATACCTGCAAGCTGGAGTTAGAAATCAGGCAGGGTACTAGAGCACCTTGAGGAATTAAAATAGTTAAAATGCAATGATAACTATCAGCAGCCAACTCTTGTTCATAAAGTGAAACCCTTTAGCAGAGAGGTCGTTTAAGCTCTCCAGAAAGAGCACACCCAGGAGAAGCAATCCTTAGATCCATTTGCACCACTTAAAGATACCAGCTGGTCTCACTCACCTCATCAGATATCCTAAAGCAGTGATGGCAAACCTTTTTCCACTTGGGTGCCAAAAGGGTGTGTGAGTGCGTGCATGCCCACACCCATAATGCAATGGCCACCCCCCCCCCCGTGTATATGCATACAAATGCCGTGCTGCCCCCCATTGCACATGCATGCAGGCCTCACTGAAGCCTCCAGACTTCCGGTTGGCCTGTTGGGCCATTTTTCAAACTCCCCAGGGTTCAGGAAAGTCTCATGAAGCCTGGGGACAGGGAAAATGGCCAAACGGAAGTTCGGAAACGAACTTCCAGTTGGCCTGTTTGGCTGTTTTCGCCATCAACAGGCTTCAGGAGGCTTTCCTGAACCCTGGGGACAGTGAAAAACGGCCCAATGGCCCAACCGGAAGCTCGTTTCTGAACTTCCGTTTGGCCCGTTGGCCTCTTTTTTGCCGTTCCCAGGTTCCTGGAGCTTTCCTGAAACCTGGGGAGAGCAAAAATGGCCGAAAATCAGCTGACCAGCACGCGCATGTGCGCTGGAGCTGACATAGGGCAACGCTTCACGTGTCCTCAGATATGTCATAGGTTCGCCATCACTGGTATAGAGCTTCTCCATCTTTGGCTGCCGAGCACATAGTCAATCTGATTTCTGTGTGGACCGTCTGGTGATGTCCATGTGTACAGTCGTCTCTTAGGTTGTTGGGAAAGAATGTTTGCTATGACCTCATTATTTTCATTATAATGCATGTTTTTCCTAGCTTGCTGTTTTCACATCTTCTGCAGCCATTTTATAAATATTTTATGTCAATCTAATGTTTTATGTCAATCTTGTAGACCGAAAAGTTGCTAGGAAGAGAATTCCGGACAAGTGAGAATCCCAAGAAGCATTAAAAGGAAAGCAAATCCAGCCAGCAATGAAAGTGTTTTTCGCCGCCTCCAGAAAGCTACAAAAGACTTCTCCTTCTGCAGGCAGGTGACGGACAAAAGAGAGAATATGAAGAGAGTTTTGAGTTGGAAAAAAATGAATATGTAGGACTCAAGGAAAAACTCCAGAAAAAGATCAAAAAGGATTGTTTTCAAATTTAGAAAAAGGAGACGTAATCTGGAAATCAGTGAAGGAGGAAGTGGTCATTTGATAGTCACATAGGATAGGCAGGCATTCAAACTTCACCCTCTGAAGCAAGTAAGAATAGCTTGAATGAAAGCAGCATCCAAGAAGGGATCCAAAATATTTTTCATCTTGAGAATCCAAAAATGTCCTTGGTGGAAAAATTCCCACAATATGCATATTGTATGGAAAAGCAGATTGCAGAGCACAACTGATAATGCATGAGAGGACACAATGGAGCAAAGCCCACCCACTGCCCATTTCCTAGCTTTAGGAAGTGTGATACACAAGAGGACTCACATGGGGGAGAAACCATACGAGTGTCCAGACTGTGGGAAACGTTTCCGTCATCATTCCAGTCTGGTGAAACACCAGAGGATGCATACAGGAGAGAAACTGTATGAGTGTCCAGATTGTGGGAAAAGTTTCATTCACAATGCTGACCTGGTAATACATCAGAGAACACACACAGGAGAGAGACCATATGAGTGTTCAGAGTGTGGAAAAAATTTCATTCAGAATTCCCACCTAGTGATGCATAAGAGGACTCACACAGGAGAGAAACCGTATGAGTGTCCAGACTGTGGCAAAAGTTTCAGTCATAATTCCAGTCTGGTGGCACACCAAAGGACTCATACTGGGGAGAAACCATATGAGTGTCCAGACTGTGGCAAAAGTTTCAGTCATAATTCTAGTCTAGTGACACACAAAGGGATTCACACAGTGGAGAAACCGTATGAGTGTCCTGATTGTCGGAAATGTTTCAGTCATAATTCCAGTCTGGTGAAACACCAGAGGACGCATACTGGGGAGAAACCATATGAGTGTCCAGATTGTGGTAAATGTTTCAGTCAGAATTCCAATCTGGTGATACACCAGAGGACTCACACAGGAGAGAAACCATATGAGTGTCCAGACTGTGGCAAAAGGTTCAGTCATAATTTCAATCTGGTGATACACCAGAGGACTCACACAGGGGAGAAACCGTATGAGTGTCCTGATTGTGAGAAAGGTTTTAATCGGAATTATGCGCTGGTATTACATCAGAGGACTCATACTGGGGAGAAACTCTATGAGTGTCCAGATTGTGGGAAAAGTTTCAGTCAGAATTCTGACCTGGTAGTACATCAGAGAACACACACAGGAGAAAGACCATATGAGTGTCCAGACTGTGGCAAACGTTTCAGTCATAATTCCAGTCTGGTGAAACACCAGAGGATGCATACTGGGGAGAAACCATATGAGTGTCCAGATTGTGGGAAATGTTTTAGTCGGAATACTAACCTGAGAAAACATCAGTGGACTCACACAGGAGATAAACCACACAAATGTCCAGACTGCGGCAAAAGTTTCAGTCATAATTCCAGTCTGGTGAAACACCAGAGAACGCATACTGGGGAGAAACCATATGAGTGTCCAGATTGTGGTAAATGTTTCAGTCAGAATTCCAATCTGGTGATACACCAGAGGACTCACACAGGAGAGAAACCATATGAGTGTCCTGATTGTGGGAAAGGTTTCAGTACTAGGGCTACACTTATAAATCATGTAATTTTACACATAGGTGAGAAACCTTTTAAGTGCCCAGAGTGTGGACGGTGCTTCTCGCAAAATTCCTACCTTGTTAAACATAAGAAAATCCACATAACCCAGAAGATCAAGAATAAAGAGAAAGCTTGAATTTCTTTTCTGATCTGCCTTTGCAAGTGAGAATTTAAGTATTTAATTTCTGGCCTGATTCTGTTTAGCCAAACCTGTCTCAGTATTAGCCATGAAGGGGGAGAGAAAAGAAATGAAAATGGATAATGTTAGCTTGATCAAGGTTAACTACTTGTGTGTTGCTATCAGGAAAAGGTAGTGGATATTTCCTTTTGCAAAAATAGCATAATTGCTGCCAAAAGGCACTTTGGAACGTTTTTTGCACATTGAACAACTTAGATAATAGAAAAGCAACACATAGTTTTTTTGGAAATCATCTTCACATCCTGAAAGAGATATATTGGAAGATAGGAACACTATGATTTACTTACCAATTTTAGCTCTGCAAATATGAAGTGACGGGAGAAGAGAAGTAAAGAGGGTTCAGAGTTTATCTTTCCTAACATTTTCGGAAATTCAGGACAAGAAGAATCCCTGTTCAGATTGTGAACATTGAAGCACAGAATTGAGAACATATGAGGGAGGTTTGGGGCAGTGAGAAGAGCACAAAAATTCACATGTAAAGTTTGTTGAACTTGATATGCAAATACTATATCAATATTATAGAGAAAGAGGGGTGGTGGTTTTTGAGCGTAGGATCTTCACGTTTATGAGGAACTCCTGGTGTGATCTCCTTTGCTTGAACATGCCTCTTGTTACCTTTTGATGGTTGATGTTGTGATTGGACTGTCAAGATGCTAAACATTCTGCTGAGTTTGAAAGACATCAAAAAATTTACTTTTAGATTAGATTAGATTAACAGAGTTGGAAGGGACTTTGTAGGTCATCTAGTCCAACCCCCCTCCCAAGCAGGAGACCCTACACCGTATCTGACAAATGGCAGTCCAATCTCTTCTTGAAAGTCTCCAGTGATGAAGCTCCCACAAGGCAAGCTAGTTCATTGCTCTCATTGTCAGAAAATGTCTCTCTATTTCCAAATTGAATCTCTCCTTGTTCAGTTTCAATCCATAATTCCTTGGAAAATAGCTTGAAACCCCTCTTCTCTATGGCAGCCTCTCAAATATTGGAACACTGCTATCAAGTCTCCCCTGGTCCTTCTCTTCACTAGACTAGCCATGCCCAGTTCCTGCAACCGTTCTTCATATGTTTTAGTCTCCAGTCACCTGGTTATCCTGTTTGCTCTCCGCTGCACTTTTTCTAGAATCTCAATATCTTTTTTATAGTGTGACCAAAACTGGACGCAGTATTCTAGGTGTGTTCATTTCAGTAATTCAATTTAGGTTATAACACAATGTCCCCGTGACTTTGGACATACAGAAATAACAGAGCAGATGTTTCTCCAATGGCTATATTGCTACGTGAGAAATTTGTTAAGTGAGTTTTGCACCATTTTACGACTTTTCTTGCCATATTTGGTAAGTGAATCACTGTAGTTGTTAAATTAGTAACCCGGTTGTTAAATGAATCTGGTTTCTCTGTTGACTTTTGTTGTCAGAAATTTGCAAAGGTGATCACATGACCCCAAGACACTGCAGCCGTCATAAATGTGAGATGGTTGTCAAGCATCTGATTGTAAATCACATGACCATGGGAATGCTACATTAGTCATAATTGTGAAAAATGGTCATAAGACACTTTTTATAGTGTTTACTGTTGTAATTTTGAATGGTCACAGTAAACAGGAGCATCATGAGGTAAATCACAGAACAGCACAGAAAACCCACAGAAGAAAAAGGCGGGAAAACAGGGAAACTTCCCTCCACACTCACAGCAACCAATCGCAGCGCAGATTGCCTCACGCAGCAGCCACCAATCAACCACAACTCTGTGTTCTGGCTCACTGCACAGCCCTACTCCTCCAGCTACTACATTTAAATACTTGTAACAATTTCATTTAGTTTCCTGTTTTTATATATACTGTCTTTTATGTCTTTGCTTTTTAGTATACTGTAATTATTATTACACTTTGATGTCTCTACTTTTAAACTGAATTTATTTATTTATTTATTTATTTAGACGCTCTTATAGGCCGCCCAATCCCGTGGGACTCAGGGCGGCGTACAGCATGAATAAGAAGCGTACATTTAAAAACAATAGTCATAAGTTTACATTAAAAATATAATTAAAAAGAAGACATTGTAAGCGCAACATTCAGGGGGAATCTGATTGTCCTATTCACCCCATCTGCCGGAAGAGCCATGTTTTTAAGGCTTTACGGAAGGCCAGCAGGGTGGGGATGGTCCGGATCTCTGGTGGTAGTTGGTTCCAGAGGGACGGGGCTCCCACAGAGAAGGCCCTCCCCCGCGGCCCCGCCAATCAACATTGTTTAGCCGACGGGACCCGGAGGAGGCCCTCTCTGTGGGACCTAACCGGTCTTAGGGAGGTATGTGGTAGGATGCGGTCCCGCAGGTAACCTGGCCCTGAGCCATGTAGGGCTTTAAAGGTAACGACCAACACCTTGAATTGCGACCGGAGACTAATTGGTAGCCAATGCAGCTGGCGAAGGATAGGTGTTACGTGGGTGTATCTCGGCACACCCACTACTGCTCGCGCAGCTGCATTCTGTACCAGTTGGAGTCTCCGGATGCTCTTCGAGGGTAGCCCCATGTAGAGCGCGTTACAGTAGTCTAGCCGTGAGGTGACAAGGGCATGAGTGACTGTGAGCAAGGCCTCCCTCTCCAAGTAAGGTTGCAATTGGTGCACAAGACGGATTTGTGCAAAGGTCCCCCTAGCCACAGCTGAAAGATGTTGCTCCAATTTTAGCTGTGGATCTAGGAGAACACCCAAATTGCGAACCTGTTCTGAGGGAGTCAATTTTTCTCCCCCGAGAACCAAGGAGGGACAGTCGACATAGTCCTTGGGAGGCAATATCCAGAGCCACTCAGTCTTGTCTGGGTTGAGCCTGAGTCTGTTCACTCCCATCCAGACCCTCACATCGTCCAGGCAGCGGCACATTACATCAACTGCTTCACTGAACTGACACGGGGTGGAGATGTACAACTGGGTATCATCAGCATACTGCTGATACCTCACCCCATGTCGGCGGATGATCTCACCCAGCGGTTTCATGTAAATGTTAAACAGGATGGGCGAGAGGACCGAGCCCTGTGGCACCCCGCAAACCAGGGGCCTAGGGGCCGACCTCTGTCCTCCTGTCAACACCGACTGCGTCCTTTCAGAGAGGTAGGAGGAGAACCACCGTAAAACAGTGCCTCCCACTCCCATCTCCCCAAGACGACGCAGAAGGATACCATGGTCAATGGTATCGAAAGCCGCTGAGAGGTCAAGTAGCACCAGGATGGAGGAGTGACCCCCATCCCGGGCTCACCAGAGATCATCCATCAGCGCGACCAAAGCAGTCTCCGTACTGTAGCCGCGCCTGAAACCCGATTGAAAGGGATCCAGATAATCAGTATCCTCCAATAGCCGCAGGAGTTGGAGCGACACCACCTTCTCAACAACTTTACCCAAAAAGGGTAAGTTGGAGACTGGACGGAAGTTCTTTAAATCCGCTGGGTCCAGGGAAGGCTTCTTGAGGAGGGGCCTCACCACCGCAGCTTTTAAAGGCTGTGGGATGGATCCCTCTCTCAGAGAAGCGATCACAACCGCCTGGAGCCAGCCGCGTGTCACCTCCCTGCTGGCAGAGACCAGGCAGGAGGGGCACGGGTCCAATAAACAGGTGGAGGCGCTCATCGCTCCTATGGCCTTGTCCACATCCTCAGGAGTGACCGGTTCAAACTCGTCCCATATAACAGGACTAAGACTCACCCCTGTCATCTCTGCTTGCCCTGTCCAAATGGAGTCCAGGTCTGTCCGAATCTGAACGACTTTATCCGCCAGAAACTGAGAAAATTCCTCAGCTCTGCCCTGCAAGGGATCTTCAGCTCCCTCCTTGGCTAGGAGGGAGCGAGTCACCCTAAACAGGGCGGCTGGGCGGGAGTCGGCGGACGCAATAAGAGCGGAAAAATATGCGCATTTTGCCGCCTTTATCGCCACTAAGTAAGACTTAATGTAAGTTCTTAAAAGTGTCCGGTCAGACTCAGCTTTACTGGCTCTCCATCGTCGCTCTAGGCGTCTCTTTTGGCGCTTCATCTCCCGGAGCTCCTCAGTAAACCAAGGGGCCCGCCGGGATCCGCTCCCACGGAGAGGCCGCAAAAGCCCAATCCGATCTAAGGCCCCCGTTGCCGCCTCATTCCAAGCAGCCACTAGGGCCTCAGATGAATCGTGTACCAGGGAGTCAGGTATTTCCCCAAGTTCCCTCTGAAATCCTTCAGATTCCATTAGGCGCCTGGGGCGGAACCACTTAATCGGCCCCGCCTCCTTGCGGTGGAGGAGTGGTGCCATGAAATCCAACCTCAGAAGGAAATGATCTGACCACGACAAGGGTACTGTGACTAAACCCCTCAGCCTCAGATCATCTCTCCACTGCCCCGAGAGAAACACAAGGTCAAGCGTGTGGCCTCCCTCATGAGTCGGACCCTGAACTACTTGGGTCAGGTTCATGGTTGTCATGGAAGCCATGAACTCCTGGACTGCCTCCGAGGTTTAACCGGGCGATGGCAAATTAAAGTCCCCCAGCACCATCAGCCTGGGGAACTCAATCGCCAGCCCTGCTACCGCCTCGAGCAGAACAGGCAGGGCCTTTGTAACGTAGCTAGGAGGCAGGTACGCTAACAAAAGGCCCACCTGGACCCCTAAGTCCAACTTCAGAAGGAGCGTCTCACACCCAACAATCTCCGGGGCAGGGCTCCTTCGAGGATTAAGGTTCTGGCGAGCTATAATCGCCACTCCTCCACCCCTTCCCTGGGGTCGCGGCTGATGCTGCACTAAGAACCCGTCCGGGCACATCTCGGAGAGGGGAACCCCCCCCTCCTGGCCTAGCCAGGTCTCAGTGATACATGCCAGGTCCGCCCCCTCTTCCAGGATTAAATCCCGTACAAGGGGGGCCTTGTTGGTAATTGACCTGGCATTCAACAGCAGCAGCTTGAGCCCAGGGCCCTGACATCCCTGATTACCAGGACCTCGGGTTGAGCAAGATGGAACCAAACCAGAGGGGCCGGAACAAGGAATCGCTTGGAGACAGCAAGTTCTCGTTCCCCGAGAGCGGCCTACCCCCCTGCTCCCGCCATACCTACCTCTCCCTGTAATGACCTTAATGCTCCCATCCCCCCTCACACCAGAGATCCCCTCCCCCCCAACTGGTCCCCCTCTCTCCCAGCAGGCCATGCATACCGGTCATACTGAGCCTGGGGAAGGACTGAAACCCCCCTCCGCTTCTGTTTCCACACTCAGCAGAGGGGGGCAAAGACCCAATCCCCAGCTCACTCATTCTACCACTGTCAGTCACACAATCTCTATCGCCCAATCATAACACATTCATAGCCCAAACCATTAATAAAATCACAATACTTCCGGGGGTTAAAAACAATAAGAGCAATAGGAGGCAGATGCAAGCAACCTCCAAACCCGGTATAGCTTAGTTCTTAATATTGCCTTAATCTCAGTCTTGTTGTTATTTTTTGTGAATCCAAAATCCGTTGCCTCTGCTGCAGCAGTAACAATGTCCAACAGCTGTCCCCGTGATGGTAGAGGGAAAACTGAGTCCCGTTTAGCATTAAGGGGGATCGTTTGAAAGCCAGGCCCATTCCCTCGCCTAACAGAATGTTGTCCCAGGCTTGGTCGCCGCCAATACTGCGGGTTATAACGGAGGAGTTGAAGATCTGGGATCCAAACGCCGTATGATGTTGGTCTAATGTCCTGGTGGCCCGCCTGGAAACCAGGCCAGTCCAGTCTCTGGGGGGTTCTTTCCGAAGGGCCTCTCGTCGCCAAGATGACAAGCAACGACATCGAGATGGCCGTCCCCGGTGCCAGTCTTGTCCGACTCATCTGCAACAAGTCCGAACCTCAGCTCTTATCTCCGGGAGCCAGTATTCCCAAAAGGGCAGCTTGCCGCAGCAGCGATAAAACCACGGCAAGAAACAACAACACACCAGCGATAATGATCTTTTTGCAAGAGAGCCCAGCCCAAATCTTCGTGGCCGAGAGTCAGCTCCGAGGTTTTTTTTTTTTTTTTTTTTTTTTTTTTTCTTAAAGCATAGGAAATCCGTTCGGTATAAATATAAATATAAATAACTGGGAATTGTCCAATATCCCTTTTTTTCTCTCTCCGGGATTGCCACAGATTGCCACAGATCCCGGCCAACGTTTTCACGATTCTCACAAGATGTTAGTTCAGGGAAGCTCTACGGTTTTCCTGTGAAGTTTTGTTTTTCGGAGACGCCATTTTAAAGCGGCGGCGTCTGTCGGAGCATGGCGAACTCTTTCGACTTCTTAGCCCTCGTATTCGGGAGAATTCCCTCGTCTGCGCCCGGGATTCTCCAGTTTTCTTCCGACCCACACTGGATAGAATAAGTTGGGTCGGGAGTCTTTATTTTTGACGAGAGGCAAGCAACGGGAGCGGAGGGCAGTTCTCTTGCAGCCACTCCGCTTAGCTCCTCCCCGGAAGCTACACCCCACGTTCATTATGCTGGTCTTTGTAATATTTTAAACCTTAAAATAATCAAATTCTATTTAATTCATGTCTGAGTGTATTTAATTCTCACACAGTGAAACTGATAGAAAGAAATAGTGGAATTCCCAACAAATAACTGCTTTTCAGCAGAACAAATAGATTAATTAAACCCCATAAAACCTACAAACACTATCATTTGTCCAGCCGTACTTTATTTATCTACAATTTCCTTCTTATCCACATTTTTACGTTGTTAAAACATTTTTTGTACAATATTTCCCTCTTCAATTTTTCATTTTCTTTTATACATATTATACATATTATTCATAAATCAATTTTTATCCATGATAATATTAATGTACTCTTATTTCTACCATTCCTTCTATATCCTTTCAATTTTACATTCCTTTTGTTCTCTAGCTTTTGACTCCAATACCATCTTCTTTCAATTTATTCTCTTATCTTTTAGCCCTCTTTTATAGCCACTCGTAGCCTTTACCCCATATTTTATAGTTTTCAGTTTATCACTTTATAAACTTTTCCCACTTCCATAATTACATTAAAGTCAACGATCAAACATATGTGTTCATATTCCAATTCCCTTATTACGTTATGTATCTTTCTATAAAGTTTCCTTTGCCATTTGGATGCGTATATTGAAACCAGTAATATTTTCTTTTGTTCTGTTTATATTTCAATCAATAAGATCCTTCCCTCCTCGTCTGTATACATTTGTTTTGATTTTAATCTTTTTTTAATTATTATTATAAAGTGCTATTCCTCCTTTTTTTGTTATGTTAAAGCTACATATAATTGACCTAATCTTGAATGCTCTAATAATTTACTTTGATGTTTCATAATATGTACCTCCTGCAAATTTGTAATATCCAATCTTTACAACTTTGTAAATACCTACTTTCTCAGCGTGAGCCTTCCCACACCCACGTCCCCTGCCCGCCTGGACGCCGCCATTTGGGTTCTTTTACCCTCTGTGCATGCGCAGAACACTTTGCGCATGCAAAGTGGGTGGGGGAAGGCTCGCGCTGCGATCGCTATCATCTCTATCGGCTCGACGACGACTGACCGGCCCGCCCGAACCTGGAGCATTTCCCCCCTGCTAGTGTCCCTATCAACGCAATTTAGAACCCACCACTGGCTATGGAATAGTGGGATGCCAATTGAGAGGCCAAAATTATGTCCCTGAAGGGAGACAGGCTGGAAGGGGAGATTGAAATGAACCTCCTTTCTAGTCCAGGATGCGACCTAAGAAGTGCTTTATGCTATGAAATACTATGCCACCTTGAGTTCCGGAAGGAAAAAAGAATCATGGCAAGTTGGGATTGTTTCATTCAGATTCCTGCATGCAACAGAGATTAGAGCCAATAGTTGAACTGGGGTCTTCTGAATCTAGTTAGGCCAGCAACTCCATCGTCTTCCCCGCCCCTCCGCCCCAAGGATGCTTTCCCTTGGTTTAGATTTTGCTTCAGTTGCAGTTGGTATGAGTGCATCGATGTCGCGTATTGTAATCAAATAAAAATCTTGCAAACGACAGAAGACTGCAATTCAGCCGTATGTCGCTAGATGGCGCGCGCTGTATTGAATGAGTAACACCCGGCGACTAGAAAGCGGGTCAATAGAGTAGAGCGGCATCGATGGTGGCTGAGTTCGCACATCCAACGAGAGGGGGAGCGACGGAGCCTGAAGGGGTTGAAACAATAGAGTACTGGATTTCTAGAGAGGATGTTGGAGAGAGGGGAAGGACAGAGGAATCTCCTCTTCCGGCTGACCCATCGGAGGACGGTGGCGTGGAGGGCGCCTCTCCTGCTCTTCCCAGGACTTCAGCAGCTGGAAGGTGAGTTGGGGACAGGTCGGAGGAGAAGCCGGTGCAAGGTGGGCTGTTTGGTTTCCTCCACGATGCAGAAGCAGAGAAGAAACCAGGCTGAAACATGTCAGGTGCTGCTGCATGTTCCTTCCCTCCCCAAATTTTGTTCCTGTGGTGCTGGTCGTTATGAAAGTGGTCCCTGCAATTTTCTGCTTGTTGGGGGATTTAAAAAAAGTCTCCTTCAGTTTAAAGTGGACTCTTTGGTTTTATGGATGTGTTCTTGTCTTGGAAACGGGGGAGTTTCATGCACAAAAGCGGGGATTATATCTTGCAGATGCTTTGGGTACCAGGTATCAATTGAAGCCCCTCATCTGTTGAAACTGTCCCATCCTCTCAAATTAGACCCAAACATTTAAGTATACCCACTTCTCAGACATTTTTGAGGCTGAAATACGCATGGACTCTCTATTTGTCCCTATGTGCGTATCTGTATAATCTAGCCTCGACATTTCCTGATATATTTGAAAATAACCAACTTGCTATTGAAAAATTTCGATTTAACTGAAGTCCAGAAGAGAATTTAATGTTTGTGTGGATATTTGAACTTAGATCTCACTAATTTTTTATTTGTCAAATGAATCATAACTAAGGTTAGAAGTTAACTTAGCATTTTGGCATGTACCATATATTTTTCCATTATAATGTATGTTTTTTCCTTCTTGATGTTTTCACATCTTCTGCAGCCATTTTATAAATCTGTCATGTCAATCTAACCTTTTATACTAACCTTTTATGTCAATCTTGTAGACTGAAAAAATGCTAGGAAGAGAATTCTGGACAAGTGAGAATCCCAAGCAGCTTTAAAGGAAAGCAAATCCAGCCAGCAATGAAAGTGTTTTTCCCCGCCTCCAGAAAACTACAAAAGACTTCTCCTTCTGCAGGCAGGTGACGGACAAAAGAGATGAAGAGAGTTTTGAGTTGGAACAAAATGAATATGTAGAACTCAGGGAAACACTCCAGAAAAAGGTCAAAGGGGATTATTTTCAAATTCAGAAAAAGGAGACCCAATCTGGAAATCAGTGCAGGAGGAAGTGATTTGACAGTCACATAGGATAGGCAGGCATTCAAACTTCACCTTGTGAAGCAAGTAAGAATAGCTTGAATGAAAACACTTTCCAAGAAGGGATCCAAACGCCCAGCCACTGCCCTCAATGTGGCAAATAGCTTTAGGAAATGTGATACACAAGAGGACTCACATGGGTGTCTTGATTGTGGGAAAACTTTCAGTCGGAATTCTCACCTGGTGATACACCAGAGGACTCACACGGGGGAGACATATATTCGTAGGCCTAGTAATCTATATTTGTCCCTATGTGCGTATCTGTATAATCTAGCCTTGACATTACCTGATATATTTGAAAATAACCAATTTGTTATTGAAGAATTTTGATTTAACTGAAGTCCAGAAGAGAATTTAATGTTTTTGTGGATATTCAAACTCTCACTAGTCTTTTATATGTCAAATGAATGAAAATTAAGGTTAGAAGTTAACCGCGCCAAGCGAGGTAGGTGGGTGGATTGCTCCCCTCCCCTCAGAGGAAGAAGGAGCCTCTTGCCGCCACCTCCCTCGTCGTTCGCTTCCCTCCCACACGGGCGTGCGTGCCGGGGGCTGGAGTAGATTTATAGATTTATTATTAGAGTTGGAAGGGACCTTGTAGGTCATCTAGTCCAACCCCCTGCTCAAGCAGGAGTTCCTACACCATTTGAGACAGATGGCAGTCCAGTCTCTCCTTGAAGGTCGCAAGTGTTGGGGCTCTCACGACCTCTGCTGGCAAGCTGTTCCACTGGTTGATCGCTCTCACTGTCAGAAAGTTTCTCCTCACTTCCAGGTTGAATTTCTCCTTGGTCAGCTTCCATCCGTTATTCCTTGTTTGGCTTTCTGGTGCCATAGAGAACAGCCTGACCCCCTCCTCTCTGTGGCATCCCCTCAAGTATTGAAACACTGCTATCATGTCACCCCTGGTCCTTCTCTTCGCTAGACTGGCCAAGCTCAGTTCCTGCAACCGCTCTTCGTATGTTTTATTTTCCAGACCCTTTATCATCCTGGTTGTTCTCTTCTGCACTTTCTCTAGAGTTTCAATGTCTATTTTGTAATGTGGTGACCAAAACTGGATGCAGTACTCTAGATGTGGTCTGACCAAGGCTTTATAGAGTGGTACTAGTACCTCTCTGGTCCTTGATTGTATCCCTCTATTTATGCAGCTCAGGACTGCGTTGGCCTTTTTGGCTGCTGCTGCACACTGCTGGTTCATATTTAATTGGCTGTCTACCAGGACTCCGAGATCCCTTTCGCAATTGCTGCTATTGAGTGTGGTTTCGCCCAGTTTGTATGTGTATTTTTGATTCTTCTTGCCTAGGTGCAGAATTTTACTTTTCTCTGTGTTAAATTTCATTTTGTTGATTTGGGCCTAGTGTTCGAGTGTGTCAAGGTCCCTCTGGATTTTGAGTCTGTCCTCTGGGGTGTTTGCTACTCCCGCCAGCTTGGTGTCATCTGCAAATTTGGTTAGTTCTCCTGCTATTCCCTCATCTAGGTCATTTATAAAGATATTGAAGAGTACTGGGCCTAGGACGGAACCTTGTGGTACCCCACTGCTTACTTCTCTCCATGTGGACTTAGAGCCATTGAGGACTACTCGCTGGGTACGGTTGGTCAGCCAATTGTTAATCCATCTGGTTGTGTAGCTGTCTATCTCGCTTTTTTCTAGCTTATGAAGGAGTAGGTTGTGGTCTACTTTGTCAAATGCTTTGCTAAAGTGCAGGTATATTATGTCTACTGCATTACGCTGGTCTACTAATTTGGTCACAGTGTTGAAGAATGAAATGAGGTTGGTTTGGCATGACTTGTTCTTAACAAATCCGTGTTGGCTGTTGGTTATTACTTGGTTTGTTTTTAGATGATGGGAGATCTGGTTTTTAATTATTTTTTCCAGTATTTTCCCAGGTATTGATGTTAGGCTGATTGGTCTGTAGTTTCCTGGGTCTGTTTTTTTACCTTTTTTGAAGATGGGGACCACGTCAGCTCTTTTCCAGTCCTCAGGTAGTTCCCCTGTGTTCCAGGATTTGTGGAAGATGTGGTGCAGTGGTTCTGAAATGACTTCTGCTAGTTCTTTTAGGACTCTGGGATGTAATCCGTCTGGTCCTGGTGCTTTGTATTCGTTAAGTTCAGATAGGTGATCTCTTACTGTATTTTTGCTTAGGTTGAGTCTTGCTTCGAATCTGTTTTTTATATTTGTGTTGCTGGGTAGTTGAGCTGCAGTTTCCTTTTGTGTGAAGACTGATGCGAAGAATGTGTTCAGTAGCTCTGCTTTGTCTGTGTTGCCTGTTACTTCTTTGCCGTCTTCTCTCTTTAGTGGACCAACTGTTTCTTTGATTTTTTTCTTGTTGTTAATGTGTTGGAAGAAGCTTTTTTTGTTGTCTTTGACTTTTGTTGCGAGTCTTTGTTCATTCTGGGCCTTTGCTGTCCTGAATGAACAAAGACTCGCAACAAAAGTAGGCGGCGTTGATGGCGTTCCTGCATCTATGATGAAATTCAAGCCAAACCAGACGCCGGGAGGATTTCAAGAAGCGGGCGGCATGCTTGTGCTTCCACAGCGAGAGGGAGGATGAGATGAGAGGCGGCTTCTGGAAGGCTGCGGCGTATGGCGTATGGCCTGGAGGAGAACGAAAGAAGTCTGGGATACCCCCTTTCCCCACCCGCGCCTCCCTGTTCCTCTGTCGGGGCTGCCACGCCCAGACCCGCTCGCCCTTTCCTTCCTTCCTTCCCTCCTTCGCCGCCGGCAATCGGTCCATTCAGCTCCTTTGTGTGCAGGTGTCTGCCGGAAGGATTTGCCTTGTCGTCCCTGTCTCCGCTGCCTCCCGCGGGGCTCGAGTGAGGAAGTTGGCAGCGACAGGGCACGGAGGCAGTAATTAAAGTCTTAAGAAAGCTGTTCACTATACAAAGCTGTACCAAGGTTTCAGGTATTTCCCCAAGTTCCCTCTGGAATCCTTCCTGCTCCATTAAGCGCCTGGGGCGGAACTACCTAGTCGGTCCCGCCTCCCTGCGGGGGAGGAGTGGGACTTTGAAATCCAACCTCAGTAGGAAATGATCTGATCACGACAACGGGGTGGTGACTATATCCCCTACATTCAGTTCATCTCTCCACTGCCCCGAAAGAAACACTAGGTGAAGCGTGTGGCCTCCCTCATGAGTCGGACCCTGGGTTACTTGGGTCAGGTCCAAGTAATTAGATTATTATTAGAGTTGGAAGGAACCTTGTAGGTCATCTAGTCCAACCACCTGCTGAAGCAGGAGTCCCTACACCATTTCAGACAGATGGCAGTCCAATCTCCCTTTGAAAGTCTCAAGTGTTGGGGCTCTCACAACCTCCGCTGGCAAGCTGTTCCACTGGTTGATCGCTCTCACCGTCAGAAAGTTTCTCCTTACTTCCAGGTTGAATCTCTCCTTGGTCAGCGTCCATCCATTATTCCTTGTCTGGCCTTCTGGTGCCTTGGAAAACAGCCTGATCCCCTCCTCTCTTTGGCAGCCCCTCAAGTATTGGAATACTGTTTATCATGTCACCCTGGTCCTTCTCTTCGCCAGACTGGCCAATGTGATTCAGTTCATAGCTGAGTGGCCTAGTGCTTTCCTCTACTTTCTTCAATTTAAGCCTAAATTTTGCAACGAGAAGCTCATGATCTGAGCCACAGTCAGTTCCTGCTCTTGTTTTTACTGACTGTATAGAGCTTCTCCATCTTTGGCTGCAGAAGACATAGTCAGTCTGATTTCTGTGTTGACTGTCTGGTGATGTCCATGTGTAGAGTCGTTTCTTGGGTTGTTGGAAAAGAGTGTTTGCTATGACCTCATTATTTTCATTATAATGCATGTTTTTTGTTTCTTGCTGTTTTCACATCTTCTGCAGAAATTTTATAAATATTTTATGTCAATCTAACGTTTTATTTCAATCTTGTAGACCGAAAAGTTGCTAGGAAGAGAATTCCGGACAAGTGAGAATCCCAAGCAGCATTAAAAGGAAAGGAAATCCAGCCAGCAATGAAAGTGTTTTTCGCCACCTCCAGAAAGCTACAAAAGACTTCTCCTTCTGCAGGCAGGTGACGGACAAAAGAGAGAATATGAAGAGAGTTTTTAGTTGGAAAAAAATGAATATGTAGAACTCAAGGAAAAACTCCAGAAAAAGATCAAAGAGGATTGTTTTCAAATTCAGAAAAAGGAGACGTAATCTGGAAATCAGTGCAGGAGGAAGTGGTCATTTGATAGTCACATAGGATAGGCAGGCATTCAAACTTCACCCTCTGAAGCAAGTAAGAATAGCTTGAATGAAAACAGCATCCAAGAAGGGAACCAAAATATTTTTCATCTTGAGAATCCAAAAATATCCTTGGTGGAAAAATCCCACAATATGCATATTGTAGGGAGAAGCTGATTGCAGAGCACAGCCAATAATGCATGAGAGGAAACAATGGAGCAAAGCCCACCCACTGCCCATTTCCTAACTTTAGGAAGTGTGATACACAAGAGGACTCACATGGGGGAGAAATCATATGAGTGTCCAGTCTGTGGCAAAAGTTTCAGTCATAATTCCAGTCTGGTGAAACACCAGAGGATGCATACAGGAGAGAAACTGTATGAATGTCCAGATTGTGGGAAAAGTTTCATTCACAATTCTGACCTGGTAATACATCAGAGAACACACACAGGAGAAAGACCATATGAGTGTTCAGAGTGTGGAAAAAGTTTCATTCAGAATTCCCACCTAGTGATGCATAAGAGGACTCACACAGGGGAGAAACCGTATGAGTGTCCTGATTGTGGCAAAAATTTCAGTCATAATTACAGTCTGGTGACACACCAAAGGACTCATACTGGGGAGAAACCATATGAGTGTCCAGATTGTGGGAAAAGTTTCAGTCGGAGTTATCACCTGCTGATACACCAGAGGACTCACACAGGGGAGAAACCATATGAGTGTCCAGATTGTGGGAAAAGTTTCAGTCGGAATTTCAGCCTGGTGATACACCAGAGGACTCACACAGGGGAGAAACCTTATGAGTGTCCTGATTGTGGGAAATGTTTCAATCTGAGTTCTCACCTGTTGATACACCAGAGGACTCATACAGGGGAGAAACCATATGAGTGTCCAGATTGTGGGAAACGTTTCATTCAGAATTCCAGCCTGGTGATACACCAGAGGACTCACACAGGGGAGAAACCGTATGAATGTCCAGACTGTGGGAAAAGTTTCAGTCAAAATTCCAGCCTGGTAATACATCAGAGAACCCACACAGGAGAAAGACCATATGAGTGTCCGGATTGTGGGAAACGTTTCATTCAGAATTCCGACCTAGTGATACATAAGAGGACTCACACAGGGGAGAAACCGTACGAGTGTCCGGATTGTGGGAAAGGTTTTAGTTGGAATTCCCACCTAGTGATACATCAGAGGACTCATACTGGGGAGAAACCATATGAGTGTCATGATTGTGGGAAATGTTTCATTCAGAATTCCCAACTAGTGGTACACCAGAGGACTCACAAAGGGGAGAAACCGTATGAGTGTCCTGATTGTGGGAAATGTTTCATTCAGAATTCCCAACTAGTGGTACATCAGAGGACTCATACTGGAGAGAAACCCTTTGAGTGTCCTGATTGTGGGAAAGGTTTCAGTGATAATTCCAGGCTCGTGATACACCAAAGGACTCACACAGGGGAGAAACCATATGAGTGTCCAGATTGTGGGAAATGTTTCATTTGGAGTTCTCACCTGGTGAGACACCAGAGGACTCACACAGGGGAGAACCCGTATGAATGTCCTGATTGTGGGAAAGGTTTTAGTCTGAATTCCCACCTAGTGAGACATAAGAGGACTCACACAGGGGAGAACCCGTATGAATGTCCTTATTGTGGGAAAGGTTTTATTCAGAATTCCAACCTAGTGATACATCAGAGGACTCATACTGGGGAGAAACCGTATGAGTGTCCAGATTGTGCGAAAAGTTTCAGTCAGAATTCTGGCCTGATAGTACATCAGAGAACACACACAGGAGAAAGACCATATGAGTGTTCAGAGTGTGGAACCAGTTTCATTCAGAATTCCCACCTAGTGAGACATAAGAGGACTCACACAGGGGAGAAACCTTATGATTGTTCGGATTGTGGGAAAAGTTTTATTCAGAATTCCAACCTAGTGATACACCAGAGGACTCACACAGGAGAGAAACCGTATGAGTGTCCTGATTGTGGGAAAGGTTTTAGTTGGAATTCCCAACTAGTGATACATAAGAGGACTCACACAGGGGAGAAACCGTATGAGTGTCCTGATTGTGGGAAAGGTTTTAGTCAGAATTCTGACCTGTTAGTACATCAGAGAACACACACAGGAGAAAGACCATATGAGTGTCCAGAATGTGGCAGAAGTTTCAGTGATAATTCCAGTCTGGTGCGACACCAGAGCACTCATACTGGGGAGAAACCTTATGATTGTCCGGATTGTGGGAAATGTTTCAGTCAGAATTCTCACCTTGTGGTACACCAGAGGACTCACACAGGGGAGAAACCATATGAGTGTCCAGATTGTGGGAAAGCTTTCAGTACTAGAGATAAACTTATAAATCATGTAATTTTACACATAGGTGAGAAACCTTTCAAGTGCCAAGAGTGCGGACGGTGCTTCTCGCAAACTTCCTGCCTTGTTAAACATAAGAAAATCCACATGACCCAGAAGATCAAGAATAAAGAGAAAGCTTGAATTTCTTTTCTGGTCTGCCTTTGCAAGTGAGAAATTAAGTACAGTATTTAATTTCTGGACTGATTCTGTTTGCCAAACCTGTCTCAGTATTAGGCATGAAGGGGGAGAGAAAAGAAACGAAAATAGATAATGTTAGCTTGATCAAGGTTAACTACTTGTGTGTTGCTATCAGGAAAAGGTGGTGGATATTTCCTTTTGCAAAAATAGCATAATTGCTGCCAAAAGGCGCTTTGGAATGTTTTTTGCACATTGAACAACATACAGTAAATAATAGAAAAGCAACACATAGGTTTTTTAGAAATCTGCTTCACATCCTGAAAAAAAAATATTGGAAGATAGGAACACTATGATTTACTTACCAATTTTAGCTCCGCAAATATGAAGTGATGGGAGAAGAGAAGTAAAGAAGGTTCAGAGTTTATCTTTCCTAACATTTTCGGAAATTCAGGACAAGAAGAATCCCTGTTCAGATTGTGAACATTGAAGCACAGAATTGAGAATATATGAGGGAGGTTTGGGGCAGTGCTCTCCTCTGCACTTTTTCTAGAGTCTCAATCTTTTTTATAGTGTGGTGACCAAAACTAAATATAGTATTCTAGGTGTGTTCATTTCAGTAATTCAATTCAGATTATAACACAATGTCCCCGTGACTCTGGACACACAGAAATTTCAGAGCACATGTTTCTCCAATGGCTGTATTACAGATGTTTATACCAGGCTTCTCTCTCCAGTACTGCATAAAAACTCAGGGCACACAGGACAGTTCTACAGTTTCTTGCTCCTTTCAGATAGTAGCCGTTACTACATAGTGTGCAGGTAGTCCTCAACTTACGACCACAATTGAGCCCAAAATTTAGGTTACTAAGTGAGAAATTTGTTAAGTGAGTTTTGCTCCATTTTACGACTTTTCTTGCCATATTTGGTAAGTGAATCACTGCAGTTGTTAAATTAGTAATCCGGTTGTTAAATGAATCTGGTTTTCTGTTGACTTTTGTTGTCAGAAATTTGCAAAGATGATCACAGTATATTATTATATACTGCAACTGTCATAAATTTGAGATGGTTGTCAAGCATATGAATGTAAATCACATAACCATGGGGATGCTGCAGTGGTCATAACTGTGAAAAATGGTCATAAGACACTTTTTATAGTGTTTACTGTTGTAATTTTGAATGGTCACAGCAAACAGCATCATGAGGTAAATCACAGAACACAGAAAACCCACAGAAGAAAAAGGCGGGAAAACAGGGAAACTTCCCTCCACACTCACAGCAACCAATCGCAGTGCAGATTGCCTCATGCAGGAGCCATCAATCAACCACATCTCTTGTGTTCTGGCTCACTGCACAGCCCCACTCCTCCAGCTACTACATTTAAATACTTTAGTAGTTCCATTTGTAGACTCCTGTTGTTATATACGTATGCTATTGACTTTCATGTCTTTGGTTTTTTAGTATAATTAGTATTATTATTAACTTCGATGTCTGTACTTTTTAGCTGAATACACCCCACGTTCATTATGCTGGTCTTTGACTGTAATAAAGATTTTAAATCTTAAAATAATCAAATTCTATTTCATTCACGTCAGAGTGTATTCTCTCTCTTTTTAGTAACACTATTGGACAGATCTGTTGTCACATTTTATGATGTTTAGGCTCTGAAAATGCTTGAAATACCGTATTTTTCGGAGTATAAGATGCTCCGGACTATGAGACGTACCTACCTTTTTGGGGAAGGAAAACAAGAACAAAAATCTGCCTTTGCCTTCCAGCATCCATCCGGTATTCATCTGGCCTGTTCATCGCTGCCCATTTGCTGCTGCCGCAGCCCATTTGCCACCATAGCCCATTCGCTGCGGCCTGTTTGCCACTGCCCCTTTGCTGCTGCCACGGCCCATTTGGCATGGCTCGTTCGTGGCCACCACAGCCCATTAACATTTCAATTCACCACCAATGTGGCCCGTTTGCCATGGCCCATTCGCTGCCGCCCGTTTGCCACAGCCTGTTTGCTGTGGCCCATTCGCCACCGGCGCAGCCCGTTCAGCACGGCCTGTTTTCTGTGGCCCGTTTTCTGTGGCCTGTTGGCCGTTTTCTGTGGCCTGTGGCCTGTTGGCCTGTTACCCGTTTGTCGTAGCCTATTTGCCGTGGCCCGTTCGCCACTGCTGCGGCCCATTCAGCACAGCCCATTCATTGGAACCAGACAAAAATGCAATGCGCGGAGGCCAAGACGGTGTGTGTGGAGGCAGAACATAACCTTAAGGTGGGGGCTGGTAGGTGGGCGGGGCTTTGGCAACATTCGGAGTATAAAACACACCACAATTTCACCCACTTTTGAGGGGGGGGGAGTGTGTCTTATACTCTGAAAAGTACGGTAGCTCAAAAGCATCTGGATATTTGAGACGATTCCATGATACAACCTCTACAATATTCAGATATCTTTGGGAAACAAAATGGGACATTAGCACAGAGGCAATGGAGGCGAAGAAGTTGGAAGAGTTTGTGGCTTACTGCCTACTGCAAGAATTCCTTGCAAAGAGTGTGTTTCTTTAGATTCTGTAAAGGATCCAATTTCTTTTTCTTTTGCAACGTGTCTCATATATACAATCAAAATACCAGGTGGCAAGAAAGAGGAGCAATGGGTATGAGGCAGGGGTGGGTTCCAATTTTTTTACTACTACTCTGGGCGTGGCTTAATTTTGTGGGCGTGGCTTAATTTTGTGGGAGTGACTTGCTGCTCATGTGACCAGATGGGAGTGGCTTGACAATCCTGTGACTGGGTGAGAGTGGCTTTGTTGTCATGTTACTGGGTGGGGATGGCTTGGTGATCATGTGACTGGATGGTCATGTGACTGGGTGGGCATGGCCAACTTGACGTCACTCACGTCAAGGGTTAGGGTTAGGGTTAAGGTGCCTGGACTCTCCTCGCCTCAAAGGCCTCAACGAGATACAATTTCCCTATCTATTTACTAGTACTGAACATCCAAAATATACTATTTAATCCTATGTTTATATGCCATGTGTGTACATACATATTACACAGGAACACAAATATATATATTATCTAGTATATATACTGTATTTATTTATTTATTTATTTATTTATTTATTTATTTATTTATTCATTCATTCATTCATTCATTCATTCATTCATTCATTCATTCATTCATTCATTTTAATAGATTTGTATGCCGCCCAACTCCCCAGGGACTCTGGGCAGCTACACACACACACACACACACACACACACACACACACACACACACACACCCCTCTTCTAAAACTACCGGTATACACATTCAACCTTACTTACTGCATTTGGAAAAACACACCCAGAGTCCACTTTCTGCCACACATTTAACCATAATGTCTGCACATTAGAACATTACACATGCCTTCAGATGTACTTCCCTAGTTTGCACATGATGTTAGAGCCAGGAGATGTCATGGATTGAGTAAAATGAGGTGAAACTCACTTAACAACGCTCTTGCTTAGCAACCAAAATTTTGGGCTCAATTGTAGTCAAAAGTCAAGGACTATCTCTGCCATCCTCTGCAGGGTAGCCTTGTCCTAGTAGACTCCTACTGCTTTCTGGCAATTTTCCTTCTGTTAGAGGCACCAAAATAATTCGGACAATGTAAGGTTTCCTGCTGCAGCAGGGGGTTGGACTAGATCAGCGGTTCCCAACCTGGGGGTCGCAACCCCTTTGGGGGTCGAATGACTATTTCCCAGGGGTCGCCCCGGCATCCTCAGCCCCCCCCCACTGCCACAAGCCTGGTCATATCGCGCCCCACAACCCCCGCGACCCCACTGCGACCCACCCCACTGCTGCCATTTGGGTTCTTTTACCCTCTGCGCATGCGCAAAGCGTTCTGCGCATGTGCAGAGGGTAAAAGAACCCAAATGGTGGCGTCCGGGCGAAGTCTCCAGATCCGGGCGAGGTCTTCGCTCGCTTCATGTATTGCCTCGAAGGGCTTTTCGAGCCCCATCGCGAAAGGTATACGTGACTTCGGCGGGGCTGGGACAGGTGGCTGCCCAGAGAGAGCCATCCCATTCGCCCCGAACGCTACAGGTAGATGGGAGAGACTCTGCGAAGGGGATGGGTCTCTCTGGGCAGAGCCGGCTCCTTATTGCCCACACGTGGCTCACCTTCCTTCATTGGCAAGCCGCGGGTGGGTGCCGAGGCGAGCGGGGTTGGCTACAGCGGATGCCAAGGAGTTGCCCCATCCGGGCACGGTGCCTGCAGCCCCGGGGGCTCTTCTGTGGCGCATGCCAGAGCCGAGCATCCCTTGGCATATTCTCTCTGGGCGGCGGCACCCCACTTGGCCACTGCCGACCGCGCAAAGCCGACGGAGCAAAGCGAGGAACATGGCGACAGGTCGCAGCTGGAAGCCCGGCTCTGCCCTGGCCGCCTTTCAGACGCTGCTGCCGTTGTTGCTGCTGCTGCTCGTGGGATCCCACTGGCCGGCCGCCGCCTCTGCTCCTTCTCGGAATAGCCTGCTGTTGCATCGCGCCCTGACCTCGTGGCCCCAGGATCGGGGCTTTGCGCAGCTGCAAGGTCAGGATCCCCCCCGGCCCCAGGCAGCCCCCAAGGAGGAGAAGGAGCGCCCAGCCGCCGCCACCACAGGAGGAGCCGGTGAAGATGTACGGCCAGGTGAGCAGTCCCCGGACAGGTTGCTCTGCTGCGCCACGACCCTCTTTGGCTGGCCTCCCCTCTCTCGTTCCTCCCCCAAGCTGGCTTCAATCCTGGCTTTTGCTCCCGGGGGCCAAGCAAAGAGGAGGGGGGCTCCCCCCAGAACGGAAACGTCCTTGGAAGATCCCCTTTGCTGCCACTTGCAAACTCCCCCTCCCCACTTACAAACTCCCCCTCCGTACTGTTGCATTTGCGCCCGCGAGGGTTCCAAATAAAAAACAGCCGCCTGTTCAGCTCCACCGTAGTTGCACACGCCTTTCGTGACAGGATTCAAAAAGCTCCCAGAGGCAACATGTGAAGCGAGCGGAGGCCTTGCCCTGAACTGGAGACTTCGCCATCTGCATGCGCAGAGGGTAAAAGAACCCCAGCGGGGTGGGGCACGGTGGGCGCGCGGGGGCGGGGCATGGGTTGCGGCATTAGGAAGGTTGGGAACCGCTGGATTAGATGATCTCCGAGATGTCTTCCAGCCCTAAATTGCTGTGCTGTTTGAAAGTGTCTTCTGTAGCCATGTCTAGTGCCAGGGTTTGTAGTGCTTCCTTCCACTTCTTTCACTCTTTCTCCTCTCCCTTCCTTCCTCTTTCTTTCTTTTTCTTTTTCTTTCTCTTGCTTTCTCTCTCTCTCTCTCTCTCTCTTTCTTTCTTTCTTTCTTGTCTCTCTCTCTCTCCCTTCCTTCTTCTTTGTTTCCTTTCCTCCCCTTTCCTTTCCTGTCCTCCTTTACTTTCCTTATATATCTATCATCTATCATCTATCATCTATCAATATCTATTTCTAATCTATATCTATATATCTATATCAGGGGTCGGGAACCTATGGCTCGCGAGCCAGATGTGGCTCTTTTGATGATTGCATATGGCTCGCAGATAAAACAAAATATTCTCACTTGTTTTAATTAAGGTTTTCAAACAATGTCGGGACATCTGGTCACCTTAAAACACCCACCCATGCCTTTCTCTCTGCAAGGCGGGCGCAGAGAGATGACGTCGCTGCTGTCGGCGCCCCACGCTGATTGGCTGTTGAAGGGTGAGTGGCGGCGGCGACAGCAGCAAGCCGGGAGCGCTCGCCCAGAATTGGAGTCAGCGAGCAGCCGGGCATTGGGGCTCTTCCCCTGCCTTCTCCATCCTCCAGGGTCGCCACTGCGGGGGTTCCATCTCTCCGGTGGTGCCTGCGTTGGAAGGGAAGGGGGGGAAAGAAAGGCAGCCTGCGGGGCTTGGCACGGCTGGGAGTTGCGAGGCGGCGTAGCAACCGGGCTGTTCCTCCGGGTGTGCTAAAGTGCTCGAGTTTTTTCTCTCTCACACACACATGCACAACCTTCCAACGACCGGGTCGGACTGGATCTCCCAGCACGACTTCCCAGTCGTTGGAAGGTTGTGCATGTGTGTGTGAGAGAGAAAAAACTCGAGCACTTTAGCACACCCGGAGGAACAGCCCGGTTGCTACGCCGCCTCGCAACTCCCAGCCGTGCCAAGCCCCGCAGGCTGCCTTTCTTTCCCCCCCTTCCCTTCCAACGCAGGCACCACCGGAGAGACGGAACCCCCGCAGTGGCGACCCTGGAGGATGGAGAAGGCGGGGGAAGAGCCCCGATGCCCAGCTGCTCGCTGATTCCAATTCCAGGCGAGCGGTCCTGGCTTGCTGCCGCCGCCGCGCGTGAACGCGGTCCGCGGCGGGAAGCGAGTTCAAGCGACCCTCCGCCGCTGCCGGCCTGCAACCCGGCACCCCGTCCTGCGTGCCCCGCCCCGTGCCCCGTATGGTGAGTGTTATAACAACATTATTATATTATATGGCTCTCACTGAAATAAATTTCCAAATTTTTTGCTTTCATGGCTCTCTTAGTCAAAAAGGTTCCCGACCCCTGATCTATATCGTCATCTATCTATCTATCTATCTATCTATCTATCTATCTATCTATCTATCTATCTATCTATCTATCTATCTATCTATCTATCTATCTATCTATCATCTATCTATCTATTTTCCCGAGTTTTATTGCCACACATACAGGTTCAGTCAAAGACCGTTGCTTTTCCACTCATCCACCCCAAAAAAACCCACGAAAAAACAGCATGCAATATTAAACAGCCTGGAAAAAAGTTTGTGTGAACACGGAGGCTGCATCGTGCCATACCTCTGCAGCCTGCAAATCAAGAAGGCCAGAATAGCTTTGGAAAGAGAGTTAAATTTGGGCAAATAAAAGGGGGGACGTGGAAGGTTCCCCCCTTTCCACCGACTGCTGGGTTAA
This sequence comes from Diadophis punctatus similis, assembly GCA_023053685.1. Lineage (NCBI taxonomy): Eukaryota > Metazoa > Chordata > Lepidosauria > Squamata > Dipsadidae > Diadophis > Diadophis punctatus. The sequence continues at coordinate 253,869,581 of JALIGW010000002.1, forward strand.
ATGGAAGCAGGAGAATTCAAATGAAATTCTTCCTGGATTTGCAGAAACCCTCCTTTTGAGGTTTTTTGCAGGGAGAGAAAAGAAGGTGGGGTGGGGGTGGGGGATCCCTCTGGAGCCCCCCTGCTCCAAATATACGAGGGGCTGGTGAGTCCAGTCCTTCCTCAAGGATAGTTTTTGTAGTTCTGCGCAGACACGCCCGGCAGCAAACAGCATCCATGGGTGCCGCCATCTTGGATTTTGATAATGCGCATGAGCAGAACCTAATTTTTACTTCTGCGCATGCGCAGAAGATATTTTTTGATTGCTGGGGGGGGGTACATGCACGCAAAGCGCAACCCTGAGCAAACTGGCAGCAAAAGGATCCAGAACCCAGAATCAGGGCAGAAATTAACCCGGTGCAGCCTGGTTCTGCGAACCGGTAGCGGTGGCAGCGGGAGGCTCTAGGACAGGTTGCGCGCACAAACCAGTAGCAATGCAATTTAAAATGCAATTTACTGGCTATGGAATAGTGGGATGCCAATTGAGAGGTAAAAATGACGTCCCTAAAGGGAGATAGGACGGTAGGGGAGATTGAAATGAACTTCCTTCTTTCTCCAGGATGCGACCTAAGAAGTGCTTTATGCTATGAAATACTATGCCACCTTGAGTTTCGGAAGAAAAAAAGAATCAAGATAAGTTGGGGCTGTTTCAGATTCCTGCATGCAACAGAGATTAGAGCCAATAACTGAACTGGGGTCTTCTGAATCTAGTTAGGCCAGCAACTCCAATGTCTCTCCCCCCCCCCCCCCACACACAAACGATGCTTTCCCTTGGTTTAGTTCTTGCTTCAGTTGCTGTTGGTATGAGTGCATCGATGTCATGTAGAGTAATCAAACAAAAATCTTGCAAACGACAGAAGCCTGTAATTCAGCCGTATGTCGCTAGATGGCGCGCGCTGTATTAAATGAGTAACACCCGGCGACTAGAAAGCGGGTGAATAGAGTAGAGCGGCATCGATGGTGGCTGAGTACCCACATCCAACGGGAGGGGGAGCGACGAAGCCTGAAGGGGTTGAAACAATAGAGTACTGGATTTCTAGAGAGGATGTGGAAGAGAGGAGAAGGACAGAGGAATCTCCTCTTCCGGCTGACCCATCGGAGGACGGTGGCGTGGAGGGCGCCTCTCTTGCTCTTCCCAGGACTTCAGCAGCTGGAAGGTGAGTTGGGGACAGGTCGGAGGAGAAGCCGGTGCAAGGTGGGCTGTTTGGTTTCCTCCACGATGCAGAAGCAGAGAAGAAGCCAGGCTGAAACATGTCAGGTGCTGCTTCATGTTCCTTCCCTCCCCAAATTTTGTTCCAGTGGTGCTGGTCTTTATGAAAGTGATGCCTGCAATTTTCTGCTTCTTGGGGGATTTAAAAAATTGTCCTTCAGTTTAAAGTGGACTCTGACTTTATGATTTTCTTGGAAACTGGGGAATTTCATGCACAAAAGCCGGGATTATATCTTGCAGATGCTTTGGGTACCATGCATCAATTGAAGCCCCTCATTTGTTGAAGCTGTCCCATCCTCTCAAATTAGACCCAAGCCTTTGAGCCTACCCACTTCTCAGACATTTTTGAAGCTGAAATACACATGGACTTTTACCAGACATATATTCATAGGCCAGAGGTCTTCAAACTTGGCAACTTTAAGACTTGTGCACTTGAACTCCCAGAATTCTCCAGGCAGCTATTCTGGCTGGAGAATTCTGGGAGTTGAAGTCCACAAGTCTTAAAGTTGCCAAGTTTGGGGACCCCTGTCGTAGGTGTTTCTCTATTTGTCCCTATGTGCGTATCTGTATAATCTAGCCTTGACATTTCCTGATATATTTGAAAATAACCAATTTGCTATTGAAGAATTTTGATTTAACTGAAGTCCAGAAGAGAATTTAATGTTTTTGTGGATATTTGAACTTAGATCTCACTAATTTTTTATTTGTCAAATGAATCATAATTAAGGTTAGAAGTTAATTTAGCATTTTGGCATGTTTGCTTTTTCATTATTGTTGTTAGTTGCGAAGTCGTGTCCGACCCATCGCGACCCCATGGATAACTTTCCTCCAGGCCTTCCTGTCCTCTACCATCCTCTGGAGTCCATTTAATCTCATGCCTACTGCTTCAGTGACTCCATCCAGCCACCTCATTCTCTGTCGTCCCCTTCTTCTTTTGCCCTCAATCTTTCCCACCATTAGGCTCTTCTTCAGTGAGTCCTTCCTTCCAGTGGTGGGATTCAAATTTGTTAACAACCGGTTTTGTGGATGTGGCTTATTTGGGGGCGTGGCTTGGTGATCATGTGATTGGGTGGGCATGGCTAGCTAGTCATGTGACCGGGTGGGTGCATAGTGACTACTCAGCGGGCCAAACAAGGGAATTACAACTGGTCCTCGCACTTATGACTGGTCTCACACTTACATCTGTCCTAACATTTATGCCCGCTGCAGCATTCTTAACAACCGTGGCACTCATTTCAGAACTGCGGTGGTTCTCTTCACCACGGTGACAAGATAGGGCAAAAAACGTAAAATGTGAGGACAGTCGTAAGTGCGAGGACCAGTCAAAAATAACTTTTTCAGCCCTCTGAGTAGTCCCTATGTGCACCCGGCGTGGCCGGGTGGTCATGTGACTGGGTGGGCGTGGCCAACTCGACATCAGTCACATTGAAGGGCGCTTCTAGCCTGGCCTCTTGTGACTGTGGGGATACTGCAACGGTCATAAGTGTGAAAAACGGTCATAAATTTCTTTTTTCACTGCCATTGTAACTTCAAATGGTTACTAAATGAACTGTTGTAAGTCAGGGATTACCTGTACTAAAATACAAAAAGCTTCTTTGCTTGCAAAAAGCTGCCCTAAATACCAGTCATTAGATGAGAAATATCTGCAAGCTGGAGTTAGAAATCAGGCAGGGTGCCAGAGCACCTTGAGGAATTAAAATAGTTAAAATGCAATGATAACTATCAGCAGCCAACTCTTGCTCATAAAGTGAAACCCTTTAGCAGAGAGGTCATTGAAGCTCTCCAGAAAGAGCACACCATAGGAGAAGCAATCTTTAAATCCATTTGCACCACTTAAAGATACCACCTGGTCTCATTCACGTCATAAGATATCCTAAAGAAATCATCCAGATTTAAGGAAAGACCACATGCCCCCCAGAAAGGTAGTAAAAAAATCAGTGCCAAGCTTCCATCCTGTCTCTTGGAATTACACCCCAAAAGGACAGTGCCAATAACCGCTAAAGCAGTGAAGGAAGATCCCCTCCCCAGATAGAAAAAGCGCTTGAGATAAGCCTAACTAGAATGAAGCAAAGGAGCAAACACAGTAGCTGTTGCTTGTTAAACCTATTACCAGAACAAATAGATACAGGAACTAGTCAGATTTCTGAACCTGCTTCTTTTCCGGAACAGAGATTAACATTTTTCCTTCCAAACAAAGCTGAATAGGGAAAATTATCCCATCAATAAACACAGAATTAAACTTCACCAAAAACCAGTTTTAGACCAAAAGTCAGAAAGGGTATGTAAACTCATGTTTGAATGTCAATCTTTCTAGCTAGCCAAGAAGCCTTGCTGAATGTCACTCATCTTGGTTCCTTGTCATTAAAAGCTTCTTTCTGGCAGCTCTGTGCTGGAAGAACTCCAACAGGGGAGTATTTCCTCCTAACAGCAGTGTAAAAAGCTTAAAACAACCCTTCCATTCTAAGAAAGTCAAGCAAAGAAAAGGAAAGTACCAGCAAAGAGAAAAAAACCTCTGGAGATAGTAAGTCTTGGTCAGGGGTTAGCAACCCGTGGCTCTAGAGCCGCATGTGGCTCTTTCATCCCTCTGCTGTGGCTCGCTGTCGCTCAAAATATGTGTCAAAGCAACCAATGTGTGATATCCGCTGGCACGCAATTTATTGAGCTTTTCGACCCCCAGTAGACCAACAAAGTACCGTGTTTCCCCGAAAATAAGACAGGGGCTTATATATTTTTTACCCCAAAAAATGCCCCTGGCCTTATTTTCGGGGGGTGGCTTATTATTTTTGGGGTGCAGGAAGGTCGCGACGCACCACTTACTGAAGTTCGGCAGCTCCGTGGTCTCTCGGCTAATCTGTTTAGGGAAAAAAAAATCTTGCATAGTGCAGAAACTCTTCTCACGAGAATTTACAAGTTCTCGAAGCGAGAAGAGTTTCTGCACTATGCAAGATTTTTTTTTCCCTAGCCGAGGGAAACCCCAGAGCTGTCAAACTCCAGTAAGTGGTGCGTTTCGCGGTTCTGCGGAGTTTGGAGTTTTGAGGCGAAGGATGGGGTGGGACGCGACGCGAGTGAGGAAGGCGGTGACAGGGAAGCCGCGAACTTCCAGACGCTGGTAAGATCATCAGGCACAATTTGGGGGTGGCGGGGAATGCAGGGCTGCGAGGTGCTCATCTTACCAGCGTCTGGAAGTTTGTTTGGAAATAGCCGGAAGTGAATCTTTAAAAGGGGGATGCACCCCAAGTCCGATCGCACAATGAACCTCCCTCACTCCAACAATGCGGAAAGCGGTGCGATGCAGTGGAAGGAATCCCCTTCGCACGCTCCGCCAGGCTCTTTCCCTACCCAGCCACCCGTGTTCCCTCCCTCCCTCCCTCCCTCCTTCTCTCCCTTTGATCCCGGAGGCTGGGAAGGCAGCATCCCAACCAACGATCGATCGATCTGGCATAGCATCGCCAACCCTCTGTGCCCCTCGCAAAGTTCGCCAGTCCTTCGCCAGACCCGAGGACTAACCCGGGCATCGGGCGACGTGCCTCCGCTCCTCACCAATCGGACCCTGGGATAGGGCTGCCGGGTCTCCACCCATCCCCTGCATTCGTGATGCGACGCTCCGGCCAGCCAACTCGAGCCAAGCGTCCCCGCCTTAAGGCAGTTGATCCTGCCAGCCAGAGCGAGCTGGTAAAGGAGCAACTCGCCACGATATTGCGCCAGCCAAGTCCGAGAAGCACTGCCCAGATCGCTCGCTTCCCCATCCCGATCCTTCTGCCGCGCCCGAGTTGCCGTTTCGCGTCTCTCGCCGGGACGGGAGCACATGTCACAGGGAGAATGGAAGGGGCGGGGCGGGGCGGGGCAGGCGTCCTACCTTGGCTTGTCCCGGAACCTCCGTCATGTTATTATGGTCTTCTCTCCACGGCAGCCCATTTTAAAAGAACGTCTCGCGAGTACGAGAACTTTGAACTCGCAAGACGTTCTTTTAAAATGGGCTGCCGTGGAGAGAAGACCATAATATTTATTTATTTATTATTTTATTTATTAAGAGTTCTTATAGGCCGCCCAATCCCTTGGGACTCAGGGCGGCTTACAGCAGAGATTAGAACTACAGATTAAAAAAGGCATTTAAAAACATATTACAATATAAAAAACCATTCATCCTTGGGGGAATCATCTCTTCACCCCGCCTGCCGGAAGAGCCATGTTTTTACTGCCTTGCGGAAGGCCAGTAGGGTGGGGATAGTCCGGATCTCTGGCGGGAGTTGGTTCCAGAGAGATGGGGCTCCCACAGAGAAGGCCCTCCCCCGTGGGCCCGCCAGCCGGCATTGTTTGGCAGACGGGACCTGGAGGAGGCCCTCTCTGTGGGACCTCACTGGTCGTAGGGAGGAATGTGGCAGGATGTGGTCCCGAAGGTAACATTATTACATGACGGAGTTTCCGGGACAAGCCAAGGTAGGACGCCTGCCCCGCCCCGCCCCGCCCCGCCTTTACCAGCTCGCTCTGGCTGGCAGGATCAACTGCCTTAAGGCGGGGACGCTTGGCTCGGGTTGGCTGGCCGGAGCGTCGCATCACGAATGCAGGGGATGGGTGGAGACCCGGCAGCCCTATCCCAGGGTCCGATTGGTGCAGGAGCGGAGGCGCGTCGCCCGATGCCCGGGTTAGTCCTCGGGTCTGGCGAAGGACTGGCGAACTTTGCGAGGGGCACAGAGGGTTGGCGATGCTATGCCCGATCGATCGATCGTTGGTTGGGATGCTGCCTTCCCAGCCTTGGGATCAATGGGAGAGAAGGAGGGAGGGAGGGAGGGAGGGAACACGGGTGGCTGGGTAGGGAAAGAGCCCGGTGGAGCGTGCGAAGGGGATTCCTTCCACTGCATCGCACCGCTTTCCGCATTGTTGGAGTGAGGGAGGTTCATTGTGCGATCGGACTTGGGGTGCATCCCCCTTTTAAAGATTCACTTCCGGCTATTTCCAAACAAACTTCCAGACGCTGGTAAGATGAGCATCTCGCAGCCCTGCATTCCCCGCCACCCCCAAATTGTGCCTGATGATCTTACCAGCATCTGGAAGTTCGCGGCTTCTCTTTTCAGCAGGTTTTTGAGGGAAACTCCTTCAATGTAAAAGAGAAGTTATAGCGAGTGCGACCAATTAACAACTTTTCGCACTCGCGATAACTTCTCCTTTACATTGAAGGAGTTTCCCTCAAAGACCTGCTGAAAAGAGAAGCCGCGAACTTCCAGACGCTGGTAAGATAATCAGGCACAATTTGGGGGGGAATGCAGGGGAGGGCCGGGCTGCGAGGCGCTCACTTTACCAGCGTCTGGAAGTTTGTGGCTTCTCTTTTCAGCAGGTCTTTGCAGAGAAACTTCTTGAGGGAAGTTTCTCTCTCTCTTTCCGGGCCAAAAGAGTGCCGCCGCAAAAAGAGCGGCTCCCGGCATGTCCCCCCCCTTTCCCCCGGAAGTAGTGGGGGGGCTTATTTTCGGGGGGGGCTTATTTCAAGGCATGTCCCGAAAAAGCCCTGTGGGGCTTATTTTTGGGACAGGTCTTATTTTCAGGGAAACACGGTATAAATCCAAGAAAGGAAACATTTCAGAAGAAAACAGAACGTTTAATTCAACTACATATGCTAGTTTTGTGGCCGCTCAGGAAATAGTCAGGCACGGGAAGGGTTTTGTGGCTCTCAGTGTTTTCTTTTCTGTGGGAAATGGGTCCAAATAGTTCTCTGAGTGTTTAAGGTTGCCGACCCCTAGTCTAGGTGTACTGCGAAGAATATAATAAGCGTTAACGGAGAGATAGTTTCTGTAAGCAGGGCAATAAAGATTAGGCTGTAGAAACAACACCAGAATGTTGTAATTCCTTAGAGCAGGGGATGGCAAACTTAAACACTCAAAGAGCCATTTGGACCCGTTTCTTACAGAAAAAAACCACCAGGAGCCACAAAACCTGGGTGGGCGTGGCCAACTTGACATCACTCACTCCTACCCAGTCACATGACCCCCTAGCCATGCCTACCCAGCCAGTCATTAGGACAGAGAACTGGGAACCACAAAACCCTTTTCTCTCTCTCTCTTTCTCCCCCCTTCTATCTATTTCTTTCTCTCCCCCTCTGTCTCTGTATCTCTCTTCTCCTCTCCCTCTCTCTCCCTCTCCTCTCTGCATCTCTCTATGGCTCTCTCCCTCTCTATCTCCCCCCTCTCTCTGTATCTCTCTCCCCCTCTCCCACTCTTTGTATCTCGGTGTCTCTATGTCTCTCCCCCCCCTCTGTATCTATGGCTCTCTCTTCCCCTCTCTCTGTATCTCTCTCTGTATCTCTCTTCCCCTCTCTCCCCCTCTCTCTCTGTAGCTTCCCATGACAGCTCTGCCAGTAAAATAAAGTTTTTTTAAAAAAATAACCTGTTTGTCATCAATAGAGAGAGAGAATTATGGAATGAGAATATATTGGACATAAAATATGCACTCCAAAATATTAACCTCAGAGTCAGCATTTGGAAAAAAAGAGGAGGACAAAACCCAGTCTTATGCAGGCATGCAGATATTCTTTAAGGAACTGGGAGTGGATTACAAATATAAGAAAACACAGATAGCTGTTCCTGCTAATGACCATAAAGCTTTCAAGAACTGCATCTTGGGTTGGAACTCAGCAAATACCAACAAAGTCACACAATTAATTTCCAGAGCGAGGCATCAATGTTTCTCGGGTTTGAGCCAGCCAGTAAAGCACACTTCCGAAAAAGAGAAAAAGGTGAACGATCGGAGGAGATAGTGAATTCCCCCCCCCTTTCTTCTAAGGCTGGGAGAGGGGGAAGAAGTGGGGCAGCGGGGGCGGGGGGGGGATTTAACACAAAGTCTCAATCAGCAGTGGTAGCAGCAACATGATCTCCCCAAAGAGAGGAATGCGGAGAAGAATGGTTCAGGGCTCCATGAATCAGCTTTTTCTTTCCTTGCGAGTTGAGCAGCATTGGGGGGGGGGGGAGAACAGGTCAAGAAAGAAAGGGGAGACAGACAATCTGGGCAGAATTGTGCAATCGCTCCCCCTACTCGGATGATGGTTCTTTTTTTTCCCTTCCCCACCCCATCCCCGCTGCTGTTTCTTCTCCTCCGCGACTGTTTCAATTCAGCAGCTAGTAAAATGCGGGAGGCGAGCCGATCCTTCCCCCGGAAAACCGATGCCCCATTAGCAAAGGGTCTGCTTGCTGCCACTGTTCACCCAGGGCTGGCTGGCACAGTCCAGTTAAGGCAGGGGTCCCCAAACTTGGCAACTTTAAGACTGGCTGGAGAATTCTGGGAGTTGAAGTCCACAAGTCTTAAAGTTGCCAAGTTTGAAGACCTCTGAGTTAAGGCTAGAAGGAAAAGTGCAGCTGTGGGAAGGATTTTCCTGCGTGGAAGGGGGGGGAAGGAAAAACAGCTCACTAATTTCCTGCTTTTCCCGAGAGCTCGCTCGCTCTTCCTCCTCAATTCAAAGCAATTCAATTAACCCTTTTATCGCAGGTGTCAGCTGGCCAAAGCAGCGAGCTTCCAGCAAAGGGGCTGGCCGGCCGGGCTTCTTCTCTGCTTTAAGGGGCTTTGCGTGGGAAGGAGGAGGGTCTCTGCTTGGCTTTCCTCCCCTCTCCTCAGGTGCAGCTGGGGTGGGGGTGTGAGGCGCAGGCACAATTCAGCCTGGGGGAAGGCGGAATCTCCATTCCACAAGGAAAATCCTGGCGCGTGAGGGCAGGCGGAGGCAGGGGGCTCAGCCAACGCCAGCCGCTGCTGCCCCTCCTCAATGCTTCTGGTGTGCAAGGCTGCTCCGGACGGGGAGATTATTCCTTTCTTGCGCGGGAGGCGTTCAGATGCTTCGCTTAATCCCCGCCTCCCCAGCTAGAGCCAGCGAGGGAACCATCCAATCCATGTGAGATGGGGAGATGAGCCCTGTAGCTTCTCCTACAGCCCCCACCCCCCAGCGGATGCCCTCCTTCTCCCCTTCAACAGCTAGAGTGGGCGGGGAGGGGGTTTCAGAGCGGCATGGAGCGTTCCGGATGCCGGAGGACGCGACATTTGACATCCTGCCTCGTAGTCGTCTTGGAAACTAGGAAGAGCCCCTGGGCTAGGCAAGGGAAGGGAGGGCGAGGGGCGGGGCAGTCAGTGATGGGACAGGGAGCCGTGGCAGAGGGCCCAAAGAGCCACTTGTGGCTCGCGAGCCGCAATTTCCGACCCTTGCCTTAGAGGATTAACCCTGTAAAGTGGGAAAAAACAAAAGGAGATTTCTTCTAACAACCAGTTCTCTGAACTGCTTAGAAAGTTAACAACCAGTTCTAGAGAACCTGTTAGAACCGGTAGAATCCCACCTCTGCTTCCTTCTCATTAAGTGGCTAAAGTATTTCAGTTTCATCTTCAGTATCTGGCCTTCTAAAGAGCAGTCAGGGTTGATCTCCTCTAGGACTGACCGGTTTGCAGTTCAAGGGACTCGCAGGAGTCTTCTCCAGCACCATAGTTGAAAGGCCTCAATTCTTTGGCACTCAGCTTCCTTATGGTCCAACTTTCACTTCCATACATTGCAACTGGGAAAACCATAGCCTTGACTATACGCACTTTTTTGGGCAGGGTGATGTCTCTGCTTTTTAGTATGTTGTCTAGATTTGCCATAGCTTTCCTCCCCGGGACCAAGCGTCTTTTAATTTCTTGGTTGTAGTCCCCATGTGCGGTGATCTTGTAGCCCAGGAAAATAAAATCTATCACTACCTCCATTTCTTGTCCATCATTTGCCAGGAATTGAGAGGGCCGGATGCCATGATCTTAGTTTTCTTAATGTTGAGTTTCAAGCCAGCTTTTGCACTCTCCTCCTTCACCCACATCAGAAGGTTCTTTATTTTCTCTTCACTTTCTGCCATTAGAGTGGTATCATCTGCATATCTGAGGTTGTTGATATTTCTCCTGGCAATCTTAATTCCAACTTGTGATTCATCTAGCCCTGCCTTTCTCATGATGTGCTCCGCATATAAGTTAAATAGGCAGGGCGACAGTATACAGCCTTGCCGAATTCCTTTCCCAATTTTTAACCAATCAGTGGTTCCGTGTCCAGTTCTCACTGTTGCTTCTTGACCCGTATATAAGTTTCTCAAGAGACAAATAAGATGGCCTGGAATTCTCATCTCTTTGTGAACTTGCCCCAATTTTGTTGTGAGCTACACAATGAAAGTCTATGGCATAGTCAATGAAGCAGAAGTAGATGTTTTTCTGGAGCTCCCTAGCTTTCTCCATAATCCAGCATATGTTGGCAATTTGATCTCTAGTTCCTCTGCCTCTTCGAAATCCTGCCTGCACTTCTGGTAGTTCTCGGTCCACATATTGCTGGAGCCTAGCTTGTAGGATTTTGAGCATAACTTTGCTAGCATGTGAAATAAGTGCAATGGCGTGGTAGTTTGAGCATTCTTTGCCATTGTCCTTCTTTGGAATTGGAATGTAAACTGACCTTTTCCAATCCCGTGGCCACTGTTGAGTTTTCCAAATTTGCTGGCATATTGAGTGTAGCACTTTTACTGCATCGTCTTTTAAGATTTTGAATAGCTCAGCTGGAATACTGTAACGTCCACTAGCTTTGTTGTTGCTCAGACTTCCTAAGGCCCATTTGACTTTGCATTCCAGGACGCCTGGCTCGAGGTCAGTGGCCACCCCATCCTGGTTATCAAGGATGTTAAGTTCCTTCTTGCATAGTTCTTCTGTGTAATTTTGCCACCTCATCTTAATCACTTCTGCCTCTGTTAGGTCCCTGCCATTTTGGTCCTTTATCATGCCCATTTTTGCATGAAACGTTCCCTTCATATCTCCAGTTTTCTTGAAGAGATCTCTAGTCCTCCCTATTCTATTGTTTTCTTCTATTTCTTTGCACTGTTCATTTAAGAAGGCATTCTTATCTCTTCTACCTATTCTCTGGAATTCTGCATTCACTTGGGTGTATCTTTCTCTTTCTCCCTTGCCTTTCACTTCCCTTCTTTCCTTAGCTATTTGCAAAGCTTCCTGAGATAGCTATTTTGCTTTCTTGCATTTCTTTTTCTTTGAGATGGTTTTAGTTGCTACCCCTTGTACAATGTTCCGAACCTCCGTCCATAGTTCTTCAGGCACTCTGTCTATCAGATCTAATTCCTTAAATCTATTTGTTCACCTCTACTGTATATTCATTAGGGATATAGTTTAGTTCATACCTGAGTGGCCTCCTGCTTTCCCCTACTTTCTTCAATTGAAGCCTAAATTTTGCCACGAGAAGCTCATGATCTGAGCCACAGTCAGTTCCTGGTCTTGTTTTTACTGGCTGTATAGAGCTTCTCCATCTTTGGCTGCAGAACACATAGTCAATCTGATTTCTGTGTTAACCGTCTGGTGATGTCCATCTGTAGAATCATTTCTTGGGTTGTTGGGAAAGAGTGTTTGCTATGACCTCATTATTTTCATTATAATGCATGTTTTTTGTTTCTTGCTGTTTTCACATCTTCTGCAGAAATTTTATAAATATTTTATGTCAATCTAATATTTTATGTCAATCTTGTAGACCGAAAAGTTGCTAGGAAGAGAATTCTGGACAAGTGAGAATCCCAAGCAGCATTAAAAGGAAAGCAAATCCAGCCAGCAATGAAATTGTTTTTCGCCGCCTCCAGAAAGCTACAAAAGACTTCTCCTTCTGCAGGCAGGTGACGGACAAAAGAGAGAATATGAAGAGAGTTTTTAGTTGGAAAAAAATGAATATGTAGGACTCAAGGAAAAACTCCAGAAAAAGATCAAAGAGGATTGTTTTCAAATTCAGAAAAAGGAGACGTAATCTGGAAATCAGTGCAGGAGGAAGTGGTCATTTGATAGTCACATAGGATAGGCAGGCATTCGAACTTCACCCTGTGAAGCAAGTAAGAATAGCTTGAATGAAAACAGTATCCAAGAAGGGAACCAAAATATTTTTCATCTTGAGAATCCAAAAATGTCCTTGATGGAAAAATTCCCACAATATGCATATTGTAGGGAAAAGCAGATTGCAGAGCACAGCCGATAATGCATGAGAGGACACAATGGAGCAAAGCCCACCCACTGCCCATTTCCTAGCTTTAGGAAATGTGATACACAAGTGGACTCACATGGGGGAGAAACCATACGAGTGTCCAGACTGTGGGAAAAGTTTCAGTCATAATTCTAGTCTGGTGAAACACCAGAGGATGCATACAGGAAAGAATCTATATGAATGTCCAGATTGTGGGAAATGTTTCATTCACAATTCTGACCTGGTAATACATCATAGAACACACACAGGAGAAAGACCATATGAGTGTTCGGAGTGTGGAAAAAGTTTCATTCAGAATTCCCACCTAGTGATGCATAAGAGGACTCACACAGGGGAGAAACCGTATGAGTGTCCTGATTGTGGGAAATGTTTTAGTCGGAATACCAACCTGAGAAACCATCAAAGGACTCACACAGGAGAGAAACCATATGAGTGTCCAGACTGTGGCAAAAGTTTCAGTCATAATTCCAGTCTGGTGACACACCAGAGGACTCATACTGGGGAGAAACCTTATGATTGTCCAGATTGTGGGAAAAGTTTTAGTCAGAATTCTCACCTGGTGATACACCAGAGGACTCACACAGGAGAGAAACCATATGAGTGTCCAGACTGTAGCAAAAGTTTCAGTCATAATTACAGTCTGGTGATACACCAGAGGACTCATACTGGGGAGAAACCTTATTATTGTCCAGATTGTGGGAAATGTTTCAGTCGCAGTTCTTACCTGGTGACACACCAGAGGGCTCACACAGGGGAGAAACCTTATGATTGTCCAGACTGTGGCAAAAGTTTCAGTTGGAATTCTCAACTTGTGCTACACCATAGGATTCACACAGGGGAGAAACCATATGAGTGTGCTGATTGTGGAAAATGTTTTAGTCAGAATTGGACCCTGACAAATCATCAGAGGACTCACACAGGAGAGAAACCATATGAGTGTCCAGATTGTGACAAATGTTTCAGTCATAATTCCAGTCTGGTGAAACACCAGAGGATGCATGCAGGAGAGAAACCGTATGAATGTCCAGATTGTGGGAAAAGTTTCATTCACAATTCTGATCTGATAATACATCAGAGAACCCACACAGGGGAAAGACCATATGAGTGTTCAGAGCATGGAAATAGTTTTATTCAGAATTCCCACCTAGTGATGCATAAGAGGAGTCACACAGGAGAGAAACGATATGAGTGTCCAGATTGTGACAAATGTTTCAGTCATAATTCTAGTCTGGTGAAACACCAGAGGATGCATGCAGGAGAGAAACCGTATGAATGTCCAGATTGTGGGAAAAGTTTCATTCACAATTCTGATCTGATAATACATCAGAGAACCCACACAGGGGAAAGACCATATGAGTGTTCAGAGCATGGAAATAGTTTTATTCAGAATTCCCACCTAGTGATGCATAAGAGGAGTCACACAGGAGAGAAACGATATGAGTGTCCAGAATGTGGCAAAGGTTTCAGTCATAATTCCAGTCTGGTGACACACCAGAGGAGTCACACAGGAGAGAAACCATATGAGTGTCCTGATTGTGGGAAAGGTTTCAGTACTAGAGCTAAACTTATAAATCATGTAGGTATACACATAGGTGAGAAACCTTTCAAGTGCCCAGAGTGCGGACGGTGCTTCTCGCAAAATTCCTACCTTGTTAAACATAAGAAAATCCACATAACCCAGAAGATCATAAGTAAAGAGAAAGCTTGAATTTCTTTTCTGATCTGCCTTTGCAAGTTCACCTGAGAAATTAAGTATTTAATTTCTGGCCTGATTCTGTTTAGCCAAACCTGTCTCAGTATTAGGCATGAAGGGGGAGAGAAAAGAAACGAAAATGGATAATGTTAGCTTGATCAAGGTTAACTACGGTAGTGGATATTTCTTTTTGCATAATTGCATAATTTTGCAAAATAGCATAATTGCTGTCAAAAGGCACTTTGGAATGTTTTTTGCACATTGAACAACATACAGTAAATAATAGAAAAGCAACACATAGGTTTTTTAGAAATCTGCTTCACATTGTGAAAAAAATATATTGGAAGATAGAAATTTTGAAAATTCAGGGCAAGAAGAATCCCTGTTCAGATTGTGAACATTGAAGCACAGAATTGAGAACATTTGAGGGAGGTTTGGGGCAGTGAGAAGAGCACAAAAATTCACATGTAAAGGTTGTTGAACGATATGCAAATACTATGTCAATATTATAGAGAAAAAGGGGTGGTGGTTTTTGAGTGTAGGATCTTCAAGTTTATGAGCAACTCCTGCTGTGATCCCCTTTGCTGAGACATGCCTCTTGTTATCTTTTGAAGGTCGATGTTGTGATTGGACTGTCAAGATGCTAAACATTTTGCTGAGTTTGGAAGACATCAAAGAATTTACTTTTAGATTACATTAGATTAACAAGAGTTGGAAGGACCTTGTAGGTCATCTAGTCCAACCGCCCTCCCAAGCAGGAGACCCTACACCAGTGATGGCGAACCTTTTTTTCCTCGGGTGCCGAAAGTACGTACGCACGTGCTATCGCGCATGCGCGAGTGCCCACACCCATAATTCAATCCCCGGGGAGGGCAAAAATGGCCTCCCCCACCACCCTGGAGGCCCTCTGGAGGCCAGAAACGGCCCATTTCCCAACTTCTGGTGGGCCCGTTTTTCATCCTTCCCAGGCTTCAGAGGCTTCCCTGGAGCTTGGGGAGGGTGAAAATGCCCTCCCCCGCCCACCAGAGGCCCTCCGGAAGCCGAAAACACCTTCCCAGAGCCTCTGTGCAAGCCAAAAATCAGATGGCTGGAGAGCACATGCACGCTGGAGCTGAGCAAGGGCAACGGCTCGCGTGCCGGCAGATATGGCTCCGCGTGCCACCTGTCCTCCACTGCCCTACACCATTTCTGACAAATGGCAGTCCAATCTCTTCTTGAAAGTCTCCAGTGGTGAAGCTCTCACAACTTACAAAGACAAGCTGTTCCACTGGTTGATTGCTCTCACTGTCAGAAAATGTCTCCTTATTTCCAGATTGAATGTCTCCTTGTTCAGTTTTCATCCATTATTCCTTGTCTGGCCTTTGGGTGCTTTGGAAAATAGCTTGACCCCCCTCCTCTCTATGGCAAATATTGGAACACTGCTATCATGTCTCCCCTGGTCCTTCTCTTCACTAGACTAGCCATGCCCAGTTCCTGTAACTGTTCTTCATATGTTTTGGTCTCCAGTCCCCTCTTCATCCTGTTTGCTCTCCTCTGCACTTTTTCTAGAGTCTCAACATCTTTTTTATAGTGTGGTGACCAAAACTGGACGCAGTATTCTAGGTGTCTTCGTTTCAGTAATTCAAGTTATAACACAATGTCCACCCCGCTCTGCCTGCCACCGCCAAATTGCTTCCCACCTCGAGATGCGCATCCTACCTGACACTTATAGCTCCGTCACGTTCCTCGGCGTTATGTCCAAGAAAGGAAGTCCATTGTAAAAGAAAACTTATCACGAGTTCGAGAAGTTTGATTGAACTCGCTAGAAGTTTTCTTTTACAATGCTCTTCCTTCCCTGGACACAACGTCGAGGAACGCGATGGAGTTACAAGTGTGAAATAGGATGCACGTCTCGCATCCCACCCTATCTGCCACCACCGTGAGACATGTGTCCTACCTGGGACTTGTAGCTCTGTCGCGTTCCTCGGTGTTGTGTCCACTGACCCTCCCCCGCCTCTGGCTCTCAAGTGAAGTGGGAGGGGGAAGCAACTCGTGGGCTGCCTGAGGCAAAGCACCTGCCTTTCCTCCTTCCTTCCCTCCCCCCATCTCTCTCAGCAGGCGGGGGAAGAGTGCATGTAAGACACAGCTCCAGGACAAGGAACCTTTTGGCTGCACGCTGTACACAAGAAATCTTTCTATCTTCCAAACTCCTCCAGAAATGAGTCTTCGTGAGATTCATCGCGCCTGCACAACCTCTTGGAGCGAAAGGGGAGAAAGATTTCTTGCATGCAGCATGCAGCCAAAAGGTTGCTTGTCTTGGTTCCGTGTCTTAGATGCACTCTCCCCCCACCCTGCCACCCAAAAGATTTGCTGGGCAGCTGCTTCTGCTGCTGCGCCCAGCTAGATGTTTGGCTATCGGCTCGGGTTTGGTCGCTGGCTGCTTCTGCTTGGCAGGAATGGCTGAGGCGCTGCGGGTGTTGCTGCATCTTTCGGGGCTGCCCTCGGTGTGGCTCCCCGATGTCTCGCTGCCGGGCACCTGGGAAGAGTAAGCAGGGCCTGCAGGAGGAAGGGAGTGCAGGCAAGGGTCCTGCAAGGCTCCCCTCCCCAGGAAAAGTCCGGCTGAATCGCAGTCCCACCTGGTGACTCCCAAGGTGGAGGGGTTTCCCGGGCATGCCAGCGGGTGCTCCGGTCAGTCAGCGCTCAGGAGGAGCAGGGGGGAAGGGGAGGCCTCCAATGACCGTCACCATAGAGCGGCAAGCACACTTGCAGAGCAGCGGCTGCCCTGGCTGGGGTTTGGAAGCCGCAGAGCCCGAATTTGGGGGAGATAAAGACTTTATTTATTTATTTGGTAGTTTTTCTATGCCGCCCTACTCCCTCAGGACTCAGGGCGGCGTACAACATTTTATGAAACTCCAAACAAATCATTAAAAAAGGCAATTTAAAAACAATTTTAAAAAAACATAAACAACATATATACATGGGGGAGACATCAGATATAAAGTCGCCTCGTACTCACCCCGCCTGCAGGAACAGCCATGTCTTAATGGCTTTTCGGAAGGCCAGCAAGGTGGGGATGATTCAGATCTCTGGGGGAAGTTGGTTCCAGAGAGCAGGGGCCCCTACAGAGAAGGCCCCTCCTCCTAGGCCCCGCCAGTTGGCACTTTGGCTGACGGGACCTTGAGGAGGCCCACTCTGTGGGACCTGACCGGTCGAAGGGAAGAATGAGGCAAAATGCGGTCCCGGAGATAGCCTGGTCCTAAGCCACCTAGGGCTTTAAAGATGATGATCAGCACCTTGAATTGTACCCAGAGACCAATGGGCAGCCAATGCAGCTGGCGGAGTATAAGTGTTACGTGGGTGTACCTTGAAACACCCACCACGGCATGCGCAGCTGCATTTTGCACCAGTTGAAGTCTCCGAATACTCTTCAAGGGCAGCCCCATGTAGAGCGAACTTCTACTTTCTTTGCATGCAGCCAAAAGCAGAAGCAGCAGAAGTCTTTCTTTCTTTCTCTCCCCCAAACTCCAGCTCTGCGGCTTCCAAACCCCAGCCATGCCAACGGCTGCTCTGCAAGTGTGCTTCCTGCTCTATGGTGATGGCTGGAACTGGAATTGGAACTAAAGAGACCAGCCGAGAGATGCACGGACCTGCCAGACTCCAATGAGACGTGCGTCTCGCCGCCCGGCCCGCCTCCTATACGCCGAAAATAATAAGTCCCCCCCCCACCGATAATAAGGCCAAGGCCATATTTCGGGGTCAAAAAAAATATAAGACAGGGTCTTATTTTCAGGGAAACATGGTATTATTATTAAACTTCGATTTCTGTACTTTTTAGCTGAATACACCCCACGTTCATTATGGTGGTCTTTGACTGTAATAAAGATTTTAAATCTTACAATAATCAAATTCTATTTAATTCACGTCAGAGTGTATTTAATTCTCTTTTTAGTAACACTATTGGACAGATTTGTTGTCACATTTTATCATGCCTAGGCTCTGAAAATGGTTGAAATACTGTATTTTTCGGAGTATAAGATGCTCTGGACTATAAGATGTACCTACCTTTTTGGTGGAGGAAAACAAGAAAAAAAATCTGCCTTTGCCTCCCAACATCCATCCGGAATTCATCTGGCCCGTTTGCCACCGTCTATTTGTCACCATTGCACCCCGTTCGGCATAGCCCGTTCGCTGTCCCATTCACCATTCCCATTTGCCACCAAAGTGCCCGGCATGGCCCATTTGCTGCCACCCATTTGCCATGGCCTATTCGCTGCCGCCCATTTGCCACAGCCCATTTGGCACGGACTGTTTTCCGCCACCCGTTTTCCATGGCCTGTTCGCTGTGGCCCGTTTACCGCTGCCTCGGCCCATTCACCAGATCCCATTCACTGGAACCAGCCAAAAATGTGATGCTCAGAGGCCAAAAACGGCTTGTGCGGAGACCAAAAATGCAACGTGCGGAAGCTGAAAATAGCCAAAAGGTGGCAGCTGCTGCGTGGGTAGGGCTTCGGCAACATTCGGTGTATAAGACGCACCACAATTTTCACCCACTTTTAGTGGGGGGAAGTGTGTCTTATACTCTGAAAAGTGCGGTAGCTCAAAAGCCTCTGGATATTTGAGAGGACGATTCCATGATACAAACTCTACAATATTCTGATGTCTTTGGGAAACAAAATTAACACAGAGGCAATGGAGGCGAAGAAGTTGGAAGAGTTTGTGGCTTACTGGCTACTGCAAGAATTCCTTGCAAAGACTGTTTCTTTCGATTCTGTAAAGGATCCAATTTCTTTTTCTTTTGCAACGTGTCTCATACATACAACCAAAATACCAGGTGCCAAGAAAGAGGAGCAATGGGTATGAGGGAGGCGAGAGGAATAACAATTTATGCCATGCTTAAGAATTAAGTGTAGAGAAAGAAAAAAGAAAAAAAAAGAACAGTAATTGAATCCCATTAGACAAACATTCAACACAGACACAATGAAACTGATAGATGGGAAATAGTGAACTCCCTACAAATAACTCCTTTACAGTAGAACAAATAGATTAATTAAACCCCATAAAACCTAAAAACACGGGCCAAAAAGGATGCTTTCCCTTGGTTTAATTCTTGCTTCAGTTGCAGTTAGTATGAGTGCATCTATGTCGCCTATACTAGTAATCAAAAAAAAAAACTTGCAAACGACAGAAGCCTGTAATTCAGCCTTGTGTCGGTAGATGGCGGGCGCTGTATTAAATGAGTAACACCCGGCGACTAGAAAGCGGGTCAATAGAGTAGAGCGGCATCTATGGTGGCTGAGTTCCCACTTCCAACGGGAGGGGGAGCGACGGAGCCTGAAGGGGTTGAAACAATAGAGTACTGGATTTCTAGAGAGGATGTGGAGGAGAAGGGAAGAACAGAGGGATCTCCTCTTCCGGCTGACCCATCGGAGGACGGTGGCGTGGAGGGCGCCTCTCCTGCTCTTCCCAGGACTTCAGCAGCTGGAAGGTGAGTTGGGGACAGGTCGGAGGAGAAGCCGGTGCAAGGTGGGCTGTTTGGTTTCCTCCACGATGCAGAAGCAGAGAAGAAGCCAGGCTGAAACATGTCAGGTGCTGCTGCATGTTCCTTCCCTCCCCAA
This sequence comes from Diadophis punctatus similis, assembly GCA_023053685.1. NCBI lineage: Eukaryota > Metazoa > Chordata > Lepidosauria > Squamata > Dipsadidae > Diadophis > Diadophis punctatus. Next base: position 253,889,115 of record JALIGW010000002.1, read on the forward strand.
ACTTTGTTCCAGTGCTGCTGGTCGTTATAAAAGTGGTCCCTGCAATTTTCTGCTTCTTGGGGGATTTAAAAAAAAGTCTCCTTCAGTTTAAAGTGGACTCTTTGATTTTATGGATGTGTTCTTTTCTTGGAACCTGGGGAGTTTCATGCACAAAAGCGGGGATTATATCTTGCAGATGCTTTGGGTACCATGGATCAATTGGAGTCCCTCATCTGTTGAAGCTTTCCCATCTTCTAAAATTAGACCCAAGCCTTTGAGCCTACCCACTTCTCAGACATTTTGGAGCCTGAAATACACATGGACTTTTACGAGACATATATTCGTAGGCGTATCTCTATTTGTCCCTATGTGCGTATCTGTGTAATCTATCCTTGACATTTCCTGATATATTTGAAAATAACCAATTTGTTATTGAAGAATTTTGATTTAACTGAAGTCCAGAAGAGAATTTAATGTTTTTGTGGATATTCAAACTCTCACTAGTCTTTTATATGTCAAATGAATCATAATTAAGGTTAGAAGTTAATTTATCATTTTGGCATGTTTGCTTTTTCATTATTGTTGTTAGTTGTGAACGTTTCTGACCCATCACGACCCTATGGACAACTTTCCTCCAGGCCTTCCTGTCCTCTACCATCCTCTAGAGTCCATTTAAGCTCATGTCGACTGCTTCAGTGTCTCCATCCAGCCACCTCATTTTCTGTCGTCCCGTTCTTCTTTTGCCCTCAATCTTTCCCACCACTAGGCTCTTCTCCAGTGAGTCCTTCCTTCCAGTGGTGGGATTCAAATTTTTGGACAACCGGTTCTGTGGGCGTGGCTTATTTGGCTTAGTCATGTGACTGGGTGGGCGCGGTTAGCTGGTCATGTGACCAGGTAGGCGTGGCTAGGTGCATAGGGACTAAGTGGGCTGAAAAAAGTGAATTATGACTGGTCCTTGCACTTATGACCGTCCTCACATTTATATCTGTTGCAGCATTCTTTTTTTTTTATTTTTATTTTTTTATTCAAAAAGTTTTATAAGTACAAAGTACAAACATTTTTTTCCTCCCCCCCTTCCCCCCTAGCCCCAACCCACCCCCTTCCCTTCCCCCCCTCTCCCCGCCCCGGACTTCCCAGAGAAAGTACAGGGCATAATATTCAATAAAATAAATTTAAATTAAGTTAAAATAAATTCTTAATTTCCACATTTTAAAAAATCTTTAACTCTGAATTATTCAAAACTGTTCAAGATGTAATCAAAAGAAAGATAAAAATAAAAAAATTAAGAAAATTAAAAAATTAAGAAAATAAACAAATAAAAGGAAAGAAAAAGCATTATATTAATCAAACATCATACAACATCTCATACTATAATTTACATCACTAAACCTCTATCTTTTATATAATCTATATATAAACTAATAATAATAGAAAAAAATAAAAGTAAGAGAGAAACAAAAGTAGACTAGAAAAAGAGAAAGGGAAAAAATCTTTCCTCCCCCTTTCAATCAGTTATAACGCACAGCATTTCTTCAAAACAAAATAAAACTTGAATAAATATTACATAAACAATAACTAAACATTAAGTATTTATACCTATTCAAAATACCTAAATATTTAAAATATTCTATCAAATTGTTAATTCCCGTGTTTTAAAAACTAAGCCCTTATACCTCAAAGACCTTAAACTTGATCATAAAATCAAACACAATATTAATAACATAATATTACAATATATCAAATTATTAGCTTCAGAAAAATTCTGAATATATATGTGTGTGTGTGTGTGTGTGTGTGTGTGTGTGTGTGTGTTTGTTTGTGTGTGTGTGTGTGTGTGTAGGATTTTTTTGCTGATAAATGAAAATAAAGGGAGACTATTATAGATCTGTTTCGAGCTTATTTTGCTCTCGTCAGATAGCCATACCCCTTACTGGGATTTGAACCCGGGTTGGCTGCCTTGCAGGGCAGCAACTTAACCACTAGGCCATAGGCTCTGTTCCCAATCAGCTCTTTCACCAGGAAAGGGTTATATATGTTTTTCTGTCGTGTTATCCTGGTGTACCCAAATATGGGAGAGAAAGCATCACAGCTTCCATTTTTGCCTTTCAGCCCCTCACTGGGACCATCCAGGCTGTTTTTTACATAGCCGACACACTAATCTATATGCGTAGGATTTTTTGCTGATAAATGAAAATAAAGGGAGACTATTATAGATCTATTTCGAGCTTATTTTGCTCTTGTCAGATAGCCATACCCCTTACTGGGATTTGAACCCGAGCCGGCTGCCTTGCAGGGCAGCAACTTAACCACTAGGCCATAGGCTCTGTTCCCAATCAGCTCTTTCACCAGGAAAGGGTTATATATGTTTTTCTCTCGTGTTATCCTGGTGTACCCAAATATGGGAGAGAACGCATCACAGCTTCATATATATATATATATATTAATAATTTAAAAAAAGAAAAGAGAAATACAATCATATTAAACTCTCCATCCATAAATAATTAAAAATATTAATAATAATAATAGTAATAAAAAAAAGAAATAAAGAAAAAAAAATACAATCCTGTTAGCCTCTCCATCCATCTTGTAAATTTCAGTGAATTATGATTGATCCTTGCACTTATAACCGTCCTCACATTTATATCTGTTGCAGCATTCTTAAGAACCGTGGCACTCATTTCACAACTGCGGTGCTTCTCTTCACCATGGTGGCAAGATAGGGCACAAAACGTAAAATGTGAGGAGAGTTGTAAGTGCGAGGACCGGTCAAAATCACATTTTCAGCCCTCTGAATAGTCCTTATGTGAACCCAGCGTGGCCAGGTGGTCATGTGACTGGGTGGGCGTGGCCAACTCGATGTCAACTCACATCAAGGGGCACTTCTCCTTGCCTGGCATCTTGCGACCGGGGGGATGCTGCAACGGTCATAAGTGTGAAAATGGTCATAAGTCACTTTTTTCACTGCCATTGTAACTTTGAATGGTTACTAAATGAACTGTTGTAAGTCAGGGATTACCTGTACAAAAATACAAAAAGCTTCTTTCCTTACAAAAAGCTGCCCTAAATACCAGTCATTAGATTAGAAATACCTGCAAGCTGGAGTTAGAAATCAGGCAGGGTGCCAGAGCACCTTGAGGAATTAAAATAGTTAAAATGCAATGATAACTATCAGCAGCCAACTCTTGCTCATAAAGTGAAACCCTTTAGCAGAGAGGTCATTTAAGCTCTCCAGAAAGAGCACTCCCAGGAGAAGCAATCTTTAGATCCATTTGCACCACTTAAAGATACCAGCTGGTCTCACTCACCTCATCAGATATCCTAAAGCAGTGATGGCAAACCTTTTTTGTCTCGGGTGCTAAAAGGGTGCGCGCATGCCCTCACCCATAATGCAATGCCCCCCACGTGTGTTTGCATACAAATGCCGCGCTCCCCCCCCCGCACATGCGCGCAGGTCTCACTGAAGCCTGCAGGCCATTTTTCGAAGACCCCAGGGTTCAGAAAGCGTCCTGAAGCCTGAGAATGGCAGAAAAGGGCCAAAAGGACCATTTGGCCTGTTTGGCTGTTTTCGCCATCCACAGGCTTCAGGAGGCTTTTCTAAACCCTGGGGATGGCGAAAAACGGCCCAACCGGAAGCTCGTTTCTGAACTTCCGTTTGGCCCGTTGGCCTCTTTTTTGCCGTTCCCAGGATCCAGGAGGTTTCCTGAAGCCTGGGGAGAGCAAAAATGGCCGAAAAGAAGGCCGAAAATCAGCTGACAAGCACGCGCATGTGCGCTGGAGCTGACATAGGGCAACGCTTCACGTGTCCTCAGATATGTCATAGGTTCGCCATCACTGGTATAGAGCTTCTCCATCTTTGGCTGCAGAGCACATAGTTAATCTGATTTCTGTGTTCACCGTCTGGTGACGTCCATGTGTACAGTCGTCTCTTAGGTTGTTGGGAAAGAGTGTTTGCTATGACTTCATTATTTTCATTATAATGCAGGTTTTTTGTTGCTTGCTGTTTTCACATCTCCTGCAGCTATTTTATAAATATTTTATGTTAATCTAACGTTTTATTTCAATCTTGTAGACCGAAAAGTTGCTAGGAAGAGAATTCCGGACAAGTGAGAATCCCAAGCAGCATTAAAAGGAAAGGAAATCCAGCCAGCAATGAAAGTGTTTTTTGCCGCCTCCAGAAAACTACAAAAGACTTCTCCTTCTGCAGGCAATGACGGACAAAAGAGAGAATATGAAGAGTTTTGAGTTGGAAAAAAATGAATATGTAGAACTCAAGGAAACACTCCAGAAAAAGATCAAAGAGGATTGTTTTCAAATTCAGAAAAAGGAGACGTAATCTGGAAATCAGTGCAGGAGGAAGTGGTCATTTGATAGTCACATAGGATAGGCAGGCATTCAAACTTCACCCTGTGAAGCAAGTAAGAATAGCTTGAATGAAAACAGCATCCAAGAAGGGATCCAAAATATTTTTCATCTTGAGAATCCAAAAATGTCCTTGGTGGAAAAATTCCCACAATATGCATATTGTAGGGAAAAGCAGATTGCAGAGCACAGCCGATAATGCATGAGAGGATACAATGGAGCAAAGCCCACCCACTGCCCATTTCCTAGATTTAGGAAGTGTGATACACAAGAGGACTCACATGGGGGAGAAACCATACGAGTGTCCAAACTGTGGGAAAAGTTTCAGTCATAATTCCAGTCTGGTGAAGCACCAGAGGAGGCATACGGGAGAGAAACCATATGAATGTCCTGATTGTGGGAAAAGTTTCAATCAAAATTCCAGCCTGGTGATACATCAGAGAACACACACAGGAGAAAGACCATATGAGTGTTCAGAGTGTGGAAAATGTTTCATTCAGAATTCCCACCTAGTGGTGCATAAGAGGACTCACACACGGGAGAAACCGTACGAGTGTCTGGATTGTGGGAAAAGTTTCAGTCAGAATTCCGACCTCGTGACATACCAAAGGACTCATACTGGGGAGAAACCATACAAGTGTCCAGAATGTGGCAAAAGTTTCAGTTATAATTCCAGTCTGGTGAAACACCAGAGGGTGCATACAGGAGAGAAACCGTATGAGTGTCCAGAGTGCGGGAAAAGTTACAGTCAGAATTCTGACCTGGTAATACATCAGAGAACACACACAGGAGAAAGACCATATGAGTGTTCAGAGTGTGGAAACAGTTTCATTCAGAATTCCCACCTAGTGGTGCATAAGAGGACTCACACAGGGGAGAAACCTTATGATTGTCCGGATTGTGGGAAAAGTTTCAGTCGGAATTTTTACCTTGTTCTACACAAGAGGACTCACACAGGGGAGAAACCTTATGATTGTCCGGATTGTGGGAAAAGTTTCAGTCGGAATTCTTACCTTGTGCTACACAAGAGGACTCACACAGGGGAGAAACCTTATGATTGTCCGGATTGTGGGAAAAGTTTCAGTTGGAATTCTCACCTGGTGATACACCAGAGGACTCACACAGGGGTGAAACCGTATGAGTGTCCTGATTGTGGGAAATGTTTCAGTCGGAGTTCTCTCCTGGTGATACACCAAAGGACTCATACTGGGGAGAAACCTTATGATTGTCCCGATTGTGGGAAAAGTTTCAGTCATAATTCCAACCTTGTGCTACACCAGAAGAGTCACACAGGAGAGAAACCATATGAGTGTCGAGACTGCGGCAAAAGTTTCAGTTACAATTCCAGTCTGGTGACACACCAAAAGTCACATACTGGGGAGAAACCATACAAGTGCCCAGACTGTGGCAAAAGTTTCAGTCGGAATTCCAGTCTGGTGATACACCAGAGGATGCATACAGGAGAGAAACTGTATGAATGTCCAGATTGTGGGAAACGTTTCATTCACAATTCTGAGCTGGTAATACATCAGAGAACACACACAGGAGAAAGACCATATGAGTGTCCGGATTGTGGGAAAAGTTTCAGTCGGAATTCTAACCTTGTTGTACACCAGAGGACTCACACAGGGGAGAAACCATATGAGTGTCCAGATTGTGGGAAAGATTTCAGTACTAGAGCTAAACTTATAAATCATGTAGGTTTGCACATAGGTGAGAAACCTTTCAAGTGCCCATAGTGCGGACGGTGCTTCTCGCAAACTTCCAACCTTGTTAAACATAAGAAAATCCACATGACCCAGAAGATCAAGAATAAAGAGTAAGTTTGAATTTCTTTTCTGATCTGCCTTTGCAAGTTCACCTGAGAAATTAAGTATTTAATTTCTGGCCTGATTCTGTTTAGCCAAACCTGTCTCAGTATTAGGCATGAAGGGGGAGAGAAAAGAAATGAAAATGGATAATGTTAGCTTGATCAAGGTTAACTACTTGTGTGTTGCTATCAGGAAAAGGTAGTGGATATTTCCTTTTGCAAAAATAGCATAATTGCTGCCAAAAGGCGCTTTGGAATGTTTTTTGCACATTGAACAACATAAATAATAGAAAAACAACACATAGGTTTTTTAAAAATCTGCTTCACATCCTGAAAAAAATATATTGGAAGATAGGAACACTATGATTTACTTACCAATTGTAGCTCCGCAAATATGAAGTGACGGGAGAAGAGAAGTAAAGAGGGTTCAGAGTTTATCTTTCCTAACATTTTCGGAAATTCAGGACAAGAAGAATCCCTGTTTAGATTGTGAACATTGAAGCACAGAATGGAGAACATTTGATGGAGGTTTGGGGCAGTGGAAAGAGCACAAAAATTCAAATGTAAAGTTTGTTGAACTTGATATGCAAATAACTGTTGCAATATTATAGAGAAAGAGGGGTGGTGGTTTTTGAGCGTAGATCTTCAAGTTTATGAGCAACTCCTGCTGTGATCTCCTTTGCTGGGACATGCCACTTGTTACCTTTTGAAGGTTGATGTTGTGATAGGACTGTCAAGATGCTAAACATTTTGCTGTGTTTGGAAGACATCAAAGAATTTATTTTTAGATTAGATTAGTTTAACAGAGTTGGAAGGGACTTTGTAGGTCATCTAGTCCAACCCCCCACCCAAGCAGGAGACCCTACACCAGTGATGGCGAACCTATGGCACGCGTGCCACAGGTGGCACGCGGAGCCATATCGGAGGGCACGCGAGGCGTTGCCCTGTCAGCTCCACAGGCAAACCGGAAGTTCGGAAAAACGCACTTCCGGTTTGCCGTTGTGCTGTTTTTCTCACTCCGGAGGGTTCAGGGAAGCTTCCTGAAGCTCTGGAATGCAAAAAATGATGAAACGGGCAAACCGGAAGTTTGGAAAATGCACTTCCGGTTTGCCATTGGGCTGTTTTTAGCACTCCGGAGAGTTCAGGGAAGCTTCCTGAAGCCCCGGAGTGCAAAAAACACCCCAACGGACAAACCGGAAGTGCATTTTCTGAACTTCCGGTTTGCCCGTTTCGTCGTTTTTTACCGTCCCAGGCTTCGATAAGGCCTTTGCGCGGGGGTGGGGGTGTGTGTACATGCGCAGGGGGCAGCATGGGAGGGGTTGTGCACATGCGTGGGTGGGAGGGAATGGTTGCGGGGATATGTGCGCGCAACCCCCCCCCCCTTTGGCACGCGAACCAAAAAAGGTTCGCCATCACTGTCCTACACCAATTCTGACAAATGGCAGTCCAATCTCTTCCTGAAAATCTCCAGTGATGAAGCTCTCACAACTTACTAAGGGAAGCTTTTCCATTGGTTGATTGCTCTCACTGTCAGAAAATGTCTCCTTATCTCCAGGTTGAATCTCTCCTTGTTCAGTTTCCATCCATTATTCCTTATCTGGCCTTCAGGTGCTTTGGAAAATAGCTTGACCCCCCTCCTCTCTGTGGCAGACCCTCAAATTTTGGAATACTGCTATCATGTCTCTCCTGGTCTTTCTCTTCACTAGACTAGCCATGCCTAGTTCCTGTAACTGTTCTTCATATGTTTTGGTCTCCAGTCCCCTGATCATCCTGATTGCTCTCCTCTGCACTTTTTCTAAAGTCTCAATATCTTTTTTATACTGTGGTGACCAAAACTGGATGCAATATTCTAGTTGTCTTCATTTCAGTAATTCAATTCAAGTTATAACACAATGTCCCCGTGACTCTGGACACACAGAAATAACAGAAAACATGATTCTCCAATGGCTATAGGGGCCGAGGTGGCGCAGTGGTTAAATGCAGCTACTGCAGGCTACTCCAGCTGACTGCTAGTTCAGCAGTTCAGCTGTTCAAATCTCACCAGGCTCAAGGTTGACTCAGCCTTCCATCCTTCTGAGGTCGGTAAAATGAGGACCCAGATTGTTGGGGGCAATATGCTGAACTCTGTAAACCGCTTAGAGAGGGCTGTAAAGCACTATGAAGCGGTATATAAGTCTAAGTGTTATTGCTATTGCTATATTACAGATGTTTATACCAGGCTTCTCTCTCCAGTACTGCATAAAAACTCAGGGCACACAGGACAGTTCTATAGTTCCTTGCTGCTTTCAGATAGTAGCCCTGTTACTACATACTGTGCAGGTAGTCCTCAACTTACGACCACAATTGAACCCAAAATTTATGTTGTTAAGTGAGAAATTTGTGAAGTGAGTTTTGCACCATTTTACGACTTTTCTTGCCATATTTGGTAAGTGAATCACTGCGGTTGTTAAATTAGTAACCCGGTTGTTAAATGAATCTGGTTTCTCCATTGACTTTGGTTGTCAGAAATTTGCTAAAGGTGATCACATAACCCCAAGATACTGCAACCGTCATAAATGTGAGATGGTTGTCAAACATCTGAATGTAAATCACATGACCATGGGGATGCTTCAATGGTATGACCACAGTTATGGTATAACTCTGAAAAATGGTCGTAAGTCACTTTTTACAGTGTTTACTGTTGTAATTTTGAATAGTCACAGCAAACAGGAGCATCATGAGGTAAATCACAGAACAGCATACAAAGCCCACAGAATAAAACGGCGGGAAAACAGGGAAACTTCCCCTCCACACTCACAGCAACCAATTGCAATGCAGATTGCCTCACGCAGGAACCACCAATCAACTACAACTCTGTTTCTGGCTCACTGCACAGCCCCACTCCTCCAGCTACTAGATTTAAATACTTTAACAGTTCCATTTGGACTTCTGTTTTTATATATGTATGCTCTTGTCTTTCATGTCTTTGGTTTTTTATTATTATTATTATTATTATTATTATTAAACTTTGATGTCTGTACTTTTTAGCTGAATATACCCCAAGTTCATTATGCTGGTCTTTGACTGTAATAAAGATTTTAAATCTTAAAATAATCAAATTTTATTTAATTCATATCAGAGTGTATTTAATTCTCTTTCTTTTTAGTAACACTATTGGACAGATCTGTTGTCACATTTTATCATGCTTAGGCTCGGAAAATGCTTGAAATACTGTATTTTTTGGACTATAAGACGCTCCAGACTCTGAGACTTTGCCTCCCAGCATCCATCCGGTATTCATCTGACCCATTCGCTGCAGCCCATTCGCCGCTGCTGCAGCCCATTCGCCACCACAGCCTGTTTGCCACCGCCAATTTGCTGCCATCGTGGCCCGTTCGGCATGGCCTGTTTCCTGCTGCCGCAGCCCATTCAGTGTTGCCCGTTTCCTGCCGTATGGGTATGAGCGTGAGGAGAGGAATAACAATTTATGTCATTTCAATTAAATGTAGAGAAAGAGAAAAAAAAGAACAGTAATTGAATCCCATTAGACAAACATTCAACACAGACACAGTGAAACTGATACATGGGAAATAGTGGAATTCCCTACAAATAACTCCTTTACAGCAGAACAAATAGATTTATTAAACCCCATAAAACCTACAAACACTGTTTATCATCTGTCCATCCCTTATCTATCTATCTATCTATCTATCTATCTATCTATCTATCTATCTATCTATCTATCTATCTATCTATCTATCTATCTATCTATCTATCTATCTATCTATCTATCTATCTATCTATCTATCTAAAAAGGTCCATTTTCTGATGAATAATGGGAACTTAAATGCAAAGATGTTGGACTAGATCTTGAAAGGCTGCAGCCACCGGAACAGATGAGGGAGTAAATTGTGTGGGGAATAAGAGAGCCAGTTTTTCTTTTGGTCAGGAGAGTGAGAGAGAGAGAGCAACAAAGAGGCAGGTGTGCGCAGACCCTGCGGGACTGGCTTGGCTACTCTGGGCTCTGTTTCCAGCAGCGTTTTGAAACGTGTTCATGCCTGCGAGGAGGCGGCGAGGTAGGGATCGAGGCTCGCTTCCTCTTCCTCGCAGGCAGGAGCGCGTTTGAAAACGCGGAGGCAGAGCCCAGAGGAGCCGAGCCAGTCCCGTGGGGTGTGCGCGCACCCGCCTCTCACTTGCTCTCTCTCTCTCCCGGCCAAAAGAAAAACTGGCTCTTCTTATTCCCCACACAATTTACTCCCTCATCTGTTCCGGTGGCTGCAGCCTTTCAAGATCTAGTCCAACATCCTTGCAGTTATGTTCTCTCTCTCTGAGGAACGCGACTGAGCTACAAGTCCCAGGTAGGACGCACGTCTCACAGCACACCCCGCCCCGCCTGCCACCACCAAATTGCTTTCCACTGCAAGACGCGCATCCTACCTGACACTTGTAGCTCTGTCGCGTTCCTCGGCGTTGTGTCCAGAGAAGGAAGCCCATTGAAAAAGAAAACTTCTCGTGAGTTCGAGAAGTTTGATTGAACTTGCAGGTTTTCTTTTACAATGGGCTTCCTTCCCTGGACACAACATCGAGGAGCGCGATGGAGTTACAAGTGTAAGGTAGGACGCGCATCTCGTGCCCCATCCCACCCTGCCCCATCTGCCACCGCCTAATTGCATCCCACCGTGAGACACACGTCCTACCTGTGACTTGTAGCTCTGTCACGTTCCTTGGTGTTGTGTCCACTGACCATCCCCCGCCTCTGGCTCTCGAGTGAAGCGGGAGGGAGAAGAAACTCGCGGGCTGCCTGAGGCAAAGCACCTGCCTTTCCTCATTCCTTCCCTCCCCCATCTCTCTCTCAGCAGGGGGGGGAAGAGTGCACATAAGACACAGCTCCAGGACAAGGAACCTTTTGGCTGCATGCCCGCTCCTCTCTGTGGCAGCCTCTAAAATTTTGGAATACTGCTATCATGTCTCCTCTGGTTCTTCTCTTCGCCATGCCCAGTTCCTGTAACCGATTGTTATAAGGAAATATCCTTTTAGGTTCAGTTCCAAGTGGGGAAAAAGACACTGGATTCATGAAGGTTGCTTGGAAGGAAGGTTTAATGGTGGACAGGAGCACATGGCAGGAGCCCCTGTACAGAAAAGGTAACTTACATGGTTCCAGGTGTGGTGAAGAGAAAAAGAGAAAGAGGAATGCTGAGTTCCTGGTTTTTATAGTCTAAGTTGGGTCCCACCTCTTAGATTTCCTTTTCCTGTATAGAAATGTATCCCATTGGCTCTCAGACCCCCCAGGGGCATGCTGGGGTGGCTCTTGGCTTTTGTCTAATCCAGCTTTGGCTGAAATGAAAGGGCCTTGGGCAAATCCTATTATGGTTTTGTTATGCAGAAGACTTTCAGCCAGGTGAGAGGAATGTGTGTGCTGGGCCCAGTCCTTAATGACCCATTTGCAAGGCGTGGGGGTTTTCCAAGAGGAGTCTTTTGTTTGTTTAAAAGCATGTTTCCAGATGTGTTCCACAGAATATTTCCTACATTTTAATATCTCCTAGGATATCTCATTTCCTAGGAGAGGGGTGGGTGCTAACTTCCTACAATCCCTCATTTTTTTTTTCAAAACATGTGAGTGCAACACATGTTTTGACACAAGCTTCAAATTGATCAGGGCAGGGAGATTTTATGGGTGCTTTCAATTTTCTCTGATGCAGAGGGGAAGACGTTGAAAGAGGCAGTTGAAAGAGGCAGCAGCAGGATTCCTTCAGTGGCTCCCAAAAGGAGAGCTTTCAACCATGATGGTCAATGGCCAGGGCAAAAGTTCTGGCAATAAATTTACAGTATCCAATTTTCCATGCCAATTATGTTCAGATGTTTGATAACACTTTCGATGAGTTCCCAGACAGGTTTCAAGCAAGCACAGGCCCCACAATATTCCCACAGCCATGGTTTACCTTGAAATCACAGGCTGCCCATTTCCAAGGGATGGTTCTTGAATCTGCCCTAGCTCTTACTTTAGTGCATCTAGGATTTGTGAGTCCAAATTGAAATTAGCCAGTGTGCAATCTAGGCTTTTCCTTTTTTTTTTTTTTTTTTTTTTTAGAATGAGCCCTGGGACTCTTACTCCTGAGACCACCAGTGCAAAATACCCTGCTTTACTGGGCAGCAGTCAGGCCTTGGGTTTTCGAAGATCCTTTCTGCTAGCTCTTCAAGTGGGGAAATTGCCTGAGGGGACCTGTCCCCTTCCCCCATGGAATTAGCAGGGAGATATGACTGCCTGGGCTTTAATGCCACAAAGCAGGAGTCAAAACAACAACAAAAAAAAAAACAGCAAGCTAAAAGCAGCTTTGGGTGGAGGTAGGTGAAAAAGGGATAACCTCAGTCTAATTCTGAATGGCGTGTCTCTGTGTGTTTGTGTATGCAGCTACAAATTTACCTCCCACTAGACAGAAATCTAAAGTGTACAGAACTCATTGTGGCAACCACTCCCAATACAATTCTTACATGAGTACATTAAACTGATTACAATATAGATGAGACAAGAAAGAGAAACGTTACAATGAATTTCAGTGAATGAAGCAAGGAAAGAAAGAAAACAAAGAAAAAAAACTTTACAATGAATTTCTGTGACTGAAGCAAAGAAAGAAAGAAAAACTTTACAATGAATTTCTGTGACTGAAGCAAAGAAAGAAAGAAAAACTTTACAATGAATTTCTGTGACTGAAGCAAAGAAAGAAAAACTTTACAGTGAATTTCTGTGACTGAAGCAAAGAAAGAAAGAAAAACTTTACAATGAAGTTCCCCCCTCCCCCCTAGTCTTTTCAGCTGTCTGCTGGGGATTGAAAATAGATGTTTGGTCTTTATTTGTCCATCTCAGGTTCCTTTCATTCATGTCTGCTGGGTGGCCTTAGGTGTTGGTGGTAAGGCTGGTCAGTCAGGCTTGGAAAGATCTGCTCCACTCTGGTTGCTGTGATGACTAGAGGACTAGATTCAAACCCACTTCTGGCTCAAATGGATGGAATGTCTTTACTGGAGGCAGTGTCTGAGCCCATTTGCTCTGCTTCCATAGGCTTCAGGATCATGTGTGCAGGGCTGAAAGACATAAGAACAGGGTCCCTTCCCCCTTTTGCTGGTAATTCTACCACGAGAGGCATTGTAAAAGGATTAGAGATTGGGGGGGGGTAGATAGCTTGCAGGCAGGGTTTGAGGAAAACAATCAACACATCAGTATCGCAGTTAAATCAATTATAACAAAATGGAGACATCACCGGGGGGAAAAAATGAACAGACATTTCCATCTTAGCAGAGAATTGGCATCCATTAAACATCACAGAAGAGCAATATTAAAACTGTTTGCATGTACATACAGTAAATGTAAAAATGGAATTTTCCTGTAATTAACTTAAAACATTGTCCCTTAAATTTTGGCTTTTCTTAAAAACACGGAGAGGAATAGGAAAATTGAACTCTGTTCCTTGTCCCAGATCAGGTTGGCCAGTCCTAACTGGGCAAAGACATTTTCCTTTCTTTTCAGTGCTTTTAATTTTCTAACAATTTGAAATTCATATCTCTAGGAAACAGAGATATTTTACAGTTGCAATTACCTCGAGTGCGCACAAGACAAGACAAAGACGTACACAGACACAAAAACATGGACAAAGAGGATGACAGGACACACACACAAGTCCTTCCTGCCATAAATCTCAGTTAAAATTAGGGAAGGCACAAGTCTTAACAAACAAACCATGTGGTTACATATAAGAGAGAGAGAAGAAGAGAGAGAGAAGAAACAACAAACACCTCAACATTTTTCCTTTTCTGTTTTCTTAAGTACCTTTATTTAGCCAAATTGGCTGTTTTGTTTTGTTTTGTTTCTCTGTGTCATCCCTCAGCAAAGCCCATTTTCTACACAAGTTTCCTGCTTTGTTGACTCATAGTCCTGGCGTCCCAGGCTCCACGCAGTTTTTCCAAAGGGGTTCCCGCCACCCTCGAACTAGAGCTTCCCATGATCCTTTAAATGTAAGGTTCACTTTGGCTTAGCTAGTGGCGCGCTCAACAGTTTCAGAGACTAAAAAAACTCTGGGAAGGACTTCCGATTCCCTCGTAGAAGTAAGGCCCCCTTCCTGTAGGGAATCTCTCTAGGTTTATCAGATCCAAAAAAGGGGATCTGCGAGGACTAGCCGCCCCTATACAGCTAGTACTAGGACCTCCACACTTTCACGTGCTTCACATTTTAGAACTGAAAAATTCTGGGGTTTGCTTTTGGGATGTGCACATAAAAACGACAACAACAACAACAAAATTTGCTTTCCCACCCTTCAATCACATACACACACACACACACACACACACAGAGAGAGACATTCTTCCTCCTTCCCTAACAGAAGGTCCTGTGCTCTATAAACGCTAAACAGAACTTACACAAATCAAAACAGAGAAAGAGAAGACATTGACACATAGGCTGGTAGATGAGAAAGAAACTCTATACTACCAAATGAGGATAAACAAAAATAATTCAATATTATGAAAAGCTGTATGAGCAAGAAGTTTCAGAAAAATAAAATTAAAGAATATTTGGAAAAAAATGGAATTGCCTAAAGTACCAGAAAAGGACAAAAACTATTAAATGAATGAATATCAATGATGGAATTATCAGAAGCAGATCAAGAGACAAAAGAACAACCAAACACCAGGACCAGGTGGGCCAGTGGCAGAATTTTACAAAGATTTTACATACTGAGGTATTGATTGATGTAAAGGTACCACATTCCTGAATGGGAGCAAATATTACTTTGATTCCAAAATAAGATTCAGATTTAATGCAGATAAAACTATAGGCCCATCTCTTCACTGAATGCTGACTATAAAATATATACTTCAATAATGGCAGCAAACTAAAAGGTTCCTAAATGAATTTATACATTCAGCTCTCTTAAGCTTTTTCTAAGAGACAGATTAAAAACAAAATGAGAATGATTTTAAATACATAAAAAAAGGCACAAGAAAAGGATGCTATTCATTTTGATACTGGAAGTGCTAAATATAAATATTATGGCAGACACAGAAATTAAAGGCATGGAAACTTTGAAAACTAATTTTGCACCAAGTGAGAAATAAAATATGTTAATAACCAACCAAGATGAAGTTGTAGAAGGATTTGAAACTGCATCATTAACATAACAAAAACGATTCAACACAATTGAACACACTAAAGTCTTAGATTTTAAAATAAAGCTGACCTTAATAAACTCAAGAGAAACTTGAGAAAGATTCCTTGGATGAAAGTCCTAAAGGAAAGAAGCAACTCAAGAAGCTTTGTAAACTCTGAAAAAACTTGATTATAAAAGCCAATTGCACAAAAGCAATCAGGGAAAAAAAAAACCAGAAATCCAAGAAACCAGCATGGCTGCACAAAGACCTCACTGACAAATTGAATGAATGAAGGACAGATACAAAAATGGAAACAGGGACACATAACTAAAGCAGAATATCAGCAGATAGCAAGAATCTGTAAAGAAAAATCAGGAAACAAAAGCCTTGAATGAACAACGACTTGCAACAAAGTGAAAGATAATATAAAAGATTCTTCCAATACATAAAAAAAAACAAGAAGAAAAATCAAGGAAACAGTTGGACCACTAAGGAGAGAAGGCAACACAGAGAAAGCCATGAGTTGCTTAACTCATTCTTTGCATGTCTTCTTGCAAAAAAGAAATGCAACCCAACTAACCAGAAATATAACTGGAAAGGAAAAATAAAACAGACTGTAAACTAAAGTTAAAATAAGCAAAAACAGTAAGAGAACACCAGGTCCCAGAGTCCTAAAGGAGCTGGTAAATGAAATCTCAGAACCACTGCACATCTTAAAAAAAAAATCTTGGGACACGGGGACCACCTGAGAAACTGGGAAAAAGCTAATGTGGTTCCCATCTTCAAAAAGAAAGAAAAAAAAACAACTAGACTGAGCCCTATCTAATGCAAAGAAAAGTAAAATCCTACCCCTAGGTAAGGAAAACCAAAAATATAGACAACTATTATAAATTGGTGCAACAAATTAAAACAGATTTGGAGAAGTGGAAAAGAACCACCATAAAATGAGTATCCTGCAATGGCTAGCAGACAAAACAGGGCTGGGGGGGGGAAGGGGGGGTAGAAGGTGGGGAAGGAAATATCAAAGGATTTAGGAAGATACATTAACTTGGTTAAACAAAAAGCATGATTATTTTTCCCTAAAATGATTTGTACCCAGACAACACACTATTCAATTGAAATTGGAATTTATATATGCCATAAAGTAAAATTAAAAAGCAAAAATTACCCCCACACACACCTACACACATGCAAACACACATTTCCCAGTTTTCTATGGTTTAAAGTAAAATTTAGAGGTAGGTACTCACCTTCTTTCCAAGCAGCCCCTGAATCAAAACCCCTTTAAAACCTACTTCCCAATGGCCAAGGCCTAATAAATTTATTTAGGCCAGGATCATTGAAGAGGTTACTTGGAATCCATCTGGCTCGCCAACTGTTATAAGGAAATATCCTTTTAGGTTCAGTTCCAAGTGGGGAAAAAGACACTGGATTCATGAAGGTTGCTTGGAAGGAAGGTTTAATGGTGGACAGGAGCACATGGCAGGAGCCCCTGTACAGAAAAGGTAACTTACATGGTTCCAGGTGTGGTGAAGAGAAAAAGAGAAAGAGGAATGCTGAGTTCCTGGTTTTTATAGTCTAAGTTGGGTCCCACCTCTTAGATTTCCTTTTCCTGTATAGAAATGTATCCCATTGGCTCTCAGACCCCCCAGGGGCATGCTGGGGTGGCTCTTGGCTTTTGTCTAATCCAGCTTTGGCTGAAATGAAAGGGCCTTGGGCAAATCCTATTATGGTTTTGTTATGCAGAAGACTTTCAGCCAGGTGAGAGGAATGTGTGTGCTGGGCCCAGTCCTTAATGACCCATTTGCAAGGCGTGGGGGTTTTCCAAGAGGAGTCTTTTGTTTGTTTAAAAGCATGTTTCCAGATGTGTTCCACAGAATATTTCCTACATTTTAATATCTCCTAGGATATCTCATTTCCTAGGAGAGGGGTGGGTGCTAACTTCCTACACGTTCTTCATATGTTTTGGTCTCCAGTTCCCTGATCATCCTGGTTGCTGTCCTCTGCACTTTTTCTAGAGTCTCAATATCTTTTTTTAAAAAATAATTTTTATTTAAATATAAACATTAAAAAGGACAAACAAACATTGAACAAAACAATATATGTACATACGTGTACATATATACATACAAGCCTCTTGGGTACTTCTACGGTAAGCGTCTTCACGTTGTCCTTTTACTTATATATCTCTGTACAACTATATATAACTATATATATCATATTTTTCTTATAATTTTTATCTAGGTATATATTAATAGATACATACATTTATAATAATTGAACTTATCTATTCCTCTATAGATTCATAAGTTATATATCAGTCTAAACATTTCTATTTTTTTCTTTTCTTTTTTTTCTCCTTTCCAGCAAATTATAAAAAGAATTCCAAATTTCAAAAAATTCCGAATTTTCTTTCTGATTTAATTCCATTGTTAATTTGTCTAATTCTGCACATTCTAAAAATTTTCTGATAATTATGTTTTCAGTCTGTACATCGCCCTGCTTCCAGTATTGTGCTAAACATATTCTCGCCGCTGTCAGTATATGAATTATAATATACCAGTACTTCTTTTCTATAGTTAGTTCTAATATCCCTAATAAAAATATTTCTGGTTTAATGTTTATTTTTTGTGTAGTTATTTCTTCAAGCCAATTATGAATTTTTTGCCAAATTTTTTTAACTTTTGGGCAGGTCCTCCACATATGGTAATATGTTCCGTTTTTATGTGGACATTTCCAACATTTAAGGTTCATGTTTTGATACATTTTGGCCAATCTCGCTGGTGGTAAGTTCCATCTGTAATACATTTTGTAAATGTTTTCCTTATATGACGTTGATTTAGTTAGTTTCAAATTTTTAATCCAAATTTCTTCCCATTGTTCCAAATTCATATCGTATCCAAAAATTTTACCCAAATAATCATATTACCCTTAACAGTTTCTTTTTTCATTTTATAATTTAATAGAAATTTATAAATTTTTGTTATCATTTTTTTTCCTTGTCCCAATAAGATTTTATCCCATTCTGATTTCTTTTTTGCTATTCCAAATTTGTTCTTATCCTCTTGTAGTCTAGATTTAATTTCATAGTATGGCCACCAGTCTATTCTAATTCCTTGCTCTCTCAAAGTTTCAATATCTTTTAGGTTTCCTTGTCCATCCAATATTTCTTCATACTTGAACATTTTATGTATATCTGTTGTGGTGGGATAGGTAGTCGCTTCCATGCTTGAAAACCATATCGGGATTTCTTTGTAATGTTGATGTTTTATCTTGGCCCATATTTTATATAATGACTCTCTAATTTTATGTTTTTGAAAATAGGAGTGTGTTTTATGTTTTTCATCCCATAAGAATCCGTGCCATCCAACCTGTAGATCATGTCCCTCGAGCGTTAATATCCTTTTATTACTAATTTGAATCCAATCAGTTACCCATTGCAATACTGCTGCTTGATAATTAATTTCCCAATCTGGAAGTCCAAAGCCCCCTTGCTCTTTATTATCTTGTAGATATTTTATTCTAATTCTTGCCTTTTTTCCTGCCCACACGAATTTTGATATCATTTTATTTTAATTTTCAAAATATTTTCTATCTAATTTAATTGGTATCGTTTGGAACAGGTACAATATTTTTGGTAATACTGACATCTTGATAGTCGAAATCCTCCCTATCAATGAAATGGGTAGTTTGGTCCATTTTTCCAAGTCTTTTTCTATTTGTTTATTCAATTCTATATAGTTATCATTCTTAATTGTTGTGCATTTAGCCGTTAGTATTATACCTAAGTATTTAATTTTTTTTTACAACTTGGATTCCCAATTTAACTTCTAATTCCTGAATTTGTTTATTTGGCAATTTTTTTGTTATTATTTTGGTTTTATTTTTATTAATGTTTAAACCTGCTACTTTTCCAAATTTATTTATTTCTTCTAATAATTTTGGTCCAACCTCTACCGGGTTTTCTATATTAAAGACCATGTCGTCCGCAAAAGCTTGGAGTTTGTACTTTGTCCTCTAATTTTAAGTCCTTCAATGTTTGGATTTTGCCTAATTTGCTGTAGTAACGTTTCTAGAGTAAATATAAATAGCAAGGGGGACAGTGGACATCCTTGCCGTACTCCTTTTTGAATATCAAATTTATCTGTTATATCTTGATTTATAATTATCTTAGCTGTTTGTTTTTCTAGAGTCTCAATATCTTTTTTATAGTGTGGTGACCAAAACTGGATGCAGTATTCTAGGTGTGTTCATTTCAGTAATTCAATTCAAGTTATAACACAATGTCCCCGTGACTCTGGACACACAGAAATTTCAGAGCACATGCTTCTCCAATGGCTATATTACAGATGTTTATACCAGGCTTCTCTCTCCAGTACTGCATAAAAACTCAGGGCATATAGGGCAGTTCTAAGGTTCCTAGCTGCTTTCAGATAGTAGTCCTGTTACTACGGTACATAGTGTGCAGGTAGTCCTCAACTTACGACCACAATTGAGCCCAAAATTTATGTTGCTAAGTGAGAAATTTGTTAAGTGAGTTTTGCAACATTTTATGATTTTTCTTGCCGTATTTGGTAAGTGAATCACTGCAGTTGTTAAATTAGTAACCTGGTTGTTAAATGAATCTGGTTTCTCCATTGACTTTGGTTGTCACAAATTTGCAAAGGTGATCACATAACCCCAAGATACTGCAACCGTCATAAATGTGAGATGGTTGTCAAGTATCTGAATGTAAATCACATGACCATGGGGATGCTGCAGTGGTCATAACTGTGAAAAATGGTCATAAGCCACTTTTTACAGTGTTTACTGTTCTAATTTTGAATGGTCACAGCAAACAGGAGCATCATGAGGTAAATCACAGAACAGCATACAAAGCCCACAGAAGAAAAAGGCAGAAAACAGGGAAACTTCCCTTCCACACTCACAGCAACCAATCGCAGCGCAGATTGCCTCACGCAGGAGCCACCAATCAACTACAACTGTGTGTTCTGGCTCACTGCACAGCCCCACTCCTCCAGCTACTAGATTTAAATACTTTAACAGTTCCATTTAGACTCCTATTTTATATACGTATGCTCTTGTCTTTCATGTCTTTGGTTTTTTAGTATAGTTACTACCATGTTTTTCCGAAAATAATACATGTCCCCATAATAAGGCCAATCAGGCTTTTCAGTGCATGTGCTGAAATACCACCCCCCCCAAAAAATAAGGCCCCCCAACTACTTTCCGGGGAAAGAGGGGGACATGCCGGGAGCCGCTCTTTTTGTGGCGGGCACTCTTTTGGCCGGGAGAGAGAGAGAGAGAGCAAGCGAGAGGCAGGTGCGCGCACACCCTGCGGGACTGGCTCATCTCCTCTGGGCTCTGCCTCCAGCAGCGTTTTGAAACGCGCTCATGCCTGTGAGGAGGTGGTGAGGCAGGGATCGAGGCTCGCTTCCTCTTCCTCGCAGTCAGGAGCGCATTTGAAAATGCTGCCGGAGGCAGAGCCCAGAGGAGCCGAGCCAGTCCCGTGGGGTGTGCGCGCATCCGCCTCTCGCTTGCTCTCTCTCTCTCTGAGGAACGTGCCGGAGCTACAAGTCCCAGGTAGGATGTGTGTCTCACGGCCCACCTTGCCCCGCCTGCTACCGCCAAATTGCGTCCCACTGTGAGACACGCGTACTATCTGGGACTTGTACCTCTGTCGTGTTCCTCAGTGTTGTGTACACTGACCCTCCCCCGCCTCTGGCTCTTGTGAGCCGCCCAGAGTCTCTGTGGAGTGGGCGGCATACAAGTGCGAATAATAAAGAAAGAAAGAAAGAAAAGAAAGAAAGAAAGAAAGAAAGAAAGAAAGAAAGAAAGAAAGAAAGAAAGAAAGAAAGAAAGAAAGAAAGAAAGAAAGAAAGAAAGAAAGAAAGAAACTTGTGGGCTGCCTGAGGCAAAGCACCTGCCTTTCCTCCTGAATGAAATAAAATTTTGCAATGGGCAATCCAGAGCAGACTGCTGGTTCCCAGGTCCAGCCCAGAAACCACCACTCCATTTCCTCAGAAGAAAAGTTTGAAGCTCAGATTTAAGACAAAAAAGGTCCATTTTCTGAAGAATAATGGGAACATAACTACAAAGATGTTGGACTAGATCTTGAAAGGCTGCAGCCACTGGAACAGATGAGTGGGTAAATTATGTGGGGAATAAGAAGAGCCAGTCTGGTGCAGTGGTGAAAGCTGCAAGTTACAGACGGGGAGGTGCTCAGTTCCAGTCCTGCCATAGGCGTAAAACCATCTCGGCATTCCTGGCAAGTCCCTCTCAAAGAAGTTCCAGTTCAGTGTTAGATCAGGCGTGAAGGTAGCTTCCAGGAATAATGGACAGCGGTGAGTTCAGAGGTGGTTTCCTACTGGTTCTAGTTGGTTCTTTAGAACCGTTAGGAACTCGGTGATGATGTCAGGGAGCCGGTTCTATTGGTTTCTCCGTGGGCGCCGCCATCATGGATTTTGCTTCTACGCATGCGCAGGAGCTATTTTTGATTGCTGAGGGGGTGCGTGTGCGCGCACAGCGCAACTTTGAGCGAACCGGCAGTAAAAAGATCCAGAACCCACCCTTGGGTGGGTTGCTTTCGGTTCGGGCCAGTTCTGCAAACCAGTATCAGTGACAGTGGGAGGCTCCACCCACTTGCCCGGGATGCGTCACTCACACGAACCAGTAGCAACGCAATTTGACACCCACTACTGGCTATGGAATATGGGATGCCAATTGAGAGGTAAAAATGATGTCCCTGAAGGGAGACAGGCGGGTAGGGGAGATTGAAATGAACCTCCTTCCTGGTCCAGGATGCGGCCTCATAAGTGCTTTATGCTATGAAATACTATGCCACCTTGAGTTCCGGAAGGAAAACAGAATCAAGATAAGTTGGGATTGTTTCATTCAGACTCCTGCATGCAACAGAGATTAGAGCCAATAGCTGAACTGGGGTCTTCTGAATCTAGTTAGGCCAGCAACTCCATCGTCTCCCCCCCAAATGATGCTTTCCCTTGGTTTTGTTCTTGCTTCAGTTGCAGTTGGTATGAGTGCATCGATGTCGCCTATAGTATAGTAATCAAACAAAAATCTTGCAAACGACAGAAGCCTGTAATTCAAGCCTTGGGACGCTAGATGGCGCGCGCTCTATTAAATGAGTAACACCCGGCGACTAGAAAGCTGGTCAATAGAGTAGAGCGGCATCGATGGTGGCTGAGTTCCCACATCCAACGGGAGGGGGAGCGACGGAGCCCGAAGGGGTTGAAACAATAGAGAACTGGATTTCTAGAGAGGATGTGGAAGAGAGGGGAAGAACAGAGGGATCTCCTCTTCCGGCTGACCCATCGGAGGACGGTGGCGTGGAGGGCGCCTCTCTTGCTCTTCCCAGGACTTCAGCAGCTGGAAGGTGAGTTGGGGACAGGTCGGAGGAGAAGCCGGTGCAAGGTGGGCTGTTTGGTTTCCTCCACGATGCAGAAGCAGAGAAGAAACCAGGCTGAAACATGTCAGGTGCTGCTGCATGTTCCTTCCCTCCCCAAATTTTGTTCCTGTGGTGCTGGTCGTTATGAAAGTGGTCCCTGCAATTTTCTGCTTGTTGGGGGATTTTAAAAAAGTATCCTTCAGTTTAAAGTGGACTCTTTGATTTTATGGATGTGTTCTTTTCTTGGAAACTGGGGAGTTTCATGCACAAAAGTGGGGATTATATCTTGCAGATGCTTTGGGTACCATGCATCAATTGAAGCCCCTCATCTGTTGAAGCTGTCACATCCTCTCAAATTAGACCCAAGCCTTTGAGCCTACCCACTTCTCTGACATTTTGGGGGCTGAAATACACATGGACTTTTACCAGACATATATTCATAGGCGTAGCTATCTATATTTGTCCCTATGTGCGTATCTGTGTAATCTAGCCTTGACATTTCCTGATATATTTGAAAATAACCAATTTTTTATTGAAGAATTTTGATTTAACTGAAGTCCAGAAGAGAATTTAATGCTTTTGTGGATATTCAAACTCTCACTAGTCTTTTATATGTGAAATGAATCATAATTAAGGTTAGAAGTTAATTTAGCATTTTGGCATGTTTGCTTTTTCATTATTGTTGTTAGTTGTGATGTCATGTCTGCCCCATCACGACCCCATGGACAACTTTCCTCCAGGCCTTCCTGTCCTCTACCATCCTCTGGAGTCCATTTAATCTCACACCTACCTCTTCAGTGACTCCATCCAGCCACCTCATTCTCTGTTGTCCCCTTCTTCTTTTGCCCTCAATCTTTCCCATCATTAGGCTCTTCTCCAGTGAGTCCTTCCTTCCAGTGGTGGGATTCAGATTTTTTAAGAACCAATTCTGTCGGTGTAGCTTATTTGGGGGCGAGGCTTGATCATGTGATGTGGACGTAGCTACGGTAGCTGGTCATATGACCGGATGGGCATGGCTACATGCATAGGGACTACTTAGAGGGCTGAAAAAAGTAAATTATGACCGGTCCTTGCATTTATGACCAGTCTTCGTACTTATGAGTGTCTTCACATTTATGCCCATTGCAGCATTCTTAACAACCGTGTCACTCATTTCACAACTGCGGTGCTTCTCTTTACCACGGTGACAAGATAGGACACAAAACATAAAATGTGAGGACAGTCGTAAGTGCAAGGACCAGTCAAAAATAACTTATGCAGCCCTCTGCGTAGTCCCTATGTGCACCCGGCGTGGCCAGGTGGTCATGTGACTGGGTGGGCATGGCCAACTCGACATCAGTCACGTCGAGGGGCGCTTCTCGCCTGGCCTCTTGTGACCGTGGGGATACTGCAATGGTCACAAGTGTGAAAAACGGTCATAAGTCACTTTTTTCACTACCATTGTAACTTTGAATGGTTACTAAATGAACTGTTGTAAGTCAGGGATTACCTGTACAAAAATAGAAAAAGCTTCTTTGCCTGCAAAAAGCTGCCCTAAATACCAGTCATTAGATTAGAAATACCTGCAAGCTGGAGTTACAAATCAGGCAGGGTGCCAGAGCACCTTGAGGAATTAAAATAGTTAAAATGCAATGATAACTATCAGCAGCCAAGTCTTGCTCATAAAGTGAAACCTTTTAGCAGAGAGGTCATTTAAGCTCTCCAGAAAGAGCACACCCAGGAGAAGCAATCCTTAGATCCATTTGCACCACTTAAAGATACCAGCTGGTCTCACTCACCTCAACAGGTATCCTAAAGCAGTGATGGCAAACCTTTTTCCGCTTGGGTGCCAAAAGGGTGCGTGCGTGCATGCCTACACCCATAATGCAATGCCCCCCCGATGTGTATGCATACAAACGCCGCACTGACCCCCCCCCCCCCGCACATGCGCGCAGGCCTCACTGAAGCCTCCGGACTTCTGGTAGGCCCTTTGGGCCATTTTTCAAAGTCCCCAAGGTTCAGGAAAGTGTCCTGAAGCCTGAGAATGGCAAAAAAAGGGCCAAAAGGACCATTTGGCCTGTTTGGCTGTTTTCGCCATCCCCACGCTTCAGGAGGCTTTTCTGAACCCTGGGGATGGCGAAAAAGGGCCCAACCGGAAGCTCGTTTCTGAACTTCCGTTTGGCCCGTTGGCCTCTTTTTTGCCGTTCCCAGGCTCCAGGAGCTTTCCTGAAGCCTGGGGAGAGCAAATATGGCCGAAAATCAGCTGACCAGCACGCGCATGTGCGCTGGAGCTGACATAGGGCAACGCTTCACGTGTCCTCAGATATGTCATAGATTCGCCATCACAGGTATAGAGCTTCTCCATCTTTGGCTGCAGAGCACATAGTCAATCTGATTTCTGTGTTGACCGTCTGGTGATGTCCATCTATAGAATCATTTCTTGGGTTGTTGGAAGAGAGTGTTTGCTATAACCTCATTATTTTCATTATAATGCATGTTTTTTCTTGCTTGCTCTTTTCACATCTTCTGCATCCATTTTATAAATATTTAATGTCAATCTAACCTTTTATGTCAATCTTGTAGACCGAAAAGTTGCTAGGAGGAGAATTCCGGACAAGTGAAAATCCCAAGCAGCATTAAAAGGAAAGCAAATCCAGCCAGCAATGAAAGTGTTTTTCGCCGCCTCCAGAAAGCTACAAAAGATTTCTCCTTCTGCAGGCAAGTGATGGACAAAAGAGAGAATATGAAGAGAGTTTTGAGTTGGAAAAAAATGAGTATGTAGAACTCAAGGAAACACTCCAGAAAAAGATCAAAGAGGATTGTTTTCAAATTCAGAAAAAGGAGACGTAATCTGGAAATCAGTGCAGGAGGAAGTGGTCATTTGATAGTCACATAGGATAAGCAGGCATTCAAACTTCACCCTGTGAAGCAAGTAAGAATAGCTTGAATGAAAGCAGCATCCAAGAAGGGATCCAAAATATTTTTCATCTTGAGAATCCAAAAATATCCTTGGTGGAAAAATCCCACAATATGCATATTGTAGGGAAAAGCAGATTTTAGAGCAAAGCCGATAATGCATGAGAGGACACAATGGAGCAAAGCCCCCTCACTGCCCATTTCCTAGCTTTAGGAAATGTGATACACAAGAGGACTCACACGGGGGAGAAACCATACGAGTGTCCGGATTGTGGAAAATGTTTTAGTCTGAATTCCAGTCTGGTGACACACCAGAGGATGCATACAGGACGGAAACCCTATGAGTGTCCAGAGTGTAGGAAAAGTTTCAGTCAGAGTTCTGGCCTGGTAGTACATCGGAGAACACACACAGGAGAAAGACCATATGAGTGTCCAGAGTGTGGAAAAAGTTTCATTCATAATTCCAACCTAGTGATACATAAAAGGACTCACACAGGGGAGAAGCCATACGAGTGTCCGAATTGTGGAAAATGTTTTAGTCTGAATTCCAGTCTCGTGAAACACCAGAGGATGCATACAGGAGAGAAACCGTATGATTGTCCAGATTGTGGGAAAAGTTTCAGTCAGAATTATTACCTGGTAGTACATCAGAGAACCCACACAGGAGAAAGACCATATGAGTGTCCAGAGTGTGGAAAAAGTTTCATTCGGAATTCCCACCTAGTGATACATAAGAGGACTCACACAGGGGAGAAACCTTATGATTGTCCGGATTGTGGGAAAAGTTTTAGTCGGAATTCTCACCTGGTGATACACCAGAGGACTCACAGAGGGGAGAAACCATATGAGTGTCCTGATTGTGGGAAATGTTTCAGTCTGAGTTCTGACCTGGTGATACACCAAAGGACTCATACTGGGGAGAAACATTATGATTGTCCGGATTGTGGGAAAAGTTTCAGTCGGAATTCTAAACTTGTGCTACACCAGAGGACTCACACAGGGGAGAAACCGTATGAGTGTCCTGATTGTGGAAAATGTTTTAGTCAGAAATCGACCGTGATGAGACATCAGAGGACTCACACAGGAGAGAAACCATATGAGTGTCCAGACTGTGGCAAAAGTTTCTGTCATAATTCCAGTCTGGTGAAACACCAGAGGATGCATACAGGAGAGAAACCGTATAAATGTCCAGATTGTGGGAAAAGTTTCCGTCAGAATTCTGACCTGCTAGTACATTGGAGAACACACACAGGAGAAAGACCATATGAGTGTCCAGAGTGTGGAAAAAGTTTCAGTCGTAATTCCAGTCTGGTGATACACCAGAGGACTCACACAGGAGATAAACCATATGAGTGTCCAGATTGTGGGAAAGATTTCAGTACTAGAGCTACACTTATAAATCATGTAGGTTTACACATAGGTGAGAAACCTTTCAAGTGCCCAGAGTGCGGACGGTGCTTCTCACAAAATTCCTACCTTGTTAAACATAAGAAAATCCACATAACCCAGAAGAGTCCCTAGGGAGTTGGGCGGCATACAAATCCATTAAATTAAATTAAATTAAATTAATTAAATTAAATTAAATTAAATTAAAAGATCATAAGTAATGTAAAAGTTTGAATTTCTTTTCTGATCTGCCTTTGCAAGTTCACCTGAGAAATTAAGTATTTAATTTCTGGCCTGATTCTGTTTAGCCAAACCTGTCTCAGTATTAGGCATGAAGGGGAAGAGAAAAGAAACGAAAATGGATAATGTTAGCTTGATCAAGGTTAACTATGATCAAGGCGCTTTGGAATGTTTTTTGCACGTTGAACAACATAAATAATAGAAAAGCAACACATAGGTTTTTTAGAAATCTGCTTTACATCCTAAAAAAAATATATTGGAAGATAGGAACACTATGATTTACTTACCAATTTTAGCTCCACAAATATGAAGTGACGGGAGAAGAGAATTAAAGAGGGTTCAGAGTTTATCTTTCCTAACATTTTTGGAAATTTAGGACAAGAAGAATCCCTGTTCAGATTGTGAAAATTGAAGCACAGAATCAAGAACATTTGAGGGAGGTTTGGGGCAGTGAAAAGAGCACAAAAATTCAAATGTAAAGTTTGTTGAACTTGATATGCAAATAACTGTTGCAATATTATAGAGAAAGAGGGGTTGTGGTTTTTGAGCGTAGCCTCTTCAAGTTTATGAGCAACTCCTGCTGTGATCTCCTTTGCTTGGACATACCTCTTGTTACCTTTTGAAGGTTGATGCTGTGATAGGACTGTCAAGATGCTAAACATTTTGCTGAGTTTGGAAGACATCAAAGAATTTACTTTTAGATTACATTAGATTAACAGAGTTGAAAGGGACCTTGTAGGTCATCTAGTCCAACCCCCCGCCCAAGCAGGAGACTGTACAGCATTTCTGACAAATGTCAGTCCTATCTCTTCTTGAAAGTCTCCAGTGATGAAGCTCTCACAAGGCAAGCTGGTTCATTGCTCTCATTGTCAGAAAATGTCTCTCTATTTTTAGATTGCTTTGGAAAATGTTGCTAAGTGAGAAATTTGTTAAGTGAGTTTTGCACCATTTTATGACTTTTCTTGCCGTATTTGGTAAGTGAATCACTGCAGTTGTTAAATTTGTAACCCTGTTGTTAAATGAATCTGGTTTCTCCATTGAATTTGGTTGTCGGAAATTTGCAAAGGTGATCACAGTATATTGTTATTATTACTGCAACTGTCATAAATGTGAGATGATTGTCAAGCATCTGAATGTAAATCACATGACCATGGGGATGCTGCAGTGGTCATAACTCTGAAAAATGGTTGTCACTTTTTACAGTGTTTACTGGTGTAATTTTGAATTGTCACAGCAAACAGGAGCATCATGAGGTAAAAATCACAGAACAGCATACAAAGCCCACAGAAGAAAAAGGCAGAAACAGGGAAACTTCCCCTCCACACTCACAGCAACCAATCGCAGCGCAGATTGCCTCACGCAGGAGCCACCAATCAACCACAACTGTGTGTTCTGGCTCACTGCACAGCCCCACTCCTCCAGCTACTACATTTAAATACTTTAACAGTTTCATTTAGACTTCTGTTTTTATATATGTATGCTCTTGTCTTTCATGTCTTTGGTTTTTTATTATTATTATTATTATTATTATTATTATTATTATTATTATTATTATTATTATTATTATTATTATTATTATTATTATTATTATTATTATTATTATTATTATTATTATTATTATTAAACTTTGATGTCTGTACTTTTTAGCTAAATACATCCCACATTATGCTGGTCTTTGACTATAATAAAGATTTTAAATCTTAAAATAATCAAATTCTATTTAATTCACATCAGAGTGTATTTAATTCTCTCTCTTTTTAGTAACACTATTGGACAGATCTGTTGTCACATTTTATCATGCTTAGGCTCGGAAAATGATTGAAATACTGTATTTTTGGAGTATAAGACGCTCCGGACTATGAGACTTTGCCTCCCAGCATCCATCCGGTATTCATCTGGCCCATTCGCTGCAGCCTATTTGCTGCCGCGGCCCGTTTGCCACCGCCCATTTGCTGCCACTGCAACCCATTCGGCATGGCCCGTTTTCTGCCGCTGCAGCCCATTCGGTGTGGCCCATTTGCTGCTGCCCGTTTCCAACGGCCCGTTCGCTGCTGCCCGTTTGCCACAGCCTATTTGCCGTGGCCCGTTCGCCGCCTCTGCCGCCCATTCGCCGTGGCCTGTTTTCCGCAGCCAGTTTTCTGCAGACTGTTTGCCGCTGCTGCAACCCATTTGCCACGGCCTGTTCGCCACTGCCGCAGCTGATTCAGCTCCGCCCATTTGCTGGAACCAGCCAAAAATGCGATTTGCAGAAGCCAAAAACGGCATGTGCGGAGGACAAAAATGCAACGCGCAGAGGCCAAAAATAGCTGAAAGGTGGGGCTGGTGGATGGGCGGGGCTTCGGCAACATTTGGTGTATTAAGACACACCACAATTTTCACCCACCTTTAGGATTATACTCTTATACTCTGAAAAGTACGGTAGCTCAAAGCCTCTAAATATTTGAGAGGACGATTCCATGATACAAACTCTACAATATTCTGGTGTCTTTAGGAAACAAAATGGGACATTAGCACAGAGGCAATGGAGGTGAAGAAGTTGGAAGAGTTTGTGGCTTACTGGCCACTGCAAGAATTCCTTGCGAAGAGTGTGTTTCTTTTGATTCTGTAAAGGATCCAATTTCTTTCTCTTTTGCAACGTGTCTCATACATACAACCAAAATACCAGGTGGCAAGAAAGAGGAGCAATGGGTATGAGTATGGGGAGAGGAATAACAATTTATGCCATGCTTAAGAATTAAGAGAAAGAAAAAAAACAGTAATTGAATCCCATTACACAAACATTCAACACAAACACAATGAAATTGATACATAGGAAATAGAGAAATTTACTACAAAGAACTCCTTTACAGCAGGACAAATAGATTAATTAAAACCCCATAAAACCTACAAACACTATCATCTGTCCATCCCTACGCTCTCATCTATCTATCTATCTATCTATCTATCTATCTATCTATCTATCTATCTATCTATCTATCTATCTATCTATCTATCTATCTATCTATCTACCATCTATCTATCTCTATCATCTATCTATCTCTATCCATCCATCCATTTCATCTATCTATCTATCATAAAATGAAATAAAATTTTGCAATGGGCAATCCAGAGCTGGCTTATTCCCAGGGCCAGCCCAGAAACCACCACTCCATTTCCTCAGAAGAAAAGTTTGAAGCTCAGATTTAAGACAAAAAAGGTCCATTTTCTGAAGAATAATGGGAACTTAACTGCAAAGATGTTGGACTGGATCTTGAAAGGCTGCAGCCACCGGAACAGATGAGTGGGTAAATTATGTGGGGAATAAGAAGAGCCAGTTTGGTGCAGTGGTGAAAGCTGCAAGTTACAGATGGGGAGGTGCTCAGTTCCTGTCCTGCCATAGGCGTAAAACCATCTGGGCATACCTGGCCAGTCCCTCTCTCAGGTCTAGGAAACAGGAAAGGGAGAGACCACTTGGAAAATCCTTGCCAAGGAAACTGCAGAGAAACCAGTCAAGGAAATTGCCAGGTGCGAAGTCTATTTTGAAGGCACCTAAAACAAACATTGGGCGTAAGGTTCAGGGACAGGGGATTAAAACTGCAAAGAAGTTCCAGTTCATTGTTAGGTCAGGCGTGAAGGTAGCTTCCAGGAACTATGGACAGCAGTGGGTTCAGAGGTGGTTTCCTACCGGTTCTAGCTGGTTCTTTAGAACCGTTAGTAACTCGGTGATGATGTCAGGGAGCCGGTTCTATCGGTGTCTCCGTGGGCGCCGCCATCTTGGATTTTGCTTCTACGCATGCGCAGGAGATATTTTTTGATTGCTGCGGGGGTGCGCGTGTGCGCACAGTGCAACTTTGAGGGAACCGGCAGTAAAAGGATGCAGAAGCAACCCTTGGGTGGGTTGCTTCCGGTTTGGGCCTGTTCTGCAAACCAGTATCAGTGACAGTGGGAGGCTCCACCCACTCACCCGGGATGCGTCGCTCATGCGAACCAGTAGCAATGCAATTTGAAACCCACTACTGGCTATGGTAAGGTTACCAGACGTCCCGCTTTTGGCAGGACAGACCCGATTTTAAACAAATTGTCCCGCATCCCACGGCGTTTCAAAAAAGTCCCGCTTTTTGAATTTGTGCAAAGCGCCTCGCTTCCCTCGAGCGGATCTTGAGGGAAACAGCTCCGGGCCGGGCAGGGAAAACCCCCACCGCACTCCGACGTGCCCGAGGGCCCAGTTCAGCGCCTTGCACGCTCAGCCACGCTTGACGGCAACAGCCAGAAATGGGCTTCCGGAGGCATAGAGGGAGCAGCGGCTTTGGCAGATCTAGCTGTGTCCTTTCCCGGGTCTGCCACACGGGGGGAAGGAGCGGAGGCGTGGGGCACCCGCTGGACCCCGCCCCGGAAAGAAGACCAGGCCCGGCTGGCAAGGGCCAGGAAGGATTTTTCCCGCGCCGCCAGCCAGCTTGTCCTCCGGGCCAGATGCAGCAGAGGCTGCAGCTTTGTGCACCCCCTCTTCATCGCAGCCCTTACCGCTGCCATGGCCGGGGCTCACCTCTGCAGCTGGCTGGCAGCACGGGAAAAATCCTTCCTGGCCCTTGCCAGCCGGGCCTGGTCTTCTCTCCGGGGCGGCGTCCGGCGGGTGCCCCACGCCTCCGCTCCTTCCCCCCGTGTGGCAGACCCGGGAAAGGACATGGCTAGACCCGCCAAAGCCGCTGCTCCATCTATGCCTCTGGAACCGCATTCCTGGCTGTTGCCGCCAAGCGGGGCTGAGCGTGCGAGGCCATGGCAGCGGTAAGGGTGTTTAAGTGTGGAGTGGGGCGGTGGGGCTGCTAAGTGAAGGAAGGGAGAAGAGCTTGAGGTTTCGGAGCGAAATCCGAGAAGTAATGAAAGTCCTTCCCGAAGTCTTTTGTCCTGGCGCTGAAAGGGGAGGCGTGGATCATCCCCCCCCCCCGTCAATGGTGTCCTGCTTTATCAAAGTGAAAATCTGGTCACCTTAGGCTATGGAATAGTGGGATGTCAATTGAGAGGCCAAAATGATGTCCCTGAAGAGAGACAGGCGGGTAGGGGAGATTGAAATGAACCTCCTTCTTCATCCAGGATCCGACCTAAGAAGTGCTTTATGCTATGAAATACAATGCCACCTTTGAGTTCCGGAAGAAAAACAGACTTAAGCTAAGTTGGGATTGTTTCATTCAGACTCCTGCATGCAACAGAGATTAGAGCTGACAGCTGAACTGGGGTCTTCTGAATCTAGTTAGGCCAGCAACTCCATCGATTACCGCCCACCAAAGGATGCTTTCCCTGGTTTAGTTCTTGCTTCAGTTGCAGTTGGTATGAATGCATCGATGTCGCCTATAGTAATCAAACAAAAATCTTGCAAACGACAGAAGCCTGTAATTCAAGCCTTGTGTCGCTAGATGGCGCGCGCTCTATTAAATGAGTAACACCCGGCGACTAGAAAGCTGACCCGATAGAGTAGAGCGGCATCGATGGTGGCTGAGTTCCCACATCCAACGGGAGGGGGAGCGACGGAGCCTGAAGGGGTTGAAACAATAGAGTAGTGGATTTCTAGAGAGGATGTGGAAGAGAGGGGAAGGACAGAGGAATCTCCTCTTCCGGCTGACCCATCGGAGGACGGTGGCGTGGAGGGCGCCTCTCCTGCTCTTCCCAGAACTTCAGCAGCTGGAAGGTGAGTTGGGGACAGGTCGGAGGAGAAGCCGGTGCAAGGTGGGCTGTTTGGTTTCCTCCACGATGCAGAAGCAGAGAAGAAACC
This sequence comes from Diadophis punctatus similis, assembly GCA_023053685.1. Taxonomy (NCBI): domain Eukaryota; kingdom Metazoa; phylum Chordata; class Lepidosauria; order Squamata; family Dipsadidae; genus Diadophis; species Diadophis punctatus. Next base: position 253,922,046 of record JALIGW010000002.1, read on the forward strand.
AGGCTGAAACATGTCAGGTGCTGCTGCATGTTCCTTCCCTCCCCAAATTTTGTTCCAGTGGTTATAAAAGTTGTCCCTGCAATTTTCTGCTTCTTGGGGCATTTAAAAAAGTCTCCTTCAGTTTAAAGTGGACTCTTTGATTTTATGGATGTGTTCTTTTCTTGGAAACTGGGGAGTTTCATGCACAAAAGCAGGTATTATATCTTGCTGATGCTTTGGGTACCATGCATCAATTGAAGCCCCTCATCTGTTGAAGCTTTCCCATCCTCTAAAATTAGACCCAAACATTTAAGTGTATCCACTTCTCAGACATTTTTGAGGCTGAAATACACATGGACTTTTGCCAGACATATATTCGTAGGCGTATCTCTATTTGTCCCTGTGTGCGTATCTGTGTAATCTAGCCTCGACATTTCCTGATATATTTGAAAATAACCAATTTGTTATTGAAGAATTTTGATTTAACTGAAGTCCAGAAGAGAATTTAATGTTTTTGTGGATATTCAAACTCTCACTAGTCTTTTATATGTCAAATGAATCATAATTAAGGTTAGAAGTTAATTTATCATTTTGGCATGTTTGCTTTTTCATTATTGTTGTTAGTTGTGAAGTCGTGTCTGACCCACCGCGACCCCATGGACAACTTTCCTCCAGGCCTTCCTGTCCTCTACCATCCTCTGGAGTCCATTTAATCTCACACCTACCTCTTCAGTGACTCCATCCAGCCACCTCATTCTCTGTCGTCCCCTTCTTCTTTTGCCCTCAATCGTTCCCATCATTAGGCTCTTCTCCAGTGAGTCCTTCCTTCCAGTGGTGGGATTCAAATTTATAACAACCAGTTCTGTGGGTGTGGCTTATTTGCTTGGTGGTCATGTGACTGGGTGGGCGTAGCTAGCTGGTCATGTGACTGGGTGGGCGTGGCTACATGCATAGGGACTAAGAGGGCTGAAAAAAGTGAATTATGGCTGATCCTCGCACTTATGACCGTCCTCACATTTACATCAGTTGCAGCATTCTTAACAACAGTGGCACTTATTTCACAACTGCAATACTTCTCTTCACCACGGTGACAAGATAGGTCACAAAACGTAAAATGTGAGGACAGTCGTAAATGCGACGACCGGTTAAAATCACATTTTCAGCCCTCTGAATAGTCTCTATGTGCACCCGGCGTGGCCAGGTGGTCATGTGACTGGGTGGGCGTGGCCAACTCGATGTCACTCACGTCAAGGGGCGCTTCTCCTTGCCTGTCCTCTTGCGACCGGGGGGATGCTGCAACGGTCATAGATGTGAAAAACGGTCAGTCACTTTTTTCACTGGCATTGTAACTTTGAATGGTCACTAAATGAACTGTTGTACGTCAGGGATTCTCTGTACAAAAATAGAAAAAGCTTATTTGCTTTTAAAAAGCTGCCCTAAATACCAGTCATTAGATTAGAAATACCTGTAAGCTGGAGTTACAAATCAGGCAGGGTACTAGAGCACCTTGAGGAATTAAAATAGTTAAAATGCAATGAAAACTATCAGCATCCAACTCTTGCTCATAAAGTGAAACCCTTTAGCAGAGAGGTCATTTAAGCTCTCCAGAAAGAGCACACCCAGCAGAAGCAATTCTTAGATCCATTTGCACCACTTAAAGATACCACCTGGTCTCACTCACGTCATCAGATATCCTAAAGCAGTGATGGCAAAACCTTTTTCCACTTGGGTGCCAAAAGGGTACATGCATCCATGCATGCCCACACCCATAATGCAATGCCCCTCCCCCATGTGTATGCATACAAACGCCACCCTGCCCCCCCGCCTCACATGCGCGCAGGTCTCACTGAAGCCTCCGGATTTCCGGTAGGCCCATTGGGGCATTTTTTGAAGTCTCCAGGGTTCAGGAAAGCGTCCTGAAGCCTGAGAATGGCAAAAAATGGCTTCAGGAGGCTTTGCTGAACCCTGGGGATGGCGAAAAATGGCCCAATGGCCCAACCGGAAGCTTGTTTCCGAACTTCCGTTTGGCACCTTTTTTGCCGTTCCCAGGCTTCAGGAGGCTTTCCTGAAGCCTGGGGAGAGCAAAAATGGCAAAAAATCAGCTGACCAGCACGCACATGTGCGCTGGAATTGACATAGGGCAACGCTTCACGTGTCCTCAGATATGTCATAGGTTCTCCATCACTGGTATAGAGCTTCTCCATCTTTGGCTGCAGAGCACATAGTCAATCTGATTTCTGTGTGGACCGTCTGGTGATGTCCATGTGTACAGTCGTCTCTTAGGTTGTTGGGAAAGAGTGTTTGCTATGACCTCATTATTTTCATTATAATGCATGTTTTTCCTTGCTTGCTGTTTTCACATTTGCAGCCATTTTATAAATGTTTTATGTCAATCTAACCTTTTATGTCAATCTTGTAGACCGAAAAGTTGCTAGGAAGAGAATTCCGGACAAGTGAGAATCCCAAGCAGCATTAAAAGGAAAGGAAATCCAGCCAGCAATGAAAGTGTTTTTCGCCGCCTCCAGAAAGCTACAAAAGACTTCTCCTTCTGCAGGCAGGTGACGGACAAAAGAGAGACCATATGAGTGTTCAGAGTGTGGAAAAAGTTTCATTCAGAATTCCAACCTAGTGATGCATAAGAGGACTCACACAGGGGAGAAACCGTATGAGTGTCCTGATTGTGGGAAAAGTTTTAGTCGGAATTATTCGCTGGTATTACATCAGAGGACTCATACTGGGGAGAAACCATATGAGTGTCCAGATTGTGGCAAAAGTTTCAGTCAGAATTCTCACCTGATGATACACCAGAGGACTCACACAGGGGAGAAACCATATGAGTGTCCAGATTGTGGGAAAAGTTTCAGTGATAATTCCAGTCTGGTGAAACACCAGAAGACGCATACTGGGGAGAAACCATATGAGTGTCCAGATTGTGGGAAAGGTTTCAATCGGAATTCCAATCTGGTGACACACCAAAGGACTCACACAGGGGAGAAACCGTATGAATGTCCTGATTGTGGGAAATGTTTCAGTGATAATTCCAGTCTGGTGAAACACCAGAGGACGCATACTGGGGAGAAACCATATGAGTGTCCAGATTGTGGTAAACGTTTCAATCAGAATTCCAACCTGGTGACACACCAAAGGACTCACACAGGAAAGAAACCATATGAGTGTCCAGATTGTGGGAAAAGTTTCAGTCAGAATGCTGACCTGGTAGTACATCAGAGAACACACACAGGAGAAAGACCATATGAGTGTCCAGACTGTGGCAGAAGTTTCACTCATAATTCCAGTCTGGTGATACACCAAAGCACTCATACTGGGGAGAAACCTTATGAATGTCCGTATTGTGGGAAAAGTTTCCGTCAGAATTCTAACCTTGTGGTACACCAGAGGACTCACACAGGGGAGAAACCATATGAATGTCCAGATTGTGGGAAAGATTTTAGTACTAGAGATAAACTTATAAATCATGTAGGTTTACACATAGGTGAGAAACCTTTCAAGTGCCCAGAGTGCGGATGGTGCTTCTCGCAAACTTCATACCTTGTTAAACATAAGAAATTGCACATGACCCAGAAGATCATAAGTAATGAGAAAGCTTGAATTTCTTTTCTGATCTGCCTTTGCTAGTTCACCTGAGAAATTAAGTATTTGATTTACTTACCAATTTTAGCTCCACAAATATGAAGTGACGGGAGAAGAGAAGTAAAGAGGGTTCAGAGTTTATCTTTCCTAACAATTAAGTATTTAATTTCTGGCCTGATTCTGTTTAGCCAAACCTGTCTCAGTATTAGGCATGAAGGGGAAGAGAAAAGAAATGAAAATGGATAATGTTAGCTTGATCAAGGTTAACCATTTGTGTGTTGCTATCAGGAAAAGGTAGTGGATATTTCCTTTTGCAAAAATAGCATAATTGCTGCCAAAAGGCGCTTTGGAATGTTTTTTGAACATTTAACAATAGAGTTAATTGAAAAGCAACACATAGTTTTTTAGAAATCTGCTTCACATCCTGAAAAAAATATATTGGAAGATAGGAACACTATGATTTACTTACCAATTTTAGCTCCGCAAATATGAAGTGACGGGAGAAGAGAAGTAAAGAGGGTTCAGAGTTTATATTTCCTAACATTTTCGGAAATTCAGGACAAGAAGAATCCCTGTTCAAATTGTGAACATTGAAGCACAGAATCGAGAACATTTGAGGGAGATTTGGGGCAGTGAGAAGAGCACAAAAATTCACATGTAAAGTTTGTTGAACTTTATTTGCAAATAACTGTTGCAATATTATAGAGAAAGAGGGGTGGTGGTTTTGAGCGTAGGATCTTCAAGTTTATGAGCAACTCCTGCTGTGATCTCCTTTGCTGGGACATGCCACTTGTTACCTTTTGAAGGTTTATGTTGTGATAGGACTGTCCAGATGCTAAACATTTTGCTGTGTTTGGAAGACATCAAAGAATTTACTTTTAGATTACATTAGATTAACAGAGTTGGAAGGAACCTTGTAGGTCATCTAGTCCAACCCCCCACCCAAGCAGGAGACTCTACAGCATTTCTGACAAATGGCAGTTCTATCTCTTCTTGAAAGTCTCCTGTGATGAAGCTCTCACAAGGCAAGCTGGTTCATTGCTCTCATTGTCAGAAAATGTCTCTCTATTTCTAGATTGAATCTCTCCTTGTTCAGTTTCAATCCATTATTCCTTGTCTGGGGTTCAGGTGCTTTGGAAAATGTTGCTAAGTGAGAAATTTGTTAAGTGAGTTTTGCACCATTTTACGACTTTTCTTGCCATATTTGGTAAGTGAATCACTGCAGTTGTTAAATTAGTAACCCGGTTGTTAAATGAATCTGGTTTCTTCATTGAATTTGGTTGTCAGAAATTTGAAAGGTGATCACATGACCCCAAGATACTGCAACCGTCATAAACGTGAGATGGTTGTCAAGTATCTGAATGTAAATCATATGACCATGGGGATGCTGCAGTGGTCATAACTGAAAAATGGTCATAAGTCACTTTTTACAGTGTTTACTGTTGTAATTTTGAATGGTCACAGCAAACAGGAGCATCATGAGGTAAATCACAGAACAGCATACAAAGCCCACAGAAGAAAAAGGCGGGAAAACAGGGAAACTTCCCCTCCACACTCACAGCAACCAATCGCAGCGCAGATTGCCTCACGCAGGAGCCACCAATCAACCACAACTGTGTGTTCTGGCTCACTGCACAGCCCCATTCCTCCAGCTACTACATTTAAATACTTTAACAGTTTCATTTAGACTTCTGTTTTTATATATGTATGCTCTTGTCTTTCATGTCTTTGGTTTATTATTATTATTATTATTATTATTATTATTATTATTATTATTATTATTATTATTATTATTATTATTATTATTATTATTATTATTATTATTATTATTATTATTATTATTATTATTATTAAACTTTGATGTCTGTACTTTTTAGCTAAATACATCCCACATTCATTATGCTGGTCTTTGACTATAATAAAGATTTTAAATCTTAAAATAATCAAATTCTATTTAATTCACATCAGAATGTATTTAATTCTCTCTCTTTTTAATAACATTATTGGACAAATCTGTTGTCACATTTTATCATGCTTAGGCTCGGAAAATGCTTGAAACACTGTATTTTTTTTGAGTATAAGACACTATGAGACTTTGCCTCCCAGCATCCATCCGGTATTCATCTGACCCATTCGCTGCAGCTATTTGCTGCCGCGGCCTGTTTGCCACCGCCCATTTGCTGCCACCGTGGCCTGTTCAGCATGGCCCGTTTCCTGCCGCTGCAGCCCATTCGGTGTGGCCTATTTGCTGCCGCCCGTTTGGCTACTGCCCGTTTGCCACAGCCTGTTTGCAGTGGCCCATTCGCCACCTCTGCTGCTCGTTCGACGTGGCCTGTTTTCCGCAGCCCGTTTTCCGCAGACTGTTCGCCACTGCCGCAGCTGATTCAGCACCGCCCATTCGCTGGAACCAGCCAAAAATGCTATTTGCAGAAGCGAAAAACGGTGTGTGCGGAGGACGAAAATGCAATGCGCAGAGGCCAAAAATAGCCGAAAGGTGAGGGCTGGTGGATGGGCTGGGCTTTGGCAACATTCGGTGTATAAGACGCACCACAATTTTCACCCACTCTTATACTCTGAAAAGTATGGTAGCTCAAAGCCTCTGAATATTTGAGAGGACGATTCCATGATACAAACTCTACAATATTCTGATGTCTTTAGGAAACAAAATGGGACATTAGCACAGAGGCAATGGAGGTGAAGAAGTTGGAAGAGTTTGTGGCTTATTGGCCACTGCAAGAATTTCTTGGGAAAAGTGTTTCTTTCGATTCTGTAAAGGATCCAATTTCTTTTTCTTTTGCAACGTGTCTCATACATACAACCAAAATACCAGGTGGCAAGAAAGAGGAGCAACGGGTATGAGTGTGAGGAGAGGAATAACAATTTATGCCATGCTTAAGAATTAAGAGAAAAAAAACAGTAATTGAATCCCATTAGACAAACATTCAACACAGACACAATGAAACTGATACATAGGAAATAATGGAATTCCCTATAAATAACTCTTTTACAGCAGAACAAATAGATTAATTAAATCCCATAGAACCTACAAACACTGTCTATCATCTGTCCATCCCTACTCTATCTATCTATCTATCTATCTATCTATCTATCTATCTATCTATCTATCTATCTATCTATCTATCTATCTATCTATCTATCTATCTATCTATCTTCTATCATCTATCTATGTTGTGTCCTGGGATTTGCTTGTTAGCTGAGATGTTTACAACAAGGTCCGCTCTATTGATTAAAGCTGCTCATTGCTGATTGGTTCTTTCCAGCCGGGGCTCTCTATTTAAACTGGAGGCACCCGGCTGGGCTTTGCTTGAGTTTCCTCACCCTATGCAATAAAGAGCTGTTGTCACTCGACCTGCCTCCAGTCTCTTCAGTACTGGAACCCAACTATCTATCTACCATCTATCTATCTATCTATCTATCTATCTATCTATCTATCTATCTATCTATCTATCTATCTATCTATCTATCTATCATCTATCTATCTATCTATCTATCTATCTATCTATCTATCTATCTATCTATCTATCTATCTATCTATCATCTATCTATCATCTGTCTCCATCCATCCATCCATTTCATCTATCATAACATGAAATAAAATTCTGCAATGGGCAATCCAGAGGAGCTGGCTGGTTCCCAGGGCCAGACTAGAAACCACCACTCCATTTCCTCAGAAGAAAATTTGAAGCTCAGATTTAAGACAAAAAAGGTCCATTTTCTGAAGAATAATGGGAACTTAACTGCAAAGGTGTTGGACTGGATCTTGAAAGGCTGCAGCCACCAGAACAGATGAGTGGGTAGATTGTGTGGGGCAAGGTAGGGTTCCCAAAATTTTTACTACCACTCTGTGGGTGTGGCTTATTTTATGGGTGTGGCTTGATGGTCATGTGACCGGGTGGGAGTGGCTTTGCAGTCATGTGACTGGGTGGGGGGTTGCTTGATGATCATGTGACTGGGTGGTCATGTGACTGGGTGGGCGTGGTCAACTTGACGTCACTCACGTCAAGGGTTAGGGTTAGGGTGCCTGGCCTCTCCTCACCTCAAAGGCCACAATGAGATACAATTTCCCTATCTATTTACTACTACTGAACATCCAAAATATACTATTTAATCCTATGTAATGTGTACATACAGTAGATATTACACACAGGCACACAAAAAATACATTATCTACTATATATACTGTATGTGTATGTACACACACATACACACACACACACACACACACTTCTTCTAAAACTATACACATTCAACCTCACCTACTGCATTTGGAAAAACACACCCATAGTCCACTTTAATTTTTTAAAAATCAAGGACATTTCTTTCAAAGTTTAGCTACACTTTGATTTATGAAGGATCTGGATATTTTTGTTGCATTTTCTGTACCATTTCCTGGAATTCTTTTATTTAAAAATCCAGATTTTCATCAAATGTTTATTTCTGTGGAAAACTGTAACTTATGCTACACAATGTTGATAGATCCTTGGAGAGGAGGCATCACCCTCCCATTCTCTACGGATGGTATGGATATGACAGGATTTTGGAGAACCTTCCTGCTAGCACATGTGCTGCTTTTTGCAGTGAGTGCAGAGATCATAATGAAGTATCAGAAAACAAGTTAGTATTTCTCTGCCCTGCAGATCTCTTGTTCGATGTCCAGGAAGTATTGTTTCACTTGTATCTTGGATGGGGATCTTTGAGACCAGAGATATAGGAATAGGAATTATATGCTTCTTTTTGCAAGGTGCATTATTTACAAAAAAATAAAGCTATAACAATAACAAGTATGCCTCTAGAGTAATTCCTTGGTTTAACAGACCCTTAGTTTAGTGACTTCAGATGCAGCAGACAAAATCTGCTTCTGCATAAAAATCCCTTATACCATTGGCTAAAAATGAAAAATTAACTTAAGAAAAATCCCACTTACCATTTGAATTTAACAGACATTTTGTTTTAACAGACACCTCTTCTCCCCATTAGTCCATTAAACTGATATCTTACAACTTCCAGCCAGTTGTGCTCCCTAAAAGAAACAATTGCACCCCCCATTGCCAGCCTTCCTTCCTTCCTTCCTTCCTTCTCTCTCTCTCTCAACCTCCCTTCCTTCCTTCCTCCTTCCTTCCTTTCTTGTCTCTATCTCAACTTCCTCTTTCTTTCTTTCTTTCTTTCTTTCTTTCTTTCTTTCTTTCTTTCTTTCTTTCTTTTTCTTTCTTTCTTTCTTTCTTCTTTCTTTCTTTCTTTCTTCCTTCCTTCCTTCCTTCTTTCCTTTCCTCCTTTCCTTTCCTTTCCTTTCATTCTTTCTTTTCAAGGAATATATCTATCATCTATCATATATCAATATCTATATCTAATCTATATATCTATATCTATATCATCATCATCTCTCTCTCTCTCTCTCTCTCTAGATTTCTATCATCTATCCATATCTATCCATCTTTCTCTCTCTCTTTCTCTCTCTCTCTCTCTCCATTTCTATTTCTCTCCATCTCTATCTCTATCTCCATCCATCCATCCATCCATCCATCACATACCTCCTCAATCAGAAGATCTCAGCAATACCCAGCATAGTCCATAATAAACTACCACAATATTATATAAATGATTAGCAAATTTTAAATCAACATCACTTCTGGAACAAAATAGTTTCAGGATGGGCTTGGGGGCAGTGGTGGCAACGGCGGCGGTGGTGGCAGCGGTGGTGAAGTTCCGGGATGGGCTTGGCGGCGGCAGTGGCGGAGTTTCAGGATGGGCTTGGGGATGGTGGCAGCAAACTTTCCCTGGCCTCGCTCTCCACAATCCTGGAACCACACTGTGCGCAGGGAAGTTTTTTGCCGCGGTGGAGTTTCAGGATGGGCTTGGCGGGGGCGGCGGCAAAGTTTCCCTGGCCTCTCCACAATCCCGGAACTACGGTGCACGTGGGGAAGTTTTCTGCCGTGGCGGAGTTTGGGGATGGGCTTTGGAGAGAGGCAAAGGAAGCATGTGGGAGATCTTAGCTGCAGTTTACTCGTTGATCTCCCGCACGCTCCCCTCTTTCCCCCATCCCTCCCCGCAGAAATTGGTCCACCCACTGCTGGTATCACCCCTCCGCCAGCTCTCCCTCCCCTGCCCACCCGCCGGCCCGTGCCCTTCTGCCTTACCTTTGCCAGCAGCGGTGAGCAGAAGTACGCGGCTAGATTCTGCAAATAGCGGCTGGGTGGGGTGAGGGAGCATCGGGTGGGCTGCGCATGCACAGTGGAGAAAAATCCGGAAAAGTTAGAAAATAAAGAAAATAAGCCAAAAATAAGATGGTGACACGTTCGCATTGCCGGAAACTCGGCCTCTAGGCATGCGCAGAATAATTTTTTTTAAAAAAAAAGCAATTTTTTTTAAAATGGCGGCACCCAGACACTGGCAACCGACCGCACTGGGCCTGTGATGTCACCAGCGGGCCGCTACTGGTACGGTAGAGTGGACCGCACCGGTAGGAACCCACCACTGGTGTGGGGAATAAGAACAGCCAGTTTGGTGCAGTGGTGAAAGCTGCAAGTTACAGACGGGGAGGTGGTCAGTTCCAGTACTGCCATAGGCAGGGCATTCCTGGCCAGTGCCTCTCCCAGGTCTAGGAAACAGGAAAGGGGGAGACCACTTGGAAAATCCTTGCAAGGAAACTGCAGAGAAACCAGACCAGGCAATTGCCAGGTGCGAAGTCTATCTTGAAGGCACCTAAAACAAACATTGGGTGTAAGGTTCAGGGACAGGGGATTAAAACTGCAAAGAAGCTCCAGTTCATTGTTAGGTCAGGCGTGAAAGTAGCTTCCAGGAGCTATGGGCAGCAGTGGGTTGCTCCTGGTTTGGCCCAGTTCTCCGAACCACGGGCGGTGGTGGTGAAGGCTCCGCCCACCCACCCAGGACGCTTTTGTGCATGCGCGAACCAGTAGCAACGCAATTTGAAACCCACTACTGGCTATGGAATAGTGGGATGCCAATTGAGAGGCCAAAATGATGTCCCTGAAGGGAGACAGGCAGGTAGGGGAGATTGAAATGAACCTCCTTCCTGGTCCAGGATGCGACCTAAGAAGTGCTTTATGCTATGAAATACTATGCCACCTTGAGTTCCGGAAGGAAAAAAGAATCATGGTAAGTTGGGATTGTTTCATTCAGACTCCTGCATGCAACAGAGATTAGAGCCAATAGCTGAACTGGGGTCTTCTGAATCTAGTTAGGCCAGCAACTCCATCGTCTCCCCCCCAAATGATGCTTTCCCTTGGTTTTGTTCTTGCTTCAGTTGCAGTTGGTGTGAGTGCATTGATGTCGCCTATAGTAATCAAACAAAAATCTTGCAAACGACAGAAGACTGTAATTCAAGCCTTGTGTCGCTAGATGGCGCGCGCTCTATTAAATGAGTAACACCCGGCAACTAGAAAGCGGATGAATAGAGTAGAGCGGCATCGATGGTGGCTGAGTTCACTCATCCAACGGGAGGGGGAGCGACGGAGCCTGAAGGGGTTGAAACAATAGAGAACTGGATTGCTAGAGAGGATGTGGAAGAGAGGGGAAGAACACAGGGATCTCCTCTTCCGGCTGACCCATCGGAGGACGGTGGCGTGGAGGGCGCCTCTCCTGCTCTTCCCAGGACTTCAGCAGCTGGAAGGTGAGTTGGGGACAGGTCGGAGGAGAAGCCGGTGCAAGGTGGGCTGTTTGCTTTCCTCCACGATGCAGAAGCAGAGAAGAAACCAGGCTGAAACTTGTCAGGTGCTGCTGCATGTTCCTTCCCTCCCCAAATTTTGTTCCAGTGGTGCTGGTCGTTATGAAAGTGGTCCCTGCAATTTTCTGCTTGTTGGGGGATTTAAAAAAAGTCTCCTTCAGTTTAAAGTGGACTCTGACTTTATGATTTTCTTGGAAACTGGGGAATTTCATGCACAAAAGCGGGGATTATATCTTGCAGATGATTTGGGTACCATGCATCAATTGAAGCCCCTCATCTAGTGAAGCTCTCCCATCCTCTAAAATTAGATCCAAGTGTTTGAGCCTTCCCACTTCTGGGACATTTTTGAAGCTGAAATACACATGGACTTTTGCCAGACATATATTCACAGGCGTATCTCTATTTGTCCCTATGTGCGTATCTGTATAATCTAGCCTTGACATTTCCTGATATATTTGAAAATAACCAATTTGTTATTGAAGAATTTTGATTTAACTGAAGTCCAGAAGAGAATTTAATGTTTTTGTGGCTATTCAAACTCTCACTAGTCTTTTATATGTCAAATTAATCATAATTAAGGTTAGAAGTTAATTTATCATTTTGGCATGTTTGCTTTTTCATTATTGTTGTTAGTTGTGAAGTCGTGTCCGACCCATCACGACCCCATGGACAGCTTTCCTCCAGGCCTTCCTGTCCTCTACCATCCTCTGGAGACCATTTGATCTCATGCCTACTGCTTCAGTGACTCCATCCAGCCACCTCATTCTCTGTCGTCCCCTTCTTCTTTTGCCCTGAATCGTTCCCAGCATTAGGCTCTTCTCCAGTGAGTCCTTCCTTCCAGGGGTGGGATTCAAATTTTTTAACATTTAACGGTTCTGTGGGCGTGGCTTATTTGGCTTAATCATGTGACTGGGTGGGCGTGGCTAGCTGGTCATGTGACTGGGTGGGCGTGACTATGTGCATAGGGACTAAGTGGGCTGAAAAAAGTGAATTATGATTGGTCCTTGCACTTATAACCCTCCTCACATTTATATCCGTTGCAGCATTCTTAACCGTGGCACTCATTTCACAACTGCGGTGCTTCTCTTTACCACGGTGACAAGATAGGGCACAAAACATAAAATGTGAGGACAGTTGTAAGTGCGAGGACCGCTCAAAATCACATTTTCAACCCTCTGAATAATCCCTATGTGCACCCGGCATGGTCAGGTGGTCATGTGACTGGGTGGGCGTCAGTAGTGGGTTCCTACCAGTGCAGTCCACTCTATAGCACCGGTAGCAGCCCGCTGGTGACATCACAGTACCGCTGCGGTCGGTTGCCGGTGCCTGGGCGCCGCCATTTTTTTTAAAAAATTTTTTTTACATTTTTAAAAAAAATTTCTTCTGCACATGCCCAGAAGCCAAGCTTCCGGAACTGCGCATGCGCTGCCTTCCTACCCCACAGTGAGTCCAAGCAGGGGAGGATGGCTGAGGGAGCGCGTGAGACGCTGAAAGAACGGGCGGCAGGAGCTATCTCCATTCCCCTCCCTTCAGCAGTCCGAGAAGCCATGAACGCGCGGTGATGATCCTAGGCATATTCGCACGTTTGAGGCTTCTCGAGCTGCTGAAGGGAGGAGGAATGGGCGAGAGGACCTATCTCAGTTCCCCTTCCTTCAGCAGTCCGAGAAGCCATGCCCACCCGGTCACATGGCTGGCAAGCCACACCCACAAAATAAGCCACGCCCACAGAATGGTAGTAAAAAGATTAGGAACCCGCCCCTAGTGGGCGTGGTCAACTCAATGTCACTCACATCATGGGGCGCTTCTCCTTGCCTGGCCTCTTGCGACCGTGGGGATGCTGCAACAGTCATAAATGTGAAAAACGTCATAAGTTACTTTTTTCACTGCCATTGTAACTTTGAATGGTTACTAAATGAACTGTTGTAAGTCAGGGATTACCTGTACTAAAATACAAAAAGCTTCTTTGCTTTCAAAAAGCTGCCCTAAATACCAGTCATTAGATTAGAAATACCTGCAAGCTGGAGTTACAAATCAAGCAGGGTACCAGAGCACCTTGAGGAATTAAAATAGTTAAAATGCAATGATAACTATCAGCAGCCATCTCTTGCTCATAAAGTGAAACCCTTTAGCAGAGAGGTCATTGAAGCTCTCCAGAAAGAGCACATCCAGGAGAAGCAATCCTTAGATCCATTTGCACCACTTAAAGATACCAGCTGGTCTCACTCACCTCATCAAATATCCTAAAGCAGTGATGGCAAACCTTTTTCCACTTGGGTGCCAAAAGTGTGTGCGTGTGCCCACACCCATAATGCAATGCCCCTCCCCCATGTGTATGCATACAAATGCCGCGCTGCCCCCCCCCCCCGCCGCACATGCGTGCAGGTCTTACTGAAGCCTCCGGACTTCCGGTAGGCCCATTGGGGCATTTTTTGAAGTCTCCAGGATTCAGGAAAGTGTCCTGAAGCCTGAGAATGGCAAAAAAGGGCCAAAAGGACCATTTGGCCCGTTTTGCTGTTTTTGCCGTCCCCAGGCTTCAAGAGCTTTCCTGAAGCCTTGGGAGAGCAAAAATGGCCGAAAATCAGCTGCTGGAGCTGACATAGGGCAACTCTTCACATGTCCTCAGATATGTCATAGGTTCGCCATCACTGGTATAGAGCTTCTCCATCTTTGGCTGCAGAGCACATAGTCAATCTGATTTCTGTGTGGACCGTCTGGTGATGTCCATGTGTACAGTCGTCTCTTAGGTTGTTGGGAAAGAGTGTTTGCTATGACCTCATTATTTTCATTATAATGCAGGTTTTTTCTTGCTTGCTGTTTTCATATCTTCTGCAGCTATTTTATAAATATTTTATGTCAATCTAACATTTTATGTCAATCTTGTAGACCGAAAAGTTGCTAGGAAGAGAATTCCGGACAAGTGAAAATCCCAAGCAGCATTAAAAGGAAAGCAAATCCAGCCAGCAATGAAAGTGTTTTTCGCCGCCTCCAGAAAGCTACAAAAGACTTCTCCTTCTGCAGGCAGGTGACGGACAAAAGAGAGAATATGAAGAGAGTTTTGAGTTGGAAAAAAATGAATATGTAGAACTCAAGGAAACACTCCAGAAAAAGATCAAAGAGGATTGTTTTCAAATTCAGAAAAAGGAGACGTAATCTGGAAATCAGTGCAGGAGGAAGTGGTCATTTGATAGTCACATAGGATAGGCAGGCATTCAAACTTCACCCTGTGAAGCAAGTAAGAATAGCTTGAATGAAAGCAGCATCCAAGAAGGGATCCAAAATATTTTTCATCTTGAGAATCCAAAAATATCCTTGGTGGAAACATTCCCACAATATGCATATTGTATGGAAAAGCAGATTGCAGAGCACAGCCGATAATGCATGAGAGGATACAATGGAGCAAAGCCCACCCACTGCCCATTTCCTAGCTTTAGGAAATGTGATACACAAGAGGACTCACATGGGGGAGAAACCATACGAGTGTCCAGACTGTGGGAAAAGTTTCAGTCATAATTCCAGTCTGGTGAAACACCAGAGGATACATACAGGAGAGAAACCATATGAATGTCCAGATTGTGGGAAAAGTTTCAATCAGAATTATTACCTGGTAGTACATCAGAGAACACACACAGGAGAAAGACCATATGAGTGTCCAGAGTGTGGAAAAAGTTTCATTCACAATTCCCACCTAGTGATGCATAAGAGGACTCACACAGAGGAGAAACTGTACGAGTGTCTGGATTGTGGGAAAAGTTTCATTCAGAATTCCTACCTAGTGATACATAAGAGGACTCATACTGGGGAGAAACCATACGAGTGTCCAGAATGTGGCAAAAGTTTCAGTCATAATTCCAGTCTGGTGAAACACCAAAGGGTGCATACAGGAGAGAAACCGTATGAGTGTCCAGATTGTGGGAAAGGTTTTAGTCAGAATTCTAACCTTGTGCTACACAAGAGGACTCACACAGGGGTGAAACCTTATGATTGTCCCGATTGTGGGAAAAGTTTCAGTCGGAATTCTCAACTTGTGCTACACCAGAGGACTCACACAGGGGTGAAACCTTATGATTGTCCCGATTGTGGGAAAAGTTTCAGTCGGAGTTCTCTCCTGGTGATACACCAAAGGACTCACACAGGAGAGAAACCATATGAGTGTCCAGACTGTGGCAAAAGTTTCAGTCATAATTCCAATCTGATGAGACACCAAAAGACTCATACTGGGGAGAAACCATATGAGTGTCCAGACTGTGGCAAAAGTTTCAGGCAGAATTCCAGTTTGGTGACACACCAGAGGATGCATACAGGAGAGAAACTGTATGAATGTCCAGATTGTGGGAAACGTTTCATTCACAATTCTTACCTGGTAATACATCAGAGAATACACACAGGAGAAAGACCATATGAGTGTCCAGACTGTGGCAAAAGTTTCAGTCATAATTCCAGTCTGGTGAGACACCAAAAGACTCATACTGGGGAGAAACCATATGAGTGTCCAGACTGTGGCAAAAGTTTCAGGCAGAATTCCAGTTTGGTGACACACCAGAGGATGCATACAGGAGAGAAACTGTGTGAATGTTCAGATTGTGGGAAACATTTCATTCACAATTCTTACCTGGTAATACATCAGAGAATACACACAGGAGAAAGACCATATGAGTGTTCAGAGTGTGGAAAAAGTTTCAGTCGTAATTCTCACCTTGTGGTACACCAAAGGAGTCACACAGGGGAGAAACCATATGAGTGTCCTGATTGTGGGAAAGGTTTAAGTACTAGAGCTAAACTTATAAATCATGTAGGTTTACACATAGGTGAGAAACCTTTCAAGTGTCCAGAGTGCGGACGGTGCTTCTCGCAAACTTCCAACCTTGTTAAACATAAGAAAATCCACATGACCCAGAAGATCAAGAGTAAAGAGAAAGTTTGAATTTCTTTTCTTGTCTGCCTTTGCAAGTGAGAAATTAAGTATTTAATTTCTGGACTGATTCTGTTTAGCCAAACCTGTCTCAGTATTAGGCATGAAGGGGGAGAGAAAAGAAATGAAAATGGATAATGTTAGCTTGATCAAGGTTAACTACTTGTGTGTTGCTATCAGGAAAAGGTAGTGGATATTTCCTTTTGCAAAAATAGCATAATTGCTGCCAGAAGGCGCTTTGGAATGTTTTTTGCACATTGAACAACATAATAGAAAAGCAACATATAGTTTTTTAAAGAAAATCTTTAGAAATCTGCTTCACATCCTGAAAAAAATATATTGGAAGATAGGAACACTATGATTTACTTACCAATTTTAGCTCCGCAAATATGAAGTGACGGGAGAAGAGAAGTAAAGAGGGTTCAGAGTTTATCTTTCCTAACATTTTCGGAAATTCAGGGCAAGAAGAATCCCTGTTCAGATTGTGAACATTGAAGCACAGAATTGAAAACATTTGATGGAGGTTTGGGGCAGTGAGAAGAGCAGAAAAATTCAAATTCTACTACATTTAAATACTTTAACAGTTCCATTTTGACTCCTGTTTTTATATATGTATGCTCTTGTCTTTCATGTTTTTGGTTTTTCAGTATAATTACTATTATTATTAAACTTTGATGTCTGTACTTTTTAGCTGAATACGCCCCAAGTTCATTATGCTGGTCTTTGACCGTAATAAAGATTTTAAATCTTAAAATAATCAAATTTTATTTTATTCATATCAGAGTGTATTTAATTCTCTCTCTTTTTAGTAACATTATTGGAGAGATCTGTTGTCACATTTTATCATGCTTAGGCTCGGAAAATGCTTGAAATACTGTATTTTTTGGACTATAAGACGCTCTAGACCCGTGGTGGCGAACCTATGGCACGCGTGCCACAGGTGGCACGCGGAGCCATTTCGGCTGGCACGCCACGGGTCCGGCACATTCTACTTCCGGGTTTCTGGCGCGCATGTGCAGAGCTGCTAGAGCTACCCGAAGCAGAAGGAGGAGGGGCGGTTGCGCAGGCTGGGCGGCTCGTGTAACCGCTCCCTCCTCCTTCTGCTGCCAGCCTCATGTTCCTGCTTCTGCCCGGAGTGCCAGGCTTGGAGCAGAAGGAGGAGGGGGCGGTTGCGCGAGCCGCCCAGCCTGCGCAACCGCCCCCTTCTCCTGCTCCAAGCCTCGCACTCCGGGCACCAGCCGGAACGTGAGGCTGGCAGGAGAAGGAGGAGGGAGCGGTTACGCGAGCCGCCCAGCCTGCGCAACCGCCCCCTTCTCCTGCTCCAAGCCTCGCACTCCGGGCACCAGCCGGAACGTGAGACTGGCAGGAGAAGGAGGAGGGAGCGGTTACGCGAGCCGCCCAGCCTGCGCAACCGCCCCCTTCTCCTGCTCCAAGCCTCGCACTCCGGGCACCAGCCGGAACGTGAGACTGGCAGGAGAAGGAGGAGGGAGCGGTTACGCGAGCCGCCCAGCCTGCGCAACCGCCCCTCCTCCTTCTCCTGCCAGTCTCACGTTCCGGCTGGTGCCCGGAGTGCGAGGCTTGGAGCAGGAGAAGGGGGCGGTTGCGCAGGCTGCATCCCTGCCATTCTCCCTGCCATTCAAGCGGCCGAAGGAGCCCCGGAGCGCCGACGTTGCCCTCCGTCTCGGTCTCCTGCCGCCACCGCCAGCTGCAGCCTTCCCAGCAGGTGGGCGCACGTGGAAGGGGTCGCGGAGCAGAGGCGCCCGGCGGTTTAAGGCAAGAGGCGGGCGGGAGATGCGGGCAGGAGCTTGCTTCCGCCGATGCCACTTCTGGCATCCCTGCGCCTCTCGCACCGCTCGCCGGGTGTCTCTGCTCCGCGATCCCTCCCCTGCGCGCCCACCTGCTGGGAAGGCTGCAGCTGGCGGTGGCGGCAGGAGACCAAGAAGGAGGGCAGCTGCAGCCTTCCCAGCAGGTGGGCGCGCAGGGGAGGGATCGCGGAGCAGAGACACCCGGCGAGCGGTGCGAGAGGCGCAGGGATGCCAGAAGTGGCATCGGCGGAAGCAAGCTCCTGCCCGCATCTCCCGCCCGCCTCTTGCCTTAAACCGCCGGGCGCCTCTGCTCCGCGACCCCTTCCACGCGTGCCCACCTGCTGGGAAGGCTGCAGCTGGCGGTGGCGGCAGGAGACCGAGACGGAGGGCAACGTCGGCGCTCCGGGGCTCCTTCGGCCGCTTGAATGGCAGGGAGAATGGCAGGGATGCAGCAGCGGGCGTTTTTGAGCTCCCGCCCGGCTTGGAAGTTTCAGCGGTGGCAGTAGCGCTCTCTCCTTCCCTCCCATGCGCGTTAATCCTGCCGGCGCCTGCCTCGCAGGTGAGCCCTGACCGCCGCCACCCGCCTCGCCCGCAGGGCAGCAGCGGCGTGTCTAGCCATGGCGAAGGCGGCGGTGCCGGACGATGCTGGTGCCCGGAGTGCGAGGCTTGGAGCAGGAGAAGGGGGCGGTTGCGCAGGCTGGGCGGCTCGCGTAACCGCTCCCTCCTCCTTCTCCTGCCAGTCTCACGTTCCGGCTGGTGCCCGGAGTGCGAGGCTTGGAGCAGGAGAAGGGGGCGGTTGCGCAGGCTGGGCGGCTCGCGTAACCGCTCCCTCCTCCTTCTGCTGTCAGCCTCACGTTCCGGCTTGTGCCCGGAGTGCGAGGCTTGGAGCAGGAGGAGGAGGGGGCGGTTACACGTGCGCAGTAGATGTGCGCATGCGCGGTGCGGGCGCGTGCGTGGTGCAGGCGCGTGCATGTAGGTGTGGGTGCGCATGCGCAGGGGGGGTGCGCATTGCATTTTGGGTAGTGGCACGCGGGAGCGCTGGTGGGGGTGCGCGCGCCTATTTTTGGCACGCCGAGAGAAAAAGGTTCGCCACCGCTGCTCTAGACTCTGAGACTTTGCCTCCCAGCATCCATCCGGTATTCATCTGACCCATTCGCTGCCGTAGCCCGTTTGCCACCACCAATTTGCTGCCACCGTGGCCCGTTTGTCATGGCCCGTTTCCTGCCGCTGCAGCCCATTCGGTGTGGCCCATTCGCTGCTGCCCGTTTGCTATGGCCTTGTTTGCCATGGCCCATTTGCCGGCGCTGCTGCCCGTTCAGCATGGCGTGTTTTCCGCAGCCCGTTCTCCGCAGCCTGTTTTCTGCTGCTGCAGCCCATTCGTCACGGCTTGTTTGCCACTGCCGCAGCCGATTCAGCACAGCCCATTCGCTGGAACCAGCCCAAAATGCGATGCGCGGAGGCCAAAAACGGTGTGTGTGGAGACCAAAAATGCAATGCACGGAGGCTGAAAATAGCCAAAAGGTGGTGTCTGGCGCGTGGGCAGGGCTTCGGTAACATTTGGTGTATAAGACGCACCACAATTTCACCCACTTTTTGGGGGGGGAAGTGTGTCTTGTACTCTGAAAAGTACGGTAGCTCAAAAGCCTCTGGATATTTGAGAGGACGATTCCATGATACAAACTCTACAATATTCTGATGTCTTTGGGAAACAAAAAGGGACATTAGCACAGAGGCAATGGAGGCGAAGAAGTTGGAAGAGTTTGTGGCTTATTGGCTACTGCAAGAATTCCTTGCGAAGAGTTTGTTTCTTTAGATTCGGTAGAGGATCCAATTTCTTTTTCTTTTGCAACGTGTCTCATACATACAACCAAAATACCATGAGCGTGGGGAGAGGAATAACAATTTATGTCATTTCAATTAAATGTAGAGAAAGAAAAAAGAAAAAAAAGAACAATAATTGAATCCCATTAGACAAACATTCAATACAGACACAATGAAACTAATACATGGGAAATAGTGAATTCCCTACAAATAACTCCTTTACAGCAGAACAAATAAATTAATTTAACCCCATAAAACCTAAAAACACTGTATCATCTGTCCATCCCTACTCTATCTATCTATCTATCTATCTATCTATCTATCTATCTATCTATCTATCTATCTATCTATCTATCTATCTATCTATCTATCTATCTATCTATCTATCTATCTATCTATCCATCCATCCATCCATCCATCCATCCATCCATCCATCCATCCATCCATCCATCCATCCATCCATCCATCCATCCATCCATCCATTTCATCGATGTATCATAACATGAAATAAAATTCTGCAATGGGCAATCCAGAGGAGCTGGCTGGTTCCCTGGGCCAGACCAGAAACCACCACTCCATTTCCTCAGAAGAAAAGTTTGAAGCTCAGATTTAAGACAAAAAAAGTCCATTTTCTGAAGAATAATGGGAACTTAACTGCAAAGATGTTGGACTAGATCTTGAAAGGCTGCAGCCACCAGAACAGATGAGTGGGTAGATTGTGTGGGGAATAAGAAGAGCCAGTTTGGTGCAGTGGTGAAAGTTGCAAGTTACAGACGGAGGTGCTCAGTTCCAGTTCTGCCATAGGCGTAAAACCATCTCGGCATACCTGGCAAGTCCCTCTTCCAAGTCAAGAAACAGAAAAGGGGGAGACCACTTGGAAAATCCTTGCCAAGGAAACTGCAGAGAAACCAGACCAGGCAATTGCCAGGTGCGAAGTCTATCTTGAAGGCACCCAAAACAAACATTGGGCGTAAGGTTCAAGGACAGGGGATTAAAACTGCAAAGAAGTTCCAGTTCAGTGTTAGGTCAGGCGTGAAGGTAGCTTCCAGGAGCTATGGACAGCAGTGGGTTGCTCCCGGTTTGGCCTGGTTCTGTGAACCAGTAGTGGTGGTGACGGGAGGCTCCGCCCAACCACCTGGGACGGTTCTGCGCATGCGCAGAAGCGTTGCGCATGCGAACCAGTACAACGCAATTTAAAACCCCCTACTGGCTATGGAATAGTGGGATGCCGAAATGATGTCCCTGAAGGGAGACAGGCGGGTAGGGGAGATTGAAATGAACCTCCTTCTTGGTCCAGGATGCGACCTAAGAAGTGCTTTATGCCAGGGGTCCCCAACCTTTTGGACCTCAGGGACCACCAAGGTCATAATTTTAAATTCCGCAGACACCAAATTCATAATTTTAAGTCCCGCAGACCACTAACATGAGTTGTTTATAAATACATTTGTAAAATAATGATCAGAGAACTTCCATTTTATTATTTATTTATTTATTTATTTTGTGAGATTTATATACCGCCTCACAGTGCAAGCACTCTCTAAGCGGTTTACACCAGTAAGCAATGTATATTTATATTGCCCCCAACAATCTGGGTTCTCATTTTACCTACCTCGGAAGGATGGAAGGCTGAGTCAACCCTGAGCCGGTGAGATTTGAACCGCTGACCTGCGGATCACAGTCAGCTAAAGTGACCTGCAGTACTGCCTCTAACCGCTGCACCACCTCGGCTCCTTAATATGAAACAATATTATAAATGCTTATTTAATCAACAAAATATTTAAAGGTTGTTTTAATTGTAGCAAAATTATTAAACTTAGTGTAATTATTACAAAATAATTGAACTTATTTGACGGTGGCTTGCTGATATTGTTGGGAAAGTCAGTCCCATATTCCAGAGCTGTAGCTGTAGTCCCTGCCTTCCTCTCTCCTCCCTTCCCCCCTTTCCTTCTTTCCTTTCCTCTTCTTCCTTTCCTTTCCTCTCTTTTCCTTTCCTCTTCTTCCTTTCCTTTCCTTTCTTTTCTTTTCCTTTCCTCTTCTTCCTTTCCTTTCCTTTCCTTTCCTTTCCTCTTCTTTCCTTCTTTCCTCTCCTCTCCTCTCCTCTCCTTTCCTTTCCTTCTTTCCTTTCCTCTTTTTCCTTTCCTTTCCTTTCCTTCTCTTTCCTTTCCTCTTCTTCCTTCTTTCCTCTCCTCTCCTTTCCTCCTTTCCTATCCTTCTTTCCTTTCTTTTCCTTTTCCTTTTCCTGCACCCCGGTGAAGGAGCTGCTCCGGGATGACCAAAGGGCCAGTCCTGTGAATACCACAGCTCTGAAATAAGGGACCGGCCCGTGATGGGGCTGTAAATCTCCGCCATAGGGGGTGGCACATGCAATATGCAACTTTGCAGGTGGTGAAATGTGCAAAAAGGAGCACAGCCCTCACCGGCCGGAATGAAATAATGGTCCTGTTGTGGCGGGGTGGGTGTGCAAGCGGGCCGAAGCGGGGGTTCTGATTGCTGGAAGCTGCAGGAGCGAAGTGCTACTTGCATTTTCACATCAGCATTCTGCCTCACTATATTTGTGCCAGCCGGTGACGCAAAGCAGCCTTTGTCTCCTGTCACTTGGGACTTAGAGAGATAAATGGTGTCTGGTCCGGGGAGCAGCCAGAGTTTGCTGTCCATTGCGGATGCTAGCTGGGCCACCTGTTTCTCGAGGAGCGCTCGCTGAAGTGACACAGGAAACTTTGGCTGTGCTCGAGAGACGAGAGTTTGCAGGGCTTTGAGCTAGCATCCGCAATGGACAGCAAACTCCGGCTGCTTCCTGGACCGGACACCGTTTACCTCTCTGAGTCCCAAGTGACAGGAGACGAGGGCTATATTACGCCATCGGCTGGTGCAAATATACCAAGGCGGAATGCTGATGCCATGCAAATGCTGATGCCGCACTACAGCAGAAAGAAGCAGCCGGAGATAATCTAGCAGGCGCTTTCTCTCAGGCCTCCCACCCGGAGCCTTGCAGAAGGAGAGATGTAGGCCCAAAAGGTGACTGAACCGCCCTCCCCCCCAGGCAGCCGTTCGGCTGAGCGCAGCGAGTTCTTGGTCTTACCTTCGTGTTGCAGCTCGTGGCTCGCATCACTATACTCAAGGTGAGGTTTGCGCTCGGCCTTAAAAGTGGGGGATTGCATGTGGATGTGGTGATGTTGGGCGGTGCAGCCTTGTGTTCCCATACGTGGGCCAGATTAATTGCTCTTGGCCATATCCGGCCCAGGGACCAAGATTTCTCCACAGACCACCAAAATTTTCTCATGTACCACCAGTGGTCCACGGACCACCAGTTGGTGACCTGTGCTTTATGCTATGAAATACTATGCCACCTTGAGTTCCGGAAGGAAAAAAGAATCAAGGTAAGTTGGGAGTTGTGGTGCCCACATACAGATACTGAATGTAAAATAGTAAGTTGCTGTATAAAGTTAAAATGTTGTTAAAAGGAACTGTTCAAACAAGTAAGTATAGAGCCAAACAGCTTTTAAAATGTATGGTAAGTAGAAAGGGGGAGGTGTTTATCCCAGTGCTCCAGAAGGGAGGGGGGATAGATGACATCATAAGAGACAGCCAATCGGCTCATAGATAGCAGGGCCAGGAACTATAAAAGGCCTGGTTGAGAGAGATGTGGAGCTCTCATGTTATGTGGTAACTTCCAAAGGAGGGAAGTTTCAGTGAGAAGAGCTGTGAAGAAAGCTCTCTGTTTTGTGTGAACTTCCAAAGAAGGAAGGATTTAGTGAGAAGTGCTGTAAAGAAAGCTCTGTTATGTGGTAAATCCCAGGAGGGAAGGCTTAGTGTGGAGAGCTGAGGAGCTCTGTGTGTGACTTCCAAAGAGGGAAGATTTATAGAGAATCACTGCCTGAGTTTGACTATCCAAGAGGGAAGTTGACAGGAGAGAAAAGATAGGCAGTTCTGTGGGAAGCAGGAGCCAGGGTCAGAGAACAAGATTGATTGATATATATTGAGTAATTTGTAGATAGAGATAAACGGTGAAACGGGCTCTTATCTATAGGCCTAGAAACAAAGAAGAATTGGATTTGCTTAGATTTAGTCAGGAAAGCAAGGAGAGTCTCTTGAGGGGAAGAAGAGAAAAGAAAGAATCAAATAGTTGGTTGTGGCTTTAACAAATTCACTTGACAATTACTGAGAAGTTGTATTTAAATAAACTGTTTACTAGTTTGTTAAAGAAACGTGTCAACGTCTGTCTATTCCTCACATAAAGCAAATCTTAAACAATCCTGCAGAGCTTAAAGATATTGAAGAAAAAGTAAAAAGCAAGCCTCTAAAGAGAGAGAGAAGTGAAACAGGGGGTGCAACCCTGGGTCAGGGAGATATAAAAGGAAAATTAAACACAAATCGCTACCAAGACATATAAAACAATAAACCTGACAGGAAGGGGACAGGTGGCATCCCTGCAGGGTTGTTTCAGATTCCTGCATGCAACACAGATTAGAGCCAATAGCTGAACTGGGGTCTTCTGAATGAAGTTAGGCCAGCAACTCCATCGTCTTCCCCCCCCCCCCCCAGGGATGCTTTCCCTTGGTTTAGTTCTTGCTTCAGTTGCAGTTAGTATGAGTGCATCGATGTCGCGTATATCAAACAAAAATCTTGCAAACGACAGAAGACTGTAATTCAAGCCTTGGGTCGCTAGATGGCGCGCGCTCTATTAAATGAGTAACACCCGGCGACAAGAAAGCGGGTCAATAGAGTAGAGCGGCATCGATGGTGGCTGAGTTCCCACATCCAACAGGAGGGGGAGCGACGGAGCCTGAAGGGGTTGAAACAATAGAGTACTGGATTTCTAGAGAGGATGTGGAGGAGAGGGGAAGAAGAGAGGAATCTCCTCTTCCGGCTGATCCATCGGAGGACGGTGGCGTGGAGGGCGCCTCTCCTGCTCTTCCCAGGACTTCAGCAGCTGGAAGGTGAGTTGGGGAAAGGTCAGAGGAGAAGCCGGTGCAAGGTGGGCTGTTTGGTTTCCTCCACGATGCAGAAGCAGAGAAGAAACCAGGCTGAAACATGTCAGGTGCTGCTGCATGTTCCTTCCCTCCCCAAATTTTGTTCCAATGGTGCTGGTCGTTATAAAAGTGATGCCTGCAATTTTCTGCTTGTTGGGGGATTTAAAAAAAAGTCTCCTTCAGTTTAAAGTGGACTCTTTGATTTTATGGATGTGTTCTTTTCTTGGAAAGTGGGCAGTTTTATGCACAAAAGCGGGGATTATATCTTGCAGATGCTTTGGGTACCATGCATCAATTGAAGCCCCTCATCTGTTGCAACTGTCCCATCCTCTAAAATTGGACCCAAACATTTGAGTGTACCCACTTCTCAGACATTTTGGAGCCTGAAATACACATGGACTTTTACCAGACATATATTCGTAGGCGTATCTCTATTTGTCTATGTGCATATCTGTATAATCTAGCCTCGTCATTTCCTGATATATTTGAAAATAACCAATTTGCTATTGAAGAATTTTGATTTAACTGAAGTCCAGAAGAGAATTTAATGTTTGTATGGATATTTGAACTTGGATCTCACTAATCTTTTATATATCAAATGAATCATAATTAAAGTTAGAAGTTAACTTAGCATTTTGGCATGTATATATTTTCCCATTATAATGTATGTTTCCCCCTTCTTGCTGTTTTCACATCATCTGCAGCCGTTTTATAAATCTTTTATGTCAATCTAACCTTTTAAACTAACCTTTTATGTCA
This sequence comes from Diadophis punctatus similis, assembly GCA_023053685.1. Taxonomy (NCBI): domain Eukaryota; kingdom Metazoa; phylum Chordata; class Lepidosauria; order Squamata; family Dipsadidae; genus Diadophis; species Diadophis punctatus. Next base: position 253,947,582 of record JALIGW010000002.1, read on the forward strand.
ATCTTGTAGACCGAAAAGTTGCTAGGAAGAGAATTCTGGACAAGTGAGAATCCCAAGCAGCATTAAAAGGAAAGCAAATCCAGCCAGCAATGAAAGTGTTTTTTGCCGCCTCCAGAAAGCTACAAAAGACTTCTTCTTCTGCAGGCAAGTGACGGACAAAAGAGAGAATATGAAGAGAGTTTTGAGTTGGAAAAAAATGAATATGTAGGACTCAAGGAAACACTCCAGAAAAAGATCAAAGAGGATTGTTTTGAAATTCAGAAAAAGGAGACGTAATCTGGAAATCAATGCAGGAGGAAGTGGTCATTTGATAGTCACATAGGATAGGCAGGCATTCAAACTTCACCCTGTGAAGCAAGTAAGAATAGCTTGAATGAAAGCAGCATCCAAGAAGGGATCCAGAATATTTTTCATCTTGAGAATCCAAAAAATTTCCTTGATGGAAACCCCCCACAATATACATATTGTAGAGAAGAGCACAGATTGCACAGCACAGTTGACAATGCATGAGAGGACACACACTGAAGATAAGCCCACCCACTGCCCTCAATGTGGCAAATAGCTTTGGGAAATGTGATACACAAGAGGACTCAAATGGGGGAGAAAGCATATGGGTGTCTAGATTGTGGCAAAAGTTTCAGTCGGAATTCTCACCTGGTGATACACCAGAGGACTCATACAGGAGAGAAACCCTTTGAGTGTCCAGATTGTGGAAAAGGTTTTAGTCGGAATACCAACCTAATGATACATCAGAGGACTCACACAGGAGAGAAACCATATGAGTGTCCAGACTGTGGTAAACATTTCAGTCAGAATTCTAATCTGGTTATACACCAGAGGATGCATACAGGACAGAAACCATATGAGTGTCCAGATTGTGGGAAAAGTTTCAGTCAAAATTCTGACCTGGTAGTACATCAGAGAACACACACAGGAGAAAGACCATATGAGTGTCCCGAGTGTGGAAAAAGTTTCATTCAAAATTCTGACCTAGTGATGCATAAGAGGACTCACACAGGAGAGAAACCGTATAAGTGTCCTGATTGTGGGAAAGGTTTTAGTCGGAATTATGCGCTGGTATTACATCAGAGGACTCATACTGGGGAGAAACCATATGAGTGTCCAGGTTGTGGGAAATGTTTCAGTCGGAGTTCCGACCTCGTGATACACCAAAGGACTCATACTGGGGAGAAACCTTATGATTGTCCGGATTGTGGGAAAAGTTTCAGTCGGAATTCCCACCTTGTGCTACACCAGAGGAGTCACACAGGAGAGAAACCATATGAGTGTCTGGATTGTGGAAAAAGTTTCAGTCGGAATTCTGGCCTGGTGATACACCAGAGAACTCATACTGGGGAGAAACCTTACGAGTGTCTGGATTGTGGGAAAAATTTCAACCGTAGTTCCCACCTGGTGATTCACCAGAGGACTCACACAGGAGAAAAACCGTTCGAGTGTCCCGAATGTGGGAAAACTTTCAGTCGTAATTGTGAGCTGGTGATACACCAGAGGACTCACACAGGAGAGAAACCATATGAGTGTCCTGATTGTGGGAAATGTTTCAGTCAGAATTCCCATCTGGTAGTACACCATAGGACTCACACAGGAGAAAAACCATATGAGTGTCCAGAATGTGGGAAAGGTTTCAGTACTAGATCTAAACTTATAAATCATTTAGGTTTACATACAGGGGAGAAACCTTTCAGATGCCAGGAGTGTGGACGGTGTTTCACACATTATTCGTCCCTTAAGGCACACAAGAAAATCCACATGAGGCAGACAGTGATGAGTGTAGAAGAGCCCTGAATTTCATTTCTGATTCCCCATTGGGAATGCAAATTAACAATTTAATTTTTGGTCTTATTCTTTTTAGTGAATCATGCCTCAGTATTGGACATAAGGGAGGAGAGAAAAATAGAAAATGTTACTTTGGTGAAGGCTAACTATATCTTACTATCAGCAGAGTGCAGTGGATAATCAGTTTTGTAGAAATAGCACACAATGGCACACAAAAGCATCTGGCTTGGTGGTTGTTGTTTTTTTTTGGTATATTGATCATCATAGATCCGTGGTGGCGAACCTATGGCACGCGTGCCAGAGGTGGCACGCGGAGCCATAGAAGCCGGCATGCGAGGGTTTCCCACCGGCAAACCGGAAGTGCGAAAAAACGCACTTCCGGTTTGCCGGTGTGCTGTTTTTTGCACTCCGGAGGGTTCAGGGAAGCTCCCTGAAGCTCCGGAATGCAAAAAACTACAAAACGGACAAACCGGAAGTGCACTTTTCCGCACTTCCGGTTTGTCCGTTTTGTAGTTTTTTGCATTCTGGAGCTTCAGGGAGCTTCCCTGAACCCTCCAGAGTGCAAAAAACAGCATACCGGCAAACCGGAAGTGCGTTTTTTCGCACTTCCGGTTTGCCGGTTTCGTCGTCCCAGGCTCCGGTAAGCCTTTGCGCGGGGGTGGGGGTGTGTGCGCATGCGCAGGGGGCAGCAGGGGGGTGTTGTGCGCATGCGTGGGGGGGAGGGAATGGGTGTGGGCACGCGAGCGCGCGCGAGCGCCCCCCCCCTTTTTGGCACGCGAGCCGAAAAAGGTTCGCCACCACTGTCATAGATCATAGAGATGCCCCAGGCAGAATTTCAGCTTTCTATCTGGCTGTCCTCCAGATTTCAGCCCCAGAGTTTCTAGCCAGTAGCAACTTTGCAGGATGGTATGGAATGATAGTCAAGATTGCTATGAGGCCCTAGTAATCTACAAATCATAAGTAATATACTACTGTATAACATAATAAGAGCACTCAGATTTATTTGGAGTTTGTGGATTGTAAAGATGAAGAAAATGAAAGGAGAAGTAAAGGGGCTTCAGGATTCAACCTTTTCCTAACACGTCCAAAAATCAGTTCAACTTTAATCCCTGTTCAGATTCGCTCTAAAATGAGGGCTCCAATTTTCGAAAAATTCCCTACTAGTAAAGAGAGAGAAAGTACTTGGCGTAAGCATTTAGCTATGCAGATGAATGATCCTGATGTTGCTGAATTTAGAGGACATCAAAAAAATTCAAGGTTGGTTCTTTTCATGTCTCCTTTTTTTGGATTAAAAAAAACGTTTCGCCCGTCAGTTGTGTCTGACGCTAGAAAACAGTGGTGGTCTCCAGTTCATGGCTGAAGAGGCAGCATTGTCCAAAGACACTTCCATGATCATATGACTGGCAAAACTATGCCGAAGGCGCACAGAAAAATATGACCTTCCCACTGAAGTATCTATTTAGCTACCGGTAGTTGCATTTACATCTTTTCTAACTGCTAGGTTGGCAGCACCTAGCGCACGTAGAGGGAGCTCACTCTTTCACTCGGTACTTAGGTCTCGAATTGTTGACCTTCCGGACGGCAAGCCCAGCGTTTTAATCTCTCGGCCCCCACACTCTCCCTTCTGTGGATACACAGAAACAACAGCACATGATTCTCCAGTAGCTTTCTTACATGTTTGTACCAGCCTCATCTTGCCATTACTGCATAATTATTCAGGGCTCACAAGACATTTCTACGCCGCCCTGCTGCTTTCCGGTAGAAACCTTGGTGCAACATGTAATGCTTCCAAGATTCTGTGGAGCAGTACTTAAAATTTGTCAGAAGGTGGATGATCTGTGGTACAAACTAGTCTTAATGAGCAGCCAGGTCCTCATGGGGCATGTTCTGTAGAGCACGGTGTTGGGCTTGCAGCGTCACGTTGCAGTCATGTGACTTTTATTTATTTATTTATTTATTACTTGTACTTCTTTGCCGCTCAACTCAGCAGGGACTCTGAGCGGCTCACATCGATACAAATAACATCAATATAAAAAGACTTTTTTAAAAAAAACAGAGTTAAAAACACAGTATAATAAAATCAAAAACTCAGTCATCCAAACAATCATGGGCCTACATCAATAATTCTCAACAGTTCATTCATTGGCCCCAGGCTTGCCAAAAAAGCCAGGTCTTCACAGCTTTCCTGAAGGCCAATAGGGTGGCGATGGTCCGGATCTCGGAGGGTAGCTGTTTCCACAAAGTAGGGGCATTTTCCCCATTTGTGGGCGTGGCCTGCGCATGACACATCCTGCCTGTGGGCCGCCAGTTTGACATCCCTGCGAGTGATATATTTAGTCTGCCACATGCTAACTTTTATGCTCCCTACATCCATTTCATCCTAGCTTTCATTTAGGTTCCATGAGCCGCGGTGGCACAGTGGTTAGAGTGCAGTACTGCAGGCTACTTCTGCTGACTGCCGACTGCCTGCAATTTGGCAGTTTGCATCTCACCAGGCTCAAGGTTGACTCAGCCTTCCATCCTTCCAAGGTGGGTAAAATGAGGACTCAGATTGTTGGGGGCAATATGCTGAACTCTGCAAACTGCTTAGAGAAGGCTGTAAAGTACTATATAAGTCTAAGTGCTATTGCTATTTAAACTTCTGTTTTTATATGTACTTCCTTTTTTATATCTTTTAGCTGTTTATAATAATCATTATTCTTATTCCTCATTTTTTTTTCTTTTTTTAAAACAAAATGTATCCCATGAACCTTATGCTGGTCTTTCACCGTAATAAAGATTTGATAATGCTATATATATAACAGTTCTTTTCTTGGTAGGTCATCAGTGGTGGGTTCCTACAGGTGCGGTCCACTCTATAGCACCGATAGCGGCCCGCTGGTGACGTCACAGTACCGGTGCAGTCTGTTGCTGTTGCCTGGGCGCCGCCATTTTTTTTAAAAAAAAATTTAAATGTTTTTAAAAATTTTCTTCTGTGCATGCCCAGAAGCCGAGCTTCTGGCACTGCACATGCGCTGCCTTCCTACCCCACAGTGAGTCCAAGCAGGGGAGGATGGCTGAGGGAGCGTGTGAGACGCTGAAAGAACAGGCGGCAGGAGCTATATCCATTCCCTCTCTTCAGCAGTCCGAGAAGCCACGAACGCGCGGTGATGATCCTAGGCATTTTTGCACGTTCGAGGCTTCTCGAGCTGCTGAGGGGAGGGGGAATGGGCAGCAGGACCTATCTCAGTTCCCCTCCCTTCAGCAGTCAGAGAAGCCACGCCCACCCAGTCACATGGCTGGCAAGCCACACCCACAAAATAAGCCACACCCACAGAGTGGTAGTAAAAAATTAGGAACCCGCCCCTGTAGGTCATATTTCATATGATACCTTTGCAGAACGAAATTCAACAACCAGGAGCAGGCCAGGCGTGCAGAGAAACCAAGAGGTTCATTTGTCCTGAGCCTCAAGCTCCAGGTGGCTTCAAATTTAAACATGGTGCAGTTTTAAAACTTTAAAATAATCCAATTATATTTTATTCTCCTTTTCTTTCTCTTTCTTGGTGCCACCTTTTAGTCGCATCCATTATGAAGTTTCATATTTTTATGCTTAGGAGCTGAAAATGCTTGAAATAGTTCAACAGCTTCTGGATTTTTGAAAAGATCATTTCTTAATGATTAAATGATTAAATGATTAAATTAAATGATTAAATTATTAAATTAAATTAATGATTAAAGATCTTAATGGCTATGGTATTCTGTTGTCTTTGGGGAATAAAATAGGACGTTGGCGCAAAAGGAATAGAAGAAGTTGGAAGAGTTCGTGGCTGGCTGGCTACTGCAAGAATTCATTGCACAGAGAGTGTTTATTGTGATTATCCTGTGAAGGTGTTTGTTTGTTTGCTTGTTTGTTTATTTGTTTTTGTAGATGGTTCATACGTAACAACCAAAATGCCAGAAGACAGGGAAGAAGGGCAACTGGTATGAATGAGCCAATAAGAAGCCCAAAGCCATTGGCTGAAATGGGCAGCCATAGAAACCGAATAAATAAATAAAGAACAATAATTTATGTTTAAAAATGAACTGCAGAGCACAAAAAGGAATAAAAATTGAATTCTATTCTGCAAAGATTCAGAGTAAGACACATTGAACCTGACATGAAGGGAATAATGACATACCCAGCAAGTAACCCCTATACCGGTGATGGCAAATCTTTTTTGGCTTGGGCGCCAAAAGGGTGTGCGCGTGCATGATAGCGTGCGCGCGCATGCCCTAACCCATAATGCAATGCCCTTCCCCTGTGCTACTGCCCATGAGGCGCAGCCATGAGGCGCAGGACGAAGCGAACTGGCAGCAAGGTAAGTTAGAAGAGACTTCAACAAATAGTTAGGACTCCAGAAAAAAACTATTGCAACCAGCTTGCCTTCCATTGAGGAGCTTCCATTGTGTATACTTCACAAACTACCGTACAGGTAGTCCTCAACTTACAACCACAATGGAGTCCAAATTTATGTTGTTAAGCAAGACATTTGTTAAGTGAGTTTTGCCCCATTTTATGACCTTTCTTGTCACAGTTGTTAAGTGAATCACCACAGTTGTTAAATTAGTAACCGAGTTGTTAAGTGAATCTGGCTTCCACATTGAATGTGCTTGTCGGAAGGTCACAAAAAGTATTCACATGACCATGGGCTATATTGCAACCGTCATAAATACGAAGCAGTTGCCAAGTGTCTGAATTTAGATTGTGGCGATGGGGATGCTACAACTGTTGTAAGTGTGGAAAACGGTCATAAGTCACTTTTTTCGGTGCTGTGGTAACTTTGAACAGTCACTAAATGAACTGTTGTACGTCAAGGGCTACCTCTACTAATGGTACAGGTAGTCCTCGAGTTACGACTGCAATGGAGCCCAAAATTTATGTTGCTAAGTGAAACATTTGCTCAGTGACTTTGTCCCATTTTATGACTTTTCTTGCTACCGTTGATAAGTGAAATTGCATTTGTTAAGTTAGTAACACGGTTGTTAAGTGAATCTGGCTTCCCCATTGACTTTGCTTGTCAGAAGGTAGCAAAAGGTGATGATCACATGACCCTGGGATACTGCAACCATCATAAATACGAGTCAGTTGCCAAGCGGCTGAATTTTGATCACAGGACCATGGAGAAGCTGCAACGGTCACTAAATAGGCTCAAGATACAGAAGGATCTTGACAGACTTGAACATTGGGCGCTGTCTAACAAAATGAAATTCAATGGTGAAAAAAGTAAGATTGTACATTTAGGCAAGAAAAACAAAATACACAGGTACAGTATATGTGGTACTTGCTCAACAGTAGTAACTGTGAGAGGGATCTAGGAGTCCTAGTGGACAACCATTTAAATATGAGCCAGCAGTGTGCAGCAGCTGCCAAAAAAGCCAACACAGTTCTAGGCTGCATAAACAGAGGGATAGAATCAAGATCACGCGAAGTGTTAATACCACTTTATAATGCCTTGGTAAGGCCACACTTGGAATACTGCATCCAGTTTTGGTCGCCACGATGTAAAAAGGATGTTGAGACTCTAGAAAGAAGGCAGAGAAGAGCAACGAAGATGATTACGAGACTGGAGGCTAAAACATAGAAAGAAAGGTTGCTGGAATTGGGTATGTTTAGTAGTTTAATGAAAAGAAGGACTTGGGGAGACATGATAGTAGTGTTCCAATATCTCAGGGGTTGCCACAAAGAAGAGGGAGTCAAGCTATTTTCCAAAGCACCTGAGGGTAGGACAAGAAGCAATGGGTGGAAACTAATCAAGGAGAGAAGCAACTTAGAACTAAGCTAAGGAGAAATTTCCTGACAGTTAGAACAATTAATCCGTGGAACAGCTTGCCTCCAGAAGTTGTGAATGTTCCAACACTGGAAGTTTTTAAGAAGATGTTGGATAACCATTTGTCTGAAGTGATGTAGGGTTTCCTGCCTAAGCAGGGGGTTGCACTAGAAGACCTCCAAGGTCCCTTCCAACTTTGGTTGTTGTTGTTGTTGTTGTTGTTGTTGTTGTTGTTGTTGTTGTTGTTGTTGTTGTTGTTGTTGTTGTTGTTGTTGTTGTTGTTGTTGTTGTTGTTGTTATAATAAATAAGTGAGCCGAGGACTACCTGTACTTGGTACAGTATTCTTTTGCAGCCCTTAGATACGCAGCCTTGAATATCCCAGACTCCCTAACCTTCATCCATGCATCAGCTCCAACAGCTGATTAGTTGGGTCTGCCCTTGCCAGTCTCCTGGCAGGGCTTCGGTCACATGATAGGAAGCGGAAAGCAAGGGAAAAGCCGCCTTTAAAACACAGAAAGGAGAAGGAGAGATTCTTCCCAGGTCTGTTTGAATCGGCGTGTGCATTGGATGCCTTAATCTGGATTAGCGGCCCCTTAAAAATGCTTTCTCCTCTCAAGTGGCTCTACGTGCTCCCAGCTTTTTAAAATTCACCTCTCTTCTTCCTGATGCGTAGTCCTTTTTAGGGATTGCCCTGATGCAGTTGATGCGGGATGGGTGGAACTTAACCCATTTATAAAAGTTTGTTTTCTCCCGAAAAGTGGTTGGGGTGTTGAAAAAGAGAGGGAGAAAAAAACACACATTCGACTGGAGAAAGAGAGTGGGATTGCTCAAGAGGTAAAACAGATGGGGAGGGAGAAGGAGGAGTGCTGCATCCAGAATTTACAATAGAATAGAGTTGGAAGGGACCTTGGAGGTCTTCCAAGTCCAACCTCCTGCTTAGGCAGGAAACCCTACACCACTTCAGACAAATGGTTGTCTAATCCAGTGTTTCCCAACCTTGGCAACTTGAAGATGTCTGGACTTCAATTCCCAGAATTCCCCAGCCAGCAAATGCTGGCTGGGGAATTCTGGGAGTTGAAGTCCAGACATCTTCAAGTTGTCAAGGTTGGGAAACACTCTAATCCCTTCTTAAAAACTTCCAGTGTTGGAGCAACCATAACTTCTGGAGGCAAGTTGTTCCATTGATTAATCCTTCTAACTGTCAGGAAATTTCTCCTTAGTTCTAAGTTGCTTCTCTCCTTGATTAGTTTCCACCCATTGCTTCTTGTTCTACCCTCAGGTGCCTTGGAAAATAGCTTGACTCCCTCTTCTTTGTGGCAACCCCTGAGTACTGTGCAACTACTGACTGCGGTTGCATATCAACAAAACATATGTCTGGGTGGAAATCCTCTTGATCTGAGCAAGGGTAGCTTTTGAGTAAATACGGCTGTGTCCAGATAACGTGGGGCTCTCTTGTGTAAAAGGACAGGGGACGATTCAGTACAGACCGAGCCATCATATTTAAAAGAGTTTTAGTTTGCTTTTAATTGCACTGAAGTCGAAATACATTTTAAATTTTCACCATTTTTATCTTGCCCACTTACTGTTTAAAGTTTGGTTCCAACAGGCCAATCAGAGGCCAGGAAAAGTGATGCAGAACCTTACTAGATATGAGATCAACTCTGAGGGTTCTTGTGACTTTTCAGAGAGATCAGAGGAAAAACAAGCCTGCTTTTTTAAAAAAGGAGAGGGAGGAGTTAGAGATGTTTCTAAAATGTGTGTATTTCAGCCATCCTGGTTTGGGGTGCTGGAAGTGGTTGGCTTAGGTCTGAAAATATTGGGGCCCCAAAGGACCTGCCAGATCAGTGTTTCTCAACCTTGGCAATCATAAATATTGCCATCTAGCAGGACTTAGGCAGCACACCTTCTCAGTTGTGGCCTCTACACTTTGGAACAACCTTCTTAAAATCCAGCAATTTTCTCAACCTTGGCAATTTGAAGCTGTGTGGACTTCAACTCCCAGAATTCCCCAGACAGCCAACAGTTATAAGTGATCACTTATAACTCTTCCAAATTTGAAAACCCATTTGAAAATCGGCACGTACTGAGGGTTGAACTCTGTTTGATAATGTATGGTCTAAAAAGCCAGCTTGTGCAATTTTAGCCTTGGAGAATAGAAGTACGTAGGCAGGAAAAAATACTCGGCTGTTCAAATCACGGTGGACTATTTCCCCCAAATTGACATTTTAAAAATGTTATTATTTTGACTCTTCTTTCATCCCCCGTGACAGGAGCAAGTGGTTTTCTGGTGCTAACCTCAAATGTTGGATTTGGAGTTGCTATGGAAGAAGATTCCGGCAGCATCATTGTTCTAGGTGAGGGCTCTTTCTCCTCAAGATTTGTGAATCAACACAAACTGAATCGGGTTCTTCCCTGACTCCAGAAGGAATTGATTTGGAAATATTTCACAGGTGTTTCTCCAGCCTCACTTGGAGGTAAACATAGATTATGTGACAATGAACCCAGGCAGCCACTTCTGGGGAGCAGTTGCCTGCAGGTATCTTGACGCTTTAAAGAAAGAGATGGAGCAGCAGTGCAGAATCCATGACCAATGTGCTTTGCTAGCTGAGAAACACCATTGCTTTAACATATTAACAAGAGTTGGAAGGGACCTTGTAGGTCATCTAGTCCAGTGGTTCCCAAACTTTTTCAGTCCACCGCCCCCTTGGTGCTACAGACTCATCCTCAGTGCCCCCCACCCCACCCCTTATAAATAGGATTGTTCAGAATAGCGGTTTGCACAACCCACTAAAGAAGATAGTAACAGTAAAATTCAAAACTCTTAAGAATTGCACATTTATTCAAAATCCAATTTAAAAATCTTTTGTTAATTCAACAAAATTGTTGAACGTGATCCAGTGATACCAGGTTTTCAAAGTCTGATAGTCATTTATCAAGAACCTTAGTAACTACTAACTTAGTAAACTCAGTAAACTTTAGTAACTACTTCACTGTTCAGTAAATTCTTAATGTGATGGATGGGCTTGATGAAGTGATACCAGTTTCCCAAGTCTTTCTTTCTTTCTTTCTCTTTCCTTCCTTCCTTCCTTCCTTCCTTCCTTCCTTCCTTCCTTCCTTCCTTCCTTCCTTCCTTCCTTCCTTCCTTCCTTCTCTTTCCCTTCCTTCCTTCCTTCCTTCCTTCCTTCCTTCCTTCCTTCCTTCCTTCCTTCCTTCCTTCCTTCCTTCCTTCCTTCCTTCCTTCCTTCCCTTTCCTTTCCTTTCCTTTCCTTTCCTTTCCTTTCCTTCCTTCCTTCCTTCCTTCTCTCTCTCTCTTTCTTCTGCAGTAGAAAGCGACCTCCCCCAAGGCAAATATCTTGTGACAGCAGCTATGAGATGCTCCTAAAATTCCAAATTTCTCACCAACTCCCAAGAAGCGGGATTCCTGACATAGAGTTTATGGTTTATAAAACGGTTCCATGTGTGCAGGTATATCTGGATGAGAGAAAGTGAGGGTGTCCCTGAATGTATGAATGCACATGAGAAACATCCATGCTTTTTCCAATCTTCTTTCTTTCTTTCTTTCTTTCTTTCTTTCTTTCTTTCTTTCTTTCTTTCTTTCTTTCTTTCTTTCTTTCTTTCTTTCTTTCTTTCTTTCTTTCTTTCTTTCTTTCTTTCTTTCTTTCTTTCTTTCTATTTCTCTCTTCTCGGCAGTGGGAGAAGGAAGAAAGTGCTCGGCTTACTTTGCTGGTGAGGCTCGAAGACCGCCCGGCACGCCCATCCTCCAGCTCTCCAGGCAGCGCCACTTTCTCCCTGCCCTGCCAAGGCCCCTGCCAGCCCAGAGGCTGGCACACCCCTGAGGCCAGCGGAGCTCCATAGAAACCCACCCCGATGCTTCCCGGTCCGCAAAGTTCCCGGAGCCGAAGCTGGGAAGGCAAGAGGGGTGACGGTGGTGGCAACTGCGCTCCGGCCTGGCAGGGGCGCGTCCCCTGTCATGTGGCATCCCGGAGTGCGGTCTCCGGGCTGGCGGGGGCCTTGGCAGGGCAGGGAGAAAGTGGCACATTGGTTTGCTCAACGACTGCATATTCATTTAATGACCACGATGATTTGTTTTTAACAGCCGTCACATAATTCATAAAACCAAGTCGGTCACATCACCAATCAGTTTTTACAACTATCATGGCTTACGTTTGTGATGGGCATATGCTGCATTAGGGTTGTAAGTTGAGGACTACCTGTGCCTTTAGGGTTTTTTTTTTTTGAGGGATGGGGTTGGCTTTTAAGCTGTTTTCTGAGGGGTAGAATTGTATAGGTAGTCCTCGACTTGCGACTGCAGTTGAACCCAAAATTTCTATTTACTAAGTGAAAAATTTGTTGAGTTCTGCCCCATTTTACGACCTTTCTTGGTTAAGTGAATCACTGCGGTTGTTAAATTAGTAACACCGTTGTTAAGTGAATCTGACTTTGCTTGTTGGAAGGTCGCAAAAGGGGATCACATGACTCCAGGACGCTTCAGTGGTCATAAATATCAGCCAGTTACCAAGCATTCGAATCTTGATCCTGTGACCATGGGGATGCTGTCATAAGTGTGAAAAGTGGTCATAAGTCACTTTTTTCAATGCCATGAAACTTTGAACAGTCACTAAATGAACTGTTGTAAGTCGAGGGTTGAACTCTACCTGTATTCTTCAACTCTTTTGAAGTTTGGTCATGTCACAAGATTTTTGGCAATTTTTAAAAAGTTGACTATATTAGCCAAAGGCACAGGCAGTTTTAGAAAGTGATAGTTTTCCTTGCGTCCGTCATGTCCTTCTTTAACAACTCTCAGTTTACTGTTGTTAAAAAGAAAAGTTTCATTTTAGGGAGGGCAGCTTATATTGGTACAGGTAGTCCTTGACTTACGACCACAATTGAGCCCAAAATTTCTGTTGCTAAGTGAGACAGTTGTTCAGTGAGTTTTGCCTCATTTTGTGACCTTTCTTGCAAGAGCTGTTAAGTGAATCCCTACAGTTGTTAAGTTAGTACCAGGGGTTGTTCAGTGAATCTGGTTTCCCCCGTTGACTTTGCTTGTCAGAAGGTCGCAAAAGGGGATCTCATGACCCCGGGACACTGCAATTGTCATAAACATGAGTCCATTGCTCAGTATCTGAATTTTGATCATGTGACTGTGGGGATACTCGGGGGTGGGTTACCTTGCCGCTGGTTCGCTTCCTCCCGTGCCGCGCCGCGTGGCTATGCGCGCATGCGCAGTGCAAAAATTCTCCAACCCCCCCAAAAAAGGCCGAAAACAAGATGGTGGCGCATGTGCAGTGCTGGGACTCAGCTTCTGCACATGTGCAGAAGAAAAAAAATCAGCACAAAATTTCCTCCCCCCCCAAAAATTCACACACACAAAAAAAGATGGCGGCGTCCATGGACCGGCATCGACTGAACCGGCTCCATGATGTCACCAGCGTTTGCTACCGGTTTGGGCGAACCAGGAGGAACCCACCTCTGGGGATACTGCAACAGTCGTAAATGTGAAAAATAGTCAACAAGTCACTTTTTAAAGTGCCGTTGTAACTTTGGAGGGTCATTAAATGAATGGTTGTAAGTCGAGGCCTACCTGTATTAACCCCAGGCCTACATAAAGACTGATACCCCAATTCTCTCTTCCAGAAGGTGACGAGGATGAAAGCATTTATACGGGAGAGGATCCCCATTACTGTCCGATGTACGGCAAAGGTTTTGGTGATCCGTCGGGCCTAATGGATCACGAGAGACCCATGACAACCGAGAAACGATACAAGTGTGCTGACTGCGGGAAAGGCTTCAAGAAACGATCGGCCCTCCTCACCCACGACCGGACTCACACGGGAGAAAAGCCCTACAAATGCTCAGAATGTGGGAACAGCTTCAGTAACAAATCCAGCCTGACCAGACACAAGAGGAAACACACCGGAGAAAAGCCGTTCGGTTGCTTAAACTGCGGGAAACGGTTTAGCCAGAGCTCGAGTTTAATCAGGCATATGAGGAATCACACCGGCTTGAGGCCTTACATATGCTCAGATTGCGGCAAAAGCTTCAAGCAGAGCTCCAGTCTTCTAGTCCACGGGAGAACCCATACGGGAGAGACCCCGTATAGTTGTTCCATCTGTGGGAAACGCTTTTCCCAGAGCTCAAACCTTGTGAAACACGAAAGGATCCACACTGGGGAAAAACCTTACCGATGCTCAGACTGCGGGAACACCTTCAGTAACAAGTCCAGCCTTACTAGACATAAGAGAAACCACACGGGGCAGAAACCCTACAAATGTTCCCAGTGTGGGAAAAAATTCAAGCAAAGTTCAGGCCTCCTTAAGCACGAGAGAATCCATACACGGCCCGGCTTCTTGAATTATTCTCATCCTAGCTTGGATCCTTATTCCAAACTGCCTGTATGTGAGACAGACCACGTTGGAGAGACCGTATAAATTGCTCGCATTCTACAAGCCAAGTTTTATTTGGCATCAATAACACAGGATGGGGTTCAAACAGAATAGAGCTGTATTTGAATAGTAGCAAGAAAATATTGGTTGATAAACAAACCCTGCAGAGTTTGTGACTATGGTCTCGGCCAGTGATGGCGAACCTATGGCACGCGTGCCACAGGTGGCACACGGAGCCATATCTGCCGGCACGCAAGCCATTGCCCTAGCTCAACTCCAGCAGGCATGTGCGTGCCGGCCAGCTGATTTTTGGCTCGTGTGGAGGCTCTGTGAGGGCATTTTAGGTTTCCAGAGGGCCTCCGAGGGGGTGTTTTCGCCCTCCCCAGGCTCCAGGGAAGCCTCTGGAGCCTGGGGAGGGAAAAACGGGCCTACCAGGTCCACCGGAAGTCGGGAAATGGGCCATTTCCGGCCTCCAGAGGGCCTCTGCAGGGGCGGGAGAGGCCGTTTTCACCCTCCCCAGGCATTGAATTATGGGTGTGGGCACTCACACGTGTGTGACAGCGTGCGCGCACGCGTTTTCGGCACCCGAGGGAAAAAAGGTTCGCCATCACTGGTCTCGGCTATATGGCCAAACCCTCTTTTCTTGCGGCTTTGCGAACAGAACCCAAAGTGGAAGATGTTTGAGATGTGAGTTTTCAGAGTTTGACCGTTTTTATCCATGACATAATTTCCATGGGGAAAAAGACATCTTGAAGAGACGGTTTAGTTGATTATTAATCAAAATGCCACATTGTATAGGGAAGGAAAAGATTAAAATCTGTCTCGAAACCTGCCCTACCCTTAAAGTGAAATGGCAAACTCAGGTTGGATGTTGTCAGCCTTACTAGGTAGACAAAACCAAGAAACAGACACTATGTAGACCTAACACTATTTAGTAGTGTAATAGTAGCTGTAATAACATGTACTATGTTATGTATGAATGTATTTCCTCATCTCCACTTTATCTTCTTGAGAATTTGTGGGGGTTGTCTGTCTTGAGACATTTTTGTAAACTTCTCTCTTTGGGCTTAAGCCACGTTTATTTACAGGTAGTCCTCGACTTAGGGTCACAATTGAGCCCAATGTTTCCGTTGTTAAGTGAGACATTTTTAAAGTGAATTTTGCCCCCTTTTAACGACCTTTCTTGCCACAATCTTTCAGCGAATCTAACTAACTTAGATTAGTTAGCTAATCTTAGTTGTTAAGTTAGTAAAACCAGTCGTTAAGTGAATCTGGCTCCCTCACTGACTTTGCTTGTCAGAAGGTCGCAAAAGGAGATCACATGATCCCGGGACATTGTGGCTGTCATAAATATGAATCAATTGCCAAGTGTCTGGATTTTGACCATGTGACTGTGAGGATACTGCCAACGGTCGTCAGTGTGAAAAATGATCATGTCACTTTTTCCAGTGCTGTCGTAACTTTGAACTGTCACTAAACAAACTGTTGTAAGTCGGGGACTACCTGCATTGCCTTGGTAACAGGTCTTTCCTTTCTCCATCAAGACCATGCCGTACAGATACACTGTACTGACTTTTAGAGAACTAAGTTGTAGTTGACATGTACAAGCTATTCTGTATCTCCTGAACTGGCCTCTTGTGGGGGGTGAAATATGTTATCCCATTAAAGGTGCTAGAATTTAAATCCAATTGCCCAGCCAGGTTGCGTCCGATTCTGAAATTTTGACTCTGAAATTTTCCAGGCATAGGGAGGGGAGGAGGGGTGCTGGAGGAGAGAAATTAATATTTTTCTGTCCTTTATCTCTGGGCAGCTTTGCCTTTTCTATTGATAAGGGAAGATTCCCTGTCCTGGTTATTTTCCTTTTTCCATTTTAGGATTAATTTGAGCAGATTTCTCATACATTCATGAAATGTTCAGAACAGAGCAGAATAACAGAGTTGCAAGGGACCTCGGAGGTCTTCTAGTCTAACCCCCTACTCAGGCAGGAAACCCTATAACCGTGATGGTGAACCTATGGCACGCGTGCCACAGGTGGCACGCGGAGCCATATCTGAGGGCATGTGAGTCGTTGCCCTATGCCAGCTCCAGCGCACATGCGCGTGCTAGTCAGCTGATTTTCGGCCTTCCAGAGGGCAGTGAGAGGCCATTTTCGCCCTCCTCAGGCTTCAGGAAAGCCTCCAGAGCCTGTGGTGGGCAAAAAATGGGCTCAATGGGTAAGGTGACCAGACGTCCCGCTTTTGGCGGGACAGACACGCTTTTCAAGCGTGTGTCCCGCGTCCCGCATTCTTTCCAAAAAGTCCCGCTTTTTTGGAAAGAATGCCAAAACAGCGGGACGTCTGGTCACCTTAGGGGAAGCACAAAAGAGAGGTACCGGAAGCAAGTCGGGCAAAGCGTAATTTCAGCGAGGCGGCTGCCTGCTGGGGAGAGGGGGAAGGGGGGCTGCTCCTCCTTCCCCCGCCCCATCCCTAGCCCCGCCCTCGGAGGCGCCGCTGCTGTTGGGATGCGGGTGGAGGGGTGAGGGACGAGCCGTCGCCGCTGCTGTCGTCGGTTTGAGCTCACGAGCGGCCCCTCCGGCGGTGCAAACAGCCCTTCCTCGTCCCCCTCCCCTTCCTTCCCCCCGTCGCCTCGCTGCCGCCGTTGCCCTGGGGCCGGGCAGGCGACCGGGAGACCGCGGCGCTTGGATGCCTGGAGCTCGCGACAGGTAAGCTGCCGGCTGCCTCCTTGGACCTTTCCCCGTCTCCCGCCTCCCGTTCGTCACTTGCCAGCCCGGCCCCAGGGCAGCTCCCGAAGGGGAGGCGGGAGGTGAGGAAAGGCCTCCCGAAGGGGAGGCGGGCTCCCGAAGGGTTGCCGGCTCCCGAAGGGGAGGCGGGAGGTGAGGAAAGGCCTCCCGCCTCCCCCCCCACCTGGACGCCGACATTTGCTGGTTTTTGCCCTCTGCGCATGCGCAGCATTCTGCGCATGCGCAGAGGGCAAAACTCAAATGGCGGCGCCCAGGCGGGCCCGCCCCCCGTCCTGCTTAAAAAAAAAAATCTGGTCACTTTATCAATAGGCCTACTGGAAGTTAGGCCAATTAGGCCGTTTTTCACCCTCCCCAGGCTTCAGGAAGTCTGGTAGGCCCATTTGGCCCGTTTTATGCCATCCACAGGCTCTGGAGGCTTTCCGGCCTACCGGTCTCCAACCGGCCTACCAGAAGTCCGGAGTCTTCAGTGAGGTCTGCGCACATGCGCAGGGGAGAGGCAGTTGTGCGCGCATGCATGGGGAGGGGAGGGCATTGCATTATGGGTGTGGGCACACCCGAGCAAAAAAAAGTTCGCCATCACTGCCCTATAACATTTCAGACAAATGGTTGTCCAATCTCTTCTTAAAAACCTCCAGTGATGGAGCACCCACAACTTCTGAAGGCAAGGCAAGCCGTTCCACTGATTAATGGTTCTAACTGTCAGGAAATTCCTCCTTAGTTTTAGGTTGGATCAATGTGATTAGGACAGATACTGAACTTGATAGAACTAGGACCCCCATTCCAGCCACATAGAAGAGAAGCTTCTCCTTCAAACACGAGCTTAGAAATATCAGCATCTGATTTCTTGCTGTAGCAAAGCAGCTGTGCCATCCTTCTTTGGTTACCGAGTTTTGCTGCCTGTTGCATTTCCATGTTGATCACAAGAGAATGCATTTCCTCCGTGGCTAGCATGAAAACTGACAAAGGGAGGATGGGATGATCCATCTTTCCTCAGCCATCCCACTTGCTTTCCTGGAAGGAATTCCTGATCCTTATTGGTGAGAACGTTAATTTTTAAATGAAAAGCTACAGCAGTGTCAGTCGATTATGTCCTTACTCATTTTAACAAAATGCACAGGTACACTATATATAGTACCTTGCTCAACAGTAGTAATTATGAGAGGGATCTAGGAGTCCTAGTGGACAACCCTTTAAATATGAGCCAGCAGTGTGCAGCAGCTGCCAAAAAAGCCAACACTGTTCTAGGCTGCATTAACAGAGGGATGGAATCAAGATCACGCTAAGTGTTAATATCACTTTATAATGCCTTGGTAAGGCCACACTTGGAATACTGCATCCAATTTTGGTCGCCACAATGTAAAAAAGATGTTGAGACTCTGGAAAGAGTATAGAGAAGAGCAACAAAGATGATTAGGGGACTGGAGGCTAAAACATGAAGAACGGTTGCAGGAACTGGGTATGTCTAGTTTAATGAAAAGAAGGACCAGGGGAGACATGATAGCTGTGTTCCAATATCTCAGGGGCTGCCACAAAGAAGAGGGAGTCAAGATATTCTCCAAAGCACCTGAGGGTAGAACAAGAAGCAATGGGGGGGAAACTAAACAAGGAGAGAAGCAACCTAGAACTAAGGAGAAATTTCCTGACAGAACAATTTAATCAGTGGAACAAGTTGCCTCCAGAAGTTGTGAATGCTCCAACACTGGGAGTTTTTAAGATGATGTTGGATAACCATTTGTCTGAAGTGGTGTAGGGTTTCCTGCCTAAGCAGGGGGTTGGACTAGAAGACCTCCAAGGTCCCTTCCAATTCTCTTATTCTATTCTATTCTATTCTATTCTATTCTATTCTATTCTATTCTATTCTATTCTATTCTATTCTATTCTATTCTATTCTATTCTAAATTCTCTTGCCTGCCTTGATCAAGAACACTAGTGGTCATTTTCTGACATGCTATACGATTCATTGGGTAAAATAACCTTCATAAGCCACTGGATACGAAGGCCCAAGGTTGGATCTTTTGCATTTGTTTAAATATACATTTGAGGGCAATGTAACTTATATTTGTTTCTCAGAGAATGCCAAATAGTTATGTTCAGGATCAAATTGCTTAAGTTTTTTCGGCTATCACTCACTCTTAAGAGGTCCTATCTAATTACAGATCCTTATTTTTTTGCCTAAAGCTCAGTTTTTGAAGTAACTTTATTCTCTTAGGATTGCCGTATTTGGCCTGCAAAAAAATGGATAATCAAGGACAATAGCCTTTAATTTTCTAATGTCCGGTGTCCCAATGCATAGAGACTTGTCATTGGGTGTAGGGGTTCTGGGTTCGGGTTATGCCCGAGTGTATCTTTGCAATCTGCAAGGCAGCCTGGGTTGCCCATGTACGAAACGGTCTGCCTTGCAGGGTTGGTGTGTGAGGCCGAACGTAAATAAAAGTATGCAAGCTGCAAGTTATGTGTGGTTCTTTTTCTTGCCATAATGTTTTGCTTCTTTTCTGTAATCCCAAAGGTGCTTTTTCCCAAAAGGCAACTGGACTTTTTTGTTTTCTTTGAAAACATTTTGCTCCTCATTTAGAACTGAAGAAGCTTCTTGGATGAGAAACGAAACGTTTTGGAGGGGGGGGGGAAATCAAGAAAGTCCGGGTACCTTTTGAAAAAAAGCGCCTTTGAGACAACCATGATCTGGATGATTAAAAATCTTCGTAACTTTCTTTCCTATGACTTTAGCATTTTCCTGCAGCTGCTACGTGGAGCCATCTCTTTTTTCCCCTGATTTTCCCATGTAACCTTGAGTTGCCTCCTGACAACTAGATGGAAGACCCAACATTTTGGGTTGCAATTGCTTCTTATCGTTGCTTCTTGTCTCCCGGTTTCTTAGCTGGTGTCTTTAAGCACTTACCTGCTGTGGGTGGTATGTATCTTCCTCAATCTCAGGTTGTCTACTAAAAACCTGGGAGTTTTGAGGGTTCTGCACAGTACTCTATCTGTGCCTAGCACTGCCGATCTGTTAGAGCCACTTGCCCAGTTTAGGAATCTCAGCCTCGAGTATGTTTCTGCCATCCCTGTAACCACTCTGCCCTTTATTTTCCACATCCCTTCAGGTCCTGGTACTTCTCTGGCTTACCACGCTCCTTCCTGATGTTGCTGTCACTTCACATGGCTACACAAATACATATGTACATACGTACCAGGGGTGGGTTCTAACTTACCTCGCTGCCGGTTTGCTTCCTCCCACGCATGTGCAGTGCCCCCAAATTAAAATAAATAAAAAGCCGAAAAACAAGATGGCGACGCATGCACAGTGCCAAAAAAGGGAGGGAAAAACAGCAGAAAACAAGATGGCGAAGCACGCGCAGAGCCGGAAAAAATAAATAAAAAAAAAGATGGCGCCCACGGACCGGCACCAACTGAACCGGTTCCATGATGTCATCATGATGTCACCAGTGGGTCACTACCGGTTCGGGCGAACAAGTCTGAACCGGGAGGAACCCACCTCTAATACAGACATATTGATACATTTCATTCCTGAATTAACCCACTACCTGAATTCTCCCACTATTTAATTTTCATGTATTTATTTAGAACATTTATTTGTTGCCCTTCTCGTATCCCATGACTCTGGGTGGCTTACAGCAGTGGCCCCCAACCTGTGGGGCACCAGGGACCGGTTCCATGGAGAGAGGTTTTTCTATGGACCGGAGGGGGCGTGGCTTCGTGTGCTGCCTGCATCACGCGAATGGGGCTTGGCTTGTTTGCGCGGCCCAGTTTCTGGCATGCCGAGGCCCAGTGCTGGTCCATGGACCGGGGGTTGGGGACCCCTGGCTTACAGGACAAGTAGTCCTCGACTTACAACAGTTCATTTAGTGTGTTCAAAGTTACGACACTGAAAAAAGTGATTTATGACCGTTTTTCACATTTACAACCATTGCAGCATCCCCATGGCCACATGATCAAAATTCAGATGCTTGGCAAGTGGTTCATATTTATGACGGTTGCAGTGTCCTGGGGTCATGTCACCAGCTTTTGTGACCTTCTGACGTGGTTGTTAGTAACCATGTTAGTAACTTAAAAAATGCAATGATTCACTTAACTGTGGCAAGAAAAGTCACAAAATGGGGCAAACTCAAATGTTTCACTAAGCAAGATAAGTTTTGGGCTCATTTGTGGTCGTAACTCAAGGACTACATTCATTTGTTCCCTGCCTTTATTTTTTTTTTTACAAATAACTCAAGGCTGGCAAACCAATACACTTTCTTCCTATATTCCCAGCTTTAACAACCCTGTGTGGTGAGTGGGGCTCAGAGTGATGGGCCCAAGATCATTGAGTTGGCTTTCATGGCTAAGATGTGACTAGAACTCATGGTCTCTGTTCTTTAACCTTAGTCACTAAACTAAACTGGCTAAGATGTTACTCTATGGCAGTGATGGCGAATCTATGGCATGCGTGCCGGAAGTGGCACGCAGAGCCATCTCTCTGGGCACGCTAGCAATAGCACTTAGACTTATATACCGCTTCATAGTGCTTTACAGCCCTCTCTAAGCGGTTTACAGAGTTCAGCATATTGCCCCCAACAATCTGGGTCCTCATTTTACCAACCTCAGAAGGATGGAAGGCTGAGTCAACCTTGAGCCTGGGGAGATTTGAACAGCTGAACTGCTGAACTAGCAGTAGCCTGCAGTGCTGCATTTAACCACTGTGCCACCTTGGCTAGCCGTCGCCTGTTGCTCTTCCGGGTTCCACTGCACACATGCGCGCTGGCCAGCTGGTCTTTGCGTGCGCAGAAGCTCCGGAAACCAGAAGAGCAGCTCCCTGGCATGCATGCACATGCCGGGAAGCTGAGCTTCTGGTTTCCAGCGCGTGCATGCGCCCTGGCCAGCTGGTCTTCGTGCACTATGCGTGCCAAAAACCAGAACACCAGGTGACCGGCACGCATGCGCCTGCCGGAAACTGGAAGCTAAAGCTTCCCAGCACGCACAAGCAAGCTGGGGACGCTCCCCCCCCACGCGCATGCTCCCATTTCGGCACTCAAAAAGATTCGCCAACAGTGCTCTATGGGGTGCAAACCTTCCATTAGAGCAGAGTTTTTCAACCTTGGCCACTTTAAGATGTGTGGATTTCACCTGGATTTCTGGGAGTTGAAGTCCACACGTTAAGGTGGCCAACATTGATAGATAACTACTGTGGTGGATTGTTCCAGTTCTCTTAGGAACTCCCCAGAAACCTATAGAACCGTGGTGGTGAACCTATGGCATGTGTGCCACAGGTAGCACGCAGAGCCATAGCAAACGCACTTCCGGTTTGCCGGTGAGCTGTTTTTTGCACTCCGGAGGGTTCAGGGAAGCTCCCTGAAGCTCCGGAATGCAAAAAACTACAAAACGGACAAACCGGAAGTGCATTTTTCCGCACTTCCGGTTTGTCCGTTTTGTAGTTTTTTGCATTCCGGGGCTTCAGGAAGCTTCCCTGAACCCTCCGGAGTGCAAAAAACAGCTCACCGGCAAACCGGAAGTGCGTTTTCCCCGCACTTCCGGTTTGCCCGTTTCGTTGTCCCAGGCTCCGGTAAGGCCTTTGCGTGGGGGTGGGGGTGTGTGCGCATGCGCAGGGGGCAGCATGGGGGGGGTGTGCGCATGCGTGGGGGAGGGAATGGGTGTGGGCATGCGAGCGCGCGCACCCCCCTTTTTGGCACGCGAACCTAAAAAGGTTCGCCACCACTGCTATAGAACATTAGTGGAACCTAGATACACAATCTAGGTGTTGGAAAGGCAAGCTATAAGAATGTGTGTTTGTTCTTTGTGTTGGCTCTTGGCAACATTTTCAAAACTGGTTTGCCCTTACCTTCTTCCAAGGGCCGAGAGAGAGGGACTGGTCCAAGGTCATCCAGTTGGCTTCACATCTAAGGCAGAAGTAGAACTCATGGTGTCCTGGATACTAATCCAGCCCCAAACTGATTTTCAAAATTTTTAATTAAGTAAATCTAATTCAATCTATTTTTGCCGGCATTGCAAAAAGCCAGAGATAAAAAAAGCCAAACACTCATTAGAAAGGCAAGATTTTTTTTGTTTTCTTTTTTTCTTGTTAAAAACAGTATTTGTATTAAAAATAAATTTATTTGAAAAAGGAAGAGAAAAACAAGACAACTATACTTTTAACTACAAGCTCCTGAATTAAAATTCCAATACTGGCTTCTAGTAATAAACAAATTTTCAGCCGATTGCTTTCTGAGAAATGATCATGACTCTTCATTATTGATGATCATGACTCTTCCTTATTTTCCCTAATTTATTCCATCATTGGGTATGTCTAGTTTAATGAAAAGAAGGACCAGGGGAGACATGATAGCAGTGTTCGAATACCTCAGGGGCTGCCACAAAGAAGAGGGAGTCAGGCTATTCTCCAAGGCACCTGAGGGTAGAATAAGAAGCAATGGGTGGAAACTAATCAAGGAGAGAAGCAACTTAGAACTAAGGAGAAATTTCCTGACAGTTAGAACAATTAATCAGTGGAACAAGTTGTCTCCAGAAGTTGTGAATGCTCCAACACTGGAAGTTTTTAAGATGATGTTGGATAACCATTTGTCTGAAGTGGTGTAGGGTTTCCTGCCTAAGCAGGGGGTTGGACTAGAAGACCTCCAAGGTCCCTTCCAACTCTGTATTATTATTATTATTATTATTATTATTATTATTATTATTATTATTATTATTATTATTATTATTATTATTATTATTATTATTATTATTATTATTATTATTATTATTATTATTATTATTATTATTATTATTATTTAGCCAGGTTAATTCTATTCTCAAATCCTAGCAACCCCGATGCCTAACATTATACAAATGGCACCAGATTACTTTCCCTGGAGGTGGCAACCAGTTTGAAAGGAATTATCTGGGCAAGGAATCGCTGTGACACCCATGCCGTGAATCTATGGCACTGTTTGTAAATGCGGCAAAAATTTGAAACGCCAAGAACTAGTGACAAACCTATCAGCTGTGCCTTTTTTTCAAGATACACCCTTTGCATTATCCTTCCTACCCATCTTCCCAGTGCTTATGGAACATCCTCAGCCCTTATAGGTCTCTCTTTTGTGGGGTGTGTGTGTGTGTGTGTGTGTGTGTGTGTGTGTGTGTGTGTGTGTGTGAGCTCCATTTATTTTAGTTTTTTGCAAGTCTGCAAACCTCAGCGTTTCAGGCTTGCATATGGCTTTCTTCTGTGCCAGACAGGTGATGCCAAAAACCTGCCACAGTTAGACAATGGAAACAGAGATAACCTAAGGGGAAGCTTGACCTGCATCAACATTTTCTTCCTCACGGCTTCAACTCTATGAATTGCTCCTTCTATTTTATTCAAGGCCGAAAAGATGATTAGCTTCAAAGGAAAATGCAAAAACTTGTCTCATTCCTATGTGGAATTTTTGCTTGTTGGCAACCCTTGGGGGGGGGGATTGACCCCATTTTTATGCTACGCCGCCTGGTTATGTTCCACCATAATTATCGCATCAACTCTGGCTAAACCCTTTCCCACGGTTGGCCCGTGCGCGTGGTTTCTCTCGTGTTTCAAGAGGGACGCTTTGTGACTGAACTTTTTCCCGCAGTCCAAGCACCCAAAGGGCTTCTCTCCCGTGTGGCTTCTCTGATGATTAATCAGGTTGGATCGCTGACTGAAGCTCTTCCCACATTCTGCACATTCGTATGGTTTCTCCCCCGTGTGAGTTCTTTGGTGGCCGACCAGGAATTCTCTCCGGCTAAAGCTTTTCCCACACTCCAAACACACGTAGGGCTTTTCCCCCGTGTGAATCCTCTCATGGATACGGAGAACTGAGTTGCAACTAAAAAATTTCCCGCAGCTGGCACACTTATACGGTTTCTCCCCTCTGTGAGTTCTCTCGTGGGATGTCAAGCTTGAACTGTTGCTGAAGGATTTCCCGCAGTCAGGGCAGCTGTAAGGTTTCTCCCCTGTGTGGATTCTCTGGTGGTTCAGGAGGTTTGAACTCTGGCCGAAATTCTTCCCGCAGTCTAAACATTTGTACGGTTTCTCTCCGGTATGGAGTCTTTGGTGGCGGACAAGACTTGACCTAAAGCTGAAGTTTTTCCCACAGTCTGTGCACGTGTATGGTTTCTCACCCGTCCGAAGGTCAGGAGGCTGTGGAGTCCTCTTCTCACGTTCTGAATGTTTGGATGGATTCTTTTCACCACATGCGTTCTCTTGCTTTCCTGTGGCTGAACTGCAAAGAAAGCTTTTACCGCAATTCAAACACGTACAAAGACTTCCTCCCCTCAGATCTAAGGTCTGACTGGAATCGTGTCCACATCCGGAACATCTGTACGGTTTCTCTCCAACAGGGATCCTCTGCAGATGACCATGGGGAACCTTTTGATGCAACCCATCCTGACCATCCATGGTCGATTCTATTCTCATTTGTTTGTTCTGCTCAAAAATGCCCCAACTTCCACCACCCTCATTATGTTGGGAAGGCTGTTTTTCAGCTTCCGTTTTCTGGTACGTAGAAAGATCCCGAGCATCTTCTCTGGGAGTTGTTTCCCAGATGTTTTGACTGAAGAGTTTGTCATCCTCTTTCACACAGGTATGTTTTTCTGCTCCTCCTTGTTCTAAGGGCTTCCCTTCATTCCTCTCTATCTCTTGATGACATTTTGTTATGCTTCCCACTGGGGACAAGGAGAAAAGTTCTGGTTTGGCTTTATCAAACGGAACTCCAGTAAGTGTCATCAGGTGGGAAATTCCTTTCATAAATCTCTTCCTCTTGTTTTCAACCGTTTCTATGAGAAATAACAGAGAGAAATGAGTCTGTGAAGAGGATTTTGACATTTAATATCTCACTGCTTCTCCCCGGTAAAACAGACAGCAGCATAGGTGATATAATGATTCTCCCCCCACAATAAAAAAACCCCAAGTGTTATTATGTTACAGCAGAAGCCCCACCCTTACTTATATACAAGTGTCCCCACTTTGGATGCAAGTACATAAGTCATAGGTTTAAGAAAACAACTCAGAAGTATATTAGAAATTTTGCAAAATCCAAATTGGCCAAAAAAAAAAAATGGGTAGAAGCTGGACAGAGGGCGATCCAATCTGGAAAAAAGGAGGAATTTTCTGATAGAACGATAAATCAATGGAACAGCTTGCCTCCCAGAGGTGTGGGTACCCCAGCACTAGAGGTATCCAAGAAAAGACTGAACTACTATTTGTTTGAGATGGTATAAAAGACTCCTGCCTTGGGCAGGAAGTTGGAATAGAAGACCTCCAAGGTCCCTTCCATTGTTGTGGCCTGCTGGCGTGCAGCTGGTAGCTGATTCCGACAGCAAAGAGGCTGATGTGGTGATGCGCCAGCGGCCTGTGCGGCTGGCACCTGAGTCGGACAGTGAGGAGGCTGGAGAGGACTCAGTGCCAGAGGCGGAGATTCAGCCAGGGCCTTCAGAACCTCCAGAAGCTCCCATCAGTGATGAGGAAGAAGAGGAGCCTATTCTCAATGCACGGGCACGCAGAGCTGCCAAAAGGCAGGAATGGTTCCTTGGGAGGTCTCCTCGGGAGTAAGGCTTGGGGTTAATTGGCCACTCCCCTAGCCTAGCCTATTTATGATGATGACAAAGGACCCAATTTGCAGGAAACAACTTCGTTCATATTCCTTTGTGTCTTGACTCCAGAAACGTCTGATCGGCTCTTGTTCTCTCTCATGGCATTTTTCCTGCAAATTGCTTCTGGGCATTTTGCCAACCACCGTAAGATTGCTGTTATCTACAAGACTGTTTACTCAGAATTGAGTTATTATTTCATGTGCTGGCTGTTACTGAAGTTGAATTAACAGTCGGTGTTCAGAAAAGACTGCTTTAAACTGTATTGGTGTTTGATGACTATTAAGAAAGCTCATTAGTAGTCCTTAATTAGTAAACTAAGGTTTGTACAGACTTTGTATGTGCTGCGTTCTTTGTGATCCATAGCTGGGGCAGAACATCCATAGGCTTCCTATGATTCTATGATCTGTGACTCAAATCTTACCGAACAAGTAGATCTGATGATCTGCCCTTTGCTCAGCTGCCTCCTTTCCTGTTTCCAACACAGGCTGTTTTATTTTGATGGAATTGGTCTGAAAAAAAGAAGACCAAAACAAGACTTGAAGATTTAAGGATATTTAATAGAAAACTTTCAGATTTAGCAATGTGTTACAATATTATAGCCAATGTATATACATACATACCGGTACTACACAAATCACAATAGCACTTAGACTTATATACCGCTTTACAGCCCTCTCTAAGCGGTTTACAGAGTCAGCATATTGCCACCAACAATCTGCGTCCTCATTTTATCAACCTCGGGAGGATGGAAGGCTGAGTCAACCTTGAGCCTGGTGAGATTTGAACTGCCAAATTGCAGGCAGCCAGCAGTCAGCAGAAGTAGCCTGCAGTACTGCTCTCTAACCACTACACCACTGTGGTATGAATGTATACACAACAATGTATACATGTAGCATTTTTTGCTGATAACCAGGATAATACGACAGAAAAACATATATAACAATGTATACTTACATACATTATAAAAAATGTGGAAGGATGACATCCTTTTGCCTTCTTTAATCTCCCATCAGTGGGATTGTAAGTTTTTTTTTAGCATTCCTGAAATTAAGAGATTTTTTTCTACAAAAAAACCAACATCCTGTTTACTCCGGTGGCTCAGTGGTTAGAATGCAGCACTACAGGCTACTTCTGCTGCTTGCCTGCAATTTGGCAGCTCGAATCTCACCAGGCTCAAGGTTGACTCAGCCTTCCACCCTTCCGAGGTTGGTAAAATGAGGACCCAGATTGTTGGGGGCAATATGCTGACTCTGTAAACTGCTTGGAGAAGGCTGTGAATCACTGTGAACAATATGCTGACTGGGACAATTCTTGTCAGTGTTGGTAGCAATGCTGTTTTCTTCTTGGTAGCTCCTTAATTAGGCTGTTGTTTATTCTTTGATTTTTTTTCTCGGATTGTTGATTTGGTATTAATAATGGTGTTAATCCCTGCTTTAATACTGATGTTAATTCCTGCTTATCTGAGGGTTAATTGTTATTAAGGAGGCAATTTGTCTTCGATTTTATCCCACCAATCGTGACAGGGCAAGTCATTGTACATAAACAGACAGCAAGCCCCACTACCTTCTAGCACAGGGGTCTGCAACCTTAAACACTCAAAGAGCCATTTGGACCCATTTCCCACAGAAAAGAAAACACCGGGAGTCACAAAACCTAGGTGGGCGTGGCCAACTCGATGTCACTCATTCCCACCCAGTCACATGACCCCCCTAGCCACGCCTACCCAGCCAGTCATTAGGGCAGACAACTGGTTGTTAAAAACACCGGGAGCCACAAAACCCTTTGACCCCCCTTCCTCTCTTTCTCCCTCTCTCTCTGTCTCTCTCTGTATATCTCTCTCCCTCTCCCTCTCCCCCCTCTCTGTATCTCTCTGTGTGTGTGTGTGTGTGTGTATCTATCTCCCTCTCATCCCCCACTGTTGCCCTTACCTTCTCAGCCTAGGCAAGGAGTGACTGGGAGGGGAGGGCGAGGGGCAGGGCCAGTCAGTGATGGGATCACCCAACAGGGAGCCACAGCAGAGGGCCCAAAGAGCTGCATGTGGCTCCGGAGCCGCAGGTTGCAGACCCCTGTACTAGCACTAAAGATGTTAGTTGACTAATGAAAAGTCTGGAAGAAAACAGCCAAGCACAGAAAGCACCAAGAACTCTACAGTTCAACCCTGAGCTACAAATATTATCTTCCATTAGGACCACTTGGTTGATCCAAATGAAACTACTCACCTGCTCTCCTTGCATTTCAGATGCTTCTTTCCACAGCAAGAAATCTTCTGCTAGGGCCACCGCTTGGAGAGAGGTCTCTGGGTTGTCTTCCCTAACCCAGTTTTGCATCTCGGGTGGCAGAATTGCCAGGAACTGTTCCAGAATCACCAGCTCTACAATCCGCTCCTTTGTGCGACTCTCAGGCTTCATCCATTGATGGCCGAGATCCTGGAGGTGTCCAAATGCTTCCCGAGGCCCCTCAGCCTCCTCGTAGCGAAACTGCCTGAATCGCTGGCAGAGTCTCTCCAAACTGAACTTGCCTTTCTCCAGTGCTTCCTCTCCAGCTTTCGGAGGACAATCCAAGCTTTGGAAGCTATGAGCTTTCCTACTAAAGCCTGTCAGGACTTCAGATGCAACTATTCCTCTATACTCTGGGTTGGCATAAGAAATAGCTTCTAACAATGTGACAGAAGAATTATGGTCATTCCACTCTTCGGATCCAGGCAGCTGAGGTTGGCTTTCTTTGGAATGAGTTCCTTTCTGGATATTATGCCACAGAACCTCTGAATCCAACTCCTTTAATGGCTCTCCTTTAATCTGCAGGGGATCCACACTGGATGGAATTTTTCCAACACAGTCCTCATGGAGAACATTTCTTCCTCCATCCTCCCCTGGACCTTGCTCAGAACTTATGGACGCTTGCATTTTTATCCCTGGCGAGAGAATTGGTCCTGGAAACAGGATAATAGGAGAGGAGTTAAGGACAAAATTCAAGGAGGGTCATATCAGCCATACCTCATTATTTTCTAATCTCTCATAGAATGTGATGACCTCTCCCATACTTGTTGGGATTGCAGCTCATGGTACATGGGGCTGGCCTTGAAGACTACCTGGAAGCTTCAGTTGGCCCAGAATGCAGTGTGGCGCAGACGGTGATGGGTAGTATGCCCATGTAACACCTGTTTCCTGAACTGCACCAATTGCTAGTTTGCTTCTGGGTACAATTCATTCATTGTACCCTGATCATTACTTATAAAGCCCTCATGGCCTACGTCCTACTTAATTGAGAGACTGGCTGTTTCCCACAGTGTCGGTCAGGCTAGTTTGATCTGGCAGGCTTTGTGCTGAGTTCCTTTGATGTCTTCAAAAGGTTGTCCAGTCTATTTATGAAACCCCCCAGTGACGGAGTACCCAGAACTTCTGGAGGAGGCCAGCCATTACATTGATTAATTGTTCTCACAGACAGGAAATTTTTCCTTAATTCGAGGTTGGATCTCTCTTCGGTAAGGTTTCATCTGGCAGTGTCCATCAGGGCTGGAGAAATTCTGGCTTTCTAAGTGTTGCTGTACAACTTCAAGAGTCCTAACCAGCATAGCCCATTGTAAAAGCATGTGGGAACGACACTGGGAGACAGGGAAAGGAATGGTCAGGCAACAGACAGCATAGATAAAGAGATAAGAGCCGTGGTGGCGCAGTGGTTAGAATGCAGTACTACAGGCTACTTCTGCTGCCTGCCGGCTGCCTGCAATTTGGCAGTTTGAATCTCACCAGGCTCAAGGTTGACTCAGCCTTCCATCTTTCCGAGGTGGGTAAAATGAGGACCAAGATTGTTGGGGGCAATATGCTGACTCTGTAAACCGCTTAGAGAGGGCTGTAAAGCACTATGAAGCGTTATATAAGTCTAAGTGCTATTGCTATCTGCGTGACCACCTTTTACCGCATTCCTCCCAACGACCAGTGAGTTTGCAAAGGTCGGCCTTCTTCAGGTCCCGTCAGCTAGACAATGTCGGCTGGCGGGCCTGAGGGGGAGGACCTTCTCTGTAGCTGCTCCGACTCTTTGGAACCAACTACCTCCCGAGATCCGTATTACCCCCACCTTACTGGCCTTCCGGAAAGCCGTTAAGACATGGCTTTTCCGGCAGGCCTGGGGCCGATGACCCTTCGATGAGGTCTTTTTAGATCGGCCCATGTATGTATGTGTGATTGGAAGATCTGTTTTGATATGGATTGCATTTTAATATGTTTTAAAATTGTTTTTCTTATTAATTATATGTTTTTACTTGTTGTTAGCCGCCCAGAGTCCCCTGGGAGTTGGGCGGCATAGAAATTTTACTATTAAATTAAATTAAACACACTTGAATAGTTTTGGAAAAGAGAGAAAACTGACAGGTACAGTCACTAGCAGTCAGCCCTCCCCCACCCCATCAAGATTTCCTCTTTCTTGATGCGCAAAGGAGTCAATATTATTTTCCTGCAGAGTCTCAAAATAGTAACAGGAAAAAAAATAGCTCATTAATCAATCGGAAGGGACCTCGGAGGTCTTCTAGTCCAACCCCCTGCTCAAGCAGGAGACCCTACGCCATTTTAGACATCTAAGAAAATATATGCTATACAGGTAGTCCTCATCTTACAGCAGTTCATTTAGTGACCATTTTACTGAATTTAACACTTTTGTCCACCTATCGAGCCCTTCCCAAGGAACTGAGATAGGCTGGTGTTATTTGATGCTTCAAAGGGATTGTCACTGTCGACTTACCAACAGTTCGTTTAGTGACTATTCAAAGTTACAACGGCACTGGAAAAAAAGTGACTTATGACCATTTTGCACACTTATGACCTTTGCAGCATCCCCATGTTTTCACGTGATCTCCACAGAAACGTTTGACAACTGGTTCACATTTACGACGCTTGCAGTGCCCCGGGGTCACCGTTTGCGACCTTCCGACAAGCAAAGTCAACGGGGAAGCCAGATTCGCTTAACCACCGGGTCACTAATTTAACACCTGCACTGATTCACTTAACAAAGGTGGCACGAAAAGTCGTAAAAGGGGGCAAAACCCACTTCACAAATTTCTCACTTAGCAAAAAAATTAAATGAAATTCTGGCCTCAATTGTGGTCCTAAGTCGAGGACTACCTGTGTGTCTAAAAGAAAATATATGCTATACCTCTGAGAAAGAGAGCAGGAGCAGCTGCCTTTTGCATCTCTGCTGGGGTGGGGGTGGGGCAGCAACCTGTTGGAAAAATGATCTCACGATGTAATATGAATAGTTGGCCTTTGATTTCTAAAAGTCAACTTGCAGAGAAGGAAAACAAAACAAAGATAAGACAGTTCCTTTACTTTTATCACAGACAGCCTGAAAGCAACACAACTGGCTTGGTCAGTTTTTCAACAGGGTAAGACTAGTAACTTGACCTTCCTGTCTCTGCTTCAGGGGCGGGTTCCTATTTTTTTTTACTACCACTCTGTGGGCGTGGCTTATTTTGTGGGTGCGGCTTGCCAGCCATGTGACCGGGTAGGCATGGCTTCTCGGACTGCTGAAGGGAGGGGAACTGAGATAGGTCCTGCCACCCATTCCCCCTCCCCTCAGCAGCTTGAGAAGCCTCAAACGTGCAAAAATGCCTAGGATCATCACCGCGCGTTCGTGGCTTCTCGGACTGCTGAAGGGAGGGGAACGGAGATAGCTCCTGCCGCCCGTTCTTTCAGTGTCTCACGCGCTCCCTCAGCCATCCTCCCCTGCTTGGACTCACTGTGGGGTAGGAAGGCAGCGCATGCGCAGTGCCGGAAGCTCGGCTTCTGGGCATGTGCCGAAGAAATTTTTTTTTTAAATGTAAATTTTTTTTAAAAAAAAATGGCGGCGCCCAGGCACCGGCAACCGACCGCACCGGTACTGTGACATCACCAGCGGGCTGCTACCAGTGCTATAGAGTGGACCACACTGGTAGGAACCCACCACTGCTCTGCTTGTTCCAAAACTTTGACTTGTATGTAGAAAAAGGTGCTAGTCCAGCCTTCTGCACTGTGGAACTGGATCTCTGAACCAGAGGAAGAAAGAGGGTCTTCCTTGAATATTAGCTAAAAGAAAGAAGGGGAAGGGGCTACTGTGGTTTTCATTTTCTTTTTACCTTTGCCCTAAAACAAAACTTCTGTCTGTTAAGCTGCAGAACAACAAGATTCTGGGTTGCTTTTTTTCCACATCTCCAAAGTATACTTACAGGTTTGCAACTCTGTAAAATCCCACCATCTAAAATACTGTGCATGCAAACTAACCCAACATCAAAAACGTCATCAAAAAAGCACAACAAAGAATGTTCTTTCTGCGCCAACTCAGGAAGCTCAAACTTTCCAAGGAGCTGCTGATACAGTTCTACAGAGGAATTATTGAGTCTGTCACCTGCACCTCTATAACTGTCTGGTTCGGTTCTGCAACCCAACAAGACAGACACAGACTTCAGAGGATAATCAGAACTGCAGAAAAAACTGCCAACCTGCCTTCCATTGAGGACCTGTATACTGCACGAGTCAAAAAGAGGACAGTGAAAATATTTACAGACCCGTCACATCCTGGACATAAATTGTTTCAATTCCTACCCTCAAAACGACGCTATAGAGCACTGCACACCAGAACAACTAGACACAAGAACAGTTTTTTCCCCGAATGCCATCACTCTGCTAAACAAATAATTCCCTCACCACTGTCAAACTATTCACCAAGGCTGCATTACTATTACTATTAGTCTTTTCATTGTTCCTATCACCCATCTCCTCCCACTTATGACTGTATGACTATAACTTATTGCTTGTATCCTTACGATTTATATTAATATTGATTGTTTCCTGATTGCTTATTTGTACCCTATGACAATCATTAAGTGTTGTACCTCATGATTCTTGACAAATGTATCTTTTCTTTTATGTACACGGAGATCATATGCACCAAAGACAAATTCCTTGTGTGTCCAATCACACTTGGCCAATAAAGAATTCAATTCAATTCAATTCAATTCAATTCAATTCAATTCAATTCTATTCTAATGAATTTCTTTGTGATTATTTTTTTCCTATTGTTATCAAAAGATTAACACGCATTTGCATGAACCGTGATGGCATTACATAGATTATTGTGTGGCAAGCGCTGTTATATACTTACCTACTATACTTACTTACTATAAGTATATACTTACTTACTATACACATATACTTTTCTACTATATGCATAATAACATACTGGGTGGGAGATTTGATTTGTAATTGAATGGGGAAATGCTACTGCTTTGAATTGGACTGGATAATAGTGGGGGGGGGGACGGACACCGGAGAAAAGTAATGTCAAACTGTTGTAAATTATTGCCAAGAAAACAACATGGACGGTTCATTTGGTCACCTGCAGCTGAGCTGGACTGGTCGGTGCCTGGACTGTTTATCTTTCTAACGACCGGCTCTTCCACCTCCCCCCCTTCACATTCTTGTGTTCATATTCTTAGCAAGCTTGCAAGACAGGTTAAGTTTAGAGATTGGCACAAAGTGACCTAGTGGGGTTCAAGATCGATGGCAGGGAATCTGAAACCTCATTTCCCGAGGAGTAAATCTCCCTGACTCTAATTATACTATGCCACCTGCAGCCCACTACTTGCTCGCCTAAAAAAAAGGAAGCCCGTTGAGTTCCGCGAGGCTTACCAAACAGGTATATAGGATCGCAGGTCGCTTACCTGGAAATAAGTCCAAGAGAACTCAAGGCAGGCAGGCTGGCTTCTCAAGAGCCCAAAGGCCGCGCGATCCGATCCTAGGTAGCGGCAGATGTAAGGGTCTCCTGTTTGGGCAGGGGGTTGGACTAGATGACCTGCAAGGTCCCTTCCGACTCTGTTAATCTGTTAATCCTGGGGAATTGCTTCGCCCCCGCAGGGCTGGCGTTCTTGCAGAAATGCGGAGGAGCCCGGGCTCGGGTCAAAAGAAAATGAACAGCCGTCTCACGTTCCCAACCAACCCCATTGGAAAGGGAGGGTCAGGTGGAGCGTCCCTCGTCCTGCCTGCTCTCGGCGCGTCCCTTTCGCTCTAGACGCGCTGCTGGAAAGAAAGAGGTTGCCTGGAGGACGCGCCGCGCAGTTCTGGCTGTGAGGAAGGCGGTGGCTTCGGGAGATAGGCGCCCCTGGCCTTTTCGACTGCTCTATCCCAGCCTTCCCGGAGCCTCCACTTCCTTGCCCTGCTTTCCGGGCCCGTCCCACTTTCCCTCGCTCACCTTTGCGGCGGCACAAAACCTTTCCCGCGGCGTTTTGCACGGCCGCGCCACCTTTCCACTTTCCCTAGCGCGGTCTGCGCGGGGAAGGCAGTGTTCGCGTCTTGTGCTCTCCACCAGTGGGAAGTTCTCTCTCTCTCTCTCTCTCTCTCTCTCTCTCTCTCACACACACACACACACACACACACACACACACACACACACACACGTTCTCTCTCTCACACACGTTCTCTCTCTCTCTCTCTCTCACACACACACACACACACACACACGCGTTCTCTCTCTCTATCTCTCTCTCACACACACACACACACACACACACACACTCACACGTTCTCTCTCTCACACACGTTCTCTCTCTCTCTCTCTCACACACACACCACACACACACACACACACACACACACACACACACGTGTTCTCTCTCTCTCTCTCTCTCTCACACACACACACACACCCTCCCTCATTCTCTTTCCCACGCTCCCACCCGTGATGTTTC
The DNA here is from genome assembly GCA_023053685.1 of Diadophis punctatus similis. Lineage (NCBI taxonomy): Eukaryota > Metazoa > Chordata > Lepidosauria > Squamata > Dipsadidae > Diadophis > Diadophis punctatus. The sequence continues at coordinate 253,982,590 of JALIGW010000002.1, forward strand.
GGGGAGATGGCTGCGAGTAATGGATAGAGATCGCAAGTTGCTAGAAAGAGAGAGACATCAGTGTAACGATGGCTGATTTGTCTCTCACCGCTGTGGGAAAGCGCCTGTTGGATTTCCCAGACTCTGAGCACCTTAGAGGTGAAGGAGTACAATAATGGGGATAACAGGGAGCCCTTGACTTATGGCAGTCATTTAGTGACCGTTCAAAGTTACAATGGCGCTGAAAAAAGTGACTCATGACGGATTTTCACTCTTATGCCAAGGTTGAGAAAGACTTATTTATTAAATTTATATTTGCTAAATATAAACAAATAATTTATATTCTAAACAAATAATTCCCTCAACACTGTCAAACTATTTACTAAGTTTGCACTACTATTAATCTTCTCATCGTTCCCATCACCCATCTCTTCCCACTAATGACTGTAACTTTGTTGCTTGTATCCTTACAATTTATATTGACTGGTTCCTAATATGATTTGATTGCTTATTTGTACCCGGACTATCATTAAGTGTTGTACCTTATGATTCTTGATGAACTTATCTTGCCTTTTTATGTACACTGAGAGCATATGCACCAAGACAAATTCCTTATGTGTCCAATCACACTTGGCCAATAAAAAATTCTATTCTATTCTATTCTATTCTATTCTATTCTATTCTATTCTATTCTATTCTATTCTATTCTATTCTATTCTATTCTCACTGTCAAGTGACTCCTGACAAAAATTGATATGTGGTCGCTAGGAATAGAAAGTGACTTGATGGCACATCATCAGCAATAACTTGAAGGGGCAGCACGTCTATGGCACAAGGGTCCTCCTAGACCAGAGTTTTTCAACCTTGGCGGATTTACGTTGTGTAGAATTCAACTGGCAGAATTCCATAGTCAGCCATGTGGACTGAGGAATCTTGGGAGTTGAAGTCCACACCAGAGGTGGGTTCCTACCGGTTCGGACTGGTTCTATAGAATCATTAACTTGGCGGCCTGGGTCGCTGGAACCGGCAGCAACCTAGGCCTGCCACGCCCCCGAACCGGTTCTCTCGATGGTGCCATAGGCGCTGCCATCTTGTTTTTTGCTTCTGCGCATGCGCAAAAACTTTTTTTTAGTACTGTGTGTGCGCGTGCAACGCGTCCCTGAGCGAACCGGCAGTAGAAGAATCCGGAACCCACCCCTGGGTCCACACATCTTAAAGTCGCCAAGGTTGAGACTTTAAGCAGCTGTACGACTCTAGGTGGATAGATACCAAGGCTAAAGAAGATTTGTGCTCAATTGCAGCCCTACTTGGAGCAGAGGACCTTCGTCGTAGTAATTCCTGCTCTCACGTATACTGTTTGGTTTATTATTGCAATACCCTCTATCTGGGCTGCTTCTGAAGACCACTCAGAAATGCAATTGCTGCAAAGTGTAGAGGTGGCCCACCCGACCTGTCCTGCATGCATCTTCTGTAATCTTTTAATGATACCCATATGGTGGAGATGAAAGAGATTGAGGCTGCAGGCAATATTTCTTTAATAGGAGATAACATCTGTAGCTCAGGGTTGAACTCTAGAGTGCTGGGTGTTCTCAGAGCTTGGTGTTTTGCTTGCAGATTCTTTGTTACCCAACTAGGTTACATCAGTGTGAGTGAACTCTCGCCTGGATGATGTTTACCTAGCTCGGCAAGGAAACATCTGCAAGCAAACAACCAAGCTTTGAGGGCACCTAGAGCACCACAATATAGGCAATCCTTAATTTACAACCATTTTAGCAAACCATTCAGAGTTACAATTGCACTTTAAAAAGTGGCTCATGACCAATCATCATATTTATGATTGTTCCAGCATCCCCCACAATCAAGGGATCAAAACTGGCCTGTATTTTACGATGGTTGTAAATGTCTCAGAGTCACGTGATCACGATTTGCAACCTTCCCAGCTAGCTTCCGGCAAGCAAAGTTATTGGGGGAAGCCAAATTCGCTTAACAACCGTGCAATTTACTTAACAACTGCAGTGAATTTCTTAACGTGGCAAAAAACGATTGTAAAATCAGGTGTGACTCACTTAATAAATGCCTTGCTTAGCAATGGAAATCCTGATCTCAATTGTGATCATAATAAGTGAAGGACTTGCGTCTCTTGCGTTTTGCAAGGGGACAGGATGGAGATCTTCCTCCTGACGATTGGATTGGCATTCTCACAATCCACACTTTCCTGATGATTGGATTGGCATTCTCACAATCCACACTTTCCTGATGATTGGATTGGCATTCTCACAATCCACACTTTCCTGATGATTGGATTGGCATTCTTACAATTTTAAAAATATAGTGTGGCAACTAAGAAAACTTCAAGTTTCCCTGATACACTTAGTGTATTGCTTTTAGGGTTGTTTGTGGGGTGTTGTTATTTTTTACTGATACCTATGTTTTTATTCTGTGTTTATGTTTCTATGTTGTAATCTACTGGGAATTGTTTTTGTGGAATTCAGTGGTATCCACTGAGCCACGGTGGCGCAGTGGTTAAGAGTGCAGTACTGCAGGCTACTTCTGCAGATCACCGGCTGCCAGCAGTTTGGCAGATCGAATCCCACCAGGCTCAAGGTTGACTCAGCCTTCCATCCTTCCGAGGTCGGTAAAATGAGGACCCAGACTGTTGGGGGCAATATGCTGGCTCTGTAAACCGCTTAGAGAGGGCTGTAAAGCACTATGAAGCGGTATATAAGTCTAAGTGCTATTGCTATATAAACACAACAAGCAAAGAAAATAACTTAGGTCTGAGAAGCCAAGGCAGTTCCACCCAGGGGAACCTCCCTCCCTCTTCTCTATGGAGATTCCCAGTCATCAATCTCCCAGTGCTTTTACAAATAGTAGAAAAGAAGCAAAAAAAACAGTAGAAAAAAATAAGCAATAGCAGTAATGTACCGGTAGTTGCCTTTATGTAAGATGAGAATGTATCCTGTAGCAAGGTCCAATCAAAGAAACATTCTTCTGAATAAATTAAGAGTCAGTTTGATGCAGTGGTTCAGGAGCTGGTTAGAAACTGGGAGTCTGTGAATTCTAGGTCTGCTTGGGGTATGAAAGTCAGCTGGGTGACTTTGGACCAGTCCCTTTTGCTCAGCTCAGCCCACTGCACAGGTTTTGTGGTGGGGAAAATAGGCAGAAGGATTCTGTGTGTTTGCTATTTGGAATTATATTTATATAAAAAAGGGAAGATAACATTGAATAGAAGGCAAAGAACTGGAGATCAGAAAGTATCAATATCAAAGTTGAAAACTTTATTGCACAAACTGGCTGCGGTGGTCATAGTGTCTATACCAAAAAAATATTGGATAGCGCTTTATTTTTATTTATTTATTTTGTCAATCATGTACAGGATAGTAGTTGTTTGTATAAACATAAGTAAAAAAAGTACTGATAAAAGAGGACAGTAGGACAGGGACAGTAGGCACAGTGGTGCGCTTATGCACGCCTCTTACAGAGTCAGACTTCTTAGGAATGGGGTGAGGTCGAGAGTAGACAGTCTAAGGTTAAAGTTTTTGGGGTTTGGGGAAGAAACCACAGAGTCAGGTAGTGCATTCCAGGCATTGATCACTCTGTTGCTGAAGTTGTATTTTCTGCAGTCAAGTTGGAGCGGTTTAACATTAAGTTTGAATCTATTATGTGCTCGTGTATTGTTGCGGTTGAAGCTGAAGTAATCATTGACAGGAAGGACTTTTTGATATATGATTTTATGAACTACATTTAGATCAGATCGGAGGCGATGTAGTTGTAAATTGTCTAATCCCAATATTTCAAGTCTGGTGGAATAAGGTATTTTATTGCGAGCAGAGGAGTGGAGGACTCTTCTTGTGAAATATTTCTGGACTCTCTCAATTGTATTAATGTCTGATATGCAGTGCGGGTTCCAGACAGGTGAGCTGTATTCCAGAATTGGTCTAACAAATGTTTTGCATGCTCTGGTTAGCAGTGTAATATTGCCAGAGAAGAAGAACTTACAAAATCTTGGACATTAAAAATCTTGGACACTAAAAATTTTGGACAGTCACTTACATAAATCTAAGTGCTATTGTTATTACTATCAGTTAACATTTGCCAGTTGCAAACGTCCACACTGCTTGCACACCCTATCCTGATATCCTAGGTTTTGAGGGGAAAATACGATGCGTAGGAAAGCCAACACCAGCAGCATAAATAACGGGCAGCAAACAACTGTGTATATAACAATAATATACACCTGCATATGATACCGCTGCATCATAAGAGGTGCACAGGACATTCCCTAAATTTTAAGGCAAAGATTGGGATGTTGATTCAGCGGCCACAGATTTGCGAGCCCATCCATCTCTGCTTATTATCATACACCTTCCTAACGGTGCTTTAAGAAAGTTACTCTCTCCACCTGCAAGCCCGTCTCAAGCTTTCCCATTTGCTGGGCTTTCATCCCCATCCCTGCAAAATCAAGGCTCAGAGCCACGCCCGTCATCGCTCCCACGCCCCATTCCCGATTCCCCCCCCCGTGGGCGCTCTATCCTCCGCTTCCTCCCCATCCTTGTCTCTCCCCCGCTGAAATGGTTAAAGCAGCGGATCAGCCATTCCTAGAGAGGAGGGAACAGGAAATGCCGGCCAGGGCCCCTTTAGAAGGGGAGGGGGCGCAGACTCTTCCTGTCCCGCCCCCTTTCCATTCTCCCAGCGGACGGCACAGTCCGCGGCTGGCGGCGATTGCAGGGGGACCGTCCCTTCTCGCCCGCCCACCCCCCCGCCCGTCCGGCAGCGGCGAGAGAAGGTCAGCGCTGGGAGAACCAAGAGTAAGACCCACCGGGCGGGTGGACGAGAGACCGAAGCCCGCGGCGGGAGCGGGGAAGGTCAGCGTCTCTGGGTGGGTTTTGCATAGCGGAGAGGCGAGGCACGGCTCCAGGGTAGTCGGGGGGGGGGGCGACGGACTCAGTGGACGCGCGTCCATGTTGTTTTCGGGTTGCCTCTTCCCGTTTTCCCCCCCGATTCCCCCGGGGAGCTCCAGGTTTTGCTCTGCCTCTCGAGGAAAAAGCGGGGTCCACCCGAAAGGGGTGTTGCAGGGGAGGCGGGATCGGGCAGGCGAGAGTCAACCCTCCTCTCCTTCCCGGGGGAGGGGGGCTTCAAGGAGCCGTCCTTGTTGTTCCCTAAGCGCTGGGACAGAGGTTTTCGACGAGCTTGGATTTCCTGGTGGTCTCCCATCCAGGCTTGGACTGATCGAGTTTGGCTTGGCGGATCAGCCAGGATTGAGGGGTCTTTGTTGCTCTCTGAGCTTGCATGTTTTCTTGTAGACGTTTCATGACCCAGACTAGGTAACATCATCAGTGCTAGTAAGGAGTGCAGTTTGCTGTCAGTTTATATCCTGGTGACTTGTCCTGTCAGTGTTGGTCAGAGGTTCTTTGGTTGGGCTGTTTGGCACGCTGACAAATCAGCCATCAATAGACACCTAGACATTAACAGCATCTATAGACTATGCAATAGAGACAAGCAACCAGCCCCAAAGGGAACAAAATGACCCAATCGCCTCTCCACCAGCAAGCAACACTCAGATCAGCATAGATTAACTCCAAGATTAACATCAGACCAACAATAAAGTAAACAATACCCCAGTCAAGAAAACTGCCAAAGAGCCAACAGTAAAGAGCCCAACCAAAGAACCTCGAAGACCATCCCTCAACCAACACTGACAGGATAAAACAACAGATTATAAACTTGACAGCAAACTGCATTCCTTACTAGCACTGATAATGTTACCAAGTCTGGATCATGAAACGTCTGCCAGAAAACAAGCTCAGAGAGCAACAAAGACCCCCTCATGTCAATACTGAGCTACAAATATTCTCCTTGATTGGCAGCCAGGATTGGCTCACCTTCACATCAGGATGCCTGGCTTCCTGTTAAAAGGATCGGAAAGGGGAGGGGAAAATGTCAATCAATAAGGCTGCATGTGGGTCATAAGTTGAGGACTGTGGCTTATTCAATCCTGCACTGGAGCGACATTTGGAACTCTGGTCCTGGGAAATGATTCCAGAGGGGAATGTATCAATTCAGATACTGCATTGGATGCAAGCAGAGGATTTGCTTGATCTGGATAATTGGAACTGCTGCTCTGTCATAACACTATCAGGATAATAGAATAACAGTTTGAAGGGACCTTAGAGGTCTTCTAGTACAACCCCCTGCTCAAACACGAAACCCTCTACTATTTCAGACAAATGATTGTCCAATCTCTTCTTAAAAACTTCTGGAGGATGGAGCATCCTCAAGTTCTGGAATCAAGTTGTTCCATGGTCAAAACATTTATTCTTATTTCTAGGTTGCTTCTCTCCTTGATTAGTTTCCATCCCATTGCTTCTTGTCCTGCCCTCAGGTGCTTTGAAGAATAGGTTGACCCCCCCCTCTTCTTCATGGCATCCCCTTAGATATTGGAACACTGCTATCATGTCTCCCCTAGTCCTTCTTTTCATTAAACTAGAGTGTACCGTTAGTTTAAACTAGACTCAGTGGCTAGTAACCCTGATATTTGCAAGCAACTTGCTACATTAGTTTCTGAAGAAAACAAGAATGAAACTGGTGTTCTGCTTAGCCAATTCTCTTTGAAGTATATGGTTAGCCAACAGGAATGCTGGTCTGGATTGGCCTTTGATCTGTATTCTTCTTGGACCTCCCCCCCCCCCTTTGCCATTCGATGCTATGTTTAGAATAGAATAGAATTCTTTATTGGCCAAGTGTGATTGGATACACAAGGAATTTGTCTCCGGTGCATAAGCTCAGTGTACATACAAGCAACAAGTGATAAATCATGATCATAAAATAAATTCATCAGCAATCATAAGGTACAACACTTTGATAGTCATAGGATACTAAATAAGCAATCAACATAAATCATACTAAGAAAATAAATTAAACAATATAAATCGTAAGATACGAGCAACAAAGCTACAGTCATAAGAAGATAAGGAAATAGGTAATAGGAAAGATGAGAAGTTTAATAGTAATACAGCCCTACTAGGTGGTTTGACAGTGTTGTGGGAATTAGTTGTTTAGCAGAGTCATGGCATGGGGGACAAACTGTTCTTGTGTTGCGTGCAATAGCACTTTGAGGGAAAAAGTTTGAACAGTTTATGTTCAGGATGTAAGGGGTCTGTAGATATTTTCACAGATTTATTCCAGATTCCCAGTCATTTCAATTTGCTTGTCAATCAATCCTTGCAGCTTGCATAGCATGTAATGACCCAGAATGCATGTCTGCTTAGAAACAGCTTCTCAATATTGTGTGATTTCTTATTGCGTTTTGATTTCTTATCTGGGAGCATGGAATTGTCATTTCTCTTCCACCTGAATTCAAGATGTCTTAAGGTCACAGTGACAAGACTTAGTCTAACATAAGAGCTGAATTCTGCATCATAGGATAGTCTGTATTCTGAATACAGAAACTACAAACACCATCCCTAAGTTTCTTGTGGATAAAAACTATATAAAAATAAATCTGCCTGTCTGTATGCACTATTGTATAAAGATACTAGCAGCAGCCTATTACGATAATGAATATGTTGTCTTTTCTACATTAGAAATATATGGTACTATTTAAATGGAAATAACTCCATTTAATAGATAGCAATAAATGGATAGCAAAACCTGGATTAATGGATAGCAATTAATGGATTAATGGATAGCATTAATGGATTAATGGGTAGCAATTAATGGATTAATGGGTAGCAATTAATGGATAGCAATGAATACAATGATAGCAAATGGTGAACACGTGTCCCTAGGGCACTGAAACTAAATAAAGATGCTAGCAGCAGCCTTTTATGATAAGGAATATGTTGTCTTTCTATATTAGAAATGTACAGTACTATTGAAATGGAAATAACTCCATTTAATAGATAGCAATAAATGGATAGCAAACCTCAATTAATGGATGGCTAAATAGATGTCATTTGATTAGTATCTGACGCTTGGTGACTGACTCATATTTATGACAGTTGCTGTGTCCCGGGTTCACGTGATCGCCCTTGGCGACCTTCTGACAACCAAAGTCAATGGGGAAGCCAGATTCACTTAACAACCCCCGGTACTAACTTAACAGCTGTAGGGATTCACTTAACAACGGTGGCAGGAAAGATTGTAAAATCGGGCAAAGTTCACTTAACAAATGTCTCGCTTAGCAGCATAAAATTTGGGCTCAGATTGTGGACGTAAGTCGAGGACTACCTGTATAGGAAGGGGGGAAGCGTGCATCAAATTTGCAAGATGGCAAACATGGCATTTGCAATCCGAGCCCTGCCCATTTTTTTATTCTGCATCCAATGGCAATGCCAGTACAAAGGAAGGCAGGGCTTGCCTCACAATGCTGCACCTGCCGTTTTGACCCCCCCCCTCTCTTTCAATGCTACAGCAGTAGAGAATTCCTGCAGGGGCCAATTGCTAACTGGGAAATGTAGGAAAAGGAGACGCTGTTGAGTTGGAAGGTCAGTTCAAGTGTTCCTAGGGTGGTGAAGAAAAGCAGAAGGTACCGTATTTTTCGGAGTATAAGACGCACCTTTTCCCCTCCTAAAAGTGGCTGAAAATTTGGGTGCGTCTTATACTCCAAATGTAGCTTTTTTGAAGCCTTTTTTCCCAGCCCTAATGAGGTGCTAACGATCTTCCCAGCTTGCAGGATTTTTTCATTGCTACTCCCTACGAAGAAGATTTTTTTCCAGCCCTAAGTCTTTGCAGGCTTGTTTTCATTGCTATTCCCTCCGAAAAAGGTTTTTTCAGCCCTAACCAGGGGATAAAATAATGTGCTGAAATTGACCAGACTAAGGACGCTAGCCAGATAAATACCTAGTAGGTAGATTTCCCCCCCCCTATTTTCCTCCCCAAAAACTAAGGTGCGTCTTATATTCCGGTGCGTCTTATACTCCAAAAAATACGATAAGTTGCTGAATGCTGATGATCTTTTGAAACTTTAGGTTAATGTTTATATATAAGTGTTGCCTGTCAGCCAAAGGTCGTCTGCGTTGTAATCATGGCAATCCTTTAAACCAACGCTTCTCAACCTTGGCAAATTTAACATGTGTGGACTTCAACTCCCCACCATCTTAAAGTCACCAAGGTTGAGAAGCACTGCTTTAAACAATATATAAATAATAGCACCAGTGCGTATTAGGCATTGCTACGTTCTTAGCGATCTCTGGGTAGATTGAATGCCTTCAATTTTGATTTTGGAATGGAAAAGCAGAAGCACTAGAAATACAGGTAGTCCTCGACTTACGACAGTTCATTTAGTGACCGTTCAAAGTTATAGCAGCACTGAAAAAAAGCCCTTTTTCATACTTACGACCATTGCAACATCCTCACGGTCATGTGATTTACATTTAGATGCTTGGCAGCTGGTTCATATTTATGAGGGTTGCAATGTCCCAGGGTCATGTGATCCCCTTTTGCGACCTTCTGACAAGCAAAGGATCAACCCTGAAGCTAGCCTGGCAGAAGCCACCTTGGAGCTTCAGTGCTGCCTGGTCAGAGGAAGGAGAAGTGATGTCACCAGACTACTAGACAGCGCCTTGATTGGACCATGTGACTGATTGTTTGGGGTTGAGAGAAAAACGTTTAATTAGGTGAAAATTCACGGGACCTTTCAGAGTCGGTTTTCACCAGATATGTGCCAATATGATATTTCCAATAAAGCTGTTCTTTGAGGAATCTCCTTGCCTTGGAGTTTTGCTTGATATGGATCTATTACTTGGAACCCTGACACAAAGTCAGTGGGGAAGCCAGATTCACTTAACAACCATGTTACTAATCTAACAACTGTAGTGATTCGTTTAACCCAGGGGTCGGCAAACTGCAGCTCACGAGCCGCATGCGGCTCTTTGGGCCCCCTGCTGTGGCTCCCTGTCCCATTACTGGCTGGCCTCGCGCCCCCCTCCCTCACCTGGCCTGAGAGGGTAAGGGCGATGGCGGGAATGGAGAAGCAGCTGGGGCTGATTCTCTGGCGCTGGTTGAGGAACATAGCAACCCCCTGTGGAGACTTCCCTTCAGGCGATGCTCCTCCCCCTCTCGCAACTCCCTGGCTGTGGCAGGGCCAGGAGGGTGCACATGCGCGGGGAGACCCTCCTTCTGGAAGCCGCGGAGAAGCGAGAACTGTCCTTCTGGAAGCGAGAAGCCGCAGAGGGCGGGCGGTTTCTTGCTTAAGGAGGGTCTTTGGACGCGGCTTCTGTCCTGCCCTAAGGATCCGGCAATTGCCTTGCCGTGTCCCGTCCCATCCCGTCCCCCACAGCTCTTCGGCCGAGCGGGGAGGACGTGAGCTCCAGCCTCAAGCGGCAAAAAGCGAAGGCTGCTTTCGCTCCAGCGACCTTCCTCCCCATCCTTCTCCTCTCATGCGGGGTGGGGAGGCACGGCAAAGCAATGGCCAGATCCTTAGGACAGGAGAGAAGTAGCTGGGGGTGGGGTCACGTGACTTGGTGGGAGTGACGTCGAGTTGGCCACACCCACCCAGGTTTTGTGGCTCCGGGTGTTTTGTTTTCTCTGGGAAACGGGTCCAAATGGCTCTTTGAGTTTTTAAGATTGCCGACCCCTGGTTTAACCAATGTGTCAAGAAAAGTCGTAAAATGGGACAAAGCTCACTTAACAAATTTCTCGCTTAGCAACATAAACTCTGGGCTCAGTTGTGACCGTAAGTCGAGGACTACCTCTAAAAGGAGAAATTGAAAAAAAAAAGATCTGCAAAACATTAAGGAGAGAAATTTGCTTCTGGTTCCTGCCATGCGATCATGATGAGGCTTTTGTGAGTCCCCACCTAGCCGGACTGGGCAGAAATTGATACGTGTCTCTTCATAGTATTCTCATTTTTCTTCTAGGCATTGGGCAGCGGAGAAAGAGGGAGCTGCTTCCTGCTAAGACGGACGAAATTCTCTCTCTGAGTCTGTGAAGATCCAACTCCCCATGGAGGCCATCCCGGAAGAGGATGAAAATGCGAGCTTGATGGGTAAGAGAATTTGGGCAGCTGGACCAAGACACTTCGCTTCCTGAAACAAATACCGTATTTTTCAGAGTATAAGACGCACCGGAGTATAAGACACACCTTAGTTTTGGGGGAGGAAAACAAGGAAAAAAGGCCTCTGCCTCCCAGCAATCTGCCAAACAGCAAACAGCAAACAGCACAGATGATATACACTGTTTGCTGTGTATTTCTGTGCATGTGTGCCTGACCCATAGAAATGGCAAAGAATTGGAGAAATGTACATTTATGGCAGTACATTAATCCCAGAAAGTTTTCTTAAATGTAATCACACTAACTCCTCCCAATTATTTAAATAGATCTACTCCAAACATGACTAGTCAGGGTTTCTAAGCTGCCTTCTTTTAATACTAATACTTAATACTAATACTTAATACTAAAACAGGACATTTCAGATTATACTTTTACAGATCTTTAAAATTGATGTGGCTTTCTGGAAGTATTCTCTGCTATTTAAAAGAAGATACAATAACACTGGGCCTCTTCAGAGCAAGCATTTATTTTAAAAAGCTTCTTCATTTTGTTAAGTTGTCTAGAACAATAATAAAGCAGTCTTTAAAAAATAAGTCTAATAATTTGAACACTCTACAAACATTTAACAAAATAACATATTAACAGAATCTGCCTCTACCTAGGATAGAACTCACAACCTCCTGATTGTGAGGCAAGAGCTCTAGCTCTGAGCCATAGCAGCTATAGCTTGCCTCCATTTGATTTCAGCAGCCTAATATTGCCAGCAGTTTATCTCCCAGCATTTTGTCTCATTACAGCCACCGTAGTTAGTTTCATTTTACCACGTGGCTTGCAAGCCTATCAGCTGTAGATCGGGAGGCAGTTTATCTCTTCTTGTGCTCTTCTTGTGCTTTGCCCTGTTTGCTGCAAAGAGGTAAATTGCTGGCAGGCAGAGGCCAAAGGGTGGGGGTAGCTGGGTGGGGCTGCATTCGGTGTATAAGACGCACCCAGGTTTTCACCCTCTTTTTGAGGGTAAAAAGGTGCGTCTTATACTCCGAAAAATACGGTAATAAGAGGGAATTTCTTGCTCATTCCATGTCCAGGCCGCCTCTGGACTGGGAACTAGATCTTATTTCAGTACAGCTAGTCCTTCCACTTACAACAGTTCATTTATTGACTGTTTGAAGTTACGATGGCACTGAAAAAAAGTGATTTACGATAGTTTTTTCACACGTACAACCATTGCAGCAGCCCAGTGGTCACGAGATCAAAATTCAGACACTTGGCAGCTGGTTCATGTTTATGACGATTGGGGTGTCCCCGGGGTCATGTGATCACCTTTTTGTGACCTTCTGACAAGCAAAGTCCATGGGTAAGCCCGATTCACTTTAACAACTATGTCACTAACTTAACAACTGCAGTTATTCACTTAACAACTGCGGCAAGAAAAGTCGTAGAAGGCGGCAAATCTCACTTTAAAAAATGTCTCATTTAGCAACGGAAACTTTGGACTCAATTATGGTCATAAGTCGAGGACCACCCATACTGGCGATGGGAAAGTACCCTCGGCCGCATTCAAGAAAGCAGGCTAATTCAGAGGCCAAGCTGGGTATCTGGGTTTTGTCCTTTTTAAGAGCGCTGTCAGAAAATGTCTGAAGATTCTTCTTCCTCTTGTGCCATGTTCGTCATCGGACCTTTGGCGATCATGTTGGCGGTCCTATTTTTATCAACAGCCGCACGAAAAAGTGCTGCTGAGTTTTGTCCAAACCAGCCCCTTAGATTTTCAAGCCATGATGTTCTTCTTCTGCCTGGATCTCATTTGCCTTCAATCTTTCCTTGGAGAATTACCATATTTTTCGGAGTATAAGACGCACCGGAGTATAAGACTCACCTTAGTTTTGGGGGAGAAAAATAGGGAAAAAAACTTGCCTACCAGGTATTCATCTGGCTAGCGTCCTTAGTCTGGTCAGCTTCAGCACATTATTTTATCCCCTGGTTAGGGCTGAAAAACCTTCTTCGGAGGGAACAGCAATGAAAACAAGCCTGCAAAGACTGGGAAAAACCTTCTTCGGAGGAAGTAGCAATGAAAAAATCCTGCAAGCTGGGAAGATGGTTAGCACCTCATTAGGGCTGAGAAAACCTTTTTCCGGAGGGAATAGCAATGAAAACAAGCCTGCAAGCTTAGAAAAAGCTACATTCGGAGTTTAAGACGCACCCAAATTTTCAGCCTCTTTTAGGGGGGAAAAAGGTGCGTCTTATACTCCGAAAAATACGGGTAAGTGAAGTATGCTGTATTTTTCTGGGTGTCACATCACATGTCCAAAATATTCTAACTTTGGCCTTTTTTATGGTTTTGATGATTGGCTTTCTACAATAGCTGCTTTCCTTTGCCTAATGGCAAGGCTGATCTTGCAATTCAGAGACATTTTTTTGCCTTGATTCCTGGTGTAAGTTCAGGGCGGAGCAAGGCATGAAAAGAAACATTAGCAACGATTATTGAGGCTGTGTTTGTGTGCGTGGGTGTATTTAAAAAAAAGTTAAAGGTAGTTGTGACCGCACAACTGAAGCCCTATCCCTTTTCGTTATACACGGGTTTTAAAAAAAGGTAGGCAGGACTATGATCATGGCAGACTTTATTATTATTTTTTTTTAACTTCCCTGTGGATGCTTGTGGTGATCAGGAAAATAAGTCCAATGTAGAAAGGATGTAGGTTGTAGGATGCTCCCAGGATAGATTCACGCAACAAATATACAGTTAGCCCTCAATATATGACCATAATTGAGCCAAAAATTTCTGTTGTTAAATAAGACAGTTGTTAAGTGAGTTTTGCCCCATTTTACGACTTTTCTTGCCACAGTTGTTATGTGAATCACTACAGTTGTTAAGTGAATCTGACTTCCCATTGACTTTGCTTGTCAGAAGGTCACAAAAGATGATCACATGACCCTGGGACACTTCAACCGTCATAAATATGAGCCAGTTGCCAGGCATTTGAATTTTGATCATGTGACCACGGGGAATGCTGCAATGGTCATAAGCGTCAAAACGATCATAGGTTACTGTTTTCAGTGCCGTAACTTTGAATGGTCACTTAAACGAGTGGTTGCAAATCAAGGACTACCTGCGCCCCACTGAGTCACCAACCCTTTCAAGAGTGTCTTACGTTTGGATTGGGCATGCTGGCTGGGGAATTCTGGGAATTGAAGTCCTACTATCTAAGTTGATAAGATTGAGAATTGCTGCTCTAATGCTTGGTGGGTCAGCTGCTTCGTGTAACACCCTGGATCCTTCACAGACTCGGTGAAGTGTGGGAAATAGCCACTGAGCAGACAAACCAACGGTGTATGGCACCTTTCATATTCCTGTAATCCATTGGCTGCTTTCTTTTTTAATTATTCCTGCAGGTAACGGGGAAGAGACAGAGCCCGAAGTGGCAACCTGTTGGATGGTGAGGCCTGACTATATGGAATTCAACGGGGATTTGCTGGAGGAAAACATGTACGAGTTTCCTGGGATATCCATGGTCGAGGAGGGAAACCATTCAGAAGCTGCAGTCGAAGCAGCTTCCTTTTGTGCAAAAGGCCCAGGGTGTACCAGCACCATCCCAGATTCCTTTAACGACCAGAAATCCACGGTTAGAGAGAAACCCTACAAGTGCTCATTCTGTGGGGAAAGTTTCAAGCAGCGTTCCTACCTGGTCAAACACGAGAGGACCCACACAGGAGAAAAACCCTACAAATGCTCGGTGTGTGGGAAAAGCTTCAGCCAGAGTTCCCACATCATTACGCACGAGAGGACTCACACGGGAGAGAAACCCTACCAGTGCTCGGACTGCGGGAAGAGCTTCAACCGCAAAGCCAACCTCCTGGCGCACGAGAGGACCCACACGGGGGAGAAACCCTACGCCTGTTCGGATTGCGGCAAGTGCTTCAGCCAGAGCTCGTGGCTGATGGCTCATAAAATCATCCACACCGGGGAGAAACCGTTTAAGTGTTTGGTCTGCGGGAAGCGTTTCAATAACCGTTCGAGTCTCATTAAACACAAGAGGTCCCACTCGGAAGAGAAACCCTACATTTGCTCGGACTGCGGGAAGTCCTTCAAGGAGAGCTCAAAGCTTATTAAACACCAGAGGATTCACACGGGCGAGAAACCGTACCGGTGCCCGTTGTGCGGCAAAGGATTCTGCTTCAAGTCCAGCCTGAGCCAACACGAGCGAACGCACACGGGAGAGAAGCCCTACGCGTGCTGCGTTTGCGGGAAAACCTTCCGGCAGAAGTCGCATCTCATCAGACACGAGAAGATGCACATGGGAGACAAACCTACCCCTGCTGAGACCGCCGAAAAGCCATCGGCTGGGGCTCCAGGTAGCACAGGATACGTCTTCTCCCTGCAGGGAGAGATACAGCTGAAATTCTGCCAGCCCCTGTAGTCTCAGAAGGAAGGAGGGAAAAAAAGCAAATGAGGAATTGGAAGGACAGTGACCTGGGACTTGAAACAAATTCATTTAACCTTGCTTTGTAAATCTTTTTTGCAATGTTCTTTTTTCTAATAAAAGAAAACCAAAGTAGATCTCCCAACTTAGTCTGTCCGTCATCGTTTCAGGCTTCTCAATCTGCCCAGAGTTACGCTCTGAGGTTTAGATGGGTGGCCTATACATTTTATATATAAATAAATAAAGTATAGAGTTCACCTCCTTAGCAGTCCTGATTAGCAGGGGGCTCCTTCCTCCTTCAAAGGAGGGTCCCTTGGAGAAATTGGGGGAAAAGAGGCTGACCCAATGAAGGGAAAAGGAAAATGGGTAAAGGGGAACTGATGCCCTAGATAACAACCGCACTGGTGTTATGTTTTGGAGCATTGGAGGCAGTTCTTATATCAGCTCTTATCATATTGAAGGTGATTCACATTAGTCATTAAAACACAAGGGATTTTTAAATAATTGTACTATAAAGCCTATACTATAATTATGCTATACTATACTAATACTATACTAATACTATACTATACTATACTATACTATACTATACTATACTATACTATACTATACTATACTATACTATACTATACTATACTATACTATACTATACTATAATTGTACTATAAAGGAAGGGACATGGTGGCTCAGTAGCTAAGACACTGAGCTTGTTGATCAGAAAGGTCGTCGGTTCGAATCCCTAGCGCCACGTAACGGAGTGAGCTCTTGTTACTTGTCCCAGCTTCTGCAAACCTAGCAGTTTGAAAGCACGTAAAAAATGCAAGTAGAAAAATAGGGACCACTTTGGTGGGAAGGCAATAGTGCTCCATGCGCCTTTGGCGTTTACGGTATTTTTCGGAGTATAAGACGCACCGAAGTATAAGACACACCTTAGTTTTGGGGGAGGAAAACAAGGAAAAAAGGCCTCTGCCTCCAAGCAATTTCCCAAACAGCAAACAGCACAGATGATATACACTGTTTGCTGTGTATTTCTGTGCATGTGTGCCTGACCCATAGAAATAGCAAAGAATTGGAGAAATGTACATTATGCCAGAAAGTTTTCTTAAATGTAGGCACACTAACTCTTCCCAATTATTTAAATAGATCTACTCCAAGGTAACTAAACTCTAATAATAAACAGGACACTGTTACATTTCATACTATACTTGTACAGAGCTGTTAAAATTAATTAAAATTTCTGGAAGTATACATTATTCTCTAATATTTAAAAGAAGATACAATAGCATTGGGCCTCTTCAGAGCAATCATTTATTTTAAAAAGCTTCTTTATTTTGTTAAGTTGTCTAGATTTACAGGGATCTCCAACCTTGGCAACTTTAAGACTTGTGGACTTCAACTCCCAGAATTCCACAGCCAGCAAAGCTAACAAAGCTGGCTGTTGAATTCTGGGAGTTGAAGTCCACAAGTCTTAAAGTTGCCAAGGTTGAAGACCCCTGGCTCTAGAACAATAATAAAGTAGTCTTTAAAAAATAAGTCTAATAATTTGAACATTCTACAGACATTTATAGTTATTCACTTACCCCTTTGCAGCCAGTTCAGCAAAAATAAAAACCTGCGTCTCTCCCAGCTATTTGCCTCTTTGCAATTAGTTTCACTTTCATTTTCCCACGTGGCAAACCTAATCAGTTGTTCGTCGGGAAACTGCTACTGACTTGCTTGGCTTTACAGGCTCTTCCCTCTTTCCTGCAAGCAGGTAAATTGCTAGAAGACAGAGGCCAAAGGGTGGGGGTGGCTGGGTGGGTGGGGCTCCATTCGGTGTATAAGACGCACCCAAGTTTTCACCCTCTTTTTGGGGGTAAAAAGGTGTGTCTTATACTCCGAAAAATACAGTAGTCATGCCGGCCACATGACCATGGAGATGTCTTCGGACAGCGCTGGCTCTTGGGCTTTGAAACGGAGATGAGCACCGCCCCCTAGAGTTGGGAACAACTAGCACACATGTGTGAGGGGAACCTTTATCTTTACCTTTTACTATAAAGCCCCTGCTATAACTCAAGAAAGGCCACAGAGCGGATCAAAAATACTTTCCAATAGAATCATACATTGCACTATTAACATACACAATCCCAGTTTCAAACATGACCTCTGCAATTTATCCGTCAGGTGAAGGATCTAGTTCAGGGGTTTCAAACTCAAGGCCCGCGGGCCAGATCCGGCCCATGGGATGCTTAGATCTGGCCCACGGGCCCACCCTGGAAACAGCAAAGGATCGGCCCGCAGTGCCTCCGCCAGTGAAAATGGAGCCCAGGCGGGCCACATGTGGCTTCCCCGGGCTTCATTTTTGCTGGCAGAGGGCTGCAGGAGGGTGTCGTGGCTGAAAATGGAACCCGGGCAGGTCACACGCAGTCTCCCCGAGCTCTGTTTTCGCTGGCAGAGGGCTGCAGGAGGCTGTTGCGGCCGAAAACGGAGCCTCGGTGAGTGACATGGGGCTGGCCACGCCCAACCTGGCCACGCCCCCAGGCCCCCAAAGTCGAACACAACCCTGTATGAGCCGAGGTGGCGCAGCGGTTAGAGGCAGTACTGCAGGCCACTTTAGCTGACTGATCCACAGGTCAGCGGTTCAAATCTCACCGGTTCAAGGTTGACTCAGCCTTCCATCCTTCCGAGGTAGGTAAAATGAGGACCAGATTGTTGGGGGCAATATAAATATACATTGCTTACTGGTGTAAACTGCTTAGAGAGTGCTTGCACTGTGAGGCGGTATATAAATCTCACAAATAAAAATAAATAAATAAATAAACCCCCAAGGTCGAACACAATGAAATTGAGTTTGACACCTCTGATCTAGTTCATGAAATTGGAATGTCAAAATGGCTTTTTGAGAATCGGCTGCAGGCTTCTTTACAATTTCCCAGGATTCCTGTGGACCATCATGCTTTCTCTATAACAAAGGTATTTTTTGCAACAACAAAAAAAATGCTCACCTGTTCTTCTTTTGCAGCAACACAACTGCCTAGTAACCTTGTTCTTCCATCCTCCATTTCAAGAAGTCTGATCAGGAGGCCGTTCCTCCTTCAGCTTTGCAGGTTGCAGGATGGGGAATGCAGAACTGACTCCAAATACTGGTACCGTAGTCCTCAACTTACCGTATTTTTCGGAGTATAAGACGCACCTTTTTCCTCCCTAAAAGTGGCTGAAAATTTGGGTGCGTCTTATACTCTGAATGTAGCTTTTTCAAAGCTTTTTTTCCAGCCCTAACTAGGTGCTAACAATCTTCCCAGCTCTTACCTTGCAGGCTCTTTCATTGTTACTCTCTCCAAAGAATGTTTTTCCAGCCCTAAGTCTTTGCAGATTTTTTTTTCATTGCTCTACTTGCTCTGAATAAGTTTTTTTCTAGCCCTAACCAGGTGCTAACGATCTTCCCAGCTCTTACTGGCTTGCAGGTTCTTTCATTGTTATTCTCTCAGAAGAAGGTTTTTTAAAGTCCTAATCAGGAGATAAAATAATGTGCTGAAGCTGACCAGACTAAGGACGCTAGCCAGATGAATACCTGGTAGGCAGATTATTTTCCTCTATTTTCCTCCCCAAAAACTAAGGTGCGTCTTATACTCTGAAAAATACTGTATACAGTTCATTTAGTGACCAAAGTTACAACGGGACTGAAAAAAAGCGACTTGACCGTTTGAGTTATGATCTTTGTAGCATTCCAAGATCATGTGATCAAAATTCAGATCCTTGGCAACTGGTTCATATTTATGACTGTTGCTGCATCCCAAGATCATGTGATCACCTTTTGTGACCTTCTGACAGGAAAAGTCAAATGGGGGAGTATGATTCACTTAACAACCGTGTTACTGTTCTGCCCCAGCTAAGAACGAAGCAAACACACAGTTTGTTCGAACTTATTTTAATCAATAACCAACTACTAATAACTGTCTTAGTAGAGGTCACACACACAAATCTAAAAGCAGTCTTTTTTTGCAAAAGCCCAACTGTGAATTAGTTGTCATTAACAGCTGGCATAAGTTCAGAAAGTCTTAAATCATATAATAGCAATTAGTTTTTGATAGCTCACGAAGCCTGGCAAAATGCCTAGAAGTTGTCCTCAATAAACAAGCCAAAGCAGATAAGCAGAACAGATTTTCCAGACACGAGGCACATGACAAACAAAAGAATTTCAAACCTTGTTTCCTGCAGAGATTCAGCTGCCTCTGATGTCCTTAAGTAGACTAGGGGAGTGGCCAATTAGCCCAAAGTCTTACTCCTGAGGAGACCTCCTCCTGAGGAACCATTCCTGCCTTTTGGCAGCTCTGCGAGCCCTTGCATTCAGAAGAGGAGAAGCCTCTTCTCCCTCATCACTGCTATGAGGTGCTGGAGGTTCTGAAGGCCCTGGCTGAACCTCTGCCTCTGGCACCGAATCCTCGCCAGCCTCCTCACTGTCTGACTCAGGTACCAGCTGCACAGGCCGCTGGCGCATCACCAAGTCGGTCTCCTCTCGAACGGGATCCGCTATCAGCTGCACGGGCTGCTGGCGGGCCACAACAGTTACTAACTTAACAACTGCAGTGATTCACTTAACAATTGTAGCAAGAAAGTTTTAAAATGAGGCAACCTAATGAATCAATTTTAATGTTTTAAGGGATTCATGCACTGGTCAGTCAAGGGACAATAGTTTTGAAAAATAAGTTCCAATATGTTGAGATGAGAATAAAATCTCATAGAGGCGATTTGGATCTTTACTTGGAATTCAGACAGTTAGAAATAAAGCCGAGATTAAAAGTCTAATAGAAAATATTTATTTCAGTACAAAAACAATAAATCCTGAATAATTACATCTTTGCTAAGAAACACGACCGTTCAGGTCGACAGACAAGGCAGAAGAGAAATTAATGGTGGCTTAGGAATGCACACATTCGCAAAGAACATCATATCACGTGTTCTGCTTGTATTGGAATGTACCATCATATTTAAGATAGGGGTGCATCACCCTGCATAGACATACAACTGACAATATTCACACCGTGACACAATATGGGGGCAGCAACTTTGGACCTCCATCTCCATCTGCTTCAGAGCAGCCCAGAGGCAGCTGTGAGAAATGCTGGGCTGAAGGCGCTTAGTCTGATCTGGGAGGGCTGTTCTCAATGTTCATTGCTGGACCTTAAAGAAGCAGTCGCTGACATTCAATAAGCTGAGGAAAACATTTCTAGCAAATGCTGTGCTTATCAAAATAAACATGTGATTCAATCACAGAACTCTTTATTTTTCAAATAAAGGTGGTTCTCAACTTGCAATTCATTTAGTGACCGTTTGAAGTTACAAGGGCACTGAAAAGTGATTTATGACCATTTTTCACACTTATGACCGTTGCAGCATCCCCAGGGTCACATGATCAAAATTCAGAGGCTTGGCAACTGACTCCTATTTATGACGGTTGCAGTATCCCGGGGTCATGTGACCATCTTTTGCAACCTTCTGACAAGCAAAGTCAATGAGGAATTCAGATTCACTTCACCACTAGGTTACGAACAACTGCAGCGATTCACTTAACAGATGTGGCAGGAAAGGTTGTAAAATGAGGCAAAACCACGGGTGAAATGCTCCCGGTTCGCTTGTGCCTGTTGGTCATAGGAGAGCCGGTTGCAAAGGCAGCACGAGGCTCCGCCCACCAGTTGGGTTCTTTTACCCTCTGCGCATGCGCAAAGTGTTCTGTGCATGCGCAGAGAGTAAAAGAACTCAAATGGCGGCGTCCGGGTGGGTGGGTGGAGCCTCGCGCTGCCTTCGCAACCGGCTCTCCGACGACCGACAGGCACGAGCGAACCGGGAGCATTTCACCCCTGGGCAAAATTCACTGAACAAGTCTCACTTAACAGAAATTTTGGACTCAATTGTGGCTATAAGCTGAGGACTACCTGTACAGTAGCAGTGCCTTTTTCAGATAAGTTTTGGGTCCAAGTCTTGGGAATGTAAGTAGGAAAAGAGGTCAGGATGCTACTGCAATTCAGTCTTGGCTGCTGAGCTTGGTGATTTTCTTGCAGATATTTCGGTCAGGGCTGCCTCCGTTCAAAACCCAAGAAAGAAAACCCCCAACTCCATTGAG
Organism: Diadophis punctatus similis; assembly: GCA_023053685.1. Classification (NCBI taxonomy): domain Eukaryota; kingdom Metazoa; phylum Chordata; class Lepidosauria; order Squamata; family Dipsadidae; genus Diadophis; species Diadophis punctatus. Next base: position 254,004,074 of record JALIGW010000002.1, read on the forward strand.
ATAGAGAAGAGGTACTTTTACCGAGTTTGAAATGATAGCAGCGAAAGCAAGGCAAGATCTGATTCAAAACGCACAGAAATTCTCCAGTGTTTCTTTTTCCAGCAATCCTTTCTCCTTTGCTTCTTCTATTCCATTCTGTCATTCCTTGTTCTTTTCTATTATTGTTCCTCTAGTCAGTTTCACTTGGTCAAAATAACCCAAAACAATAAATGGATAAATGGCAGAAATTGTGCGATAGAAATGTTAAATTAACTATATCTTCTGCATATAAAGAAAATCTGTATAAAATGTTTTACAGATGGCATTTTTCACCAACAAGATTGGCAACTAAATGTTGGAAGTGTAACCAGACACCTGGTTCAACTCCACTCAGCAGCGCAATAATTCTTGAGAGCAAACCTCCCTTTCAGTTCACATGGGACTTCACCTCACCAGCTCACTTCCCCCAACCCAAATGCCATGCCCCCACCTCTCCGTTACTATGGCAGCCGATAGCAAGCATGCAGCAAAGTCAAACCCCAAGCTGGAGATCCAGTTTCATGAGTTTCATTCCACATAGCATGGCTGTGTATTATTTATCTTTTTTACTCCCCCCCCCTACTGATATTATGATTATGATGTTGCTTTGCATGCAACTGAGCGCTTCTGCACTGGAAACAAATTCCTCAGGTGTTTCACCAAGCTTGGCCAAAGTATTCAATTCTTCAAACTAGGTAACATCTTAATTTTAAGTTATTGCTGCCACCTAGCGACCACGTCTTCCAATATCTCAGGAGTTGCCACAAAAAAGAGTCAGGCTATCCTCCAAAGCACCTGAGGGCAGGACAAGAAGCAATGGATGGAAACTAATCAAGGAAAGAAGCAACCTAGAACTAAGGAGAAATTTCTTGACAGTGAGAACAATTAATCAGTGGAACAGCTTGCCTCCAGAAGTTGTGAATGCTCCAACACCGGAAGTTTTTAAGATGATGTTGGATAACCATTTGTCTGAAGTGATGTAGGGTTTCCTGCCTAAGCAGCGGGTTGGACTAGAAGACCACCAAGGTCCCTTCCAACTCTGTTATTCTATTCTATTTTATCTCAGCATTTCTCAAATTCAGCAACTTTAAGCTGTTGGACTTCAACTCCCAAAAAACACACTGGCTGGGGAATTCTGGGAGTTGAAGTCCATACAGCTGAAAGTTCCCAAGTTGAAAAACACTGGCTCAGAATGTTGTGTGAACTAGCCAAGTGTGGCTATACTGATATACAGGTAGTCCTGAATATCCAACAGTTCATTTAGTTTAAACGGCACTGAATAATGTGACTTATATCCATTTTTCACACTTATGACTGTTGCAGCATTCCCCAGGATCACGTGATCAAAATAAAGATGCTTATCAACTGACTCATATTTATGACGGTTGCAATGTCCTGCGATTATATTTTGCAACTTCTGAACAAGCAAAGTCAATGGGGAAGCCAGATTTACTTAACCATGTTACTAACTTAAAAATTCACTTAACAACTGTGGCAAGAAAGGTGGTAAAATGGGGCAAAACTCAACTTTAACAACTGTCTTGTTTAGCAACAGAAATTTGGGGCTTAATTATGTTGAACAGTTAAAAACTACCTGTACATTAAAAAAAACTGCAAAAAATAGAGTTGGTGACTAGGTTAATTTAAGGGTAGCCTAACTTTGCACATTGCATTAACCCAGTCACTATACTTTGTTAAAGTGACTTTTTTAAAAATAGAGGCTAATGGAGAAATCATAATTAAATGATGGTTTTAGGGTTTTTAAAACGTCTGTGTCCAAGCTGCAGTTTCAAAGGGAAGCTGTGTGGTGCAGTTTGCAATTTTAAAAAGATACATTAAATTTCTGAAAACTTCCAACAGTCCAAAAAGTCACTGAAGCTGCAAGAATGGAGCGTTTGATATTTGCAGGTTACTTTTCCCAACTCTTTTACTTAGATGACAAGACGACAATTGGTTGGAGATACCATTTAATGAATCATGGGGGAAATATCCACACAAGAGATAAATTTTATACATGCTTAATTTGTGTGTGTGTGTGAGGGAAATCTTTCAAAAATCACATCTCATTAAACGTAAAACCAGCCATACAGGTAGGAAACCATATACATTTTCAACCTGCGAAAAATGTTCCAGTCAAAGATCTCATTTTATTAACCATGACAGGAGTGGGGAAAAAAATCCATTTGCTTGTTCAGTCTGGGGTAAAAAAACCTGAGTCGTAAAACATCCCTCATCAGTCTCGAAATAATACATACAGGAGATAAACCATATCAATGCTCTGTGTGCTTTCCTGAGAGTGTTGGCCTTTACTTCACATGAAGATCCCTCACAGAGGAGTAAAACCGTATTTGTGGTCCATGTGCACAAAAATGCTTTAGTAACAAGCATGTATGCTTAGACACGAGCAAATTCATCTGGGAAAGGTACCTTTGTCCCACCTGTGGCAAGATGTTTACCTTGTCCTCTGGTCTTCTCTAGCACAGAATAATTCATACAGTGGAAATACCCTATAGATAAATGCTTGATTTACGGAAAATGCTTCTGTCATAAAAACTTCTGAGACATAAGGGAAACCATACAGGAGAAAAACCATATACGTGCTCGGTCCGTGGGAATAGTTTTAGCTGGAAAAATCACCTGGCTATCCCACAGGAGAGGCCATAAGGAAGAAAAATTACACACACGTGTGGGAAATGCTTGAACCAAAGATTCAATCTTCTTAGTCACAAACAGTCTCGTATCCAAGGGAAAACTTACAGGAGAGGCACCCTATAAATGTTCCGTGCGTGGAAAAGGGAGGAGTGAGAGAACTAACTTGATATCCAGTAGTGGGTTCCTACCGGTGCGCTCTTGGCTGTTCTTCGCCGCCGAGCCGAAAACGCTGGCGGCGTTTGCGGTGCGGGGCTTCCCCCGCCCGCTTTCAGGAAAGCACGCATACACAAGAAAAATGTATTAGCCGTGCACGTTCTGTGGGAAAAGCTTCAAGCAAAGGTTCACAACCTCACCAACCATGAAAGAGACCATGCTGGAAAAACTCCACATACATGTTCAGTCTATGGAGAAGCTGCAGTGGTAAAGTCAACCATCTCAGACATATGAGAAACCCACATGAGGGCGATGTCATATTCGTGCTCCATCTGCAGGAAAAGGTTTGGCAATGAATCCCACGAAAGAATTCACGCTGGAGAAAAACGCTACACCTGTTTCAGTCTGTGGGAAGAACTTCAAGCACAGAACAAGTTACACTGAAAAATCCACACCCAGGAAAAAGCTGTAAATGTGCTCTGTCTGCGTAGGAAGTTCAGTCGTAAAGAACTTCTGGAAGAATCCACATAGGGGAGAAATCATATTCATACGGGAATTGCGGGAAAAGGTTCAAGCAAAAATTGAGCCTTACATCACACGAAAGAAGCTGCATGGGAGAGAAATCACATTATGTATTATTATTATTATTATTATTATTATTATTATTATTATTATTATTATTATTATTATTATTGTTATTGTTGTTGTTGTTGTTGTTGTTGTTGTTGTTGTTGTTGTTGTAAGGAAATATAAGATTACAATAAAAGTATAAACATGTATACATGAGATGATTTTGAGTACATGGGAACATCAGGACAGGGATGGTAGGCATGATGGTGCTCTTATGCACGCCCTTTACAGACCTCTTAGGAATGGGGTGAGGTCTACAGAAGAGAGTCTAAGATTAAAGTTTTGGGGATTTGGGGAAGAAACCCCAGAGTCAGGTAGTGCATTCCAGGCATTGACCACTCTGTTGCTGAAGTCTTATTTTCTGCAACTGAGTTTGGAGCGTTTTTACGGAGTCTCAAGTCTTCCCAGTTCTCTATTCCTAAATCCTTAAAAAATGGCTTTCAAATTTATTTCAGTCCAGAGTGCATACCACAAAGCAGGACAAGTTAAGTATAGGTAGTCTTTGACTTGCAACAGTTCATTTAATGACTATTCAAAGTTACAATGGCACTGAAAAAAGTTATTTATGATCGTTTTTTCACATTTATGATCATTAAAACATCCCCATGGTCACGTCATCAAAATTGAGATGCTTGGCAACTGAGTGTGCCAGCGTGTGTAATAGTGTGGTGGGTATTACATGCCCTGAATTCTTAGCCAGAAGTCATGTATTTCGGAGGTGAATTCTATAATACCTTTGTCCTTAAAGTCTCCTACCCCAACCGAGTACTTTTCAGAAAAGCTAGGAAGATATAGGTAGTCCTTGACTTATGACCACAACTGAGCTCAAAATTTCTGTTGCTAAACGAGACGAATTGTTAAGTGCTTGGCACAATTGTTAACTGAATCACTGCAGTTGTTAAGTTAGTAACATGGTTGTTAAGTGAATCTGGCTTTCCCATGAATTTTGCTTGTCAGGAGGTCACAAAAGGTGATCACATGACTCCGGGACATTGCAACCGTCATAAATATGAGCCAGTTGCCAAGCATACAAATTTTAATTCGTTTGACCATGGGGATGCTGTAATGGTCGTAAAGTGTGAAAAATGGTTGTAAGCGTTGTGGTTTGCCAGCGGCCTGCGGAGCTGGCAGCGGAGTTGGACAGCGAGGAGGCTCAGGAGGGTTGGTCTTTGGCAGCATGTCAAGAAAGATAAAGGTTCATGCTCATCTGCCTTCTTCCAAAAGACTACTATCGGACTCATTAATATTGTTTGGGACTTTTTACGGCTGGGAATGAACATAATTCACAGGCATTAAAATAAAAAGGTTTTTTAGGACGCCATTTGTGCTTTATTATTTATCAGAAAGCCTAGGTCAGAACAGTAAGTCACTTTTTTCCAATGCCATTTTAACTTCAAACGGTCACTAAACAAATTGTTGTAAGTCAAGGACCACCTGTATTCTGAATTCCTGCAAGCACAGCCAGCTTTGGGAAATTGTAATAACTGCAGTCCTGGTATATCAGAAGAATGTCAGATTGAAGCCACCTACCTTATCTAAAATGAAGCCAAATTAAATGCATTGCATTTGCTGCTTTCTGGTTTTTTTTTTTCATTTCCTGCTTTTGATTTCCTGGTGCTTCTGTAGTTGGCCATCAAGACCAATTACAAACAATACATTATAAATCAATGGGACAATCTACAACATTCAATTCATGGAAGGCACCGAATAAAAAAATGAAAAAAAGTGACATGACCGTTTTTTCACACATGACCATTAACACATCCCCATGATCATGCTTGGCAACTGAGTCATATTTATGACGGTTGCAGTGTCCCAAGGTCATATAATCAATCACCTTTTGCAATCGTCTGACAAATCAATGGGGAACCAGATTCACTTAACAACTCTATTACTAACTTAATTACACGTTGTCATAAAATGAGGCAAACTCACTTAACAAATGTCTCACTTAGCAACGGAAATTTTGGGCTCAATTGTGATCGTATGAAGAGGACTACCTGTTATAGAAACTAGTTTTCTTCTGAACCTAATTCCCCTTTAAATTATGGTTTAGGGGCCCCCCAACCTGAGGGCCCTGGCCCCACCACTGGGCTGTCGCCTATTTGCAACTGGGCTATGTGAGGAGTGGGCCAATGTGTGTATAGCTGGACTCACGTGAGAGTGGCTGCCGGTTTGTCCGTTTTGTAGTTTTTTGCATTCCGGAGCTTCAGGGAGCTTCCCTGAACCCTCCGGAGTGCAAAAAACAGCTCACCGGCAAACCGGAAGTGCGTTTTTCCGCACTTCCGGTTTGCCGGTGGGCAACGCTTGCGTGCCATCGGCTATGGCTCCGCGTGAACCTTCCCCCCCCCCCCTCCCCAGCACCATTAATCAGGCTTCCAACAACATCCCAAAAGCCTTTAAGGATAAGCTTGGCGTTTGTAAACACCGTTTTACTATTTGTAAAATGGTGACGGGGCTGGGAATTGTACCTTAAAACCCACCGCAACGGATTAACCCCAATGTGGCATCCCCAATGTGGCGGTTGCACCTCAGCTGTTTGCAATTTTAGCTCTCTCTACTGTTGCAATTTTAGCTCTCTCTATATTTGCATTTTACATTCCGAGTTTATTGCATTGAAAGCCGCCCCGAGTGGCTTTCGATGGCAAGAGGGATGGCTAGTAAGGAATGCAATAAAAAACTAAAAATAAATCAATTTTCTATACTGAGTAAACAGGGAGTGGGGATGACTAAGCTTGATTTTCTTTGTCTGGCATTTTCTCTAGAATGATCCACATTTAATATCTATAACTCTCTATATTTGTATTTCATATTGTATTGTATTGTATTCATATGACCTGAACGTGTTCTACTGCAGGTTTGAAAGGAAACTACAGCCACCTATCTCCACAACCTCCATCCCAGACACACCAACAACAGCCAAACCAGGGGTGGGTTGCTCTTACCTTGCTACCGATGCACTGTGCGTGCATCGCCATGTTGTGCACGCATGCACCCCCTTGTGCGATTTTGCTTCCACGCATGCGCAGAAGCAAAATTGCACGAGGGGATGCGCGTGTGCAATTTTGGCATTTTTTTGCTTCCACGCATGCGCGGAAGCGAAATCTCACAAAAACCTCACACGTGCGTGCGTCCCCTTGTGAGATTTTGCTTCCGCGCATGCACAGGAAGCAAAAAAAGCCAAAAAATTGCGGAAAAAAGATGGCGGCACGTGACGGACTGGCGAAGACGGCACTGGAGCCGTTGCACGCAAATTTTGCAATCTGCCGGCCGCTACCGGTGACATAGAGTGGATCGCACCAGTAGGAACCCACCACTGAGCCAAACCTCCTACAACTGACCCCATCCCATTGGTTTCACAACCTCTGGTGATCACAGAAAAGGAAGTGCAAGATCTATTTCACAGACAGAAGCCAGGAAAAGCACCAGGCCCAGACAAGATAACTCCTTCTTGCTTAAAAGTCTGTGCTGACCAATTGGCCCCCATCTTTACCCAAATCTTCAACAAATCACTAGAGATATGCCATGTTCCTTCTTGCTTCAAACGCTCCACTATCATCCCAGTGCCGAAGAAGCCCTCCATCAAGGAACTGAATGACTACAGACCAGTTGCTCTAACATCTGTAGTTATGAAAACCTTTGAAAGGCTAGTGATGTCCCACTTGAAAACCATCACGGATCCGCTGTTAGACCACCTGCAATTTGCATACCGAGCAAATAGATCAACAGATGATGCTGTTAATATGGCTCTCCACTACATCCTACAACATCTTGAATCTCCAAAGACCTATGCAAGGGTCCTCTTTGTAGACTTTAGTTGAGCATTCAACACCATCATACCGGACATTCTTCTAACTAAGCTAAACCAGCTAGCGGTGCCTGAACACACTTGTAAGTGGATCACAACCTTCCTAACAGACAGGAAGCAGCAGGTGAAGCTAGGCAAAATCACATCAGATACCTGTACAATTAGCACAGGGGCCCCCCAAGGCTGTGTGCTCTCACCACTTCTCTCTATATACCAATGACTGCATCTCAAACGATTCATCTGTTAAACTACTGAAGTTTGCAGATGATACAACAGTGATTGGTCTCATTCGAGACAACGATGAAACCTCATACAGACGGGAGGTTGAACAACTAGCTGTCAGGCAGAAGCCATTTTAATTGGGGTCTTTGGCCTGCCACACTTTATGCTATTTTAAAATGTATTCTTTGCTGTGGGAATTTGGGAGGGGTAATTGCATGAGGGATGTCTGCATGTAGCCATAACAAATTCCTTCTAGATTGTAAAGGTCATCCTTTGTCTTTGCATTCCTGCACCTGCACAGAAGGAGATTTATTTATTTATTTATTTATTTATTTATTTATTTATTTATTTATTTATTTATTTATTTATTTATTTATTTATTTATTATTTGCACTTGTATGCCGCCCACTCCACAGAGATTCTGGGTGGCTCACAACAATAAGAAATCTATATGCAAACAATAAATATAGAGATGGGAGTTTCTGCCAAGTTGGCAGATGAAGATTGGTCAACGTGATGGACTTGGGGGTGTGGGGACAAGGGCTTGAACTTTCAACTGGGTGAAGAAATCCCTGGGACTTCAGATTCAGGTTTCTCCCAGATGTGCCAACATGGCTCTGTTAATAAATTGGAACTTTGAGGAATCCTTTGCCTCGGACTCCAATTTAGTTTTGGATGCTATTTGGAACCCTGACACTAGCCTCGTGGTGCGACTGGAACAATCTGGAACTGAACACACTGAAAACCGTAGAAATGGTGGTAGACTTTAGGAGAAACCTCCCATTCTACCACCTCTTACAATACTAGACAACACAGTATCAACAGTAGAGACCTTCAAATTTCTAGGTTCTATCATATCTCAACACCTAAAATGGTCACCTAACATCAAAAACGTCATCAAAAAGCACAACAAAGAATGTTCTTTCTGTGCCAACTCAGGAAGCTCAAACTGCCCAAGGAGCTGCTGATTCAGTTCTACAGAGGAATTATTGAGTCTGTCAGCTGCACCTCTATAACTGTCTGGTTTGGTTCTGCAACCCAACAAGACAGACACAGACTTCAGAGCAGTGTTTCCCAACCTTGGCAACTTGAAGATGTCTGGACTTCAACTCCCAGAATTCCCCAGCCAGCATTGTTGGGAAACACTGCTTCAGAGAATAATCAGAACTGCAGAAAAAACAATTACTGCCAACCTGCCTTCCATTGAGGACCTGTATACTACACAGGTCAAAAAGAGGGCCGTGAAAATATTTATTGACCCCTCACATCCTGGACATAAATTGTTTCAACTCCTACCCTCAAAACGACGCTATAGAGCACTGCACACCAAGACAACTAGACACAAGAACAGTTTTTCCCCCAAACGCCATCACTCTGCTAAACAAATAATTCCCTCACCACTCTCAAACTATTCACTAAGGCTGCATTACTATTACTATTAGTTTTCTCATCGTTCCTATCACCCATCTGCTCCCACTTATGACTGTATGACTGTAACTTGTTGCTTGTATGCTTACAATTTATATTAATATTAATTGTTTCCTGATTGCTTATTTGTACCCTATGACAATCATTTAAGTGTTGTACCTCATGATTGTTGACAAATGTATCTCTTCTTTTATGTACACTGAGAGCATATGCACCAAAGACAAATTCCTTGTGTGTCCAATCATACTTGGCCAATAAAGAATTCTATTCTATTCTATGAATATTTGTAGCTCAGGGTGATGAGGGGTCCTTGGTGCTCTCTGAGCTTGTTTTCCTTGCAAACATTTTATGACCCCAAACTAGGTTAACACCACCAGTGCTAGTAGTCCTACAATCTCCCACCACGATTACTAACACTGATATTATCTAATTTGGGTCATGAAAACGTCTGCAAGAAAACAAGCAAACGCAGAGAGAGCACAAAGTACTCCCATATTTCATATTCCTCTTTTATTACGCCCTAAGCCGCCCAGAGTCGCTTTCGATGGGGCGGTGAGTGGCGTGGAAATTTAATAAACAACCAAAACAGCTCTAGCAACAGCACTTGTATACCGCTTCACGAGGCTTTACAGCCGCCTCTAAGCGGTTTATAGTCAGCCTATTGCCCCCAACAATCTGGGTCCTCATTTTTACCCACCTGGAAAGGATGGAAGGCTTTGTTGTTATAAACATGGCTAGTTTTATATTATGACGGAAAAGTAAAAATGTTGAGAGCTTCGATGTTAATGCTCCATTCTACTGCAACAGAAGGGAGTCGAAAGTCAAGTTGGTTCTCCCCCCTCTTTTTTTCTCCCTCCCCTCCTCCTTTCTTTCCCCTTTCTCCTCCCCACTTCGTCCTACCATTTGCTTTTGTATATTTTTATTCTATAATTTAATACAACGGTTAAAAAAAAAGGTTGGAAGTGGGAGTCAACGGTGAAGCTCGGAAAAACAAATGGATTTCCAATACTGAGTAAGCAGGGAGTGGCGATGACCTCGAAGCTTGCTTTCATTTTCTGAACAAGCTGCGCAACGACCCACTTTATTTGCTCCGTTTGTGGTTTGCAAGTGGACTTTCCCCGAAGGAGCGGAGAGAAAGTTTTAAAACTTTCAAGCCGGGGAGACGGTCATGGCTGCTGCGGCCGGGAGTCCCCTCCAGGATCTCTGCGAGGAAGTCACTTGTTCCATCTGCCTGGAGTGTTTCAAGGACCCGGTGACCGTAACCACGTGCGGCCACAATTTCTGCCGCCCCTGCCTGAGCGGCTACTGCCAAGGACCCGAGAAAAGCGGCATCTCCTGTCCCCAGTGCAGAAAAACCTTCGACCACGGACAAAACATCATCCCCAACCGGCCGCTGGCCAACGTGGTGGAGATCGTGGAGAAGTTCCGACGGCTGGAAAAAACCCGGGGCAAAGCCAACTTGTGTGAAAAGCACCACCCACCCGTCCTCCACTGTGACATCTGCGGCACCACCAAGACGCACAACAGCAACCATGGGAGCCCAACCATGCAGAAAACCAACGATGCAAATAAGGTGAAAAATAAAAAATCTTACTCGTTTGGATCCGGATTGCTTTTTCCTCCTTTCCAAAGTTCGGACCCGCGCAATCCCGGTTTTGCAAACTTGCCTCTGGGAGGGACCGGGGGGGGGGAGGGGAAGGTCGTCAATGCGCATGCTCATTAAAAGAACGCTTGAGCAGTCAATTCCCAATTACTGATCCCGAAGCCGGCTGGCTGCAGCTTGCTGTTGTTGGCTGGCGAGGCATTTAAAAACGCGATTTGTCGGTGATTTATTTTGCAGCTTTTCTTTAAAAAAAATCGCAATTAGAAGGTGGTTAGAGGATGCCTTAAGGCTGCGGGACAGAATTGCTTTACCTAAAAAAAAAAGGTTGCAAATTGCAATCATTGGCATCTAATTTCCGGCACCAACTGACACTATTGGGCTAAAAGACCCGTGTGAGCTTCGCTATTCGGGGCGGCTATTTCCCCAGTAATAATCCCGATGTGCGTGCAAATGAATTTTCTTGGAGAAAATACTCAGCCTTGGTGCTTTCCAAAGAAGGAAAGGCACTGCTGGGAAATAGATGAGAAATGACCAAGTTTATTAAAAGCACCATTTCCAAACACTCCCCCGATCGTGGAGAGAGAAGGCGGCTCTTTTTTTAATGGGCATAACGGCATAAAGATCAATGAAGCAGATTGAATAAGCATAAGGAAGGTTTTCTTTCTTTGCAACACATTTAGAGCGGAGCAGGGTTAATCACTGAGTACTCACTTTATGGTTTAAAAAGACAAGATGGCAGCACCAATGCAAACGATTTGGATTTAAACCTACAGTTCTGCCTCTATATCACTTGTGATGCTGGTTGTTTTCCTGTAAGCCTGATCTAAGAAATCTTGCCGTCTTACAAGCAATATTTGGATTTGAATCAGCTGAATGGAGAGTGAAATGAAATGGATCTCATCTGCCAAGATAGTTGGTAGTTAAAAAAGAGGATTTAGTGGTTGGAATTCTTAAAATACAATGTGTCCTGCTAACTTGACTGAGCCCAAAAGATGGGAGCTCAGCCAATAAACTAGAAAAAATAAAAAAACTTTTTGTAAAAGAAAGCGTTTCTTTTTAAAATATAATTTTGATCATCTAGTAGAAAGGTTTTAAAAAACAGAAATACCGTAATCCAAATATTGAAAAAAAAGTAAAGAAAAGTAACAAGCAAGTGTATAAAGAAATGGCTTCTGGTCTTTGCCACAGTTTTGAGTACTGCACTGTACATTTATATTTTACCTCCTATTTCTCAAGTTACCATGTAATTTCCTTCTTTCCATAATGTACCCTTTCTAATAATCAAACCAATAAATCACACCAATAAGCTGACTTCCAAAGATAAATTAAATTTTGATTGTCATTTTCTCCTTAGGAATACATTGATAGTTTGGTGGAGATGCTGAAGGAGGAAAAACAAAATATTTTGGCACATCAGTCAGATAGAGAGAAGAAAAGCAAGGATTTGCTGGTAAGTTGTTGTCCTTGCCAAGTGAAGGGAAAAAAATACAGTTGAACTCACATTGTGATTAGAAATAGCAATTGGTAAATACCGTATATTCCGGCGTATAAGATGACTGGGCATATAAGACGACCCCCCAACTTTTCCAATTAAAATATAGAGTTTGGGATATACTCTCCGTATAAGACTACCCCTCCTACCATCTTTCTTTTTCTTTCTGTCTTTCTTCCTTCCTAACATCTTTCTTTCTTTCTTTCTTTCTTTCTTTCTTTCTTTCTTTCTTTCTTTCTTTCTTTCTTTCTTTCTTTCTTTCTTTCTTTTTTTCCCTCTCACTTTTTTCTCTTCCTTCCTCCCACCCTCCCACCTAACATTCCTCTTCTTCCTCTTCTTTCCTTCCTTCCTTCCTTCCTTCCTTCCTTCCTTTCTTCCTTCCTTCCTTCCTTCCTTCCTTCCTTCCTAACTTCCTTCCTTTCTTTCTTTCTTTCATTCATCTCTGGCCTTCCTTCCTTCCTTCCTTCCTTCCTTCCTTCCTTCCTTCCTTCCTTCCTTCCTTCCTTCCTTCCTTCCTTCCTTTCATCTCTGGTCTTCCTTCCTTCCTTTCATCTCTGGTCTTCTTTCCTTCCTTCCCTTTTCTCTTCTTCCCTCGTTCCTTCTCTTCTCCTAATGCCCTTGTTGCTTCCGGCGGCCGCTGGCTTGAGTGGCAGAGCGGGCTGCTTGCTTCCCTTTGCTTCCCTTCTCGCGGAGCCAGACGAAGATTCCTCCCCGCGCGAGATGCCTCTCAGCTGCGTGCTCCCTCGGCCCGACCGCAGCCGCCACCAGCTCCTGCCTGCGTCTCCCGCCCGCCTGCCTCTTGCCTTAAGCCGCCAGCTGATGGTGGCGGCTGCAGCCTTCCCAGCAGCTGACTGAGACGCAGGGTAGCATCGGGGCTCCGAGGCTCCTTCGGCCGCTTGGCTGGAGAATGGCAGGGATGCGGCTGCGGCTGTTTTTGAGCTCCCCCCGGCTTGAAGTTTTAGTACCCGGCGTATAAGATGACCCCTGACTTTGGAGAAGATTTTCAAGGGGTAAAAAGTCGTCTTATACGCCGGCACATACGGTATGTATTATTATTATTAGGGTTGGTGTCAGCCAGCCTGTTGCTTGCTGCCATAGAATAGGGGGGAGGGAACTGTGGGGAAGTTTACATTGCAGCTATGCAACTGCGGGTTATCTCCAAGGCCATGTCCCTTAGCTCTGGTATGTGGTGGCCTCTGGTTGCCTAGTTACAAGGGGGTTGGGCTGTATACTGTGTTTGAAGATGCTGTGTTCCCGATTTTTGCTTGCTTGAAACCGTCTGCTTTGGGTTTGTTCCTAGTGAAAGGATTAGAGCAGGGGTCTGCAACCTTAAACACTCAAAGAGCCATTTGGACCCGTTTCCCATAGAAAAGAAAACACTGGGAGCCACAAAACCTGGGTGGGCGTGGCCAACTCAATGTCACTCCCACCCAGTCACATGACCCCCCCAGCCACGCCAATCCTGGTTTTGTGGCTCCAGGTGTTTCTGTGGGAAATGGGTCTCTCTCCCTCCCTCTCGTTTTTCTCTTTTTCCTCTCCCTCTCCCTCCCTCCCTCTCTTTTTCCTTTCTTTCCTTTTTTTCTTTCCACTTCTCTCCCTCATTTCTGTCTGCCATTCTCTCTCCAGCTCTCATTTCTGTGACCCTCGACCTCCCCTTTCTCTCTCATTTGTTTCTCTTTTTCCTCTCTCTCATTCTCTTCCTTCATCATTTTCTCAATTCTCTCTCTCTTTTTCTCCCCTTTTCTCTCTCTCATCTCTCTCTCTCCCCCCCTCTCTCTTTCTCTCTCTCTCTCTCTCTCTCTCTCTCTCTCTCTCTCTCTCTCTCTCTCTCTCTCTCTCTCTCTCTCGTGTGTGTGTGTTTGCTCTTGAACCATTTCCAAAAACAGGCAAGGGTTGGTTTTTTTTTTTGCTGATGTTCTTTCTTGTTCTTTGGGTGCTTTTTACCATATGATTTAAAACAAGAGTCATTTCAGGTTCCGAGATAAATGAAATTCTTTGGTCCCCTTGCTGTGGCTCCCTGACGGCTGGCTGGCCCCGCCCCTCACTCTCCCCTCCCAGTCACTCCTCGCGTGGCCTGAGAAGGTAAGGGCGACAGAGCGGGAGGGAAGCGCCCCTGTACTTGCCTCTCATCTCGTGGGTGCTTCTTCCGGTACTTCTTGGTGCTGCACGCACCTCGGTCATTCGGGGAGATGCGTGACTTGATCTCTGCCCCGAGACATTGGCCCAGCCCTGCTGCGGTCGATTCTCCGCGTCGTAATGGGCTCCAGAAGGAGGAGGGGACGCCGTCTCCCCCATTGTGAAGTGCGCTAAATTTAAGTGCGCTAAATTTAAGTGCTGCGCAAGGTGCGAGAGCAGCGAGCAGGCCATGGAGGCGGCAAGAGCAGCTGAAAGAAGCGCCTGTGAGATGAGTGACAAGTACAGTGGCGCTTCCCTACGCTCAGATGAGAAGTGAAAGGCCATCAAGGAAAAAAAAAGTAAGTCCAGTTGCCTTTTGAAAAAGCACACCTATTGAGTCTTTTTGTTTGATGGTGTTAAAGGTGTTGTTGCAGGATGTAAGCTGTTGTTATTATTATTGTTGTTGTTGTAGTAGTAGTAGTAGTTGTAGTTGTAGTTGTAGTAGTTGTTAGTTGCGAAGTCATGCCCAACCCATCGCAACCCCATGGACAATGTTCCTCCAGGCCTTCCTGTCCTCTACCATCCTCTGGAGCAGCGGTCATCAACCGGTGGTCTGTGGACCACTGGCAGTCCGTGAGAACATTTTGGTGGTCCGCAGAAAAATTATTTGCCCTTTTTATATTGCACTAAATCAGGGGTCCTCAAACTACGGCCCCTGGGCCGGATATGTGCAATGAACGTTTGTGTTGCTGCAGAGAGTCTTCTCCTTCGGGGTCTTTTTGTGTAGGTCAGAGGGGGGCAGAAATTCCGACTTGGGGTCTGCTTCAGCCTCCTGGTGCGGGGCTTTGGGCAAAGGCTGGAGAGAAGCGCCGCTGGTGGCGAAGAACCGGAGTGCCTTGTTCCAGTGGGACTGTATCATGGCCTGGAACTGGCTGACCATCTCAGCCCGCTGAGCCTCCAGGCGCTGGCACCTGGCCTTGCACTCCCGCAGGTCTTCCCTCTGCTTGGAAAGCCTATGCTCGTAGTCCTCAGTGAGGTGCTTCTGCTGAGCCTCCTTCTCAGTCAGATCCAATTTGAACTGAGCCAGCTGTTTTGCCAACTCTTTCTCATGGTGGCTGCTGAGCTCCAACAACTCCTTCCTGTAGGGGCCCTAAGGAGCCCAAGCGGGGAGGCGAGGCATGGCTGGCAGGGGATGGGCGAGTAGAGGCCGGCGAGGCACCCCTCGATGTGAGTGACATCAAGTTGGCCACGCCCACCCAGTCACATGACCACCTACCTATGCCCACCCAACCGGTCATTAAGCAGATCATATTAGTGGTCCATGGGATTTAAAATTATGAATTTAGTGATCCCTGAGGTCAGAAAGGTTGGGGACCTCTGCTCTGGAGACAATTTAATCTCACGCCTACTGCTTCAGTGACTCCAACCAGCCACCTCATTCTCTGTCGTCCCCTTCTTCTTTTGCCCTCAATCGTTACCAGCATTAGGCTCTTCTCCAGCGAGTGCTTCCTTCTCATTAGGTGGCCAAAGTACTTGAGTTTCATCTTCAGGATCTGGCCTTCTAAAGAGCAGTCAGGGTTGATCTCCTCTAGGACTGACCGGTTTGATCGCCTTGCAGTCCAAGGGACTCGCAGGAGTCTTCTCCAGCACCATAATTCAAAGGCCTCAATTCTTTGGCACTCAGCCTTTCTTATGGTCCAACTTTCGCAGCCATACATTGCAACTGGGAAAACCATAGCCTTGACTATACGCACATTTGTTGGCAGGGTGATGTCTCTGCTTTTTAGTATGCTGTCTAGATTTGTCATAGGTTTCCTCCCCAGGAGCAAGCGTCTTTTAATTTCTTGGCTGTAGTCCCCATGTGCGGTGATCTTGTAGCCCAGGAAAATAAAATCTGTCACTACCTCCGTTTCTTCCCCATTTATTTGCCAGGAATTGAGAGGGCTGGATGCCATGATCTTAGTTTTCTTAATGTTGAGTTTCAAGCCACCTTTTGCACTCTCCTCCTTCACCCGCATCAAGGGGCTCTTTAGTTCCTCTTCACTTTCTGCCATTAGAGTGGTATCATCTGCATATCCGAGGCTGTTGATATTTCTCCCAGCAATCTTAATACCAACTTTTGATTAATCTAGTCCCGCCTTTCTCATGATATTAATATTATTATTATTAATTCATAATTGAAAGGGAGAAGAGTTAAAATCACGACAAGTGATTTATTGCTTTTGCTATCTCTGAATCCCTAATTTTAGCTCTACCCAGTCCATACCTGTAGCCCCTTTTTTGTCTATTTATCTATTATCTGTTTATCTATTTCTGCAGAGACAAATAAAAGTGGAGCGAGAAAAGGCGACATCTCTGTTCAAAGATCTCCACCACTTCCTGGAAGAACAGGAAAAACAATTCCTGGCCCAGATGGCAGAAGTAGAGAAGGAAATTACCGGAAAAAGAGATTCCTTCATTGCTTTCTTTTCCCAGGAACTTTCACTCTATGAAAGGAACATCCAGAAGATAAAAAATTCTCAACAGCCCAACAATGAACTCTTTATGGTAGGAACAGAATTCTTTGATGTATTTGCTTGTTGCCATTTCAAGGAAAGGTTTAAATCAGCGGTTCTCAACCTGTGGGTCGCGACCCCTTTGGGGGGGTCGAACGACCCTTTCACAGGGGCCGCCTAAGACCATCGGAAAACACATATTTCCGATGGTCTTAGGAACCGAGACACCGCTTCTCTATCCGTCTGCAGGCGGGTCCACCCACATGCAAATAGACTACTGCAAAAAAATAATAATCTGTACCATGGGAACTTCTGAGCATGCACAGAAGCCGAATTTCCGGCACTGCATATGTGTCGCCATCTTGTTTTCGGCTTTTTTTTTTGCAATTTTTTTAAACATTTTTTTCGGCACTGCGCCTGCACGCACGCGCAAAGTGCACGCACGCCCATGAGGAGCAGGCATGCAGTGCAGGAGGAAGCAAACCGGCAGCGAAGTGAGTTAGAACCCACCCCTAAGTTTCCTAATAATTTTATTATTTTATGGTTGGGGGTCACCACAACATGAGGAGCTGTATTAAAGGGTCGCGGCATTAGGAAGGTTGAGAACCACTGGTTTAAATAATAAGGTTGCTTTCCTTCTACATTGCTGTGCAGGTAGTCCTTGGCATACGGCTGTAATGGAGCCCTGCCCATTATGTTCATAAGTTATAACCGTTGTAAAACAAACTCAACCTGAGTATATGACCTTTTTTGTGGCGGTTGTTTAGCAAATCACCATGGTTGTTAAGTAAATCCACATCATGAGTTGAATCAATGGTTTGCTATGGTCTTGGTTTTGCCAAAATCTGGAAGTTAAGGATCAGTTTCGGCAAATCCGTAGTACAGGTAGTCCTCAACTTACGATGGCAATTGAGCACAAAATTGATGTTGCTAAGTGAGACATTTGTTAAGTTAGCTTTGCCCCATTTTACGACCTTTCTGGCCACAGTTGTTAAGTGAATCACTGCAGTTGTTAAATTAGTAACACGGTTGTTAAGTGAATCTGGTTTCCCCATTGACTTTGTTTATCAGAAGGTTGCAAAAGGAGATCACATGACCTTGGGACACAGCAAAGGTCATCAGTATGAACCAGTTGCCAATCATCTGAATTTTGATCATGTGATCATGAGGATGCTACAAAGGTCGTAAGTGTGAAAAATGGTCATATGTCATTTTTTCAGTGCTGTTGTAACTTTGAATGGTCACTAAATGAACTGTTGTAAGTCTAGGACTACCTGTAAAAGGTCCATCAATGTGACCATGTTATCAAGTCAAGTCACCTGACTGCAGAGAGGGCTTAATCAGAATTTCGAATCCAGGTCATAAGTCCTTTTTCAGGTTAGTTGTAACTGAACAGTGTTAAGTAACTGGTCCTAAGTTGAGTACTACCCTATACATCGAATTGTAGCCTTAACAACCTTACGTGAATATTTTCAATGGGAAAGGGAATAGTTTGCATGTATAGCAATAGTACTTAGACTTAGATTATACTTAGATTTAGAAAAAGCCAACTATGATCTCATAACTACCGACCTCTCATCTCTTGATTGGCGCATTCTGTTCACTGGTTGTAATACTACCGAAGACCATTATAACACTTTTTTACTCGAAGTCAAAAGAGTCATTAAACTGTACGTACCATTAGTAACCCCCCAAACCAGAAAAAACAAATTATCCATAACAATAAGAAAACTCCAATAAAAAATAAAAATCTCTTTGGCAAAAAAACAAAACTGGCTACATAGCTAACTTTAAAAGCCGCTACAAAACCTTATGCCTCCAGATTAAGGCAGAATGCACCAATTACCACTGCAAACAAGAGGAAAACCTTTTACGCATGAATTCCACCTGCGCCTTCTATAATTTTGTAAACACCAAATTTAAAGACTCAAGAACCACCCCACCCCTAAAAGGGCCTAATGGGAAAGACTGTAATGATGAAGCCGTTAAGGCCAACCTCTTCAACACATTATTCAGTTCAGTTTTGTAAACAGCAATGGCTTATGCCCCACATTCCCTAGTCGTACCACAACTAATTGCAACAATCCACTACATATTGATTTTATAGAAGATAACGTTGAAAAGGCACTATGCAACCTGAAACCATCTCTATCTATTAGCTCTGATTGATTATGTGCCTACTTCTTATAAAAGCTTTCCACTGCCATAGCAGAACCTCTAAGCATAATCTATGAGATATCTGTCAGAACCATCTCCTTGCCCAACCTATGGTCATTAGCCACAGTCATCCTTATCTTCAAAAAGGGAGACCCCAGCCTAGTTGAAAATTACAGACCAATCTCACTGTGTTGTGTCACCTGCAAAGTCATGGAATCAATCATAAACCAATCCATTACCCTCCACTTAGAGACAATCTACTCTCTAACAAGCAGTTTGGTTTCAGGAAAAATTTGTCCTATAATCTGCAACTCCTACACTGCAAAAACATATGGACTACACAACTCGACTAGGGTAAAGCAATAGATGCAATTTACACAGACTTCTGCAAAGCCTTTGATTCAGTGGTACAAGACAAACTAACTGTTAAAACTAAACTCTTACACCATTTCCGGATCCCTACATAAGTGCAAAGCTGCATTCCTGTCAAACAGGCATCGTACCATATTTTTCAGAGATAAGACACACCTTTTTACCCTCAAAAAGAGGGTGAAAACTTGGGTGCATCTTATACACCGAATGTAGCCCCACCCAGCCACCCCCACCCTTTGGCCTCTGCCTGCCAGCAATTTACCTCTTTGCAGCAAACAGGGCAAAGCCTGATTAGCACAAGAGATTAACTGCCTCCCGACCTACAGCTGACTGAGGCTTGCAAGCCACGTGGTAAAATGAAACTAACTACGGTGGCTGTAATGAGACAAATTGCTGAGAGATAAACTGTTAGACTGCTGAAATTGCAAGGAGGTAAGTTCTAGCTGGTATGGCCTAGAGGTAGAGCTCTTGCCTCACAATCAGGAGGTTGTGAGTTCTATCCTAGGTAGAGGCAGATTCTGTTAATGTTATTTTGTTAAATGTTTGTAGAGTGTTCAAATTATTAGACTTATTTTTTAAAGACTGCTTTATTATTGTTCTAGACAACTTAACAAAATGAAGAAGCTTTTTAAAGTAAATGCTTGCTCTGAATAGGCCCAGTGCTATTGTATCTTCTTTTAAATAGCAGAGAATACTTCCAGAAAGCCACATCAATTTTAAAGATCTGTAAAAGTACAATCTGAAATGTCTTGTTTTAATATTAAGTATTAGTATTAAGTATTAGTATTAAAATAAGGCAGCTGAGTTAATGACTTAGTCATGTTTGGAGTAGATCTATTTAAATAATTGGGAGGAGTTAGTGTGATTACATTTAAGAAAACTTTCTGGGATTAATATACTGCCATAATGTACATTTCTCCAATTTTTTGCTATTTCTATGGGTCAGGCACACATGCACAGAAATACACAGCAAACAGTGTATATCATCTGTGCTGTTTGCTGTTTGGCAAATTGCTGGGAGGCAGAGGCCTTTTTTCCTTGTTTTCCTCCCCCCAAACTAAGGGGCGTCTTATACTCCAGTGCGTCTTATACTGTGAAAAATATGGTAGTCAAAATAGGGAGCGCCCTATCAAATCCTGCACCAGTTAACAGCGGTGTCCCCCAAGGCAGAGTTTTAGGACCCACACTCTTTATACTTTACATAAATGATCTTTGTAATCATATTATAAGCAACTGCGTCCTCTTCGCTGATGACGTACAACTATCCAACTATTCAACACCACCAACCATGCTGCTGCCCTACAAAGCGACCTTGAACATATGTCAGAATGGTCAAACAATTGGCAACTCCAAATCTCAACTGAATCTAAACCAATACACATTGGTAAAAAAAATCAGAACACCAAATACAAGCTGGGTGGATACGACCTCGTAGACGACCCTCACTCTGTCAAGGACCGTGGAGTACTCATCTCAAATGATCTAAGCGCCAGAGCTTACCGTAACAGCATTGCCAAGAAGGCATTAAGAGTTGTTAACCTAATCTTGTGAAGCTTCTTCTCTGGTAATATGCAAACTATGGCATACAAAACCTTTGCTAGACCAATTCTTGAATACAGCTCATCTGCCTGGAATCCGCATTATATATCGGACATTAATACAATTGAACGAGTCCAGAGGTATTTCACGAGAAGAGTACTCCTCTCCTCTACTCACAACAGAATGCCTTATGCCACCAGGCTTGAAATTTTGGGCTTGGACAACCTACAATTATGCTGCCTATGGTCTGACCTAAGCGTAGTATACAAAATTATCTACTACAGTGTCCTACCTGTCAATGACTACTTCAGCTTCAACCGCAATAATACATGAGTACACAATAGATACAAACTCAAGGTAAACCGCTCCAAACTCGATTGCAGAAAATACGACTTCAGCAATAGAGTGGTCAATGCCTGGAATCCACTACCTGACTCTGTTGTTACTTCATCAAACCCCCATAGCTTCAACCTTAGACTGTCTACCGTGGACCTCACCCCATTCCTAAGAGGTCTGTAAGGGGCATGCATAAGCGCACCAACGTGCCTACCGTCCCTGTCCTACTGTCCCCATTTATTCATACCCATTTCCTGTGTTCATATTCATGTTTATACTTATGCCTTGTACATGTTTGACAAACTAAGTAAATAAATAAAAAATCATCAAGGTGATTTTGATGATTATTGCATTATATTCATTGCTCAGAGTTCCTTTGCTAGCTAGATGCCCCTCTAAATTTCATGAATGAATAAATAAGCAAATCAATGAACGAACAAAGAGTTTACTTGCCACAAAATTCAGCACCAGCAAAAACTATGGCAGAATTCTTTCAATTCCTACTAATGGCATCACTTTTTTTCTTTCTCTTCTCCCTCCAGGAAATCTTAAACAGCTTGCAGAAGTAAGTGGATCCCATCTTTCCATTCCCCATTTATTATTTTTCATTATTTCATTATTTTATTTATTTATTTTATTATTTATTTATTATTACAGATAGTCTTTGACTTACAACTTCAATTGAGCCCAAAATTTATGTTGTTAAGTGAGACATTTGTTAAGTGAATTTTGCCCCATTTTACGACCTTTCTTGCCACAGTTGTTAAGTGAATCACTGCAGTTGTTAAGTTAGTAGCATGGTTGTTAAGTGGATCTGTTTTTCCCCATTGACTTTGCTTATAAGAAGGTCGCAAAATGGGATCACCTGACACTGACATACTGCAACCATCATAAATATGAGTCAGTTGCCAAATGTCTGAATTTTGATCATATGACCATGGGAAAAAACGTGCACTTCCGTCGTAATGCGAACAGGTAGGGAAGGTAAGTGGAACCCACCCCTGATGTATACGTGCCTCAGGATAATGTTGCAGGATCCAATCTGGGTCGGTCACTGCGGCCAAAGGTTTAGTCTTCCAAGCTTTTGGATTCGTGCTGGAGCCCATCCCGCCTCACCAGAATGTGTACATGGTGGTGCAGTGGTTAGAATGCAATACTGCAGCTACTTAATTCAATAATACACACACACAAAAAGCAATAATACACGGGAACACAATAGATACAAACTCAAGGTAAACCGCTGCAAACTCAATTGCAGAAAATACGATTTCAGTAACAGAGTGGTCAATGCCTGGAATCCACTACCTGACTCTGTTGTTACTTCATCAAACCCCCATAGCTTCAACCTTAGACTGTCTACCGTGGACCTCACCCCATTCCTAAGAGGTCTGTAAGGGGCATGCATAAGCGCACCAACGTGCCTACCGTCCCTGTCCTACTGTCCCCATTTATTCATACCCATTTCCTGTGTTCATATTCATGTTTATACTTATGCCTTGTACATGTTTGACAAACTAAGTAAATAAATAAAAAATCATCAAGGTGATTTTGTACATGTTTGACAAACTAAATAAAAAAATAAAAAATAAATAAAAAATAATAAATCAATTAATAATAAATAATAAATAAATAAATAATAAATAAATAAATAAATAATATTTCTGCTGGCTGCCTGCAATTTGGCAGTTAAAATCTCACTAGGCTCAAGGTTGACTCAGCCTTCCATCCTTCCGAGGTGGGTAAAATGAGGACCCAGATTGTTGGGGGACAATATGCTGACTCTGTAAACTACATAGAGAGGGCTGTAAAGCACTGTGAAGCGGTATAGAAGTCTAAGTGCTATTGCTATGTGTCGAGCTGAGGTGGCGCAGCGGTTAGAGGCAGTACTGCAGGCCACTTTAGCTGACTGTGATCTGCAGGTCAGCGGTTCAAATCTCACCGGCTCAAGGTTGACTCAGCCTTCCATCCTTCCGAGGTAGGTAAAATGAGGACCCAGATTGTTGGGGGCAATGTAAATATACATTGCTTACTGGTGTAAACCGCTTAGAGAGTGCTTGCACTGTGAGGCGGTATATAAATCTCACAAATAAATAAATAAATAAATAAATAAATAAATAAATAAATAAATAAATAAATAAATAAGTAAATAAGTAAATAAGTAAATAAATAAATAAATAAATAAATAAATAAATAAATAAATAAATAAATAAATAATAAATAGAAGTTCCCTGAGGATGGGCTCTGATAAATACCTTGGTTGGTGGGTGTAATGATTGATATAAGTCAGTTGTTGCCTTCAACATACCTTAATTCACAGCAGATAACGATAACAGCAGAACGAACTTATAACGACTAATAACGAACATCAACTGCCAGTGCAGTTGACAGCTCCTTAAATATTCCACTGTCCACTACGGCTCAACCAATCACATGCTTCTATTTAACCTCGTTCCTAGAACGCCCCCCCCTGGTGGCTTCCTGGTATATTACAGGCTTCAGCACGAATCCAAAGTTATACACCCGTCATCTGGAGGAAAAAAAGTGGGTGAGAGATGTTATTACACTCCAAGTTGCAATCAATAACCATTAGTAGGGCAACATAGGCAAGAAGCTCTGTTGATGATAGTCATTTAAAATGTCTTCTGCATTTAGGAAGAGAGGAAGGAAACTGAAATTTGTTTACTTCCGGGAAATGTTGTGGTGATAAGAAATCTGTCCGAAACATCTACTCGTTGTCTTTTGCTATACCAGTGGTGCCTTAAGAATCTGTTGTTTCTTTCCAACCGATGCAAGGGAATTTTTGATGGGACGGACCAAAGACTAACATTGTTTCATTTCTCTAGTGAAGAAAATATTACGAACTGTCCATCTTTCCAACCTGCCCTAAAGTGGAGAATTTGGGACTTCTGTGACATCAATCACATCCTGGAAAGGATCACGAGACACTTTAAAGGTAATACATAAAGATTTCATGCTAACTCCTACAACATGGGTGTCAAACTCGCTGCATCATGTTTGCCGTCACGTGACATTTTGTGGACATTTTTCCCATTCGCGGAGTTAGGGTGGGCGTGGCCTGTGCATGACGCAGCCCGCCCACGGGCCGCCAGTTTGACACCCCTGTCCTACAACCTCCCAGTTAATGGCAGGATTTTAGTTGAGGGCAGCAGTGAATTTGCTAAGGAATTCTGAGAGTTCAAGCCAATTTAAAAATTTGGTCTGCTTATACGTGGCTGAACATTACCAAGACTCCCATGAAAAACTGATTTCAGCATTAACAAACCCAATTGCATGATAAGATGCACACAAATAAATCTCTGTAAAATTAACACAGGAGTGTGCTTCACATCATTGTAAGATCCGCGTTGTACATGATAGAGCAATGCTTACTTCTTTTCCTGTTGTCTTTTCAGATACTTGGCTATCTGGTCTTCATCTGCAGAAAGGTAACCCTGGGGGAGGAGAAATGTTGAAAGCAAAGTGGGCTGATTACCTCTTGGCCAGATCATTTAGTAGTCAAAATGGAGACCTAGACTCTTTTGGAGCGCCCATAAAGAGGGCTTTTGTTTGTTACCAGCAACCAGAATTCATCTAGTTAAGCCCCCAATCATTTAAGATAACTCTCTGAACCTCCCTAAGATTAAGGAAGGAAGTGCTCATGGACATTTTTTCTCCCCCTCCCACGTTTATCTTGATTTATAAATAAATGTATATTTATTTGTATATAAATTTATCTTTATATATAAGATACATTACATCTTTTCTATCATTATGTGTCAAGATAAATTTTATATATAGATTTCCTATTTATATAATATATTTAGCAAATATACTACAGTATATACATTTACTTTGTGGATGTTTGTGGATGTATTTTATATATATGATCTATAATAGTCTCCCTTTATTTTCATTTATCAGCAAAAAATCCTACACATATAGATTAGTGTGTCGGCTATGTAAAAAACAGCCTGGATGGTCCCAGTGAGGGGCTGAAAGGCAAAAAATGGAAGCTGTGATGCTTTCTCTCCCATATTTGGGTACACCAGGATAACATGACAGAAAAAACATATATAACCTTTTCCTGGTGAAAGAGCTGATTGGGAACAGAGCCTATTTCCTAATGGTTAAGTTGCTGCCCTGCAAGGCAGCCGGCCCGGGTTCAAATCCCAGTAAGGGGTATGGCTATCTGACGAGAGCAAAATAAGCTCGAAATAGATCTATAATAGTCTCCCTTTATTTTCATTTATCAGCAAAAAATCCTACACATATATTTTATATATATATGTTTTCTGAGGTTTTCGCGGGTGTTTGTATGTAGGTCTTTGGTTATTCGGGTTTTCTCCCGCGTAAAATTGGAAGTGTCTTGGCAACGTTTCGACGAAGTCTCATTCGTCATCATCAGGCTGGTGTCTTCAGCTTCCTGCTTCTAGGAGCAATGTGAGATTGCAGCTGTTTCTTCCTTTTAACTGCCACTGGGGGTTTGAACTGATAGGGTGGGAGCTTGGCTGTGTTCTGATTGGATGGAGGTGTGTTCTGATTGAAGCAGGAAGCTGAAGACACCAGCCTGATGATGACGAATGAGACTTCGTCGAAACGTTGCCAAGACACTTCCAATTTTACGCGGGAGAAAACCCGAATAACCAAAGACCTACATATATATATATATATATATATATATATATATATATATATATATATATATATATATATATATATATATATATATATATATATATATATATATATATATATATATATATATATAATACACACACACGCACACACATACACACACACAGATAAAAGTTATAGTATGTCCTGTCTTGTTTGCCCATCTGTCTGTCTCTATGCCTATCTCTCTCCTCTCCTCTCTCTCCCTCTCCCCCTCTCCCTTTCTCTCTTTTTCTCTCTCTCCCCCTCACCCTCCCTCTCTCCCTCTCCCTCTTTCTCTTTTTCTTTTTCTCTCTCTCTCTTTCTCTTTCTCTTTCTTTCTCTCTCTCTCTTTCTCTTTCTCTCTCTCCCTCTTTCTCTCTATTTCTCTTTCTCTTTTTCTTTCTCTCTCCCTCTCTTTCTCTCCCTCTCTCTCTCCCTCTCCCTCTTTCTCTTTCTCTCCCTCTTTCTCTCTCTCTCTCTCTCTTTCTCTTTCTCTTTCTCTCCCTCTCCCTCTCTCTCTCCATCTCTTTCTCTTTCTTTCCCTCTTTCTCTTTCTCTTTCTCTCTCTTTCTCTCTCGCTCCCTCTCCCTCTCCCTATCTTTCTCTTTCTCTTTCTCTTTCTCTTTCTCTTTCTCTTTCTCTTTCTCTTTCTCTTTCTCTTTCTCTTTCTCTTTCTCTTTCTCTTTCTCTTTCTCTTTCTCTTTCTCTTTCTCTTTCTCTTTCTCTCTTTCTCTTTCTCTTTCTCTCACCCTAACCCTAACCCTTACCTTAACCCATTCCGTATGCTCCAATGTGAAGATGCCAGATCCCCTCACTCACACAATGCCACATATTGGGACCTAGAATGTATGCTTCCCAGTGACAGTTCCTATCTACCTTCCCCCCTGATGTATGGTTGGCCTTGATCCTCCAGGCCTTTGGAAAGGCAGTTAAAACCTAGCTCCCCCTCTCCACCAGCCCTTTGTCTCAGGATGAGTTCCAGTCGCATGAGTTATAGTACAGTACAGGAGGTCCTCAATGTTTGACCACAATTGAGTCCAAAATTTATGTTGTTAAGTGAACCATTTTTTTGAGTTTTGTCCCATTTGACGACCTTTGGTGCCACAATTGTTAAGTGAATCACTGCAGTTGTTACATTAGTAACACGGTTGTTAAGTGACTCCGGCTTCTCCACTGACTTCGCTTGTCAGAAGGTCGCAAAAGGGGATCACTGTGACTCCGGGACAGTGCAACTAAATATGAGTCTGTTGCCAAGCATCCAAATTTTGGTCACGTGATTATGGGGATACTGGCAAAAAACCCCATTGGGGAAGCTGGGTTCATTTAATGGCCATGTGATTTGCTTAATGACCATGGTGGCTCATTTTAAACCATCATAAAAGTATGAATATTCATAGACTGGAATAGACATGGTAACAGGTCTGCCAATGGGGACTGTTTGGAAACTGAAACAGTTTGGAAGCTGGGCGTGGCTCAGCTCTGAGTCTAGTCTGTTGAAATGAAACTGAAACTGTTCTCCCCTCTGCCTGTGTTTTGCCTGTAACTACTACCATGTTGGAAAATCTGCTTTTGGTATATTGTATGTATTATTTTACATATAAGGAGAAGTTAATGAATCCTGCTGAATCAGTTATCTGTGTGTGCTTTCTGGATGTGATTTCTGCAACAAACTCTGCAACAAACAAAAATGGTCATAAAATTGCACCTAGTTACATTGTGAATCAACTTAGGACCTCAATGACTTACAAAAGAAATCCTATTGAAGTCGTAAATTGAGGACTTCTTTGCATACCATCCGGAGTTACATTGCTTGAGTTGAGCAGTGCTATCAATGCTCTAAGTAAATAAATGTAAAGGAAAAGTCTGAATTAAGGAAAGAGTCCTTGTTAAGGAAGGACTTGTTCAAGAAATCCCTTTTAACTGAGGGAGAATTTGATTCGTGTGATTTTGTTTTTAGGGTTGGGTATTTCTATTCCAGATTAAAGCTACTTTGCTTCCCTTTCTTGATCTTCTTCCTCTCTCCATGAACAGCAAACATAACCCTGGATCCAAACACAGCTCATCCCCAACTCACCCTTTTCCTGGATGGTAAAACAGCGGAACTAGGCGAACGTCGTCAAGAATTGCCCAACAATCCTGAAAGATTTGACTTCCTGGCTGTGGTGTTGGGACGTGAAGAATTCAAGGAGGGCCGGCATTTCTGGAAAGTCAACGTAAAGAGTCAGGAAGAATGGGCAGTGGGGATCTCTCAGAAGAGTGTGAAAAGGAAAGATTCGTTCTCCTTGAATACAGAAGAAGGGGTCAGCGTGCTGGGAAGATGGGGAGGTAATTATAGGTTCTCCCTCTCACCTAATCCTCTTCCTCACATCCCGGACAAGAAATTAAAAACAATCCGGGTGTGTCTAAACTGTGCTGCGGGGAAGGTTTCATTTTTTGATGCTGACAATGGAACTCTGCTCTATTCAACAACTTCGTTTCCAGGAGAGATCGTTCTTCCCTTCTTTTGGCTGGGGTCATGCGCCCAGCTCAGCCTTTGCCAATGAGACCTTCCATTGCGGCCCCTGTAAGAATTCCAGATGTTGGTACCAACCCTTGGTTCCCTATTTTGCAGTTGGGTTTCCTTGATGTTCAGGAAGAATGCATCACACACATACATACAATAAAGCAATATATAGCAGGAGCCGAGGTGGCGCAGTGGTTAAAGTGCAGCACTGCAGTTCAGCAGTTCAGCTGTTCAAATCCCACCAAGGATCAAGGTTGACTCAGCCTTCCATCCTTCCGAGGTCGGTAAAATGAGGACCCAGATTGATGGGGGCAATATGCTGAACTCTGTAAACCGCTTAGAGAGGGCTGTAAAGCACTATAAAGCAGTATATAAGTGCTATTGCTATAAAGCAGAGCCGCGGTGGCGCAGTGGTTAGAGTGCAGTACTGCAGGCTACTTCTGCTGACTGCCAGCTGCCTGCAATTTGGCAGTTCGAATCCCACCAAGGCTCAAGGTTGACTCAGCCTTCCATCCTTCTGAGGTTGGTAAAATGAGGAGCCAGATTGTTGGGGGCAATATGCTGACTCTAAACCGCTTAGAGAGGGCTGTAAAGCACTGTGAAGCGGTATATAAGACTAAGTGCTATTGCTATTGCTATTACAGGTAGTCCTTGACATATGACAATTCGTTTAACAACCAATTAAAATTATGACAGTGCTAAAAAAGGTGATTTAGAACCCGTCCTCAAAGTTATGCCCATCGCACTACCCATTGATGTGGGCACTTGGAAACCAGCTCGCATTTGTAATCATTGCAGCATTCGGTAGTCACATGATCACAATTTCTGTCCTTCCTAGCTGACTTTTGACAAGCAAAGTCAGTAGGGGAAATCAGGATCGGCTTAACGGCCACATGATTTGGTTAATGACCCTGACAAAAAAAGGTTGTAAAATTAGATGTGGTCACATGATGCCTCGTTTACTAACCATGTCACTTAATTTTCTGGTCCCAATTGTGAGAACTGAGCTGAGAACTATGTGTAATATAATTTATTTGTTTTAAGCATTTTGTGTCACCTGTAGCCTACTGCCCAGCGCTAATAACTGGACAGCCTTACCATTAACAAATCTGAATCACTTCCACACCTTTTTTTTTTTTGCATTCTTTAAGCCGTCTCCCGTTATTTCATACGGTGCATCCTTATTTTATTAAGATAGCAAATGCCATTTCAGGATAGCAAACACAATAAAGATATTTTTTTAAAAAAATAAAAGGTATTAACAATAAAACCAGAACAACTTTATATTTCAGTCATGGACTAAAAAACCCATTTAGTTGTGTAATAGAATTTGTAGCAGTCAAACATGAGTACATAACATAAATGATTACATTACGGCAAAACTAAACGAAAAATGGATTACGAAATGCAATGCAATTGGTAGAGGGCAGAAAGGTGAAATACTTAAGACCAATCACTATGTTATTCAAGTGTTTTGCAAATGCGCAAAAAAAACCATACAAAGTAGAAGAATAAACTTTGAGACCGAATTGCCAAATTACATCTATTGTTTTTACTCGGGTTAATAATTATTAATAATTCCATGACCCTAAAATTAAGGCAAAGCAAGTCTGTTAGAAAGAAAGCTATGCTATACAGACTTAAATATAGTACCCTGTTTCCTCAAAATAAGACATCCCCTGATAATAAGCCCAATCGGGCTTTTGAGTGCATGGCAATACTTCAGGGTTCAGAAAAAAATAAGACAGGGTCTTATTTTCGGGAAAACATGGTAATAGAATAGAATAGAATAGAATAGAATAGAATAGAATAGAATAGAATAGAATAGAATAAACAGAGTTGGAAGGGACCTTGAAGGTCTTCTAGTCCAACCCCCTGCTTAGGCAGGAAACCCTACACCACTTCAGACAAATGGTTATCCAACATCATCTTAAAAACTTCCAGTGTTGGAGCATTCACAACTTCTGGAGGCAAGCTGTTCCACTGATTAATTGTTCTAACTGTCAGGAAATTTCTCCTTAGTTCTAGGTTGCTTCTCTCCTTGATTAGTTTCCACCCATTGCTTCTTGTCCTGCCCTCAGGTGCTTTGGAGAATAGTTTGACTCCCTCTTCTTTGTGGCAACCCCTGAGATATTGGAACACTGCAATCATGTCTCCCCTAGTCCTTTTCATTAAACTAGACATACCCAGTTCCTGCAACCGTTCTGTTTTAGCCTCCAGTCCCCTAATCATCTTTGTATAATGAATCAACATCCATTAAATGTCCTCTCTTATATTGAATCAGGTTTTAGAAACTCTATTCTCCATAAGAAACATCCCTCACCACTTGCTCAATTGCCAGCTTAATTCTGCATGTACTAAATATTTAGAATTTCTGGAAAGGAAAATATTCTGAATAGGTTCTCTGGGCTTTGCAACCTTCATTCATTAGCACCCTCTGCTGGCTATCTGAAATTGACATGGTCCTAATCAGCTTCACCTATAAAGCAGGAGTGTCCAATCTCTTGATTTGCCCAAAGAGGAATTGTCTTCAGACACCTATGAAATGTGTAATATAGTTAATGCATATTAATTCATAATTTTGAAAGATTATGATATTGTGGGACGTCATTACTAGCTGTTCAAGGCCCCACGCGGTCCATGGATCATAGATTGGATGCGCCTGCTCTAAAGACTTCCTTTTGCCTCCTAAGTGCCTGGGAGCAAGCAAATACAGTTAGTCCTCGACTTACAACAGTTCATTTAGTGACCGAAGTTAAAACGGCACTGAAAAAAGTGACATGTCCATTTTTCACACTTATGACCATGGTCACATGATTTACAATTGGATGCTTGCCAAATGGTTCATATTTATGACTGTTGCAGTGTTCCGGGCCACTGTTCCCTCTAAGCTGTGTGGCTGCACGGCCACGCACGTATCGAGAGAACGCCGCGCGGAAGTTTCTAACTTCCGTGTGGCATTTTCTAACGGCAGAGGCTGCGTGCCTGCGCGGCCACGCACATGAAAAGAGAACGCCGCGCAGCAGTTTTTAACTGCCACGCGCCGTTTTCTGTTCTTACAGGGAACATTGGTTCCAGGATCATGTGATTCCCTTTTTGCGACCTGACAAACAAAGTCAATGGGGGAAGCCAGGTTCACTTAACAACCGTGTTACTAATTTAACAACAGCAGTGATTCACTTAACCGTTGCAAAAAAGGTCATAAAATGGGGAAAAACTCATTCAACACATTTCTCACTTAGCAACATAAATTCTGGGCTCAATTGTCGTAAGTCAAGGACTGTATCCTTACAATTTATATTGACTGGTTTCTAATATGATTTGATTGCTTATTTGTACCCTATGACAATCATTAAGTGTTGTACCTCATGATTCTTGACAAATGTATCTTATCTTTTTATGTGCACTGAGAGCATATGCACCAAAGACAAATTCCTTGTGTGTCCAATCACACTTGGCCAATAAAGAATTCTATTCTATTCTATTCTATTCTATTCTATTCTATTCTATTCTATTCTATTCTATTCTATTCTATTCTATTCTATTCTATTCTATTCTAAGACATTCCTTTTGATGTGAATTGTCCATTGTGTGCTTGCTTACTCTCTTGTAATTTCTTCCTTTCCTGTGAATGTAAATATAAGTATTAATTTCCTCTTACTAAAGTAGTTCATTCAGAACTGAGGTGGGATGCTGTAGGTTGGTGGAATAAGGAAAAGGGCTATGATATTTATTCTTCTTTCCCAACTTCCTCTGTAAATCAAGTTCCAGAACGTGAACCTTCGTTGTCCTTAGGGCTCATCTGGCTCTTTATGGTCTTATATTTCTGATGCTGCAAGTATGCTCAGGGTTGATTTCCTAATAAACCTTTTTCAAGATTTATTACCATCCTGCGTCTCCCTTTGTGTTCTTGTGCTTTGGTGTCTGTCCTGCAAATTCTAAATTAAGCCTCGGTGCACAGATTGTCTGCATATATATCTTAACAATGGAGTGAGAAATGCTCAGTAGGATGCTAGATCGGGTGGATGGATTCATTTTTCCTGATGGGAAGTGTTAATACCACTTTACAATGCTTTGGTAAAACCACACTTGGAATACTGCATCCAGTTTTGGTCGCCCCAATGAAAAAAAGGTGTTGAGACTCTAGAACAGGGGTGTCAAACTCGTGTCGTCACGGCAGCGTCACGTGACTTATCGTGACTTTTTTCCTGTTCGCTAAACCAGGCGTGGGCGTGGCCAGCACATGACGCATCTGGCCCATGGGCCGTGAGTTTGACAGGCCTGCTCTAAAAAGAGTGCAAAGAAGAGCAACAAAGATGATTAGGGAACTTCCCTAAAACATATAAAGAACAGTTGCTGGAATTGGTTATGTCTAGTTTAATGAAAAGGAGGATTAGGGGTGACATGATAGCAGTGTTCCAATATCTCAGGGGCTGCCACAAAGAAGAGGTGGATCAACCTATTCTCCAAAGCACCTGAGGGCAGGACAAGAAGCAACGGATGGAAACTAATCAAGGAGAGAAGCAACCTAGAACTAAGGAGAAATTTCCTGACAGAACAATTAGTGGAAAACTTGCCTCCAGCATTTGTGAATGCTCCAAATGCTGGAAGGTTTTAAGAAGAGATTGGACAACCATTTGTGTAAGGACTGCCTCCCCATCCACCTGCAAAGTATGAACTTCTGAGCCAGGTAGTTCAGAAAGGATTCCTTTATTGGCAGCTGTGATAACAATCCATTCATTCAAAGCAAGATCTAAATGCCCCCAGGCAAAGCAAGTACATTTAAACCTTATCGCCCCTCCCCATTAGGCAGAATGCAAATGTAGCCCAATACACAAGGTGTGAAAGTCCTCTGTTCTGGGAATGCGGATGAGCGTACATTTCCACAGATCCATTTCCATTCAAACTAACTTACATTGCGCCTCATAAATCCTATCCTAAGATGAGGTTCCCAGATGTCTGGCGCCCGGATATATGTTGTAAATGTCTGATCAGGCAAACCCAAGACCCCCCTTCTCCTTTTGAATGGCAGAGTCGCTGGATTCTGACAATTTGTCTGAAATGGTATAGGGTTTCTGGCCTGAGCAGGGGGTTGGACTAGAAGACCTCCAAGATCCATTCTATTCTATTCTATTCTATTCTATTCTATTCTATTCTATTCTATTCTATTCTATTCTATTCTATTCTATTCTATTCTATTCTATTCTATTCTATTCTATTCCATTCCATTCCATTCCATTCCATTCCACCCCACCCCACCCCACCCCACCCCACCCCACCCATCCTCATCCCCATCCCCAGTCTTTCCTATTCCTATTCCTATTATGATGCGATGCCTGAAACGCAATATATTTTGTATTCAGTGAAGCCTTTGACAGTGCACAGCGAGCATCTAACCCAGTGTTTCAGCAATTTTCAGCTGGCTGTGGAATTCTGGGAGTTGAAATCTACACACATGAATGTTGCCAAGGTTGAGGAACACTGATCTACCCACTTGCGAGTAGACACTCACATGTCCTGTGAGAATTGCAAGTGGAGCAAAGATGGCAAAGGCACTTCTGTACTTGCACAGGGCAGCCAAAGAGTAGGAGCAACAGAAATAACTTCATTTACATCACTGGATAAAAAGCAATGAGGAAATTTCAATCTCTGCTTATGTCACTAGTGGTGTCGTCTGAGCTGTACTTTGAGACTATAGTCAGTCCTATCCAAGTATAGCGAATGAGGGCCTCTAAGTGAAGGGCTGATTTAGTGCATTTTGAAGTAAAGTAGGCATAATGTGTTTATGTCCAGGGTTTAACATGATCAAACTTTAGCGTAGTACTTAAAACTTAAGCCGAAGTCTCAACAAGCCAGGAGTTAATTATGTTTGTTGTCTCTTCCAACCCAGTGAGGGAAATTTACCTCATGTCACCCCTGCATCAGCTGTCTACGCTGTTCTCAATGATGATCTTTGGGGAAATCCCTGAGGATTTGGCAGGCAGAGAGATGAAGCGTTCTCGATGGTTTTCATAATTGTAGGTGAGAAACACGGAGTGGACTGCAGATGTGGCGAGGTGGGCCACCAGGATTAAAAGTGTAAACAAAACTTAGTGAAGCAGCTGGAGAATTCCAATCACTTAGAAATAGTCAATGAGGGAGCAATTTGGCACTGGCTAATGGAAAAATACCAGAAAGATAGTGAATTAAACCCCGGAAGGCATAATGGGTAAACATCAAGCTGCATTGGTTAGCGATGCCTGCACATTGTACAGATCTGAATATTCTCAGTTGAATCAGCCTGATGCAAGTCTAGCCGTACAGGCAGTGTCAGCCTAAAGTCCTAAATCATTCCCCTTTCCCTAAGTCCTTTTTTAGTTCCATGTGCACACCTGAAATCCCGAGAGTATTACATGCACCAACCACAAAATATCCTCAAATTCTCTAATAGCACAAAGCAAAAGATCAGATCTATTTAATAAAAAAACCCGTTTGTTCAAAACCAACAAACTATGACCCCCTTCATTAAGTTTCAGATTTATCATTGATTCCCAAACATTTGTTATATTTTATTTTTTATTTATTTTATTTATTTGTCAAACATATATAGTAGTAATTTGTATAAACATAAGTAAAAAGTAACGATAAAAGAGGACAGTAGGACAGGGACGGTAGGCACAGTGGTGCGCTTATGCATGCCCCTTACAGACCTCTTAGAAATGAGGAGAGGTCGACTGTAGACAGTCTAAGGTTAAAGTTTTTGGGGTTTGGGGAAGAAACCACAGAGTCAGGTAGTGCATTCCAGGTATTGATCACTCTGTTGCTGAAGTCGTATTTTCTGCAATCGAGTTTGGAGCGCTTTACATTTAGTTTGTATCTATTACGTGCTCGTGTATTGTTGCGGTTGAAGCTGAAGTAGTCATTAACAGGAAGGACATTTTGGTATATGATTTTATGAACTACATTTAGATCAGATCGGAGGCGACGTAGTTGTAAATTGTCTAATCCCAGTATTTCAAGTCTGGTGGAATAAGGTATTTTGTTGTGAGCGGAGGAGTGAAGGACTCTTCTTGTGAAATATTTCTGGACTCTCTCGATTGTATTTATGTCTGATATGCAGTGCGGGTTCCAGACAGGTGAGCTATATTCCAGAATTGGTCTAACAAATGAGAATAATTTAATAAATACTATCTTAATAGTACTATTAATAATAATAATGATAGTGGTATGAATAAAAATAATGATAAAGCCAACTTGAATGTAGCATGAATTGATTATAGCAGTGATGGCGAACCTTTTTTGGTTTGCATGCCAAAAGGGTGTGCGCACGCCCGCTAGCGTGTGCGCACATGCCCACACCCATTCCCTCCCCCCATGCATGCATACCCCCCCTGCACTGCCCCCTGCGCCTGTGCACAATCTCCCAACCCCCGTGCACAGACCTCACCAAAGCCTGGGATGGTGAAAAAACGGCCCAACGGGCAAACCGGAAGTTCGGAAAATGCACTTCCGGTTTGCCCGTTGCTGTTTTTTGCACTCCGGTGGCTTCAGGGAAGCTTTCTGAAGCCCCAGAGTGCAAAAAACAGCACAACGGGCAAACCGGAAGTCCATTTTTCTGAACTTCCGGTTTGCCTGTTGGGCGGTTTTTCGCACTCCGGGGCTTCAGGGAAGCCTCCCTGAAGCCTCCCGACGGCGAAACGGCCTTCCTCAAGGCCGAAAATCAACTGGCCAGCGCGCACATGCGCGCTGGAGCTGACATAGGGCAATGCCTTGCGTGCCCTCCATTATGGCTCCACGTGCCACCTGTGGCATGCGTGCCATAGGTTTGCCATCACAGGAATATAGGGAGACATTTGAATCCCTGCCACACGATAGGAGGGGATTAAGTGCCTAGAAATAACAGGAGTCAGTACAAACATCAGAAGTTTTGTGCAAAGACTGATGGCACAATGGAAGACATGATTGCTAGTCAATGGTGATTGGTAGAGATTAATATCAAGAGAGGAATCTTCCAAGGAGATTCAATTTTACCACTACTGTTTTTCATTGCACTGAATCCTTTTGTCAATAATTCTGAATAACTCAGGCCATTGCTATCAAAAATTTAAAAAAAAATCTGTCAGACTATCTCACTTTATATGGATGATCTAAAGCTACATGGAAAAACAACATCTGCAATAGAATAGCTGCTCAACACTATCCATATATGTTTATGGAGATTCTCAGCCATCCAGGTCATGGTTGTCCCAAAGGTGCTTTTTGAAGAGGTAACTGGACTTTCTGTTTTTTCTTTGAAGACATTTCACTTCTCATCCAAGAGTTGAAGAAGCTTCTTGGTTGAGAAGCAAAACGTCTTCAGAGAAAAACCAGAAAGTCCAGTTGCCTCTTGAAAAAGCACCTATGGGAATGTCCATATATACAACCAATATGTTGCCATGGAGTTTGGACTATACAAATGTGCCATGCTTACCACTGAACACGGAAAAATAGTGAAAACTGAAGGAAACAAGATGCCCTATGGCACGGGTGTCAAACTCGTAGCGTCACATTGTCGTCACGTGACATTTCGTGACGTTTTTCCTATTCGCAGAGCTGAGGTGGGTGTGGCCTGTGCGTGACACATCCAGCCCACGGGTCGCCAGTTTGACACCCCTGCCCTATGGGAATAACATTTAGAGACTGGATGAAACTGATCATTACAAATATCTAGACATCTTTTAAGCTGACAACATCAAGCGTACTGAAGTCAAGAAGAAGGTTACAAGTGAATACATCAAGAGAGTGAAGAAGAACTTAAAGTCTAAACTCAATGGAGGAAATACCACCAGGGCAATCAACACGTGGGCAATTCAAGCCATTAGATAACACAGCTGAAATAGCAAACTGGACTCACACAGAACTGAATGCCCTGGATAGGAAGACCAGAAAAATAATGACAATCATGTCCTTCATCCTTGCAGCGATGTTGACAGACTCTGTTTACCAAGGAAAATAGGTGGGCGTGTAATGTTGAAAGTACATCAGACGATTGACAAAGAAAAAGGGGCATTGGAAGAATAGCCAAAGAAGGACACTGAAGAAGATGCATTGAAGCCAGTATAGCAAGCAGACTGAAGAGACCAATGTGGCCTAACAGAAAGAAGTAATGAGGAACAGGCAAGAGGCATGGGAAGAGAAAGTATTACACGGCCAGTACATTAAAACAGGGGTCTCAAACCTCCAGGCCATGGATTGGTACTGGTCCGTGGCCCATTGGGAACTGGTGAGTGAGCTTCAGCGGTGGGTTGCTCCCGGTTTGGACCAGTTCTTAGAACCGGTAGTGTTGGGAGGCTCCGCCCACCCTCCCAGGACGCTTTTGCGCATGTTAAAAATCCTCTGAGTCCATTGTCAATCCTGCCCATAGGCAGAGATAACGCTGACCTGTTAAAGAAGACCTTTGTAAAATATATTGACAGTGAATCAATTAAAAAAACAAAAAATGTAAAGATACCTGCTGCTTACACCAACAAGCATTGAGCAGCTAACAGGGAATTTAGAATTGATCTCCCTCCCAAATCTACTAGGAGAGAAAGAAATAACTGTGGAGGGCACAAGCCTCAAGCACAAAGATGGTAGAGATATGATAAGAGCAGGGGTGGGTTCTAACTTACCTTGCTGCTGGTTCGCTTCCTCCCACGCTGCATGGCTGCGCCTCATGCACAATGGCAAAAAATCCAAAAATTTTTTAAAAAAGAGCAAAAACAAGATGGCGACGCATGCGCAGTGCCGGAAACTTGGTTTCTGTGATTGCGCAGAAGAAAAAAAAACCCGGGGGAAAAAAAACGCCGCCGCCCACGTACTGGCACTGACCGAACCGGTTCCATGACGTCATCGTGATGTCACCAGTGGGTGGCTACTGGTTCAGGCAAACCGGTTCGAACCAGGAGGAACCCACCTCTGGATAAGTGCAGTTATTACTACAGACTTCTCTCTCTCTCTCTCTCTCTCTCTCTCTCTCTCTCTCTCTCTCTCTCTCTCTCTCTCTCTCTCTCTCTCTCTCTCTCTCTCTCTCTCTCTCTCTCCTCTCCTATTTATGTCACCCATCTATGCAGTAACACAGCTCTGGGTGGTTTACAAACTTAGTAGCTTACCTTTTGTTGCCTTTTGAAAAAAACACTTTTGGGACAACCATGAATTGGATGACTGAGAAACTCCATAGGTGTGAAGAAGAGATGCTAGCTAGGACTCAATCGGAGAACAGAGAGGGGAACCCCTAGTGGCTTCACAATCAGAGAATCAAATTTAGGAAGGGCTCACCGTAATGAATGAAGAATTAAAAGTGGCAGCAGGAAGATTGTAGTTTCAGACGTGCAAGATTCTGTTAACATACCTGTCAGGCCGAAGCCATCTATGACAACTTTGGCCTGCCACCTGTTATGCTTAGAATTTAGTCTTGCTGTGGGAACTTGGGAGGGGCTGGTGCATGAGGGTTGTAGAGACGTAGCCAAAACACATTCTTTTAGATTCTCAAGGTCATCCTTTGTCCAGCATCTGCCCGGAAGCTGATGGGAGTGGAGGACAACGCTGGCAGACAATGAATGGTCAACGTGATGAACTTGTGGGTGTGGGGACAAGGGATTGAACTTTAAACTGGGTGGAGAAACCCTCGAGACTTTAGATTCGGGTTTCTCCCAGATGTGCCAACATGGCTCTCTTAATAAATTGGTACTTTGAGGGATGCTTTGCCTCGGACTCTGATTTAGTTTTGGATGCTATTTGGAACCCTGACAATACCCTTACAATAAAGTAGAATTAGCTCATCTAGTCCTGTTTCCTGTCTGGTTTATCTGGGATGACTGACAGTGATGTTCTGAAAAAAGCACAACTACCTGTGCTCACAATATGTGATGTCATAAACCAGGGTTGTCAAACTCAAAGCCCGGGGGCCAGATCCGGCCCGCGGGGTGCTTAGATCTGACCCGCGGGGCTGACCTGGAAACAGCGAAGGACTGGCCCACGGTGCCTCTGCCAGCGAAAACGGAGTTCGGGAGTACCGCCCATGGCCCTCCCAATCTCCATTTTCACTGGCAGAGGGTTGCAAGAGGCCGTCGCAGCCAAAAATGGAGCTCAGGAGCCCGTTTTCGCTGGTAGAGTGCTCAGGCCACCACAGGTGCCCCCGACATGAGTGACATCCAGCTGGCCACGCTCACCCCGGCCCCCCCGAAGTCAAACACAACCCTGATGCAGCCCTCAATGAAATTGAGTTTGATACCCCTGTCATAAACATATGGTTACAAATAGCTGAATTCGAAGAAACTTGAGTGATCTCCAAAGAAGCAATCTATAGCATGATTTCATATGTCATTGGAATCCATCTATTGTATTTTGCATGGTGTTTGGGTTTAGCTGACAAATGGTGTTTATTGGTAGGCACATTTGATTTTAAACGCAATCACTTAAAAGGTGACAATGTGGAATGTTGTATACCCGTGGTGGCGAACCTATGGCACGCGTGCCACAGGTGGCACACGGAGCCATAGCGGCTGGCACGCGAGGGTTCCTACCGGCAAACCGGAAGTGCGGAAAAACGCACTTCTGGTTTGCCAGTGTGCTGTTTTTTGCACTCCTCAGGGTTCAGGGAAGCTCCCTGAAGCTCCGGAATGCAAAAAACTACAAAACGGACAAACCGGAAGTGCACTTTTTCTCACTTCCGTTTTGTCCGTTTTGTAGTTTTTTGCATTCTGGAGCTTCAGGGAGCTTCCCTGAACCCTCCGGAGTGCAAAAAACAGCACACCGGAAAACCGGAAGTGCGTTTTTTTCACACTTCCGGTTTGCCGGTTTCGTCGTCCCAGGCTCCGGTAAGCCTTTGCGCGGGGGTGGGGGTGTGTGCGCATGCGCAGGGGGCAGCATGGAGGGGTGTTGTGCGCATGCATGGGGGGGAAGGGAATGGGTGTGGGCATGCGAGCGCGCGCGAGCGCCCCCCCTTTTTTGGCACGCGAGCCTAAAAAGGTTCCCCACCACTGTTGTATACAAATACAGTAACTAAGGGAGGGATCTCACATGTCTTTGAAAAGGCAAAGGATGTAATTTGCTTTGGTGTTCATGATGAAATCTATGATTGATGGGGGATGAAATCATTTTTTTTAGTCCTTCCCCCTGGGCTAGTAGGAGGCCTTTTACAAGGAAAGGTCACCGTATTGTTTCACAACTAAACACATTCTCTGGATCCTGATTCTTATTAAATGGATCAATGAAAAAGTTGGTGGTTGTAAGAATTGCACCAGCAACTTCTCCTTGTGTCTTTTTCCTGTAATCAACCAGAGTTATGGATATTGCAGAGGTGATGGTGCTTATTATAATTAGTCACACCTTGGTTGTCTTCTTCTTGATTCTCCAGACCTTTCCCCCAATGATTGCCTTCAGTGTAAACAACAGATTTAGGGACAATATAACGTGTGCCAGAAAGTCTGGGTGATTTAATGCTTTCTTACCCATATACTACTCGGTAGCTTGAGAATTTATTTTCATATTCAAATATAAAACCTTGGCTGAGCTCTTGAAAAAGGGAAAATTCCAAACAAAAGTCCTTGATTATTCTTAGACATATTTGATAAGAACAAGTGACTCTACCCAACATACCAATTATGGTCCTACAAATTATTCTCCTGCTCTTGCCCCACATAATTTACGGGGTGCTGAAGCTGAAATGTCCCTTGAATTTGAAACCAGATGAAAAAAAGCCACTGAATTTCTACAGACCAGGGGACACTCTCCTCGGTGGGATTGCTTCTTTCCAGAATATTTTTGATGGTTTGTTCCTGTTTGACTCAGCTCCAATTGCTAATATTTTTTTGTAAGTTCCTATGTCTTACAGAGGTACAGCCTCTCTGTTTCTTGCGTGAGAGAGATTGTGCAGCAAGATTGTCATGGAAAGAAGGTCAGATACAAACAACCAAGTTTGTATTTAACTTTAACTTTAACCTTAGACTGTCTAATGTCGACCTCACCCCATTCCTAAGAGGTCTGTAAGGGGCGTGTATAAGCGCACCATTGTGCCTACCATCCCTGTCTTACTGTCCTATTGTCCTCATTTATCTGTACTTACTTTGCTTATGTTTATGTTTATACCTATACCTGCTATCTTGTACATGTTTGACAAACAAACAAATAAATAAAATAAAAAGTTATATGAGGAGTCCATTGGTAGCTCATCTCATAAAGGGTAACTAACAGCCCAAGTGGCAAGAAACCTGGGAAGAAACTACACAAAATGTTCCATGTGTCTCCACCTTAATTAATTCATGGTTAAAGGACGGTTGGAAATCCTTTTTGTACTTCCCAAGGTTCTTTTATTTACCCTTCATGCAAGTATTAACAACCTTTTATTGAACGTTTTCACAATGCAGTTATTATGTTGCTTCCTTGATGTTGGGGAAGAATATCACATTCCTAAGATTAAAATGCTACTTATATCCCTTAATTGGGGACTCAGTCCCCTTATCAGATTGCCTTTGTCCCTCCAGAATTCCAGGCTGGAAAAATAGATTTCAGCTAAATGAAAGGATTTACTGTACTTTATTTATTTATTTTATTTATTTGTGAGATTTATATACCGCCTCACAGTGCAAGCACTTACACCAGTAAGCAATGTATATTTATATTGCCCCCAACAATCTGGGTCCTCGTTTTACCTACCTCGGAAGGATGGAAGGCTGAGTCAACCTTGAGCCGGTGAGATTCCTCCCAGTCAGAAGAAAACCAGACACCTTATCCTGAGCGCCCTCCACAGATTTATCATATTGCATATGTAGATTCTGTACTGAGGGTGGGACTGCACTAAATGTTTGATTTATCATCATTTAGATAGAAGGGAGGAGGGGCAGATAAGTGCCTTCCATTCTTGTTGCCTCTAATCTGCTCTTCCACTAAAATGTTTCAGAGATTGGGTTACTCCAAAATGAACTAGAAGCGATTTTACTGTAAAATTCAACACTGAGTGGAATACTCCTAAGTTTGGAAAGAAACACAAATACAAGTTGAGGAAAGGAATGAAAGCAGTGGTAGATATAAGTCTCTCTTCTGAGAGGCAAGGCTGTTTTAATAGACTTCCTAGGTTTTTAGCAAATTTACTATTGGGCAAAGGGGGGGATTAGATGAGCCAATTTACTGCTGGGAAAGGGTGAGGAGAATAATGACTTTGAGGGTCCTTCTTCTGGGTTGCCAGACTCCAAAGATCTTAGGATCAAGCTCCTAAGTAGGTCTTCCCCTCTGGTGAAGGTATCATGTTGCCCAGGGGTGGGTTCCACTTACCTTCCCTACCGATTCGCATCGCGACGGAAGTGCACATTTTGCACACGTGTGCACGCTTCGCTCATGTGCACCCCCCCAGTCGCATCACGCAAATGACCCTCTGTGCATGTGCAGAAGCTTCTGCACATTCACAGAGGGGTTTTTTTTTTGCCAGCCGCGGCAACTGCAGAACCGGTTCGGGGGCGTGGACAGTCGGCCATCGCTGCCGGTTCGGCGAGCGGGTGTAGATTCCCACCACCGGTACGGGCGAACCAGTCCGAACCGGCAGCAACCCACCACTGATGTTGCCTGGAAACAATTGGATATACTTGTAGGGAGAGAAAATGGTATTTGTAAAGCAACACCTTGAAAACAAAACCCAGAAGTTTTTGATAAGTATTTATTATTCTTACAATCCAAGGAGAATCTTTTAAATATATTGTTCTGATGGGATGCAGAATGAAACTGTGATGTAACTATACTTTCAGAATAGACAAGCCAGCGCATTGGAAAGTCCTGTCCTTCCTTTTTGCCCTTGAGGAGATTAACCAGAACTCCCAAATCTTACCCAACGTCACTCTGGGCTACACTATTCACGAAAGCTGTTCCAACAGAAAAGGGACTGCAAAGGCTCTGCTGGATCTGCTTTCAAAGGGAGAGGCAGATGTTCCAAATTACAGCTGTGGAAAAAGGAGAAACACACTGGTGGTCCTTGAAGGAGCTGATGCAGACACGTCCATTGATATCTCAAATTTGTTAAATCCTTACAAAATCCCACAGGTACAGTAGGTATATATGCAACGGAAGTTTAACTAAATTTAAGCAAGAATATTTCCTATATGTACCTAATGTGATGCAGCAGGATGCATATCACCATCTACAGTTTGATTTTCAGGGGGCATAAACATTTACAGAAATGGCAAATTTGCAGACGTGTAAAACGAAAGGATTCAGAAACCCCACAGATTCTCAGTGTTTTGCCTGTTTTATTATTTTTTTTGCTCCTATTATAATTTCATTATTTACTATATCAAAATTGCTAACTTTGCTTTGTTTGCCTTTTATTAACAAGAACAAAACATATGCATCCATTTTTTATATTCATATCTTGTACACTCACACACATAAACAAATAGATATGCATATACTGTAAATCAGAAAACAACATGATAAAATTCATTCATTCGTTCATTTCTTAATTCTTAACCACCCATTAATTACAGTAGCAAGTAATTTATCTGAAGACCGAAAGTATTATTGCAAAACAAATACCAATGTGTACTGTTCCTTCAGTTTTTAATTTTATGATGACTTTTGATTATAGTTGAATGATGAAATGATTATAGTTCTTGTAACATTGACATTTAGAACAGTGATTAGATTGATAAAATATCCATTTTTTCCTTGTCTCTTATTCCTCTCTTATTCACATTTAATTCTGTAGGGTATTTGCATAGAACAGTGATGGAGAACCTTTTTTTCCTCGGGTGCCGAAATAGTGCGCGCATGCGCTATTGCACACGTGTGTGTGCCCACACCCATAATTCAAAGCCCCCCACTTGCCTCACCCCGCTGCGCATGCATGTGTGACCCCCCACTCCCCCATTTCCCAACTTCCAGTGGGCCCAGTAGGCCCATTTTTTGCCCTCCCCGGGCTCCAGAGGCTTTCTTAGAGCTTGGGGAGGGCGAAAACCCTCCCCCTGCCACCCCGGAGGCCCTCCGGAGGCCAAAATCGCCCTCTCAGAGTCTCCGCGTAAGCCAAAAACCAGCTGGCATGCACGTACATGCGCGCTGGAGCTGAGCTAGGGCAACGGCTCGCGTGCCGGCAGATATGGCTCCGCGTGCCACCTGTGGCACCCGTGCCATAGGTTCGCCATCACTGGCATAGAATGTAGTCTTAATG
Organism: Diadophis punctatus similis; assembly: GCA_023053685.1. Classification (NCBI taxonomy): domain Eukaryota; kingdom Metazoa; phylum Chordata; class Lepidosauria; order Squamata; family Dipsadidae; genus Diadophis; species Diadophis punctatus. The sequence continues at coordinate 254,048,403 of JALIGW010000002.1, forward strand.
CATAAATAGTATTGTATAGAAAAAACAAATTGTACACATATATACACGCACATACTAGAAATATGGTCATAAACAAACAAAAAACAAACAAAAAACCAAATAAATACTAAGTAGTCTTATCAAGAATCTTGGCAACCAATATTTTGGTTCTTATCTGAGAGAAAATGTTAACATTTCTCCTTCATTTCAGGTCCGTTACAATTTCCCTTCCCTGGTTTTGACAGACAGAAAACGATTCCCTTTTTTTTACTCAACTTTTCCCACAGAAACAAACGAGTATCTAGCAATCATCAAAATCCTCCAATATTTCAAGTGGACATTGATTGGACTCATTGCTGCAGATACTGAAAATGGAGAAAAATTTCTAAGACTCTTCACACCCATACTGGACCAGAATGATATTTGTGTTATTTTCACAGAAACTGTTTCAGATAATATCGCATTCAATCATAAGGATAAAGAAGTTGGTCTTTTCAACAAATGGAATCAAGTCAACATCTTAATTTATCATGCTGAGGTTGTAAGTTTCGTACGTGGATTTTCAGGTGTACTACATTCCCTGATGAGCAAGGGGGGATACGTTGAGGATAAAGTTTGGATCATAACATCTATCTGGGACCTCACCTTCCAGATGTCATTGATTCCGAAGTTCAAGAACAAAAGCTATAGGATTTTTTCTTTACTTAGTCAGACAAATAAAAAAATAAATTGTGATCATCTTGAACAACTTAAGTCTTTTACTGAGAGATTTGTAGAGCGAGTATATTCGTGTTCCTATTCAAAGCATGCCCTGTCTGTGAAAGGCTGGACAAGGTGCATAGAGAAAGAAAAATGGAAGCCAATGTCTCAGGAGTTGAGGGAAAGGATTCTGTCCCTGAATCGCTACCACATTTACCACACTGTCTGGACTGTTGCACATGCTTTACATGCGGCCTATTCTCTCCGGTCCCAGAAAAAGGCCACAAAGAATGGAAACAGGTCAGGAGTTCAAACAGTGCAGCCATGGCAGGTACTTTCCTTTTCCATCACAAAGATTTCTGCTGAACAGGAGAATCCTGAATAATAATAATAATAATAATAATAATAATAATAATAATAATAATAATAATAATAATAATAATAATAATAATAATAATAATAATAATAATAATAATAATAATAATAATAATAATAATAATAATAATAATAATAATTGGTGGCAAAATTATTGGTTGGCAAAATAAAGCATTACATGGCCAATTTCTGGAAAAAATAAAAGACAAAGTGGACAGTGAAAAAACTTGGTTATGGTTAACATCTGGTACTTTAAAGAAAGAAACAGAATCATTGATCCTGGCCACACAAGAACAGGCAATTCATACAAATGCCATAAAAGCCAAAATTGATAAATCTTCAAATGATGCTAAATGCAGATTGTGCAAGGAAGCTGATGAAACTGTAGCCCATGTGCTCAGCTGCTGCAAGAAAATCGCGCAGACTGATTACAAATTACGACACAACTCTGTTGCACAAATGATCCACTGGAATTTATGCAAAAATTATAACATCCATACTGCTACAAACTGGTGGGAACACAAGCCTGAAAAAGTCACTGAAAATCAGATGGTCAAGATCTTGTGGGATTTTCGTATACAAACAGACAAGGTACTGGCGCATAATACACCAGACATCACGCTGGTCGAGAACAACAAGGTGACTATAATTGACATTGCAATACCAGGAGATAGCAAGGTCGATGAAAAGGAACACGAAAAAATCGCAAAATACCAGGACTTAAAAATCGAAATCCAACGATTATGGCACAAACCAGCAGTGGTAATTCCAGTGGTGATTGGAACACTGGGTGCTATCCCAAAAGCACTGGAATTACATTTAAAACAGCTCAAAATTGACAAAATCACCATCAGTCAAATGCAGAAAGCCGCACTGCTCGGTTCTGCACATATACTTCGAAAATACATTACGACTTCCTAGGCCCCTGGGTGGGGCTCGACTAGTAATCAATGCCAAATCCGGCGAAACAACTGGCCGCTGTGATACAATTGTATAATAATAATAATAATAATAATAATAATAATAATAATAATAATAATAATAATAATAATAATAATAATAATAATAATAATAATAATAATAATAATAATAATAATAATAATAATAATAATAATATTGTCCACTATCAAAGTAAAAGACTATCATGTTTACCGGTCAGATCGCGAAACTCGCAGAGGAGGTGGAGTTGCCATCTTCTATAAAAAGTCACTAAACCTAAAAAATATTCAAGTTACACAAGAACTCGCTCTACCAGAAACCATCATCTGTGAGCTGTCCTTAAATACCATACTTCGCTTCCTACTATGTTATAGAGCCCCCAATTATGACATCACACATGCACTCAAGTTAACCACACTACTAACGTGGGCAGCCTCCTACCCACACCCCCTTATTTTTCTTGGTGATCTCAACCTACCTCATATTAACTGGACCCTAAATGAATGTACAACTGAACCCAGACATTCAACCCTATACAATGCTATTACCAATCTAAGGCTAGATCAACTAGTAACAAACAATACTAGACTCAGCAATTGTCTCGATCTCATCTTCTGCAACATTTTTCACTCAATTTATGGACTACAAATAAAAGAACCCTTTTCCAACAGTGACCACAGCATGATTGACTTTTGTCTCAATATATGTCCTTACAGAAACCACCTCAATGATGGGATAACCAATTACAATTTTAAAAAAGCCAACTATGATAACATAGACGCTGACCTCTCATCTCTTGATTGGCAAATACTATTCTCTGGCTATAATACTATCAAAGACCACTACAATATATTTTTGCTCGAAATCAAAAGAGTCATTAAACTATACGTACCACTAATAACCACTAAAACCAAGAAAAACAAATTACCTATAAAAATAAGGAAACTCCAATCCAAAAAAGATCTCTTTGGTGAAAAAACAAAACTGGCTACGTTGCTAACTTTAAAAGCTGCTACAAAAATCTATGCCACCAAATAAAGACTGAATGCACCAATTATCACATTAATCAAGAAGAAAACCTTCTATGCAAGAAATCCACCCGCGCCTTCTATAACTTCTATAACTCTATAACAACCAACTCAAAGACTCGAGATCCATCCCACCCCTTAAAGGACCTAATGGTAAAGACTATAACGATGAAACCGTTAAAGCCAACCTCTTTAACACATTCTTCTGCTCAGTCTTTGTAAACATCAATGGCTCATGCCCAATATTTCCTAATCGTACCACAAATAATTACAGCGATCTAACACAAATCGATTTTACAGAAGATAATGTTAGAAAGGCATTACGCAACCTAAAACCATCTCTATCTATTGGACCTGATGGACTATGTGCATACTTCTTAAAAAAGCTCTCCACAACCTTGGCTGAACCTCTAAGCATAATCTTTGATAAATCTTTCAGGACTAGCTCCTTACCCAAATTATGGTCACTAGCCACAGTCATCTCTATCTTCAAAAAAGGAAATCCCAGCAACGTCGAAAACTACAGATCAATCTCATTATGTTGTGTCACCTGCAAAGTCATGGAATCAATCATAAACCAGTCCATTACCCTCCACATAGAAACTAACAACCTACTCTCCAACAAACAATTTGGTTTCAGGAAAAAATTATCCTGTAATCTGCAACTCTTACACTGCAAAAACATATGGACCATTCAACTTGATCAGGGTAAAACAATATACGCAATTTACATAGACTTTTGTAAAGCCTTTGATTCAGTGGTACACTTCAAACTACTTCTGAAACTAAAATCTTATGGCATCTCTGGACCCCTACATGCTTAGATAACTGTATTCCTGTCAATAGCAATAGCACTTAGACTTATATACCGCTTCATAGTGCTTTACAGCCCTCTCTAAGTGAGAGTTCAGCATATTGTTTACAGAGTTCAGCATATTGCCCCCAACTATCTAGGTCCTCATTTTACCGACCTCAGAAGGATGGAAGGCTGAGTCAACCTTGAGCCGGTGAGATTTGAACAGCTGAACTGCTGAACTAGCAGTCAGCTGAAGTAGCCTGCAGTGCTGCACTCTAACCACTGTGCCACCTCAGCTCAAACAGACAACAAGTGGTTAAAATAGAGAGTTCTCTATCAAATCCTGCACCTGTCAATATTGGTGTCCCTCAAGGCAGCGTTCTAGGACCTACTCTCTTCATACTTTACATAAACGACCTTTGTGATCACATTATAAGCAACTGCGTTCTCTTCGCTGATGATGTCAAACTATTTAACACCACAGACAATGCTGTTACCCTTCAAAAAGACCTTGACCTTGAATGGTCAAACAAGTGGCAACTTCAAATCTCAACCAACAAATGCTCTGTCTTACACATTGGCAAAAAGAATCAGAACACAAAATACAAGCTTGGAGGACAATACCTCGTAGACGACCCTCATTTTGTCAAGGATCAGGGAGTACTCATATCTAATGACATAAGTGCCAACGCCCACTGTAACAACATTGCCAAAAAAGTGCTAAGAGTTGTCAATCTAATCTTGCGTAACTTCTTCTCTGGCAATATTACACTGCTAACCAGAACATACAAAAAATTCGCTAGACCAATTCTCGAATACAGCTCACCTGTCTGGAATCTGCACTGCATTTCGGACATTAATACAATTGAGAGAATCAAAAAATATTTCACGAGAAGAGTCCTCCACTCTTCCGCTTGCAACAGAATACCTTATGCTACCAGACTTGAAATCTTGGACTTAGACAACCTAGAACTACGTCGCCTTCGAACTGATCTAAATGTAGTTCATAAAATTATCTGCCACAATGTCCTACCTGTCAATGATTACTTCAGCTTCAATCACAACAATACACAAGCACACAATAGATACAAACTCAATGTAAACCACTGCAAACTCGACTGCCGAAAATATGACTTCAGCAACAGAGTGGTCAATGCCTGGAATTCACTACCTGACTCTGTGGTTTCTTCCCCAAACCCCCAAACCTTTAACCTTAGACTGTCTACTGTCAACCTCACCCCATTCCTAAGAGGTCTGTAAGGGGCGTGCATAAGCGCACCATCGTGCCTACCGTCCCTGTCTTACTGTCCTATTGTCCTCATTTATCGGTACGTTGCTTATGTTTATGTTTATGTTTATACCTATACCTGCTATCTTGTACATGTTTGACAAACAAATAAATAAATAAAAATAAAAATAAATCCTGTCTCCTATGTCTTCATTATGGAGATTTCCCTTAAACAAATTGTTAAGTTTAATTTTGTTTTTACTTGATTTCATGAATAGAAGAATTATATGGTGTTCATAATCATGTTCACCTGGCAGAACTTCTATAGCTAGCAAATAAATACTAACTACCTGACTCTGTGGTTTCCTACCCAAATCCCCAAAACTTTACCCTTAGACTGTCTACTGTTGACCTCACCCCATTCCTAAGAGGTCAGTAAGGGGCATGCATAAGCGCACCAGCATGCCTACCGTCCCTGTCCAAATGTTCCTTTTTATTTGTACCCATCTTATGTATTCAAATAATGTTATACTTATGTATATTATCAAATACGTACTTGACAAAATAAAATAAAATAAAATAATATAATAAAAAATAATAAAATACAATAAAATAAAATAATAAAATACAATAAAATAAAATAATAAAATAATAAAATAAAATAAAATAAAATAATAAATAAAATAAAATAAAATAAAATAAAATAAAATAATAAAATAAAATAAATAAAATAAATAAAATAAATAAAATAAATAAAATAAATAAAATAAATAAAATAAATAAAATAAATAAAATAAAATAAATAAAATAAAATAAAATAAATAAATAAATAATAAATAAATAAATAAATAAATAAATAAATAAATAAATACAAGAATTTGTGTGGTATCTGACTAATGTAAATATAAATATAATGATATAAATATAAATGAAATGAGGAGGTAAAATCATATCCTTTAATCATATCCCATTTGGATAAATATCTATGGAGATTCTCAGTCATCCAGGTCGTGGTTGTCCCAAAGGTGCTTTTTTCAAGCTGTTTTTCCTTTGAAGACTTTTTGCTTCTCATCCAAGAAGCTTCTTCAGCTCTGACTGGACAGTGGGGAATGGAAGGATTTATCTATTTGGATAAATCTTCCTTTTTGTGCCCTATCTGAGAAAAAAGAAGCCTATTGGTTCAAATAACCATTTTATCATCCAACCTGTTGCCAGGTATCTGAATAGATCATTGGGAAATTTTGAGAGATTTTGATTTGTTGAATATAGCTGTTTCTTTTAATTTTCCTTTTTACTACCTTGAATTATAATGATCTTTCTGTATATAACATTAAAGTTATATCACTTTGGGCTGAGAGGGAGGGACTGGTCCGGTCACGCAGGGAGTTTCCAACGCTGATAGTGGAACAAGTAGCCGGATTTCCCATCACTTGCTCCAACGGTTTCTCCACTAGTTCTGAATTTGCAGCTAAGCTACCACAGGAATATGATTTAATATTTTTTTTTGGCCTGTTCCCATAATGTTTTTTTCATTCAATCCTCAGTTCATGAGTGGGAAAGTTTTAAGCCATGTTCAGCCATATTGGTGCTAAAATAGCCTTGTCACCTTCATTCTGAAACCATTTGATAGCAACTTCCACGTGTCTCAAATCTATTAGGCTGGGTCATCCATGACTTGCCTGAAGGGAAATCAAGTTACTGGGAAATGACTGAGAGGAGAGACAAATATCGAACTAGCATTGTTTTGTTCCAAATCAAGGACAGCTCTGGAGAATTGTCCCTGTTCTTAGCCCCTCGACTGAATGGTGAATTACGGGAAGGTCATCTGTAGATTTGGGAGAATTTAGAATCTTGTTCCTGTTCTCTGCCATTAACTCATTTCAGTTTGCTATTTTAGCTTCACCCTTTTCTGAGTATCTCTCAATATTACAATAATTCCATAGAGGGAGTCTATTTGGATGAGAAAGGGAACCTGGCAGCTGACTTTGACATCACATACTGGGTGAGGTTTCCCAATTGGTCAGTTTACAAAACGACCGTTGGGAGCATGGAAAGAGAGACACGTTCAGAAGACAAATTCAAGTTCAGAATGGATCAGGATGCAACCAGAAGGGCCCTGCAGGTCGATGAGGTGAGGAAGATAATTTCTTTCAGTTCCACATATTGATTGTCTTGTTTAAAATCTGTGGCATTTTCCCAATAGAACCTCCCAACTGTGTGTCACAAAGACACCTTCACGCATAGAATTCAGGGATCCATTTGGGGTTATGTTTGTTGTAGGAAATGGCAGACCCTGAGACATTCAGCATGGCTCTTGAGTAAGGTGACCAGATTTTAATATTTGTAAAGCGGGATACCATTGACGGGGGTGGGTGGGTTTCTAGGGGAGCAAGACGGGAGGGGTCCGTCTCTCTTATCCTGCAACTTTGTGCACCCCCCCCAAACACCCCCCTTCATCGCAGCCAAGGGTGGGTTCCTATCGGTGCGGTCTTGCCTGTTCGTCGCCGCAGAGCCAAAGAAGCTGGTGGCATTTGCGGCGCGGGGCTTCCCCCGCCCGCTTTCCCCGGCCTCCGGGATGCCGCCATTTGCGTTCTTTTGCCCTCTGCGCATGCGCAAAGCGTTCTGTTTGCGCAGAGGGCAAAAGAATGCAAATGGCGGCATCCCGGCAGCCGGGGAAAGCAGGCAGGAGAAGCCCCGCGCCACGAACGCCACCAGCTTCTTCGACTCTGTGGCGACGAACAGGCAAGACCGCCGCTGCCCCTCTCACTGCCCTCCCTCCCCGCCTGGCAGGAGGAGGCAGGCGAGGCAGGAGGCAGAGGGGTGTGCAGGGCAAATTCAAATTAAAAAAGCGGGACATTTTTGAAACGCTGAGGGACGCGGACAAATTATTAAAAAGCGGGACTGTCCCGCCAAAAGCGGGATGTCTGGTCACCTTACTCTTGAGGCATTCCTGCCCCCAAAGAGTTTATCTTGTGCCATGGGGCTTCACTACATCCTTTGTCAGGTGCCCACAAGACAGTCACAGAAATTAAACATGTTTTGTCCATTTTCTCTTGTGTCTCATTCAGTTCTGCAGGTTTAGATTCAGCAAATTAGACCTGGACCAGCAGTTTGCTTGTGTCCTTCCATTTTAGGTCTCCTTTTCTAGGGACATCAGCTCCACCTATTTCACTGAATGCTCCTTTTCTTTATCTTCAGCCGCTGCCAAGTTCTCGTTGTATGGATAGCTGCCTACCTGGATTTGTCAAGCTGCTGGACCCCTTGAAGCCAGTTTGCTGTTACAGTTGTGTTCCTTGTGCAGAAGGGACCATCTCCACTGAAGAAGGTAGGTGACTCCAGAGACGAATGTCCACGTCTTCTTCATTTTTCAATATCCATATTTTTTTCTACCAGTTTAATTACCGTAGTTCTTAGTTTATCTCACATTTTTATTTTTCCACAATTAGCAAGCAACGGAGTACAGAATGTAGAATAATAGAGTCTATTATTCTAATCTGGAAGGGCTTTTGAGGTCTTCTAGGTCAACTCCCTGCTCAAGGAGGAAACCATATTCCATTGTGAGAACAATTAATCAATGGAATGGAGTTGCCTCAATAGATTTTGGGCATCACTGAAGATTTTAAAGAAGGGATTGGAAAGTCATGTGTCCAAAATGGTATAGGGCAGTGATGGCGAACCTTTTTTGGTTCGTGTGCCAAAAGGGAGGGCGTGGGGGGGGGCGCACGTATGCGTGCCCACACCCATAATTCCATGTGCCCCCCCACGCATGCGCGCATGACCCCCTGCTCCTGGCACGCGATGACACGCCCATTTTTCACTCTCCCTAGGCTTCAGAGCCTTTCTAGGAGCCTGGGGAGGGCGAAAATGGCCTCCCCCGTGGAGGCCCTCCGGAGGCAAGAAATGGCCCATTTCAAGTTGGGAAATGTGCCATTTCTGGCCTCCAGAGGGCCTCCGGGGGGGGGGGGTGGAGCCGTTTTTGCCCTCTCCAGGCTCCTAGAAAGGCTCTGGTGCTTGGGGAGAGCAAAAAATGGGCCTTCCCCACCCCCTCTGGAGGCTGAAAATAGGCTGTTTCCTGACTCCCAGTGGGTCCAGAAGGCCCCAAAATCAGCCATTGATAAGGCTCCGCGTGCCACTTGTGGCATGCGTGCCATAGGTTCGCCATCACGGGTATAGGGTCTCCTGCTTGAATAGGAGATTGGACTATATGACCTCCAACAGGGGTGAGTTGCTTACTTACCAAAACCGGTGCGCTGCTCCGCGTTTCTTCATGCTTCATGCGCGCTATGCACGTGCGCCCCCTCGCACAATTTTGCTTCTGCGCATGCGCAGAAGCAAAATCTTGCCAAAATCTTGTGAGGGGATGCGCCTGCGCATGAGATTTCAGCATGATTTTGCTTCCGCGCATGCGCAGAAGCAAAATCGCCCCAAAATTCATAAGAAAATATGGCGACGCGCGCAACTCAGTCGGTGTTAACAGGAGGGCAGAGATCGTCCTCTAGGCCCCTGTTATGCAGGGTGCCTCAGGGGTCGGTTCTCTCACCCATCCTGTTTAACATTTACATGAAACCGCTGGGGGAGATCATCCGCAGACATGGGGTGTGTTTGCACCAGTATGCTGATGACACCCAGCTGTACATCACCACCCCGTCCAATTTCAGTGTGGCAGTTGATGTAATGTGCCGATGCCTGGACGACGTTAGGATCTGGATGGGGAGGAACAGACTCAGACTCAACCCCGACAAGACTGAGTGGCTTTGGATATTGCCTCCTAAGGACCATGACAACTGTCCCTCCTTGGTCCTCGAGGGAGCGAAACTGACTCCCTCGGATCGAGTCCGCAACTTGGGGGTCCTCCTAGACCCACAGCTAAAATTGGACTATCATCTTACTGCTGTGGCTAGGGGGGCCTTTGCACAGGTTCGCCTGGTGCACCAGTTGCGGCCATACTTGGAGAAGGAGGCTCTACTCACGGTCACTCATGCCCTTGTCACCTCCCACTTGGACTACTGCAACGCGCTCTACATGGGGCTACCCTTGAAGAGTTGTTGTGCCTTGGCCGCGTCCGGCGCCGAGGATGGAGGATCCGGAGGATGTGGAGCCGCTCATGGTGCAGCAGTACCAGCCCATGTGCCTGGCACCAGAGATGGCTGGTGATGAGAACTCGTTGCCAGTGCAGGACGATCCCCCAGGACCTTCTGCACCTGCACAGCAGAGTGAATCATCAGGAGATGAAGAACCCCTGCTGGATGCCAGAGCTCGCAGAGCAGTCAGAAGACAGGACTGGCTGAGTAAGCATAGGTCTACTCGGAGGTAGCAGTGAGGGCTAATTGGGCCACGCCCTTCAGTGCCTATATTAGGCCGGCGCAATCAGCACTCAATGCTGAGAACAACAAGTCAATGATTGCAGCACATCCATAGTCTTACCTCTACATTTGTTCGGAAATCTTGTATTCGGAGACAGCAGCTTCTGAAAGGCTTATTCCGGGAAGCCAGCCAACTTGTCAGATAAGAGGAGAATTACTGAGTATTGTTTTGAACATTTGACCGTTTGATATTTAACCCCCAAGTAACCAAAAGAACATTATTCCTCGAGACTTTACTTTTGTGTTGTTTATGGACTTTTAAAACCCCTGAGCTTTTGCTAAGAAACCTTATTAGTAAAAGGACCCTTTTTGTTTGAATCACAAACGGTTGTGTGTGTGTGTTTCTGGGGGTTGCGGTGCTGGGTCACAACAAGAGTATCCGGAGACTTCAGTTGGTGCAAAATGCGGCTGCACGTGCTGTGGTGGGTGTACCAAGGTACACCCACGTGACACCTATACTCCGCCAGCTGCATTGGTTGCCCATCAGTCTCTGGGTCCAATTCAAGGTGTTGATCATCATCTTTAAAGCCCTTCATGGCTTAGGACCAGGCTACCTCCGGGACCGCATTCTGCCTCATACTTCCCTCCGACCGGTTAGGGCCCACAGAGTTGGCCTCCTCCAGGTCCCGTCAGCCAAGCAATGCCGGCTGGCGGGCCCCAGGGGGAGGGCCTTCTCTGTGGCGGGCCCCGTGCTCTGGAACCAACTTCCCCCAGAGACCCGAACCATCCCCACCCTGCTGGCCTTCCGAAAAGCCGTAAAGACATGGCTTTTCCTGCAGGCAGGGGGTAGAGCCTAATTCCAGCCAAGCTCTCCCCCGGGTATGTCTGATGATTTTAATACTGTATTTTTAATTTTTATATTTGGTTTTAGTAATTTATTGTTGGTTATTCTTGTATTTCTCTTGCTGTACGTCGCCCTGAGTCCCTTGGGAGTTGGGCGGCATATAAGAAAACCAAAATAAATAAATAAATAAATAAATAAACTACCCGGTGGAGACGGTACCGGAGCAGTCGCGCGCAAATTGTGTTATCAGCGGGTCCCTATCGGAGCTACACACTGGACTGCACCGGTAGGAACCCACCCCTGACCTCCAAGGCCCCTTCCAACTCAGTTATACTGTTATTCTGCTGTAAAAGATATGTCCGATGTCTGAAGATATCTTTTTGCCACTGTTTAAATGTTACATTTATAGTGACTATTGGTAGTGTCTGGAATAAAAATAACATCGTAGGTCAGTGATGGTGAACCTATGGCATGCGTGCCACAGGTAACACCCGGAACCATATCGGAGGGCACGCGAGGGGTTGCCCTATGTCAGCTCCAGCATGCATGCGCGCGCTGGCCAGCTAATATTTGGCCTTGGGGAAGGCCGTTTCGTCCTCCAGAGTGCAAAAAACAGCCCAACGGGCAAACCGGAAGTTTGGAAAAACGGACTTCCGGTTTGCCCATTGTGCTGTTTTTCGCACTCCGGGGCTTCAGGAAGCTTCCCTGAAGCCTCTGGAGTGCGAAAAACAGCACAACGGGCAAACCAGAAGTCTGTTTTTCCAAACTTCCGGTTTGCCCATTTGGCCATTTTTTCACCGTCCCAGGCTTCAGTGAGCCTGTGTGCATGCGCAGGGGGCAGCACGGTGTGTGTGCGCATGCGTGGGGGGGAGGGAATGGGTGTGGGCACGCCCCCATGCACCTTTTGGCATGCGAACTAAAAAAGGTTCACCATCACTGTTCTAGGTAATACATTCATTGAGATTCTGCCCAACGATGACGTTGAAAGTTTATCCCACCTCTGCAAATCCTGTTTCACATCATGCCACATCTTAACAACTTAATTCTTCTGAAACAGTACACAATTCATATTAGTCAGTGTCACCCTGAAATACTTAACCTTCTTGTCAATACTGAAACCTGTGTTTTTCATCAGGAAAAACTTGACGACTATAGTGTTGAACAAACATCTTCATTTTTTGCTTGTTTATTTTAAATCCAACTAATGTCCCGAAATCTTTTAATTTCTTCATTTAAACAAACTCTGCAGTCTGAGGTTGCTTTTATATTGTCAAAAATGGTTCATCTTTAAAGGTTCTTAGTTAATAAATCTATTTGAATTTTAAAACCTATGATTTTCTCATCCTATCTAATGACTAATCAAAGCTTCTAAAAGAGAGATCTGAATAAAAATCACAGAATGATTTCTGAATAGTTTTATTGTCTAATAGGGATATTTCCTGGTGTAAAATAGTAGAATCTGCGAGGGCTTTCTGTAAATCCTCATTTTTCTACATTTTTTTCTTGGGATCTCCTTTTCCACTCCTGATTATATTGAATAAAATAACCTCTCATGACAGCTTTGCTGGCATCCCAAATCCAAATTCATGTAAAAAAATTCCACTTAATCTTGTTTTAAAAAAATTCACAGCTCCTTCTGTTTGCAATATTGCTTCAATTAATCTCCATCAGAAAGTAGTAAACTTGCTTTTCAGTATTAGGTTAATTGTTTTATGATCTGAAAAAGTTTTATCTAGAATGTATCAAAAACATTTGCATATCAGATATTAAACAGGTGATACATATTTCAATTTAAAGAGCAGAAATCTCAATAGACATGGAAACTAATCAAGGAGAGAAGCAACCTAGAAGTAAGGAGACATTTCCTGACAGTGAGAACAACCAACCAGTAAAATGGCTTGTCTCCAGAAGTTGTAGGTGTTCCAACACTGGAAGTTTTTAAGAAGAGATTGGACAATCATTTGTCTAAAATGGTATAGGGTTTCCTGCTTGAGCAGGGGGTTGAACTAGAAGACCTCCAATGTCCCATCCAACTCTGTCTAATACAGAGGTCTTCAAACTTGGCAACTTTAAGACTTGTGGACTTCAACTCCCAGAATTCTGGGAGTTGAAGTCCACAAGTCTTAAAGTTGCCAAGTTTGGGGACCCCTGCTCTAATATAGTATTTTGTGAAATCTGAGTCAATGATAAATAGATTTCATTAGTTTTTACTTGGAGGGGAAAACTGCCTTTTCTCTATGAATGACACAGGTCATAGATCCAATCCTTAATATCTGAAATAAAAGTAGTTTCCCAATATGTCCAAATCATACTATTAGCAATTCCCTACACTCAATGTAATCTGAGTTTCTCAAAACAGTGCAATTCCACATTTTCAGAATGTAATTCAAGATAAAGTTAACTGCTTTAACACTGAAAAATTTGCATACTAGTGAAGAAGGTGGGTGTTGTGTTTGTTCTTTGCAGATGCCAAACACTGTGTGAGATGCCCTGAGTACCAGCACCCCAACAAAGATCGTGACCAGTGTGTTCCTAAGGTGATAACCTTCCTATCCTACACAGAACATCTGGGGATCATCCTTATTTCTGTTACTGTACTTTTCTCTTTGAGCACAGGCTTTGTTTTAAGCATATTTATTAAGCACATGGAAACTCCAGTAGTCAAAGCCAACAACCGGGACCTGTCCTACCTGCTTCTTGTTGCCCTCCTGCTGTCCTTCCTGTCTTCCTTCCTCTTCATTGGCCAGCCAAGGAAAGCCACCTGCCTTCTTCGACAAACAGCCTTCAGCATCATTTTCTCAGTGGCTGTCTCTTCTCTCTTGGCCAAAACCATCACGGTGGTGCTGGCCTTTCTAGCCACCAAGCCAGGAAATAGTTTGAGGAATTGGCTAGGGAAGCCTTTGGGCAAGTTCATTGTCCTTTCTTGTTCTGTTGTCCAAGTTATGATTTGTGTTATCTGGTTGAGCACCTCTCCTCCATTTCCAGATTCAGATATGGATTCCCAGGCAGGAGAGATTGTGCTGCAGTGCAATGAAGGCTCAGTCACCATGTTTTATGTTGCACTTTGCTATATGGGCTTCCTGGCAGCTGTCTGCTTGGTGGTGGCATTCCTGGCCCGGAGGTTGCCTGGGGCCTTTAATGAAGCCAAGCTGATCACCTTCAGCATGCTTGTCTTCTGTAGCGTTTGGATCTCCTTTGTGCCCACCTACCTGAGTACCAAGGGCAAGTACATGATAGCCGTGCAGGTCTTCTCCATCTTGGCCTCCAGTGCTGGGCTGCTGGGTTGCATCTTTTTCCCCAAGTGCTACATTATTCTTTTTCGACCAGATTTGAATAGAAAGGAACAGCTTATTCTCAAAAGCAAAACTGAAATGTGATTTTAAATGTTTACAAATTAGAAGCACCAGTGAACCCATTTTCAATTCCCCAAACCATTTTTAGATTGAATATGATCATTTCTTGGGGAAGTTCATTGTATCTGTTTTACACTTAGATTCTAAGGACCATCCAATTTATTTCAAAAAAGGTCTTCTTTTAAAGCTATTGTAGAATCAGAACTTTACATTTTTCTAAAAACAAAAAGATGTCAAAAGATGAAAGAAGAAGTTAAAGAAATAGCAATAAAGACCACTGTAGAAACTAGACACTCACTGTTTTGTAAGAAATTGACTGTTATCTGACTGTGTGTAGATCTGTGAAATACCTGAATCTTTTAATGCTGCCACATCAGATCTTTTGGGTTCATTCTGCACATGATACCTTGAGCAGTCCCTCTCTCTCAGCCCTAGGAAGAAGAAGGCAATGGCACACCACGTCTGAAAAATCCTGCTAAGGAAACGGCACAAACTTGTTCAGTCAATCTCTGAGAATCAGCCATAAATGAAATGGAGAACCTCTCCCTCAACAATTATTCATGGTACATGGCAGGCTTGAGTGCTAAATCCAAAGTCTCCTTTTCCATGAATTATGTTGCTGACTTTGATGTATTCTTCCTTCAAGAAACCTACATGTTTAAACATGGGGGTAAGTCTTTCTCTCCAGAAAAAAAGTCTGCTAAATTTGGCTTAAATCTTAATGCTAACCTATTCCCCAACCGGGCCCTAGTCTCAAGTGCTGAAATAAAGAAGTTTAAGAGAATCTATAAAATGATGTATAAAGGGTTCTCAAAGATATGCAGGAAATGTAAAAAATCAAAAGGAACGTTTTATTATCTTCGATGGACTTGTGAAAAAGCCGAACAATGCTACACAGGAATACATATATTAATTCAAATTTTTTTTGAGACTACTGCATACAATTTAAACTAGAGACTTTCTTGTTAGGGTTGATGGAGAAGGGAAAAATGCATTGTGTTTCGTTATTTTTAAGCATGATAACACCCAGCAAGTCTGCTATTTGTTCAATGTTGGAAAGACTCAACAATCCTTAGTATGAAAGAATATGTTGATAAAAGCAATAGAACTTGCAGGGATGGCAAACTGATGGCTCTCATTAGACACTCACAAAATTTAATATTATTCAGAAACTTTTTGTGGACGTTTTGCACAAAACAGAAAAAAAATCAAAACATAATATATGGATTCGTTGATAAGTAGAATTTATTGATAGGTACTGATGGAAGCTCTAGTAATAGTAAAGTAAGGGGTGAATTAAAGTTGTAACTATGTCTTATATAGACGAAGAAGAAGTTGGGAGTCACTTTTGTATATTTGTATATATAATATGTCACAGAAGTGATTACACCGCCTCACATTTTGTAAATATTTAAGTACATATTTTCATGTGACAACACTGAAGAAATGACACTTGGCTACAATGTAAAGTAGTGAGTATACAGCTTGTATAACAGTGTAAATGTGTTGTCCCCTCAAAATAACACAACACACAGATATTAATGTCTAAACTGGTGGCAACAAAAGTCAGTACACCCCTAAGTGATAATGTCCAAATGGCGCCCAAGTAGCTGTTTTCCCTTCCTGGTGTCATGTGACTCATTAGTGGTACAAGGTCTCAAGTGTGAAGGGGGAGCAGGTGTGTTAAATTTGGTGTTATCGCTCTCACTCTCTCATATTGGTCATTGGAACTTCAGCGTGGCACCTCATGGCAATGAACTCTCTGAGGATCTGAAAAAATGAATTGTTGCTCTACATAAAGATGGCTTAGGCTATAAGAAGATTGCCAAGACCCTGAAACTGAGCTGCAGCATGGTGGCCAAGACCATACAGCGGTTTAACAGAACAGGTTCCACTCAGAACAGGCCGCGCCATGGTCCACCAAAGAAGTTGAGTGCCCGTGCTCAGTGTCATATCCAGAGGTTGGCTTTGGGAAATAGATGTATGAGTGCTGCCAGCATTACTGCAGAAGTTGAAGGGGTGTGTGGGAGGGTGTCAGCCTGTCAGTGCTCAGACCATACGCCGCATGCTGCATCAAATTGGTCTGCACGGCTGTCATCCCAGAAGGAAGCCTCTTCTAAACATGATGCAGAAGAAAGCCCACAAATGGTTTGCTGCAGACAAGCAGACTAAGGACATGGATTTCTGGAACCATGTCCTGTGGTCCGATGAGACCAAGATAAACTTATTTGGTTCAGATGGTGTCAAGCATATGTGGCGGCAACCAGGTGAGGAGTACAAAGACAAGTGTGTCTTACCTACAATCAAGCATGGTGGTGGGAATGTCATGGTCTCGGGCTGCATGAGTGCTGCCGGCACTGGGGAGTTACAGTTCATTGAGGGAACCATGAATGCCAACTTGTACTGTGACATACTCCCTTTGGACAGGCCAGTATTCCAACATGATAACAACCCCAAACACACCTCCAAAATGACCACTGCCTTGCTAAAGAAGCTGAGGGTAAAGGTGATGGACTGGCCAAGCATGTCTCCAGACCAGTGGTGGGTTCCTACCAGTGCGGTCCACTCTATAGCACCGGTAGCAACCCGCTGGTGATGTCACAGTACCGGTGTGGTCGGTTGCCAATGCCTGGGCACCGCCATTAAATTTTTTTTTTAAAAAAATGTTTTTTAAAAAATTTCTTCTGCGCATGCCCAGAAGCCGAGCTTCCGGCACTGCGCATGCACTGCCTTCCTACCCCATAGTGAGTCCAAGCAGGGGAGGATGGCTGAGGGAGCGCATGAGACGCTGAAAGAACGGGCGACAGGAGCTATCTCCATTCCCCTCCCTTCAGCAGTCCGAGAAGCCACGAACGCGCGGTGATGATCCCAGGCATTTTCGCACGTTCGAAGCTTCTCGAGCTGCTGAGGGGAGGGGGAACGGGCGGCAGGAGCCTAGGATCATTGAATGGGGAGAAGCATTCAGGCTGGACGGAGCCTCCTAAAAGAACCGCTGCCGTGGTCTTGCTGCTCCCGCTGCGGGGGGCTGTGTTGCGGGTAGGCAGTGCCCCCCTGCTTCTCCGGCCGCTGCCATGCTCCTGAGGCCCACGCCCACCCGGTCACATGGCTGGCAAGCCACACCCACAAAATAAGCCATGCCCACAGAGTGGTAGTAAAAAAAATAGGAACCCGCCCCTGCTCCAGACTTAAACCCTATTGAGCATCTGTGGGGCATCCTGAAATGGAAGGTTTATATTTACATTTATATCTTTTTCTTCTTAATTTGAGTATCTATATTTCATTTTATTTCTAAACATTATGACCTTATATGCCAATCTTATTTGAAAACCACTTAAAATGATCAAATACAATTAATCATATTCATACAATTCAGTCAACTAGAATGTCTCTTCCACCTTTTTCTTTTGGTCTCTCAAAAATTCCATCTCTCCATAACTTCCTCTCCCTCCCCTTCTGTTGGCTTGTTTCTTTTTTTTTCTTTCTGTTATTTCTGTATCTATATTTTCTTTTCTTTTTATTTTTTTGTTACCTTTTAAGTATTTTATTTGATTAAGTTTCCTCCAACTTCTTAAGATCTTCCCACTATTACACCCTTTACTTCTTAGTTGATTTTTTTTGCAATATGTATTCTC
Source organism: Diadophis punctatus similis (assembly GCA_023053685.1). NCBI lineage: Eukaryota > Metazoa > Chordata > Lepidosauria > Squamata > Dipsadidae > Diadophis > Diadophis punctatus. The sequence goes on from JALIGW010000002.1 coordinate 254,066,579, forward strand.
TCCTGTCTATTTTTTCTATACCACCGTAAATCCCAGTGAAATCATTTATCTGGTTTTTTGCTGTCTATTTTTTGTCCTTCTATGTTTTTTTCTTGGTTCTCCAACACTATATTTTCATCACCTTTTGCCAGTTTTAAAACTTCACATATAGTTTTTGAGATCTCCATCAATTCTTCATATATCTACAGTTCCATTTTATCCATCTTATTGTCTTTAGGGTTTTACTATTATAACTTTCTTGATTCAAACTTAATGTCCATATAGTCTCCTTACATTTTCATTTTCTAGTATCCAAATGTCCAGTTTTATTCTGCTCCTTTCCAAGTCGAAGCTTTGTTATCTTCCACTAACATTAAAGTCAAGACCAAATTAGTTCAAAGCAATCACTCACAGCTGCACATCATTTTCCTTTTTTTCTTTTTCCTCCTTTGTCTTCCACCAAATTATTATAATGTTGTCTTTCCACCAACAGATGGCATCCTCAAATTTCCCATAGACATAGATCAGCTTTCTGTTAAAACTTCTCAAAATCCAAATATAAAATGTTTTTTTCTTACTCGTTATTATCTTTTTTAATTATTCTCTTTATTTTCACCAGTAAAATGTACTCACTTTTGTTGCCACCAGTTTAGACATTAATGGCTGTGTATTGCGTTATTTTGAGGGGACAGCACATTTACATTGTTATACCAGCTGTATACTCACTACTTTACATTGTAGCCAAGTGTCATTTTTTTCAGTGTTGTCACATGAAAAGATATACTTAAATATTTACAAAATGTGAGGGGGTGTACTCACTTCTGTGACATACTATTTTTGCACTTCTATCACCTATAGCTTCCCCCCCTCTTTTTCATGTATTTCTCTCTCTGATTGATGGCAGTGGAGGGGGGCTTTTGAATAATATTTTCAGTAACTAGGAATGTGTTTTATTAATGTTTCTAGTTCTTTGAAGTTTCCATGAGGAATGTGGATTCTGGTAAGAACCAGTTCAAACCTGCTAAAGACAAGGATTATATAAAATCTCACCAGAACTTCCACTGAGTCCTTACAATAAAGTAAAATTACCTCCCTTAGTCTTGTTTCCTGTCTAGTTTATCTGGGATGGCTTGACAATGACATTCTGGAAAAAAACAACACAGCTGGCTATGCTCACACAACATGTGAAGTCTTAGAACATGGTTATAAATTTCTGAGTTCAAATAACACTTGAGTGCTCAATAAAGAAGCAAACTATAATATGACTTCACATGTCATTGGAATCCAATTATAGTATTTCACAGTGATGCTTGGATGGTGTTTGTGTTTGTTTGTTTGTGTTTGTTTGTTTGTTTATTCATTAAATTGCTATGCCACCCATCTTCCCTACAAAGTGACAAGTAATATTTATTGATAGCCTCATTTGATTTTAATGAGCAATCTCTCAAAAGGTGATGTGAGTTGTTTTATACAACTCCAGGCAGGGGCGGGTTCCTAATTTTTTTACTACCACTCTGTGGGCGTGGCTTATTTTGTGGGTGTGGCTTGCCAGACATGTGACCGGGTGGGCGTGGGCCTCGGGAGCTTGGCAGCATCTGGAGAAGCGGGGGGGCATTGCCCACCCGCAACGCAGCCCCCCCGCAGAGGGAGCAGGAAGACCGCGGCAGCGGTTCTTCTAGGAGGCTCCATCCAGCTTGAATGCTTCTCCCCATTTGATGATCCTAGGCTCCTGCCGCCCATTCCCCCTCCCCTCAGCAGCTTGAGAAGTCTCAAACGTGTGAAAATGCCTAGGATCATCACCACGCATTCGTGGCTTCTCAGACTGCTGAAGGGAGGGGAACTGAGATAGGTCCTGCCGCCCACTCCTGCTCCTCTCAGCAGCTCAAGAAGCCTCAAACGTGCAAAAATGCCTAGGATCATCACTGTGCGTTCGTGGCTTCTCAGACTGCTGAAGGGAGGGGAACTGAGATAGGTCCTGCTGTCCGTTCTTTCAGCGTCTCACACGCTCCCTCAGCCAACCTCCCCTGCTTGGACTCACTGTGGGGTAGGAAGGCAGCACATGCACAGTGCCGGAAGCTCGACTTCTGGGCATGCTCAGAAGAAAATTTTTAAAAAAATTAATTTGTTTTAAAAAAATGGCACCCAGGCACCGGCAACCGACCGCACCGGTACTGTGACGTCACCAGCGGGCCGCTACCGGTGCTATAGAGTGGACCGCACCGGTAGGAACCCACCACTGACTCCAGGAAATAAAGGAGAGATCTCACATGTATTTGAGAAAAGGCAGAGGATGTGATGGTCTTTGGTGTTCATGGTCAAGTGTATGGTTGATGGGTGGTGGATGAAATGCGCCATCTTTAAGTCCTTCCTTTGGGCCTTTGGAAGGCCTCCAGCAACTCACTGGTGAAAGAAAGGTCATCCTAGTGTTGCATCTCATAAAAAGTTATCTGGAGTTTGATTTTTATTATGACATATCACCGAAAAAATTGATAGTTACAAGAATTGTCTCAACAACGTCTCCACCTGTGCCCATGAGATCACCCAGAAGTTTCAGAGGTGATATTTCCCATTACAATTAGTCATGTCTAGGTTGTCTTCTTGTTAATTCTCCAGACTTTTTCCCCAATGACTGCCTTCAGCATAAACAATAGACTGAGAGCAACATGATTTGATAAGTTGGCTAGAATCTGTGACTGTTTTAGTACCTTCTTTGCCACTTATTGTTCAGGAGGATATGTGGGGCAAGAATTTACTTTTATCGCCATCAAATATAAAATCTTCGTTGAGCTGCAGAATAACAGAATTTAGTTCTTCTTTATTCTGAGACATATTTGATAAGTGCAAGAGACTAAATCCAACATACCAACCATGTTCCTGCAGATTCTTCTTCCGTTCTTGCTGCATCTAATTTGTGGAGTGCTGAAGGTGGAATGCCCCTTGAATTTGAAACCAGATGAAATATTACAAATGAATTTCTATAGACCAGGAGACCATCTCATCAGTGGAATCGCTTCTTCCACGGTTGCTCTATCTGTGAAATACCGATTTAACATAGCTCCCCCTGCTAAATTTTATCTCTAAGTCCCTATGTCTGATGTCTTTCTATTTTGTGAGAGAGATTGTGACGTGAGATTGTGATGGAAGGAAGGTCAGACATGAACAACCAAGATACATGAGGAGCATCCATTGGTAGCTCATTTCATAAAGGGCTTATGGTGGCAAGGAATCTCATTGGTTCCTTATGGTGGCAAGGTAGCTCATTTCATAAATGGCTTAGCTCTGGTGGCAAGGAATCTGAGAAAAAAAATGATTCAAAATGTTCCTTGTATCTCTCTTTATTGAACTCATAAAGTACGGTTGGATATGCCTCTTGCATAATTCCAAAATGAAGACATTACTTAATTGAGGAATCTGTCCCCTTATCAGATTCCCTTTTTGTCTGTCCCTCCTGAAGTCGAGATTAGAAAAGTAGATTTCAAATAAATGTAGGGATTTACTTCCTCACAATCAGAAAGAAAATGACTTTTAGTCTGATTGCCATCTACAGATTTATCACATTGTGTGTAGATTCAGCTCCGACACTGGGATGGCACTAAATGAATTATTTATTCTTGTTCTGCTAACGCAGCCAAATGTTTGTGAGCTGAGACTACCTCAAAATGAACTCGAACTTATTTGACTGTAAAATTCAACACTGAATGAAGTATTCCTTCTGGAAATCTGGAAATAAAACACAAGTACAGGAGAGAAAAGAGAGTAAGGGTGAATATAAGTGTCTGTTCCAAGTAGAAGAGATGTTGTAAGTGACTCTTCCTAGATTTTTAGAAAATTTACTGTTGGAAATGGGGTGGGAGGGTGTTTCTGAGATTTCTTGTTCTTAGTTTACCAATCCCCAAGATGCTTAAAACCAGGTTTCCTGAAACATTAACTGTTTCCATGTGGGTCTTCCTCTGTGGAGAAGGTGTCCTGCCGCACGTAAAGTGCTAAAACAGTTGGATATATTTGCAGGGAGACAAAATGACATTCTGGTGTCTGTAATTCATATCGTTTGGGCCCTAAATCAGCCCAAGTAGTAGTCTGGATATTATACTCAGATATTTTAATAAGTATTTATTAGTACTAATACAGTCAAAGGAACCTTCATTAAATATGTATTTTTGACTGAATGCAAGATGAAAATGTAATGTACCTATATTTGCAGCAGAAATCCCACAGTTTACTGGAAAGTTCTATCCTTCCTCTTTGCCCTGGAGGAAATTAACCAGAATCCCCATATCTTACCCAACGTGACCCTGGGCTACAATGTTCATGACAGCTATTCTACTAAAAAGGTGACTTCAGAGGCTCTGCTGGACCTGCTTTCAAAGGGAGAGGCAGATGTTCCAAATTATAGCTGCGGAAAGGAGAGAAACACACTGGTGGTCCTTGAAGAAGCTGACACAGACATGTCCATCTATATCTCAGGTTTGCTGAACCTCTACAAGATCCCACAGGTAGACCTGTCCAGGCATGATTGCATGGCCGTTTGAAAGGGGATAGGTTCCCCATGTCCACAATGGGAACCAAGAATCTGAATTAGATGTGAATCCAATTAGATTCTTTGGTGAGGGCTCTTATTTATATTAGATTATATTAATAATCCTATGTACTATTTGAGGAAGAAAAACTTTAGGGGGGGGGGGGTTGGAAACTCCAGTGCCTGAGTAGGAGAGTCTGCCCACTTTGGATATCTCTCAAAACGGCTAAAAATACCGGAATGGGAATAAATATGAATATTTCACTTCTTTTCAGGTGAGTTATACTTTTCCTTCCAAGGTTTTGAGAGACAGAAAGCGATTCCCTCTTTTTTACTCAACTTTTCCTACAGAAACAAACGAATATCTAGGAATCATCAAAATCCTTCAGTATTTCAAATGGACATTGGTGGGCCTTATTGGTACAGAGAGTGAAAATGGAGATAAATTTATGAGTCTCTTCACACTTCTACTGGACCAAAATGGTATTTGTGTTGTTTTCTCAGTATCTGTTTCATCATATGTCATTTATAAGAAAAAGGATGTTGGTCTTTTCGACAAATGGAACCAAGTCAAAATCTTGCTTTACTATGCTGAGGTTTCAACCTTCTCACATGGATTGTCATCCACACAATTTATACTGGCCAACTTGGGCACAACTGTTGTAGGGAAACTTTGGATTACAACAGCTTTCTGGGATCTCACTTTGAAGTTGTCAAGTAATGTAGCTTTTACTTGGCACAACTACCATATTTTTTCTTTACTTAGCCACACAAATAAAAAAATAAATGATGATCATCTCTCCCAACTTCAGTCTTTTACTGAGAGATTTATAAATCAATTCTTTTCATGTTCCTATTCAAAGCATGCCCTGTCTGTGAAAGGCTGGACGAGGTGCACAGAGAGAGGAAAACCAAACAGTGTGTCTCAAGAGTTGAGGGAAAGAATTCTATCCCAGAATGGCTACCATATTTACCACACCATCTGGACGGTTGCACATGCTTTACATGCAGCCTACTCTCTCAGTTTCCAGAAAAGGGGCACAAAAAATAGAAAAGAGTCAGGAGTTTCAAAAGTGCAGCCTTGGCAGGTACTTTCCTTTTCTATCACAAAGATTTCTGCTGAATGGGATAATCCAGTCTCGCTGGGGGAGGGGTTTTTTGTTGTTTCATTGCCTGTGTTCCGGGACCTAAATTGATTAGCTGTGTAATTACCAGAGTAAGCCTATTTAACTTAAAAGTTTTTCTTTTCTTTCTCTGTCACCACTCCAATTCTAAATGAAATGTGAGGTGGACCTGTCCTTTCTGATCAGTCCTCCTGATTTGGCCTCTTTTAGATTTAATAAGCATTAAGGTATTGCCTGTAACATTTACTTTATATATAATATTTACCTTTTAAAGCAGATTGGTGTGTGTGTGTGTGTGTGTGTGTGTGTGTGTGTGTGTGTGTGTGTGTGTGTAAATCGGTGGGGGTTGTGTTTGGCTACAGACAATCTCAATGGGGTTTATATAATTTGAAATCTATTCATTTTAAATAAAGTAAGAAATGCAGATTAATATTGCTGGAAGTAGTAACAAAAGATAATTCCATAAGTTACATGCATCAGAAATCAATGTACAATACATAAGATAAGGATATATGGTGCATTCAGAGAAATGCAATACTAATGGATGTTAGATTGACCCTCTTTCCCAAATCTTGGGGTTCTTAGTTGCAGTCTTAATTGGTGCAGTTGTCAGTCTGGTTTATTGTGTGGTCTTCTGAAACATATAATCAGGAGCGGGTTCCTAATTTTTTTACTACCACTCTGTGGGCATGGCTTATTTTGTGGATGTGGCTTGCCAGCCATGTGACCAGGTGGGCATGGCTTCTCGGACTGCTGAAGGGAGGGGAACTGAGATAGGTCCTGCTGCCCGCTCTTTCAGCATCTCACTGCTCCCTCAGCCATCCTCTCCTGCTTGGACTCACTGTGAAATAGGAAGGCAGTGCATGAGCAGTGCCGGAAAGTCGGCTTCTGGGCATGCGCAGAAGAAATGTTTTTAAAAAAAATTAATTTAAAAAAATGGCGGCGCTCAGGCACCGGCAACCGACCGCACCGGTACTGTGAAGTCACCAGCGGGCCGCTATCGGTGCTATAGAGTGGACTGCACTGGTAGGAACCCACCACTGATCAGGAGTTATTTTGAAGGAAATCCTGTTTGTTTTATTCTTTTTTTAATGGTCTATTTTAAGAAGCCTGAAGCTGCTGTTGTACTGAAATTAGGCAAGTGGCAAGAAAGTGTGTGCTCTTTTTCCCTTGCGGGGGGTGTCTTATTAAATAAATAGATGTACTTGGGTTCAACAAGTACAGCTTAGGAAGGACAAACGCAAAATGGAGTGCTAAATTGGCCATGCCCACCCAGTCACATGACCACCTAGCAACGCCCACCTAGTCACACCCACCCAGTCACATGACAACCTAGCCACTCCCACCTAGCCAATCCGCCCCCCCCAACTGTCTGAGGGACCATGAATTGGCTCCCTGTTTAAAAGATTTGAGGACCCCTGTATTAGATTGTGTCTCCTATGATCCTGAAAGGAAGTCAAATCATTGGGAAGTGACTGAGAAGAGAGACAAGTATCAGACCATCATTGTTTGGTTTCAAAGCAAGGTTGAATGGAGAGCTTCCGAGCTCAGCTCTGAGGAATGACTCTTAGCCTCCCTAATCAAGTCCTGAATTAAAGGACAGTCAGGTGTGGAAACAGGAGAATTCGAACATCAGTCTTGCTGTCAGGTCCCAGGTATTTCTATAGCAACACTAGCATTTGGGTGGGAGGAAGGCAGGGATGGGTTCTAAATATTTTACTACCAGTTCTGTGGGTGTGGCTTATTTTGTGGGTGTGGCTTGATGGTCATGTGATGGCAGGCGTGGCTTTGTGGTCATGTGACTTGGTGGGCATGGCCAACTTAATGTCACTCACATCAAGGGGTGCCTCGCCTGGACCCTCCCCTCCCAGCTATTCCTTGTCACACCCAGCCTCAATGTATCTATAGTTCTGTAAAAATGTTGTTCACCTTTTTTCAACTTTATTATCTACATACTATAAATATACTTTCATGGACCACTGAAAGGACGAAATGGCTCACATGCTTTGCCCAAGAGTGTGATAGACAACAGGCTTTTAAGGGGTGGCCAGAAAGAAGGGGGGGGGGCAATGTATTTTCCAAAGCACCAGAAGGCAAAACAAGAAGCAATGGATGGAAACTGAACAAAGAGAGAAACAACCTAAAACTAAGGAGAAACTTCCTGACAGTGAGAACCAATATAGGTGCAGAAATATTTCAGTCATAATTTCACATATAAAATAGCCATTCGTGTAATACAACCTGCATATTGTTCAAAACAGTAATTAGTATTATGGCTGATGTTTGACAGCAAGCATAAAAGTCAAAGATCACAAGAGTGCTTCTTTCTCTGTATGTATACAAAACATCACATACCAGGAATTGCATATTAAGCTGGACTTATGCAACCTGATGTACTAAATACACACACACATATTTATGCTCTGGACTATAGACATTGAAAGCATGTAGATCCTTGAAAAAGATGTGGTAGCCCTGGGCAAAAGAAAGACAGTAAAATCACTCTAGGTGTAGGGACAGTGTAAAATATTAACACATGATAAATAATGGAACAATTAAAAATATCAATGATTTCTCTCTCCTTTCCTCTTTCTCTCTTTCTCTCTCTCTCTCACTCTCTCTCTCTCTTTTTTCTTTCTTTCTCTCTTTCTCTCTTTCTCTCTTTCTCTTTCTCTCTTTCTCTCTTTCTCTCTTTCTCTCTTTCTCTTTCTCTATTTCTCTCTCTCTTTCTCTCTTTCTCTCTTTCTCTCTTTCTCTCTTTCTCTCTTTCTCTCTTTCTCTCTCTCTCTCTTTCTTTTTTCTTTTTTTCTTTCTAAATCACTCTAAGGTTTGATGAAAGCAGTCACAAGCTTAGGGTCTTTCTCCAAAACTTAAACCAGGATTCCAACAAAAACCTCTAGGTCAGCATCAAACAAGGGATGGAAGACAAGCCAGGCATCAGAAAGGAAGGCTAGGATGGAGAAGGCGTGGCTAATTTCTGAGATGCTACGGAGTTTTCCCGCGCTCCGCGGGGAAACCCCAAATCCGCGCTGTCCAGGGACCTGATCTGGACAGGACCAGGTCAGAAACCACCCTGGAGGGGTGGTGAAGAAGAGGGTGCTGGCTGGCAGACTGGGAGGGGGCTGCAAACCCCCCAGAGAGCTGGCTCTGTCCTCAATCGACGGCGGACGGAAGACGGCTTTTAAATGCCGTCCTAGTCTCAGCGGTAACAACAAAAGGATTTAAGTACGACAATCTGAAGTCATCTGGGAAGGAAAATCAATGTTTTTGTGCTGGAGATGTTAGAGAAATATAAGAAGACAAAGATTGGTGAGTGATATTGCCAGGAAATTTTTTATTTATTTATTTATTTATTTATTTATTTATTTATTTATTTATTTATTTATTTATTTATTTATTTATTTATTTATTTATTTATTTATTTATTTATTTATTTATTTATTTATTTATTTATTTATTTATTTATTTATTTATTTATTTATTTATTTGTTTATTTATTTATTTATTTGGAGGTTCTTCTATGCTGCCCTACTCCCTGAGGACTCAGGGCGGCGTACAACATTTTAAGAAAACAATCAACCAAATCATTAAAATATAACAATTTAAAAAACAATTTAAAACACCTATAACACCAAACATACATGGGGGAGATCAGATGTAATGTTGTCTCAAAACCCCGCCTGCAGGAAGAGCCATGTCTTAATGGCTTTTCGGAAGGCCAGCAGGGTGGGGATAATACGGATCTCTGGGGGGAGTTGGTTCCAGAGAACAGGCCCCTTACAGAGAAGGCCCTCCCCCTAGGCCCTGCCAGTCGGCATTGTTTGGCTGACGGGACCCGGAGGAGGCCCACTCTGTGGGAACTCACCGGTCGAAGGGAAGTATGAGGAAGGATGCAGTCCCGGAGGTAGCCTGGTCCTAAGCCATGTAGGGCTTTAAAGATGATGATCAACACCTTGAATTGCACCCGGAGACCAATGGGCAGCCAATGCAGCTGGTGGAGTATGGGTGTTACGTGGGTGTATCATGACACACCCACCACAGCACGCGCAGCCGCATTTTGCACCAGTTGGAGTTTCCGGATACTCTTCAAGGGTAGCCCCATGTAGAGCGCATTGCAGAAGTTCAGTCTAGAGGTGACAAGGGCATGAGTGACCGTGAGTAGAGCCTCCTTCTCTAAGTATGGTCGCAATTGGTGCACCAGGTGAACCTGTGCAAAGGCTCCCCTAGCCACAGCTGTAAGGTGTTGATCTAATTTTAGCTGTGGATCTAGGAGAACTCCCAAGTTGCGGACCCGTTCTGAGGGAGTTAGCTTTTAAAAGGAGCATTCAAATATTAGAAAGGGGACAAAAGGACCGGAAAATTAAGGAGCGGCTGTTAAAGAGCTGGATACAATAGAGCAACAAAATTAAAAGGATTTGCAACTAAAAGCCCATCTATTAAAGATTTGGAATTTTATTTTAAAGACTTGGTAAAGATTTAAGAACTTTGCAAAGTAAATTTTAAGAAATAATTTGAAAATTGGAACTGATTAAACAGAAAAATTAAAATAGAAAAGGTAACGAGAAACTAAAGTGGAGATGCCATCTGGTGGTTGGAAGAATTACTGATGTGGTGAAATACACTTATGATTGTTTGGATAGCTGGTGATCTTGAACAAGGAAAACATCTGTGTAAGTTGAGGAAATTGAAAGTAGACTGCAAAACTTTGTTTGGACTGATTTGGATAAGAAGGAACATGAATAGATGTTGACCTTGTTTGGATTGACTTGAATAAGAAGGAACATGAATAGATATTAAATAGCAAAAGAACAGAAAGAACCAGCTTTGTTTTGTCTCTCTTTTTAACTACTAAAATAAAATTTTGTAAATTATAATAGACTGTGAAACACACTTTGTCAGCAGCTGTATGTGGAGATTAGTGACTATTGGGAACTGGTGGCATCTTTGAATGAACTTTGATTAAAAGATTGAACCTATTTAAGCTTTGGATTTAAAAGCTAAGAACTGGGACTGAGATTGTTAAGATATGGAGATAACTGATCTCTGAATCTGAGACATGGAGATTAGTGAATACTGAGAATTGATGGCATCTTTGAACAAATTTTGATTAAAGATTGAAATTTGACTGAAGATTGAATCTACTTAAGCTTTGGACTTAACTGAAATCTGAGATTTCTTTGAACGAACTTTTACTAAAGATTGAACCTATTTCAGTTTTGGATTTAAGAATTAAGAAGTGAGACCTTAAAGATGGAGAGAATTGACTATGAAGAATTGGCTGAATTTATGAAGGACCTTTTTGAAAACTTTAGAAGATCTATATTTTTAGCATTTGAGACAGGAAAAAATGAAGTACAAATGGAAGAAAAATGGATAAGAGAACAGAAGAAGAAAAGAAGAGTGATGAAGATATTATAAATGATGTTGAAAAGAGTAATAATATTGAAAATGCAATGCTGATTAATGATTATATTAATGATAATTATTCCACTGGGTCTAACAGTGAAAATAGAGATATAGATAACAGTTACAATGATAATAGAGATGATGATATTAAGAATAACTATGTTCAGATTGATGATAAGGATTTTGAGATACATAAAATGGAAAAAAGAATGGAGAAAATTAGATATACACAGAAAGTAAATTTAAGAGAGAGGAAAACAACGTGGGGAAAGATAACTTATTGGTATAAAATTAATAGAAAGAGGAAAAAGAATTTAATCAGATGGGGGTGGAGGGGGTGGTTGCCCTAAAGATGCTTTTTTCCCCAAGTGGCAGCTGGACTTTTTCTTCTAAGACCTTTCGCTTCTCCTCCAAGAAGCTTCAGCTCCTCCAGAAGCTTCCTCAGAGCGAAACGTCTTCAAAGAAAAACCAGAAAGTCCAGTTGCCTCTTAGAGGGAAAAAAAGCACTTTGGGAGAAACAGACGAGGGCAACCTGTCCTAGCCTGTGCCCCGTGTCTGGGCATCCATCCCAAGAAAGGACTCAACCCAGCTGGGGCAGGCTTGAAAAGGGGTCCATGCTCTACAGCTCACCAACCTGCAAAAGCATGGAGGCGGGTGCGGGGGGTGCATGTCCTCGCGTTCAAGACCAATCACACCCAAGTTCCCCCAACGTAGTGCCTGGACACGAGTAGTGGATGGGTGAGGGATAAAAGTTGCGGGCATGGCATCCCCACTCCCCCCCCAAAAGTTCAGCCCAGCCCTCAGCTGCACTGCGCTTTTGCAAAAGAAGCCCACCCTTGACTGAAAGTGGATGGGTGCGCGGCTGCCATTGCTACTCACATTGTTGTAAGCTCCTGGAGAGCCACGCTCATGCTGGCAATCCAGAGGGCAGGGGGAACGGGCCGCCGCCTCCTAGTTCAGGAGCCTGCCGGGGGCGAGCCGGGCAATGGGACGTGGCAACTGCGGAGTCTGGTGCTCAGGCCATGCAGAACCTCTCTGCCAGGGGGCCGCAGACTGGCAGCCGGCCTCTCCTGTCCTTCCCAAAAAACACCTCTGATGATGGGCAGCAGGCGGGTGATGGCCGGGGAGGGCAAGGTTAGCACGTTCCCAGCCGCACCGTGTGGTGCCTCCGCTGGCTCAGGAGATGCTTCGGAAGACTCTGGCTGGTAGGGAGAGGGGAGCTGGCCTGGCAACCTTTGTAGCCACGTGGCTAGAAAGCTTGCTGAGCTGCCCCCCATCCCCGCCATGGTTGCAATGCCAGCGGCTTTGGGAGGCACTGGCCGGTGGGGGGGGTAGGCTAGTGTGAATGCTTACCTGTGTGTAGGCAGGAGGCAGTTGGATGCATGTGGCGAAGTTGAGGCAGTGCAAGCGTCTCAACAGGGGACCAGTTCGGGGGTGTGGCCAGCCAGAGGTCACTACTGGTTCAGGGAACCACTCCAAATTTCTGCTAACGGTTCTCCCGAACTGGTCCGAACTGGTAGTAACCCGCCACTGGAGGAAGGTGGAGAGGAATGGAGTGATCTGTATATGAAGTTTCTGTTTCTGTTTCTGTTTCCTGCATTACTGTGTTAATCTGTATATGAAGTTTCTGTTTCCCTGCAATGATGTAGTGTGGGAGAGGTTTGGTTAGCATTGCTTTAAATAGCTGGTCTTAAGTGAGAAGCTTCAGTTCTTGCCTAGATCTCTTGTTATCACAAACCTTTCAATAAAAGCTCCTTTTGGAATAACTGCAGTTTCAAGAATTCTGCTTTCTTGGGAAGATTGCTGAGGCAAGACCTTACACTTGCTTTCCTAATTTTATCAATTGATTCATTTCTCTTTGCTATTGTAGCTTCACCCTTTCCTGTACATCTCCCAATATTACAATAATTCCATGGAGGGAGTATATTTGGATGAGAAAGAGGACCTGGCAGTTGACTTTGACATCATGTTCTGGGAGTCGTTTCCCAATTGGACTTGTAACAAAGTGAAGGTTGGGAGTCTGGAAAGAAAGGGACTCTCAGAAGATAAATTCAAGCTCATAGTGGACCAGACTGCAATCAGAAGGGCCATGCAGGTCAATGAGATGGGGAAGATAATTTCTTTCAGTTCTATGTTTTGTACGTCTTGTTTAAAATCTGTGGCTTTTTCCCAACCGAACCTCCCAATTGTGTGTCACAAGGGCATCTTCAGCCACAGAATTCAGAATTCCTCTTTGGCTTATGTTTGTTATAGCAATGGCAGAACCTTAAACGTTGTATATGGTTCATTGGAGATTATTGAGACATCCCCACCTCAAAGGGTTTATTGGGTGCCATAGGGCAGGACATGGAGGACTCAGTGAAAAGGCTTAAAGACCATGACCTTCTTTTGGGTTTGTTATCAGAACCAAGATCCCACTCAAGGAAAAACAAAACAAAACCTTTTGTGGAGGATAGAAACCATCGCCAATGGAAATTATAGCCATCTGTCTTAGAATCGTAGAATCATATATCTGGAAAGGATATCACAGGTCTTCTAGTGCAACCCCTGCTCTAGGCTTATCTGTCTAATCCAGGGGTCAGCAACCTTAAACACTCAGAGAGCCATTTGGACCCATTTTCCACAGAAAAGAAAACACCGGGAGCCACAAAACTCTTCCCGTGCCTGACTATTTCCTAAGCGGCCACAAAACTAGCATATATAGTTGAATTAAAGGTTCTGTTTTGTTCTGAAACTTTTCTTTTCTTGGATTTATCCATGGTTGGCCTACCGGGGGTCAAAAAGCTTAATAAATTGCGCATCGGTGGGTGTCACACATTGGCAGTTGTGACACATATTTTGAGCGACAGGGAGCCACAGCAGAGGGATGAAAGAGCCACATGCGGCTCCAGAGCCGCGGGTTGCTGACCCCTGGTCTAATCTGTCAAGATTCCAAATAATGAACCCAACCAATTTGGCATTCTGAGACTTTCAGCTTTCTCAAAGAACTGCTTTATTGAGTACATCATGTCGGCATGAATGAAAATGAAACCAGCTCTAAATCTTTCCCATGGTTTCTGTATAATTTAAGAATAGATAATGTCCTCCCTCATTGTCACAGGTCACATTGTCCAATTAGGTGTTCTGGTGCCTCTCTGGCAACTTTGGCAATTCCCCTCAGTCTCCGGTCAACACCTGTTGCGATGACCTTGGTTCCCACAGGATAGTCTGCTGTTGATGTCTGGTGTGACATTCCAGAGCTCCCTCCTCCCCCCTAAAATGTGGCAAGCTGAGAAATGGAAAGATGGCTACAGCAAGCCCAATCCATTTCGAAGTTGACACTATCTGTTTGGGCAAGATCAAAGTAACAAGGACTGTGTAGATTTCAGGATGCTCTCTTTAATCCTGTCTGAGGTCAATGCAAAATCTTGGAAATGACAAGAGGAATTTCTCAGCCTCATTTCTACTACCTTCATTGTGGTGAAGATATCTGAAATGCTCCCTCTGCACCTGGGCTCAATGCCGTGTCGGAGACAAGCTTCCAAGATGCTCCCCTGTTTTCTTTGGATTGTGTATCTCTGCTCTCCCTTCCATTCCTTTCCCAGCCTGCCCTTGACCCTTCTCCCTGTCTCTCCTCCGAGATGAACCCCCTGGAAGTTAGAGGGCGTATAAGGCTGCCAACAGAAAAGCAACCTCATGCTTGGCAGGAAAAGATGGGAGCAACATGAGAGCAGAGGTCCATTTTCTAGCTGTGGGGGGAGAATGATCAAAAATCCATTTGAGACACTCTGTGGCTGCTTCACTGCACCCGCTGCCAGATGCCCACAAGATACTCACAGAGGTTAAACACATTTTTTGCCCTCTTTACTTGTGGCTCTTTCAATTTTTCAGGTTTAGATTCAGCAATTAAAGCTTAGGCCACTGGTTTGGTTTATTTATTGACTGATTTAATTTGTATGCTTCCCACCTCCCCTAAAAGGTGACTCTGGGTGGCATTGTTTGAGTTTCGGTAAGGAAATCAGCTTCACCTATTCCAATGAGGGCTTCTATTCTTTATCTTTAGCCCTTGCCAAGGTCTCAGTGTGTGGATAGTTGTCTGCCTGGATTTGTCAGGCTGCTGGATCCCATGAAACCAATTTGCTGTTACAGTTGTGTTCCTTGCGCAGAAGGGACCATCTCCACTCAGGAAGGTGGGTGACTCCAAAGATAAAAGCTGTATATGTCTTTGTGAGAAAAATAATTAAGCAGGAGTCCAGATTAAGAACAATATAAACAGATTTATTGTCATTCTTTGCGCAAAGGTCCAGAATTTGGACAGAAGACAGAACTTCTGACACAAATAGAGGCAAAGGCCATTATCCAGAAACATGGTTTATATAGAACATGACTCCACCTTACTCCTCCCATTCTCCTCACATCATATCATCCAACCTCCATTTATGTAACATCCTAACATAGTGTTTTCACATTAGGAAAAATCCCAGGAGCTATCCAACATCCTGACAGCTGCACACTTCCTCTCTCTCTGTGTGAACCTGAGCTTTCCCATACAATCATTTCCTTCATAACAACAAAACATTTCCATATCATCACTTCCTGTCTTGTACATTCTCAGAATTTGGTACAAACATATCCTGTGTAAGAGCTGACATACATAAAATACATTTTGTTACACAATATGATTTGTCATTACAAATAGATTCAAAATGGTTGTGCTATGGCTCTTATTACATGTCTTATTTAACAAGAATAAATTCATACTTCTCACAGTCTTGTTAGATTTAATAACCACAATTATTTTTACCAATTTAATTAGTTTATCTCACACTTTTATTTTTTTCACAATTATAAAACAAGGAGATGATTCTCTCCCACTGAAAGAGAGCTGGTGCAAACAAACAAACAAACAAAAACACCCCCACCACACACACACATGAACACACACACACGCACGCCATATAAAAGAGAATAATAAAGTATAGGAAGGAAAACAGAAAAAAGCTGAGGAAATATAAAATATATAGGTGTATCATCTCTGCAGTAGCCTTTTTTCTTTTTTTGCTTGAAAGGATCTGACACGTCATCAATCCAATCTTTCATATCTGGAACAAATATTATTTTCCAATGTCTCAAAGTTATTCTTTTAGCAATTCTCCACCCTCAGTGTAAGGAGGTTCCTCAAAAACAGTACAATTCTTTTTTTGGGGAGTGAGATGGAGTTAGCAGCATATACCTAGAATAAAGTATCACATATAAAGAAATGATATAATAATAATAATAATAATAATAATAATAATAATAATAATAATAATAATAATAATAATAATAATAATAATAATAATAATAATAATAATAATAATAATAATAATAATAATAATAATAATAATAATAATAATAATAATAATAATAATAATAATAATAATAATAATAATAATAATAATAATTTTTTTCTTAGAAGTGATACGATGAGTTTAAATTTGAGATTTTATCATCAGTCTGTCAAACATAAGAGGACTTAGTATAAAAGAGCACTCGGGGAAGGCAAAGAGAGTGTAAGAGGAAGTAGAAGGGGAGGAAGAGAAGGAGTAGAGAGAGGTAGAAGAGGAGTGAAGGAGTAAGAAAGTAGGAGGAGACGATGGAGGTAGAGAAAGGGGAGTGCAATGGAAAAAAGCAGAACAGACTGATGATCAATGAAGTAAGCGTTGTATAAGATATTGACTTTTGAATGATGGATTATAATGTAAAACTGTGTATTTTATTGTAACATTTTAAGGTATATGTATATTGAATTGTATAAGTGGTGGAGGAAAAAATTAAAAAAATTGAAAAAAAAACCCAGTACAACTCCACATTTTTGGAATGTAATTGAAATAAAGCTAACCTCTTTAACATTGAGATATTTCCATACCAGTGAAGAAGATGGGTGTTGTTTTTGTTCTTTGCAGATGCCAAACACTGTGTGAGATGCCCAGGAGATCAGCACCCCAACAATAACCTAGATCAGTGTGTTCCTAAGCTGATAACCTTCCTATCCTACTCAGAAGATCTAGGGATTGTCCTTGCTTCCTTCACTCTACTTTTCTCTTTGAGCACAGGCTTTGTTTTAAGCATCTTTGTTAAGCACATGGAAACTCCAGTAGTCAAAGCCAACAACCGGGACCTGTCCTACCTGCTCCTTATTTCCCTCCTGCTGTCCTTCTTGTCTTCCTTCCTCTTCATTGGCCAGCCAAGGAAAGCCACCTGCCTTCTGCGTCAAGCAACCTTCGGCATCATTTTCTCAGTGGCTGTCTCTTCTCTCTTGGCCAAAACCATCATGGTGGTGCTGGCCTTCCTAGCCACCAAGCCAGGGAACAGTGTGAGGAAATGGCTGGGGAAGCCTTTGGGCAAGTTCATTGTCCTCTTTTGCTCTGTGGTCCAAGTTATGATTTGTGCTATCTGGTTGGGCACTGCTCCCCCGTTTCCAGACTTGGATATGCATTCCCAGGCAGGAGAGATTGTGCTGCAATGCAATGAAGGTTCAGTCACCATGTTTTATGTTGCACTTTGCTATATGGGCCTCCTGGCAGCTGTCTGCTTGGTGGTGGCATTCCTGGCCCGGAGGTTGCCTGGGGCCTTCAATGAAGCCAAGCTGATCACCTTCAGCATGCTGGTCTTCTGTAGCGTTTGGGTTTCCTTTGTGCCCACCTACCTGAGTACCAAGGGCAAGTACATGATAGCCGTGCAGGTCTTCTCCATCTTAGCCTCCAGTGTTGGACTGCTGGGCTGCATCTTTTCCCCCAAATGCTACATTATTCTTTTTCGTCCTGATTTGAATAGAAAGGAACAGCTTATTCTGAAAAGCAAAACAGAAATGTGATTTTAAAAATGTGCACAACTTAGCAAGCAGCATGAGACTCGTTTGCTTATCTATGTTTCCAAATAGAAATGTTTTGCTCAAACATAGTAATTTCTTAAGCAAGCTTATTCTATCTGTTTTATATTTACATTTTAAGTAACACCCAGTTTGTTAAAAATAAAATCTTCTTTAAAGTATGGTAGAATCGGAACTTCACATTTTTACACACACACACGGCCCAGTAAACAAATTAGCTGAAGAAAGGAAAGAAATAATAATTAGGACTTCTGCAGAAATCAAACTCAACATTTTGTGAAGAATTTGACAATTGTCATCTGACTGCATGTAGTTTTGTGATGTATATGAATCATCCTGTGCTATGACATCAGATTTCTTGGGTTCATTGTGCCCTTGATACTTTCGCTGGTAGAAAAGGAAGAGCTTGGGTTTAACTAGTCTCTATGAGAAAGTGTAGCTTTGTATTGTCTTCTGTACTGCTATGGTGATTTGATCCAATAAATGGAGTTCCTATGTTGAATGATGGCAACTTCATCCGAGTCTCTGGTCGCGGCCTGGAATCAGGCAGCAGCGGGGGCTCTGGATCGGATTGCGCCTTTGCGACCTCTCCGTGGAAGTGGATCCAGGAGGGCTCCTTGGTTTACCGAGAAACTCCGGGAGATGAAGCGCCACAAGAGACGCCTAGAGCGATGGAGATCTAGTAAAGCTGAGTCTGACGGACACTTTTAAGAACTTTCATTAAGTCTTACTTAGTGGCGATACGGGCGGCAAAATGTTCGCATTTTTCCGCTCTTATTGCGTCCGCTGACTCCCGCCCAGTCGCCCTGTTTAGGGTGACCCGCACACTTCTTGCTAAGGAGGAAGGCGGAGATCCCTTGCAGGGTAGAGCTGAGGAATTTTCTCGGTTTCTGGCGGATAAAGTCATTCAGATTCGGACAGACCTGGACTCCGATTGGGCAGTACAGGCCGAGACGACTGGGGCAGGTCTTAGTCATGTTATATGGGATAGGTTTGAACCGGTGACTCCTGAGGATGTAGACAAGGCCATAGGAGCGATGAGCTCCGCCACTTGTTTATTGGACCCGTGCCCTTCCTGGCTGGTCTCGGCCACCAGGGAGGTCTCACGCAGCTGGCTCCAGGCGTTGGTCAATGCTTCTTTGAGAGAGGGGTCCATCCCGCAGCCTTTAAAAGCTGCGGTGGTGAGACCCCTCCTCAAGAAGCCTTCCCTGGACCCGGCGGATTTAAAGAACTTCCGTCCAGTCTCCAACCTTCCCTTTGCGGGGAAGGTTGTTGAGAAAGTGATGGCGCTCCAGCTCCTATGGCTGTTGGAAGACACTGATTTTCTGGATCCCTTTCAATCAGGTTTCAGGCGCGGCTACAGTACGGAAACGGCTTTGGTCACCCTGATGGATGATCTCTGGCAAGCCCGGGATAGGGGTCATTCCTCTATCCTGGTGCTACTTGACCTCTCAGTGGCCTTCGATACCATTGACCATGGTATCCTTCTGCGTCGTCTCGGAGAGGTGGGGGTGGGCGGCACTGTTTTGCAGTGGTTCTCCTCCTTCCTCTCTGACAGGACGCAGTCGGTGTTGACAGGGGGACAGAGGTCGAGCCCTAGGCCCCTACTTTGTGGGGTGCCGCAGGGCTCGGTCCTCTCGCCCATCCTGTTTAACATCTACATGAAGCCACTGGGTGAGATCATCCGACGACACGGGGTGAGGTATCAGCAATATGCTGATGATACCCAGTTGTACATCTCCACCCCGTCTCAATTCGGGGAAGCTGTAGACGTAATGGGCCGCTGCCTGGATGATGTTAGGGTCTGGATAAGGAAGAACTGGCTAAAACGTAACCCTGACAAGACTGAGTGGCTATGGATACTGCCTCCTAAGGACTTGACCAATTGTCCCTCCTTGGTTCTTGGGGGGGTGGTGGAGAAATTAGCTCCCTCAGAACGGGTCCGCAATTTGGGTGTCCTCCTAGACCCACAGCTAAAATTAGAGCAACATCTTTCAGCTGTGGCTAGGGGGACCTTTGCACAAGTACGTCTTGTGCACCAATTGCGACCCTACTTGGAGAAGGAGGCACTTCTCACAGTCACTCATGCCCTTATCACCTCACAGCTGGATTACTGCAATGCGCTCTACATGGGGCTACCCTTGAAGAGTGTCCGGCGACTGCAATTGGTGCAAAATGCAGCTGCGCGAGCTGTGGTGGATGCACCTAGATGCACCCACGTAACACCGATTCTCCGCCAGCTGCATTGGCTGCCCATTAGTCTCCAGATCCAATTTAAGGTGTTGGTCATTACCTTTAAAGCCCTACATGGCTCAGGGCCAGGTTATCTTCAGGACCGCATCCTGCCGCATACCTCCCTACGACCGGTTAGGGCCCACAGAGTCGGCCTCCTCCAGGTCCCGTCGACCAAACAATGTCGGTTGGCGGGGCTGAGGGGGAGGGCCTTCTCTGTGGGAGCTCCCTCCCTGTGGAACCGGCTTCCCCCGGAGATCAGGACCATCCCCACCCTACTGGCCTTCCGGAAAGCAATAAAAACTTGGCTCTTCCGGCAGGCGGGGTGAAAGCGAGACCAACTAGAATTAGATATGGGTCTCCCCCCTTGATTATGAATATATGATACTTTTTTAACCTTTGTATTTTTTAATCATTATATTTTATATTTTGTAATGGTTTCTAATATGCTGTGAGCCGCCCAGAGTCCCCCGGGAGTTGGGCGGCATAGAAATCCATTCAAATAAAATAAATAAATAAATAAATAAATAAACTTGTTACACTTGTGATCTTTATCCACTGTTCTATTGTCCAGTGAAAACATCTAAAAATATTACTGCAGTGGGCCAACTTGGAGTTTTTGAAACTCTTTTCTCTCTCTAGAATAAAATATCAATGATTTAATTAGAGCGAGAACCTCATACTTGCCAAAGTTTGTTTATTTAAAAATATAGGATTTATTTATTTATTTATTTATTTATTTATTTATTTATTTATTTATTTATTTATTTATTTATTTATTTATTTATTTATTTATTTATTTATTTATTTATTTATTTATTTATTTATTATATATTGCCTCATAGTGCAAGCACTGTCTAAGCGGTTTACACCATTAAGCAATGTATATTTATATTGCCCCCAACAATCCGGGTCCCCATTTTACCTACCTCGGAAGGATGGAAGGCTGAGTCAACCCTAAGCCGATGAGATTTGAACCGCTGAACTGCTGATCACAGTCAGCTAAAGTGGCCTGCAGTACTGCACTCTAACTGCTGCGCCACCTCGGCTCATTATAGTAGTGAGGATTCCTAGTTCTTGAATTGACAAGTATCGTAGTTTTAAAGCAGAATAAATTTGTAGACAGTTTGCAATTTCACCCATAAACAGGCACAGTCATTTTCTGATTTGCCCATCCCCTTCTATCTCAATACAAGTACTCCTCACTTACTGGCACAGTTGTTACACTTGATGTCAGACTGTGCTGACTTTCAGTGTCAGTTTTGACTGTGGTTGTGAAATGAATTCCACCTGATCATTAGATGTCACATCGTGTGATCATTATTTGCCAGCTTCCCTATTGACTTTGCTTGTCAGAAGCCAGGTATGCAGGTTGCAAATTGTGATCCTGTGTTCATGGGATGCCATGGCTGTCGTAAATACATGCTAGTTGCTAAGCACTTAAATTACAGCTGCAACTTCAAGGATCAGTCATAAGTCTGCTTTTCAGTTTTGTCATAACTTTCAACAGTTGCTGAATTAGGAATCCATTTAGAGTGAATTACCTCTATGTAAAAATGAAGGTGGTTAAATCTCCTTTTGTATGCAGAAATCCTTTTAAAAAAAGCAAAGGTTTTCTTCTTCATAGCCTATTTCAGATGAGTCCCCATATCCCATTTTCCACACACATCAGTGATGAAGTGCTACATGTCACCATATCGTGGCCTGGTAGAAAAATTGACATGTGCTAAGGAAAATATGCTAGGACGAACATGCTGATTCATATGTTTGTGATTCCAAGAATAAGAGAGTCAGTGTTCTATCAGTCAATGGGGAAGAATCACAGGGCAGGATCAAAGCTTGAGATATATAAAAACCCTAAGGCAGGGGTATCAGACTCAAGACCTGGGGGCCGGATCTGGACCACGGGATGCTTAGATGTGGCCCACGGGGCCACCCTGGAAACAGCAAAGGACCGGCCTGCTTGCGCAGAGGACAGAAGAACGCAAATGGCGCCATCCCGGCGTCCCGGGAAAGTGGGCGGGGGAAGCACCACACTGCGAACGCCGCCAGCTTCTTCGGCTTGGCGGCGACGGATAGCCAAGAGCGCACCGGTAGGAACCCACTACTGAGTCAGAACAAATTCTTTCTAGAAAGTCAAGGTCATCCTTTGTCTTCACACTCCTGCACCTGCACGGAAGAAAATGGGTGGATCTGCCAGGCTGTCAGTTGGACATTGGTCAATGTGATGGACTTGGGGGAGTGGGGACAAGGGCTTGAACTTTCAACTGGGTGGTGAACCCCGAAGCGCTTCAGAATCGGGACCCAGATGTGCCAACATGGCTCTGTTAATAAATTGGAATTTTGAGGAAGTATTTGCCTCGGACTCTGATTTAATTTTAGATGCTATTTGGAATCCTGACACAGAGCAGGCAAGGCACAGAGATTAGCTGGACCGTGTGGCAAAGGGAAGACAATAAATAAAAGAGAAGATAATAAATAATAAAGATAAAGGGAAGACTGAGCCGAGGTGGCGCAGTGGTTAGAGTGCAGCACTGCAGACTACTTCAGTTGACTGCTAGCTGCAGCTTCAGCTGTTCAAATCTCACCGGCTCAAGGCTGACTCAGCCTTCCATCCTTCTGAGGTCGGTAAAATGAGTACCCAGATTATTGTGGGCAATATGCTGACTCTGTAAACCGCTTAGAGAGGGCTGTAAAGCACTATGAAGCGGTATATAAGTCTAAGTGCTATTGCTAAGTGCTAATATATAGGGCGGGGCGGGGTGGGGCTAGCCGGTGGTCGATTTTACTGGTTCTCCGAACTGCAACAAATCATAATAATTGGTTTGCCCAACCCTGTTAATAAGTACTCACCCTAATGAATGAAGCAATTAAAAGTGACAACAAGAAGGTTTTACCCAATATGGCCGATGCAGGTAGCGAGCAGGCGGAGGCTCCAGGTCAAGACCGCAGCCGGAGAATGGCGCATTCCCCGATCTGGCAGAGGGGGGTGGGAGCGGGCAGCAGCTCTGGGGCAAGGCCACAGCCAGGGAATGTCGCATTCCCCGATCCGGCCAAGGCAGGCGGCGAGTGGGGGGAGTGCCTGGGGCAAGACCGTAGCCATGGAATGGTGCATTCACCGACCTGGCAGAGGCGGGCAGGAGCGGGCAGTGGCTCTGGGGCAAGGCCGCAGCCGGGGAATGGCACATTCCCCGACCTGGCCATGGCATGCGGCTAGCGGGTGGAGGCTCCGGGGAAAGACCGCAGCCAGGGAATGGTGCATTCCCCAACCTGGCTGAGGTGGGTGGAGACTCTGGGGCAAGGCTGCAGCCAGGGAATGCCATGTCCCTGGGCCCCAACCCAAGGCGAAGGGCGATCGGGCGGCATGGTTACCTTTGGTGAGCAGAGCAGGCGAAATATGGAGATTAGCTGGACCGTGTGGCAAAGGGAAGATAATATATAGGGCGGGGCGAGGTCGGAAGAGCGGGGCTAGTCGGTGGTCGATTTTACTGGTTCTCCGAACTGCACCAAATCATAATAACCGGTTTGCCCAAACCGGTCCGAACCAGCTGAATCCCACCCCTGTTAGTAAGTGCTCACCCTAATGAATGAAGCAATTAAAAGTGACAACAAGAAGGTTGTAATTTCTGAATTGCAAGAGTCTGTTAATGGACCCTTACAATAAAGTAGAATGAACTCACCTAGCCTTTTTTCCTGTCTGGTTTATCTGGGATGGATGATGTTCTGGGGAAAAAAAGACAGCTGCCTATGCTTGCACTATATGAGAAGTGATAAACCATGATTAGAAATTGCTGGGTTTTAAGAAGACTTATGCAGCCGGGAAAGAAGCAAACCATAGTATGATTATATATGTCATTGGAATCCAACAATTTCATTTTGGTGTGATACTTTCACTTTGTTTGGGTTTAGTTGACAACTGGCATTATTAATAGCCATCTTAGATTTTAATGACAATCACTTAAAAGGTGACAAGATGAGATGTTATATGCAAATACAGGAAATAAGGGAGGAATCTCACATCTCTTTGAAAAGGCAAAGGCAATGTAATGGCCATTTGTCTTCATGGGGAAGTCTCTGATTGACGGGTGGAGGATGAAATCCACCATCTTTTAGTCCTTGCTTTGGGGTCTCAGGAAGGCTTTCTGCAACCCATTAGTGAAGGAAAGGTTTATTGTTGAATAGCTTAAATAATTCTCTGGATCCTTATTAAAATGGATCACTGAAAAACTTGATGGTTGTAAGAATTGCACCACCGACTTTTCCAGCTACTTTTTAGCCCATGAGATACCCAGAGTTTTGGATGTTGCAGAGGGAATGACTCCTCTTACAATTAGTCAAATTTTGATTGTCTTCTTGCTGATTCTCCAGTGATTTCCACAATGATTGCCTTCAGTGTAAACAACAGACTTATGAGCAAAATGGTTTCATAACTTGTTCCAGACAGTCTGGGTGTTTCTATGCCTTTTTTCCCTCTTGCTGCTCAGAACGAGGCGTCTGGTGAGAAT
Organism: Diadophis punctatus similis; assembly: GCA_023053685.1. Classification (NCBI taxonomy): domain Eukaryota; kingdom Metazoa; phylum Chordata; class Lepidosauria; order Squamata; family Dipsadidae; genus Diadophis; species Diadophis punctatus. Next base: position 254,091,191 of record JALIGW010000002.1, read on the forward strand.
TTGTTTTCATCTCCTTCAGATATAAAATGTTAGGTGAGCTCTTGAATAAGACAAATCAGACAATTTAGTCCTTGGTTATTCTTAGACATATTTGACGAGAACAAGTGACTCTACCGAAGATGCCAACTATGCTGATTATTCTTCTGCTTTTGCCCTATATAATTACTGGGGTGCTAAGGTTGAAATGTCCCTTGAATTTGAAACAGGACAGAGTAATGCTACTGAATTACTACAGACCAGGAGAGCATGTCATCAGTGGGATCACTCATTTCAAAATTTCATCTGAGAAGTTAAACTGTTGGTTTGATGAAGCTCCCTTTGTTCCTTGGCTTTTGTAAGTCTCTATGCCTGAAAGAGGTACAGCCTCTCCATTTCTTGTGTATGGGAGATTGTGCTGTGAGATTGTTATAGAAGGAAGATAAGATGGGAACAAGCAAGGTATATGAGGAGAATCCATTGGCAGCTCATATTATAAATGGAAACTTAATGTCAAGAAACGTGGAAAGATTATTTAAACTGTTCATGTGTCTCTGCTTTAATTAATCATTATTAAAGGAAGGTTGGAAATTGCATTTGTAATTTCCAAGATTCTGTATTTACCCTTCATGCAAGTATTAAAAAGCTCTTACTGAATATTTTTGCAACACATTTTCTCTGTTACTTCCTTGACGTTGGGGAAGAATATCATATTCCTAAGCTTAAAATGCTACAGACATCCCTTAACTAAGCAGTCTGTCCCTTATGAGGCTCCCTTTCCTTGTCTCTCCAGATTTCCAGACTAGAAAAATAGATTTCAGCCAAATGAAGGAATTTATTTCCTCCCAGTCAGAAGAGCCTTAGCCTGAGTGCCATCTGCAGGTTTATTGTGTTGCATGTAGATTCTGCACTGTGGAACTGCAATAAATGAATGGTTTATTCTTGTTGTGCCCAAATCTACTATTCTAGCCAAGGTTTTGTGAGTTGCAGCTACTGCGAGATGAACTATGACCAACTCTACTGTAAAGTTAAAGACTGATTGAAATGCTCCTCAGTCTGGATAGGAAAAAAAAATTGAGGCCAGGAGAGTAAAGAGAGTGGGGTGGATGTAGGAGTCTCTTCCGGGGTTATTGTTTAATTTAGCAAAGCATCTGCTGGGCAAGGGGGTGGGTGGGTGGAGGATGATCCGGAGATTACTTGTTTTGGGGTTGTTAGTTCCCAGGGTCTAATGTCCTGACTGCTCCAATGTAGGTCTATTTGGCTCTTCCTCACCAGAGAAGGTGTCCAGCTGCAGGTAAAGGCTTGGAAACTATTGAATATATTTGCAAGGAGACAAATTGACATTTTAGTGACTGTAAATCATCTCATTTGGGTTTTAAATCAGCCAAAAAAAATACCTCAGAAATTAGACCCAGAGGTTTTTTGATAAGTATTTGTTACTATTACAATCAAAAGAGAATCTTTCAAATATGTTGTTCTGACGGAATGTAGGGTGAAAATGTAATGTACTCATATTTCCAGAAGTGGCTCAGAGTTCTGGAAAGCCATGTCCTTCCATTTTGCCTTTGAGGAAATTAACCAAAATCCCCAAATCTTACCCAATGTCACCTTGGGCTACAATATTTATGATAACGGTGCCACCACAAGACAAACTTCTGAGGCTTTGCTGGATCTGCTATCAAAGGGAGAGGCAGATGTTCCAAATTATCACTGTGGAAAGAGGAGAAACACTCTGGTGGTGCTTGAAGGAGTCGGTGCAGACATGTCCATCCATATCTCAAGTTTGCTGAATCTCTACAAGATCCCTCAGGTAGATCACGGGTGTGATTGCTTGGCCATTTGAAAGGGGATAGGTTCCCCATGATGTGCACCAAAAGTTGGGGAAGAAGATTCAAGAATCTGAATGAGATGTAAATTGCATGAGATTCTTGTACCAGGGCTCTTGTTCAGATTGGAGGATCCGATGAGCTCTTTGGGGAAGAAAAATTGTTGGGGTTATGGTGGTGAAGGTTGCAGTGGGAAAACTGCAGTGTCTGAGCAGGGAAGCTCTATCCTGCCTGCCTCCTTTGGAACCTCCATGCCAGTAAAATGGACAGAAACGCAGCAGGAGGAATAAATTCTGCTGAACACTGGGGATAAAAATACAATTCTGACTGTACCATGTTTGGGAACTCAGTCTTGCAGAACAGGCAGCAATTCAACAACATATATACATGCCAGAAGTTAAACTAAATTTAAGCAAGAATATTTCCCATCTGTACATAATGTCACCTAGCAGGGCATTTATAATAATTTACAGATTGGTTTAAGTGGGAGGTGGAGGGCTAAAAGTTTATAAATATTGCAAATTTGCAGATATGTAAAAGGAAAGTATTTAGAAAACCCACAGATTCTTATTTTTTGCCTATTTTTAACTCTTTTTGCTCCATTTTAAATTTAATCATTTCCTATTTTTCTTTGCTTTTTATTTAGCAGGTACAAAAAATCCATATTATTTTTCATATTCATATCTGTGTATACATAAAGAGATACACAGATAAAGAAATAGATATGTGTATCTATCATGAAAAAATATGATGGAAATTACTCTAGCAAATAATTTATCTTAAGACCAAAACAATTATTGTAAAATAAATACTGTTTGTTTAAATATTTAATTTAAATAATTGATTTAATTCTTTAATTTAATTTAACTATTTAAATATAAGTTAAAAATTGACCTAGTATAAATTTAGTTCCGATAAATGTCATTCATTTAATCTTCTTTTCAGGTCCGTTCCACTTTTCCTCCCCTGGTTTTGAGGGACAGAAAACAATTCCCATTTTTTTACTCCACTTTCCCCACAGAAACAAATCCGTATCTAGGAATCCTCAAAATCCTCCAGTACTTCAAGTGGACATTGACTGCACTGCTTGCTCCAGATACCGAAAATGGAGAGAAATTTCTGAGACTCTTCACAAGTATACTTGACCAGAATGGTATTTGTGTTGTTTTTACAGTGACCGTTTCACAATATAGGGAAGGTTATAAGAAGAAGGATGCTAGTCTTTTATATGGAAAAGCTAACATCTTTATTTACCATGCTGAGGTTCAAACCTTCATGCGTGGATTTTCACCTATACTGTATTTCCTGAAGAAAAAGGAGGGATACGTTGTAGGGAAAGTTTGGATTATGACATCTATTTGGGACCTCACTTTCCGGGTGTCATCCATTCCAAAGTTCAATGAAAAAAGCTACCGTATCTTTTCTTTTCTTAGTCACACAAATAAAAAATTAAATTTTGATGAACAACTTGAGTCTTTTACCGAGAGAATTGTGGATAGAATGTATTTGTGTTCCTATTCAAAGCATGCCCCATCTGTGAAAGGCTGGAATAGGTGCAGAGAGAAAGAGAAACGGAGGCGTCTGTCTCAAGAGTTGAGGGAAAGGATTCTGTCCATGGACGGCTATCACATTTACCACACAGTCTGGACAGTTGCACATGCTTTACATGCAGCTTATGCTCTCCAATCCCAGCGAAGGGCCACAAAGAATGCAAAGAGATCAGGAGTTCAAAGACTGCAGCCTTGGCAGGTACAATTTTAGGCCATTTTAATGGAGATTTGACATAAATCAATTATTACAGTTAATTTTTTTAATCTAATTTTATGAAGATGGGGAAATATATAGTGTCCAGATTCATCTTCAACTGGCAGAGCTTCTGCAGCTTGCCAATAAATTAATATAAGCACTTATTTATTATCTGACTGAGGAGGAATGCAATCATTTCCTTTAAGAACTCCCATTTGAATAAATATCTCTTTCTGTAACCTGGAACTTAATCCCACTTTCCTATTTTCTTCAAATGATTCCTTTCTCTTTGGTCTTTTAGCTTCACCCGTTCCTGCACATCTCTCAATATTACAATAATTCCATAGAGGGAATCTATTTGGACGAGAAAGGGGACCTGGCCGCTGACTTCGACATCACGTACTGGGTGCGGTTTCCCAATTGGTCTCTTTACAAAACGAACGTTGGGAGCATGGAAAGAGAGGGATGCTCAGAAGACAAATTCAAGTTCAGAATGGATCAGGATGCAACCAGAAGGGCCATACAGGTCGATGAGGTAGGGAACATAATTTCTTTTATTTCCACATATTGAATATCTTGTTTAAAATCTGTTCCTTTTTCCCGACCACTCAAAAGTGTGTCAAAAGGATCCTTTCAGCCATACAGTTCAGAGTTCCTTTTATAGCTTATGCAATCCAAACCAGGGCGTAGGGGTTAATTACAAAATGTGGGCTTTGCTTTGTGACATCCAGATCCAGCGAGCAATGGGTGTGAATTCCACAGAAAATACAATTTTGTTTGGTTATGAAAAAATATCCCCAAAGTCAGATGTACACTAAATGTAGACTGACTTTTAGCTACACACCTCCTCAGCAAATAGCAAATTTTGAAGCTCCAGGTAGGGACTCAGAGCCTGCCTTATATGACATGGCTCCCAGTGGATTTCATTCTAAATTTTGATATCATTTCTGTAAATAAGGAATGTAGAATTATAATGGCTGAGTATTTGATCCTTCATACATAAAAAAATACAAACCAAGGGATCAACAAATAAAAAACAGATTTGAGAAAAGAAAAGGCCCAGGAAAGAAAAAGAGTGAAAGTGTAAGAAAGAAAGAGGAAAAGAAGGAAAACTGAAAAAGAATGACTTCCAAGTTTCTTTGGTACAGATATAAGTAAAAATGTATATCAAACTCTTACTCTAAGATTAACATTTGTCTACATTATTTCCCTAATCCCTTATTTAATCATCAAAGCCCAGATCAAATTTTAATTTCAGTTTCTCACAAAAGGTCCAGTAATGTTTCATATCGCTTTAATCACTGTTTGTTAACGAAACCACAACTGATTTATTTAATTGCACCAAACTCTAAATAAAACAGGAATGGAAAATCCTAAACTCTAGTGTAGACCCATGCTTCTCATCTTTGGCAACTTTAAGGTGAATGGACTTCAGTTCCCAGAATTCCCCAGGCAGCATGAAGTTCGCCCATCTTAAACTTGCCAAGACTGAAAAATGCTGATCTACAGATAGGGATTTTTCCATTCCTCTTTTACTGGTTCCTACTTACTTATGAGCAATCATAATGCAAAATCCCCATTCCCAAACCACCCCACAGTAATGATAATGGAAAATCCCCATTCGCTGTTTTGTGCCTGGATGGCCTCCTGCACCAACCTGGCAGCCAAAATGGGGCACGCGAGGGACTCCTTGGAGGGGTGTGGCAGGGTGTGGTGGGGCCAGCCAGAGGTGGGATTAGACAGGTCTCCAAACTGGGCAAAAAGTTAACAACCGGTTCACCTGAACGAGTGTGAACCGGCTGAATCCCACATCTGTTCAAGGCTCTTTGAAGATTACTGAGACATTCCTGTCCTTCAACAAACCGTAAATCAATGGAACTGATCAGCTGTCTGCAAGGAATATAAATTCTTCCATTCACCACTATCCTGTCAGAGCTGAAGAAGTTTCTTGGATGAGAAGCAAAACGTCTTCAAAGACAAAAAACAAGGACGTCCAGTTGCCTCCTGAAAAAGCACCTTTGGGACAACCATGACCTGGTTGACTGAGAATCTCTATAGACTATCCCCAAATAGTATCATGTACTAAGGGACAAGACATGGCAGCTTCAGTGAAAAGATTTGGATCTTAAGACCTTCGCCAACTTCATTGATGTTAATTTTCAGAGCCAAAATCCCACTCAAGAAAACAAAACAAAACAAAACTCTTCTTGACTATAGATGACTTCACAGAGAGATTCAAGAAGAGTACAGAAGTATTTTTGCCTTCTTCCATTGAGATCCTGATGTGAGTTAATCCTATCCAGCTTCTTCACATCAGCAAACTTGTATAGATTCTGGTACTTAAGTGGGCATATGGAAATATATTGAGATGTCTTGCTGAATTTGAACTACTTTCCTCTCAACCCAAAGAATCAAGACATTGTTTCTGTAAAAGAATCCTGCTCAATGGTTATTCCCAATTATATTTTACAGAACTCAAACTCAAATGAATGAATTCCAATTTGAAACAATGGGTATGAACAGAAGCATAGAATCAACAGCATGTGAAGTATTAGTACCACTTTATCAAACCTTAGTAAGAACACACCTGGAATACGGCATGGAGTTTTGGTCAGCACACCACAAAAAAGATGTTGAGACTAGTGGTGACATGATAGCAGTATTCCAGTGTTTGTGGGGCTGCCATAAAGAAGAGGGGGGGTTCATTGCAGCAGAAGGCAGGACAACAAACAATGGATGGAAGCCAATCAAGGAGAGAAGCAACCTGGAACTAAGGAGAAAATTCCTGCCAGTGAAAACAATGAACCAGTGGAACAGCTTGCCTTCAGAAGTTGAGACAACTGTTGTCCTTAAGACTCAATTCTACTTTTTCACTTTTGTCTCTGATTTTCCAGATTATTTTCTCCAGGTTTCCTTATTTTCAGCCAATAGTGTTGTACCTTGTCCAAGTTTCAATTCCGCAAATCAAAAACTGGGGCAGTAGTATGCTTCAGTCCTCTGTTTTACCTCACATTTCCTAGGGACATCAACTCCACCTTTTTCACTGAATGCTCCTTTTCTTTATCTTCAGCCCCTGCCGAGTTCTCGGTGTGTGGATAGCTGCCTACCTGGATTTGTCAGGTTGATGGACCCCATGAAGCCAGTTTGCTGTTACAGTTGTGTTCCTTGTGCAGAAGGGACCATCTCCACTCAGGAAGGTGGGTGACTCCAAAGAGAAAAGTTGCCCACGTCTTTTTTGTTTTTAATATTCACAATGATTTCTACCAGTTTAATTGATTCTTAGCTTATCTCACTTTTTTCACACTTCCAAAAGAAGGATATACATTTTTCCCAAAGAAAGGGAGTTGGTAAAGTGTTGAAGAACTGTTTTATTATATTTTTAAATCCCTACATGGCTTGAGACCAAGTTATACGAAGGACCATCTCTTCCTTCACATCCACCTGATCCACCAAATTGGGCAGGCAGGGAATGTTGTGGGTCCCCATTCCTAAGGTAGTATATTTGGTGGGATCTGGTGGGATCCAGAAGAAGGACCTTCTCTGTGGTGGCTCCCTCCCTTTGGAACTTCTTCCCGACAGAGATTAGACTGACTCCCTCTGTGATACTCTTTCTCAAGGCCTTGAAGACCTTGTTTTGCCAATGGGCCTGGGGAATCCAAAGTGGGATGGAACCCATTCACTTATCTGATCTTTTTATTTTTTATTTTTTATTTTTTATTTTTTATTTTTTATTATTTTTTATTTTTTATTTTTTATTGTTTTATTTTTTATTTTTTATTTTTTATTTTTTATTTTTTATTGTTTTATTTTTTATTTTTTAGTTTTTTAGTTTTTAGTTTTTAGTTTTTAGTTTTTTTATTTTTTATTTTTTATTTTTTATTTTTTTTATTTTTTTATTTTTTTATTTTTTTATTTTTTTATTTTTTTATTATTTATTTTTTTATTTTTTATTTTTTATTTTTTATTTTTTATTATTTATTATTTATTATTTATTATTTATTATTTATTATTTATTATTTATTATTTATTATTTATTATTTATTATTTATTATTTATTATTTATTATTTATTATTTATTATTTATTATTTATTATTTATTATTTATTATTTATTATTTATTATTTAGTCTATCTCGTATTAGATAATACATATGTATATACATAATTTGAATACATGAAATGAATAAAAGTAAAAGAGAACATTAGGACAGGGATGGTAGGCATGCTGGTGCGCTTCTTCCAGCCCATCCAGCCCACGGCGCCGTGAATGAGACAATCGGCCATGGCTCCCCGCCCGGCCTTCCTTGCCGGGCGCTGCTGGTGCTCCACCTGCCCAGCTCCACCCGCCGGCACTTCCCGCGAACTTCCCGGGAGACAGCCAGAGCGAGGGGTGGGCGGGAATGCGTGGGCCTGGCCGGCGCTCAGCTTACCTTCCTGGTGAGGCTCAGAGACCGCCTGGAACACCCATCCACTGGCTCTCCAAGCAGCACCACTTTCTCCCTCCCCTGCCAAGGCCCCTGCCAGCCCGGAGATCGCACTCTGGGATGGCACATGACAGATAAATAAGGAAGAAAGAAAGATGGTAGGAAGGAAGGAAGACAGAAAGAAAGTAAGAAAGAAAGATGGTAGTAAGGAAATCAGAAAGAAAGAGAGAGAGAGAGAGAGAGAGAGAGAGAGAGAGAGAGAGAGAGAGAGAAAGAAAGAAAGAAAGAAAGAAAGAAAGAAAGATGATAGGAAGGAAGGAAGGAAGGAAGGAAGGAAGGAAGGAAGGAAGGAAGGAAGGAAGAAGGAAGAAAGAAAGAAAGAAAAGAAAGAAGGGAGGGAGGGAGAGAGGGAGAGAGGGAGAGAGGGAGGGAAGGGAAGGGAAGGGAGGAAAGAAAGAAAGAGAGAAAGAGAGAAAGAAAGAAAAAGAAAGAGAAAGACAGACAAACTTGCGAAACTGATATCACTTCATCAAGCCCTTCCATCACATTAAGAATTTACTGAACAGTGCAGTAGTTACTAAATTTTACTGAGTTTACTAAGTTAATAGTTACTAAGGTTCTTGATAAATGACTATCAGACTTTGAAAACCTGGTATCACTGGATCATGTTCAACAATTTTGTTGAATTAACAAAAGATTCTAAAATTGGATTTTGAATAAATGTGCAATTAATTGATGTAATTGTCCTTAGTGGTTCGTGCAAACCGCTATTCCGAACAATGCTATTTATAGGCGGTGGGGGAGGGGGGCACTGAGGATGAGTTTGTAGCATCAAGGGGACGGTGGTCTGAAAAAGTTTGGGAACCACTGTTTTACATCATCAGCAAAGAGGACGCAGTTGCTTATAATATGATCACAAAGGTCATTTATTAGTCATGATTGATTGTTATCATCAGATTGTTGGGCTACTATTATTTTTATTGTTTGTATATTGGTTTTTTTTATTTTTGCAAGCCACCAAGAGACAATGAAAGTGAGCGAGAGAGGCCATATAAATTCAAACAAACAAACAAACAAACAAACAAACAAATAATAAAAAATTATGTATAAGTTTTATAGAAGTACCAAAAAACGCAGCTTACCCAAAAAAACCCCACATAATAAATATATAAATGTGAAGCACATCATTATTAATAAAGAATAGGAAAGAAAAAATGAAGATATTTAAAAATCTAGATGTATCATCTGCACATTGAGCAATTCTTAAACAATTTTAGTGTGTATGTATGCATGTGTGTGTGTGTGTATGTACCCATATATACAATAAAATTGTTTAAGAAATGCTATATTTATCTATTTATCTATTTATCTATTTATCTATTTATCTATTTATCTATTTATCTATTTATCTATTTATCTACCTACCTACTGGTATCTATATGGTGTGTGTGTGTGTGTGTGTGTGTGTGTGTGTGTGTGTGTGTGTGTGAAATTAAATAAAAATAAAATTAAAAAAGAAATTTATTATAATGGAAGAAAAGGGAAAAGAGAAAAAGGCAAAATTAGGGGTACAGCAAGTAAAGAAAAGGGCTGCAATAAAAACCCTTTGAACTTTTCTCACAATTATTTGTTTAGTGATTGTTTAAAGTTTCAACAGCACTGGAAAAAAGTGAGGAATGACCGTTTTTCACACTTACCACTGTTGCAGTATACGCACAATGGTCACGTGATCACACTTTGGGCACTTGGCAATTGTCATGTTCTTGTAAGAGTTGCTCTGTCCCAGGGTCATGTGATCACCACTTACCAGCTCCTGTCAAGGAAAATCAATGGGGGGAAGCCAGATTCACTTAAGGACTGCAGTGATTCACTTAACAACTGTGGCAAACAAAAGGTTGTGAAATGGACCAAAACACACTTAACGACTGCCTTGCGTAGCAATGGAAGTTTTGGGCTCAATTGTGGTCATACATTGAGGACTTTCTGTAGTTATATTGTTTAATATCGATATTTCCTGATGTAATATTTTAATTTGTTGTAAAATAGACGAATCTGCTGGTGCTTTTTGTAAATCCTCCTCTTTCCTTTCAGTTGCATCTTATATAATATGCAATTATCTTTTCCACCCCTGATTATATTATATGTCCATCTAAAACTTGTAAACTTTTTTCAGTATTGCATTAACTATTATCTGAAAATGTTTTAACATAAGGTTAACTTCTTTATTATTGAAATATTTCCACACAAGTAAAGAAGATGGGTGCTGTGTTGGTTTTTTTTGCAGATGCTGAACAGTGTGTGAGATGCCCTGATGACCAGCACCCCAACAAGGACCGAGATCAGTGTGTTCCTAAGTTGATAACCTTCCTATCCTACACAGAATATCTGGGGATGATCCTTACTTCCTTTGCTTTACTTTTCTCTTTGAGCACCGGCTTTGTTTTAAGCATCTTTGTTAAGCACAGGGAAACTCCAGTAGTCAAAGCCAACAACCGTGACCTGTCCTACCTGCTCCTTGTTTCCCTCCTGCTTTCCTTCCTGTCTTCCTTTCTGTTCATTGGCCAGCCAAGGAAAGCCACCTGCCTTCTTCGACAAACAGCCTTCAGCATCATTTTCTCAGTGGCCGTCTCTTCTCTCTTGGCCAAAACCATCATGGTGGTGCTGGCCTTCCTAGCCACCAAGCCAGGAAATAGTGTGAGGAAATGGCTGGGGAAGCTTTTGGGTAACTTAATTGTCCTTTCATCTTCTATTGTCCAAGTTATCATCTGCGCTATCTGGTTGGGTACTGCTCCCCCGTTTCCAGATTCAGATATGCATTCCCAGGCTGGAGAGATTGTGCTACAGTGCAATGAAGGCTCAGTCACCATGTTTTATGTTGCACTTTGCTATATGGGCCTCCTGGCAGCTGTCTGCTTGGTGGTGGCATTCCTGGCCCGGAGGTTGCCTGGGGCCTTCAACGAAGCCAAACTGATCACCTTCAGCATGCTGGTCTTCTGTAGCGTTTGGATCTCCTTTGTGCCCACCTACCTGAGTACCAAGGGCAAGTACATGATAGCTGTGCAGGTCTTCTCCATCTTAGCCTCCAGTGCTGGGCTGCTGGGCTGCATCTTTTTCCCCAAGTGCTACATTATTCTTTTTCGACCTGATCTGAATAAAAAGGAGCAGCTTATTTTGAAAAACAAAACAGAAATGTGATTTTAAATGTGCACAATTTAGCAAACAGCCTGAGACCCATTTGCTTATCTTTGTTTGCAAAGAGAAATGTTGAGATAAAGAATGATAATTTCTTATTCTGTCTGCTTTATACTTACATACAATATCTTCTTTAAAGGAGCAGTAAAATGAAAACTTTACATTATATCATCTATGGAAATTCTCAGTCATCTACGTCATGGTTTTCCCAAAGGTGCTTTTTTCAAGGGGCAACTTTAAAACCAGAATTTCCAGTTGCCTCTTGAAAAAAGAACCTTTGGGATTTACATTGTATCCCACATAAACATATGCACACTCACATAAACATACAAATTATGTTTTAAGAAAGGAAAGAAATAATAGGATTTCTGCAGAAATCAAAGTCAATATTTAGGGAGGAATTAGCTATTGTTATCTGACTGCATGTTGTTCTGTGATGTATATGAATCTTTCTGTGATGGGACATCATATTTCTTGGGTTCATTGTGCACTTGATTCTTTCCAGATAAAAAAGCAAGAGTTTGGTTTAACTAGTCTCTAGGACAAACTGTAGATTTGTATTGTCTTCTCTACCGCTATTTTGAGTTGATCCAATAAATGGCGTTCCTATGGTGAATGATGGCATCTTGTTACACTTGTGATCTTTATCCACTGTTCCATTGTCCAGCTGTCCATGCCCATGTAACAGCCATTCAAGGACATTAAAAATATTGCCACAGTGGATCAACTTGGTGGTTTTTTGAAGGTCTTTTCTTCTCACTACAACAAAAATCAATGATATAGACTTGAATACTGATCTGCTCTAGTCATCAAACACAACAGTCTTCTGAAAGAGCTTTTGCGAGTAATTCCAGAATGTATTTCAGTCCATTCTTCCAGTTGTTCTTCTTTTAGAAGGGAAGACATTGGTCAGTGAACCACCTGGTAACAGTCGTTTGAGTCCAGTGGCAATCCTGCCCATGGACAGAGATACAGTTGACCTATGAAAGGAGACCTTTCTAAAGTATACCGAGAATTGGCCAATTAAAACAGCCATATCTGTAAACATACCTGCTGCTCGCACCAATGGGCAACAGGGAGCCAACACAGAATTTAGTGCTGATTCCCCTCCCAAATCTACTAGGAGGGAAAGAAATAACTGTTGAAGGCAGAAAAAGGACTGAAAATCATGCCTTGGTTTTCCTTTCAAATCCACAGAACCGGCAGATCTATCTCTTCTATCTCTGTGTCCTTTGATGATGAAACTTGTGTTGCAATGCTGCAGTTTAGTGACACCTATGACTGAATGCTTTTTAGTTCTACGCTTCTAAAAGAACTTGGATTTTCCAGTTGTGGTTAGAGTGAGAACCTCATATTTGCCAAAGTCTATATATTTAATAATAGATGGATTATGTTGGAAGAAAGGATCCCTAGTTCTTGAGCTGACAGGTAACACAGTTCTATGAGCAGAATAAATTTGTAGACAGCTTGCAATTTTCTCCACAACTGGCACAATTATTTTATGATTTGCCAATCCTTATCCATCTCAGTACAAGTACTCTTCACTCACTGACCTCAGTAGGGATTTACAAGTCCATCACTATGTGGCATAGTTGTTATGCTTGGTGTCAACTGACTGTGCTGACTTACAATGTCAGTTTTGACTGTGGTTGTGAAATGAATTCCACCTGGTCATTAAATGCAACATCAGATCATCAACATTGGCCAGATTCTCAATTGACTTTGCTTGTCAGAAGATGGCTATGAAGGTTGCAAATTGCAATCCTGTGGCCATGGGATGCTCAAACCTCAAGCAGAAAAAGGTTGGAGATGACATAGGTGCCATTAGTACTTAGACCTCTGCAGACTTCCAACAACAGAGGAAAGACAGGCTGATGAGACTTCAAGAATCTGCATGTGAATTTTGCTAACATTTGAGCAATCCACAATTCCTAGCATGCTTTTCAAAATGAGCCCTTGCTGAGCACTTCAGCATTAGCATTCCCAGTACATGTCTTCTTTTCAGAGGAAAGTAGTACATTTTTAGATCAATTTCCCCAGGAGGGTATTACCACTTTCAATTCTAAAAGTATGACAATTCTAATCCAGATGACCTCAGGAACGTTTCATCAGCAACAACCTTGACAACAAGAGCTCTTATCAGCTAGATCACGGGTGTCAAACTCGCAGCGTCACATTGCCGTCACAGGATGTTTTGCAACGTTTTTCCCATTTCAAGAGCTGGGGTGGGCATGGCCTGCAGGTGACACATCTGGCCTGTGGGCCACCAGTTTGACACCCCTGAGCTAGATGAAAGAATTTGCTGTGAACTAACTTACATTAGATAGATAGATTACTAGAGTTGGAAGGGACCTTGTAGGTCATCTAGTCCAACCCTCCGCTCAAGCAGGAGTTCCTACATCGTTTCAGACAAATGGCAGTCCAATCTCCTTTTGAAAGTCTCAAGTGTTGGAGCTCTCACAACCTCCGCAGGCAAGCTGTTCCACTGGTTGATCGCGCTCACCGTCAGAAAGTTCCTCCTTATTTCCAGGTTGAATCTCTCCTTGGTCAGCTTCCATCCATTATTCCTTGTCTGGCATTCTGCTGCCTTGGAAAACAGCCTGACCCCCTCCTCTCTGTGGTAGCCCCTCAAGTATTAGAACACTGATATCATGTCTCCCCTGGTCCTTCTCTTCGCTAGACTGGCCATGCCCAGTTCCTGCAACTGCTCTTCATATGTATATATGAAGAACTGCTCTTCATATGTATATATTCATATATATATATATATATATATATATATATATATATATATATATATATATATATATATATATATATATATATATATATATATATATATATATATATATATATATATATAGTATATATAACTTGAAGAGACATTGATAAACTCATTTAGTGCACTGCCAGGTTCAGAACAAGTAGACACCATAAGCGATTAGATGATATAAAAGGAAAGTTGCTGACAATACACTCCAAAGTAGTAAAGAGTTGGATTTCCAGGAGGGAGGAGTTGCATTCCAAAGGATTAAGAGGCAATTCATTCCAGATGTTATACGTGAGAAGAAGAGGGTGAAGACAGCCCCTCCATGCTTGTTATCCGAGCACATTGTAGATGCACATAGTAGAGTGCTCACTCTGGCAAGATTTTATCTATGGTGTGAAACAATAAATAATTCAGCTTGGAAGAATTGCCAGATGATATTATTATTATTATTATTATTATTATTATTATTATTATTATTATTATTATTATTATTATTATTATTATTATTATTATTATTATTATTATTATTATTATTATTATTATTATTATTATTATTATTATTATTATTATTATTATTGAGATTTATATACCGCCTCACAGTGCAAGCATTCTCTCAGCGGTTTACACCAGTAAGCAATGTATATTTATATTGCCCCCAACAATCTGGATCCTCATTTTACCTACCTCGGAAGGATGGAAGGCTGAGTCAACCTTGAGCCGGTGAGATTTGAACTGCTGACCTGCGGATCACAGTCAGCTAAAGTGGCCTGCAGTACTACACTCTAACCGCTGCACCACCTTGGCTCTGTGTAGTTTTGGGCCTGACATCAATCTTGTCAAACTCCTTAATCCCAAGAGGGAGGAAAAAATTTAAGCATATCAACACAGGTATTGTTAGTTTACATTAAAGCAACTAGCAGCAGCAGGTCTATGACAACTCAGCACAGCCAACTCACCACAACCAACTCACCGCTGGATAACTTGCCATGGCCAATTAACTACAGAACAACTCCCCGCGGGACAAGAGTTACACTAATATCGAAGAAATAGTGGAATAGAATCATTAATGAGAGGATGCCAAAGGAGGGACAAAATGAAATGTGAATGTAAAATGTAAATATTTTTTTTAAATTATTTTTAATAATCTAAATAATTAAATAAATAACTTAAATTGAATTTATTGAATTGTCCTGCAGCACATTGCCCCGTTGTGAGTTGGCCATGTCTAGTTGTCCTGCAGTGAGTTGGCAGTGCTGAATCGGCTGTGGCAGGTTGACCATGACGAGTTGGTTACAGCAAGTTGGCTGTGTGAGTTGTCCCATCCTGAGCAGCAGTGTCAGCAGCGGCTAAATGCACAGGTCAGTAATTTGCAAGCTGGTGGGCAATATGTGCAGCAGTGGTGATTCAGATATTCTACACTCTCATAGCAGTTTACAAGGAGAAGTACTGAGAGGTACTTCTGACCAGCTAACTATTAAAGTTTGTTGCAAAAATCAAAACCAGAAGCACACACAGATGACTGATTCAGCAGGATTCATAAACTTCTTTATAAACATAGTAACAGATGAATTTACAATACCATTAGCAGAGTTCTTCTTCCAGCAGTTACAGACAGCAGAGAACAGTTAGTTTCATTTCAGCAGAGTTCAGAGTGAGAGAATACAGAGTGGACCTGGAGCCATGCCCAGCCTTAAGCTAAAGTTTCAATTTTGATTCTCTGCACAGACTCAGAAGTGTTTAGCTCTCATTGGCTGACTTAGTTGCTATGCCTATTCATTGGCCCACCTTGTTACCACTGGCTCTCCTATTCATGAATATTCTAACACTAAGGACTTTTCATTGTTCGTTGTGAAACGTTCTACTGTAGGCATCTGCAATCTCTGTTCTGCCTCTAAGGTAAGTCTACGACTGTGTTTCTAGATCCAGGAGGAGAAGGGCTGATGCAAACGGGTTGCCAAGACAGGGGTGGAGATGATCTGTGTACTCCGGCCCCTGTTTGGCCCAAGCCCCAGTCACCAGCCAACCCCTGCCCAAAAACAGGCTGCTCTTGCCCTGTTACTGGAGCCTGTTCTGCTTGTCCTGCCAAGTGCTCCTTAGGCCTTACTACTAGGGAATCCTCCCCAGCTGGCCCAGGCAAAGCCTCCAGCATGGTAACCGTCGTGGCCACTGGCTCCTCTAATTCTGCAGTTTCCATCACCGGTTCCATACCTTCAGCCATGAGAATGGTGAGCTCTGAAAGAAGGTGTGGCTAGTGCCACAGCGCCACAGAGCTTTCCCCATTCCCTGTGGGAAAGCCCCAAACCTGCGCTGCCCGGGGATCTGGTCTAACTCCTAATAAAATCATCATATGAAGAAGTATTCTATATCTATCCATCATCTCTTGTCCTTTTTAGAATTTCAACACTTATTGACTTTTTAGTAAATCTTGCATGTTTCTCCCTTGGGATCTTATATCCCCTTACAGCACACATATTTAATCTAAGTATTTCATCTGCAAAGCTGGCTGTAGAATTCTGGGAGTTGAAGTCCACAAGTCTTAAAATTGCCAAGGGTGGAGACCCCTGGTAGAACAATAATAAAGCAGTCTTTAAAAAATAAGTCTAATAATTTGAACATTCTACAGACATTTATAGTTATTCACTTACCCCCTTGCATCCAGCAGAAAATAAAAATCTGTGTGTCTCTCCCAGCTATTTGCCTCTTTGCAGTTTCAGTTTCATTTTAGCACATGGCAAATCAGATGTACGTCGGGAAGCTGCTACTGACTTGCTTGGCTTTACAGGCTCTTCCCTCTTTGCTGCAAGCAGGTAAATTGCTAGAAGACAGAGGCCAAAGGGTGGGGGTGGCTGGGTGGGTGGGGCTACATTCAGTGTATAAGTATAAGAAAACCCAAGTTTTCACCCTCTTTTGGGGGGTAAAGAGGTGTGTCTTTTTCTCCAAAAAATACGGTATTTTGCTGTGATATTTGCAAGGTTTAACTGACAAGCAATGTTTTATTGATAGCCACATTTGATTTTAATGACAATACCTTAAATGGGGACAATGTGAAATGTTGTATACAAGTACAGTAACTAAGGGAGGAATTTCATGTGACTTTGAAAAAACGAAGGCAAAGGATGTAATGACCTTTAATGTTCATGGTAAAGTCTATGGTTGGTGAGTGGGGGATGTGATCAACTAGCTTTTAGTCCTTCCTGCTGGGCCACTAGAAATCTTCCTAAAATCCATTAGTGAAGGAAAGGTCACTGTATTGTTGCATAATTTCAAAAAAATTCTCTGGATCCTGATTCCTATTAAAGAATAAGGATCTAAAAAGTTGATGGTTGTAAGAATTGCATCAGCAACTTTTTGGCCCATGAGACAACCCAGAGTTTTGGACTTTGCAGGGGTGATCTTTTCCATTATAATTAGTCAAGTCTTGGTTGTCCTCCTGGTTCTCCAGTCCTTTTCCCCAATGATTGCCTTCAGTGTAAACAACAGATTTACAAAAAAACATGATTTGATTATTTGTGCAAGAAAGCCTGGGTGGTTTAATGCCTTCTTTGCCATTTATTGCTCAGGAAAATGTGTGGGTTGAGAATTGATTTTCATATTCAAGTATAAAACCTTGGCTGAACTCTTGAACAAGGAAGCCACAGATAATTTAGTCCTTGGTTATTCTTCGACATACTTGATAAGAACAAGTGACTCTACCAATATATCAACTATGATCCTGCAGACTCTTCTTCTGCTCTTGCCCCATCTAATTTGTGGGGTGCTGAAACAGAAATGTCCCTTGAATTTGAAGCCAGAAAGAATAAAGCCATTGAATTTGTACCGACCAGGAGACCATCTCATCAGTGGGATTGCTTATTTCAAAATTCTTAAACATACTATATATAGCTTTCACAGGCCTCCCATTACTAATTTGTTCTCGTAAGTCCCTATGTCTTACAGAGATACAGTCTCCATTTCTTGTGTGAGAGAGATTGTGCTGTGAGATTGTCATGTAAATATGGTCACACATGAACAACCAAGATATATGTAGAGAGTCCATTAATAGTTCATCTAATAAATGACAACTTAGCACGGGTGGCAAGAAACCTGGGAAGAAATTAGTCAAAATGTTTCATGTGTTTCTGCCATAATTATTTCATGATTAAAGGATACTTGGAAATCCACTGTGTACTTTCCAAGATTCTGCGTTTGTCCTTCATGGAAGGATTAATAACATCTGAATACTGAATATTTTCATAATACATTTACTGTGTTGCTTCCTTGAGCTTGTGGCAGCACATCATATTCCTAATTTTAAAATGCTGCAGAGGTCCTGTTATTGGGCAATCTGCCCCTTGGTCTATGTAAAATCCAGATAAGAAATGTAGATTTCAGCTAAATGTAGCGATCTTTTTCCTCTCAGTCAGAACAAAACCAAGCACCTGAGCAATCTACAGATTTATCATTTTGCACGTAGCTTCTGCACAGATTGTACAAAATGAACTGTTTGCTCTTCCTGTGCCCCAATCTGCTCTTCTAACCAAATGTTAGCGAGCTGTGACTACCTCAGAATGAACTAGAAGCAAGTCTACTGTAAATTTCAAAACTAAACAAATAATTTCCTCACCACTGTCAAACTATTCACTCAGGCTGCATTACTATTACTATTAGTCTTTTCATCCTTCCTATCACCCATCTCCTCCCATTTATGACTGTATGACTGTAACTTGTTGCTTGTATCCTTACAATTTAGATTAATATGGATTATTTCCTGATTGCTTATTTGTAGACTATGACAATCATTAAGTGCTGTACCTCATGATTCTTGACAAATGTATCTTTTCTTTTATGTACACTGAGAGCATATGCACCAAAGACAAATTCCTTGTGTGTCCAATCACACTTGGCCAATAAAGAATTCTATTCTATTCTATTCTAGCTTCTGCACAGGTTGTACTAAATGAACGGTTTGCTCTTCTTGTGCCCCAATCTGCTCTTCTAACCAAATGTTAGCGAGCTGTGACTACCTCAGAATGAACTAGAAGCAAGTCTGCTGTAAATTTTGAAACTGAATGAAATACTCTGCAGTCTGGAAAGAAAATAGAAATACAAGACAGGAGAGGGGCAGAACTGTTTTAAGTGACTCTTCCTAGGTTTTTATCAAATTAACTGCTGGACAATTGCTGTGGAGGAATATCTCTGAAATTCCTTGTTCTTAGTTTACCAGATGCAAGGAACTTGGGACTAGGTGAAACACAGTCTGCTCCTATGTAGGTCTTCCCCTCTGGAGAAGGTAACCTGTTAAAGGTAAAAGCCTGGAAACAATTGGATAGATTTGCGGGGAGACAAAAATGATATGTTGGTATTTATAATTCATGACATTTGTCAGGCTTGACATTTTTATTGAGTTATAAGATAAAATAAGATACAAAGTAAAGTAAATAGGATTCATGTCATTTGGACTCTAGATCAGTCAAAGCAGTGCCTAAGAAATTAGGCTGAGGTTTTGGATAAATATTTAGTGTTATTACAGTAAAAGGGGAATACTTCCAATATGCTGTTCTGAGAGAATGCAGAATGAAAATGTGATGTGTCTGTATTTCCAGTATAGGCTCCACACAGTACTGGAAAGCCCTGTCCTTCCTTTTTGCCCTGGAGGAGATTAACCCAAACCCCCAAATCTTACCCAACATCACCCTGGGCTACAATATTCATGACAGCAGTTCCAACCAAAGAGGGACTTCAGAGGCACTGCTGGACCTGCTTTCAAAGGGAGAGGCAAATGTTCCAAATTACAGCTGCGGAAAGCAGAAGAACTTGCTGGTGGTCCTTGAAGGAGCTGATGCAGACATGTCCATTTATATCTCAAATTTGCTGAACCGCTACAAGATCCCACAGGTAGGTCTCTCCAGTCATGACTGCTTGGTCATTTGGAAGGGGTTAAGTTTCCCCATGGCCATGATGGGCACCAAGTGTTGAGGAAGATGATTCAAGAATCTGAATTATATGTGAAACTATGAGATTCTTGTGCCAGGCTCTTGTTCAGATTGGAGGATCCCATTGTCTATTTGGGGAAGAAAAATATTAGGGGTGGAAAACTGCAGTGCCTGAGCAGATGTGCTGTAGCCTGCCTGCCTTCTTTGTAACAGCATACCAGTAAAAAGGGCTAGGAATACAACAGCAAGAGTATACTGTATTTTTCGGAGTATAAGACACACCGGAGTATAAGACGCACCTTAGTTTTGGGGGAGGAAAACAAGGGAAAAAGGCCTCTGCCTCCAAGCAATTTGCCAAACATCAAACAGCACAGATGATATACACTGTTTGCTGTGTATTTCTGTGCATGTGTGCCTGACCCATAGAAATAACAAAGAATTGGAGAAATGTACATTATGCCAGAAAGTTTTCTTAAATGTAGTCACACTAACTCCTCCCAATTATTTAAATAGATCTACTCCAATGTATGTCAGGATTTAACTCTAATACTAAACAGGACACTGTTACATTTCAGACTATACAGTACTTGTACAGAGCTGTTAAAATTGATTAAAATTTCTGGAAGTATACATTATTCTCTATTATTTAAAAGAAGATACAATAGCACTGGACCTCTTCAGAGCAAGCATTTATTTTAAAAAGCTTCTTTATTTTGTTAAGTTGTCTAGATTTACAGGGGTCTCCAACCTTGGCAACTTTAAGACTTGTGGACTTCAACTCCCAGAATTCCACAGCCAACAAAGCTAACAAAGCTGGCTGTGGAAATTTGGGATTTGAAGTCCACAAGTCTTAAAATTGCCAAGGTTGGAGACCCCTGGCTAGAACAATAATAAAGCAGTCTTTAAAAAATAAGTCTAATACTTTGAACATTCTACAGACATTTATAGTTATTCACTTACCCCCTTGCACCCAGCAGAAAATAAAAAATCTCCCAGCTATTTGCCTCTTTGCAGCTAGTTTCACTTTCATTTTCCCACGTGGCAAATCAGCTGTACGTCGGGAAGCTGCTACTGACTTGCTTGGCTTTACAGGCTCTTCCCTCTTTGCTGCAAGCAGGTAAATTGCTGGAAGACAGAGGCCAAAGGGTGGGGGTGGCTGGGTGGCTGGGGCTACATTCGGTGTATAAGACGCACCCAAGTTTTCACCCTCTTTTGGGGGGTAAAAAGGTGCGTCCTATATTCTGAAAAATACGGTATTTCCCTAAAGACTGAAAAAAATGCAATTCCAACTCAAACTTGCAAAATATGCAGCAATGGGATATGTACTAATGTATATATATGCAACAGAGTTTTAAGTAAAGTTAAGCAAGAATTCTTCCCATATTTATATCATGCAGCAGGGCATATATAACTATTAACAGATTGGTTGGGGAGGGGGATAAAAGTTTATAAATATTGCATATTTGCAGATGTGAAAAAGGAGGGAAGTAAGAAAATCCATAGATTCTTAATATTTTTCTTTTTTTAACTGTCATTTTTGCTTCTTTATAACTTTCAGTTTTTATTTTTGCAAAATTGCGAACTTTGCTTTCTATGTCTTTTTTGGTTTTTTAAATATTTTTTATATTTATATCTGTGTACATACACGGAGAGAGACACACAAATACAAATGCATATATTTCAGAAAAGAATACAATAATAGCAAGTAATTTATTTTAAGACTGAAACTATTATTATAAAACCCATCTTGTTCCATGTTGTTCCTTCAGTTTTTAATTTTATTATATATTCCTTATATTTGATTTTGATGAAAAGTCAAAAGATTATTGTGCTTAACATTGACATTTGGAGCTCTGATTAATATTGATAAAATATTCATTTTCCCCTTCTCCCTTAAGTCATTTTAATATTGTATTAAATATTACTATAATATTAATTATTGTAATATTCCATAGTAGAATGTAGTTTTATTGTATAAATAGCATTGAATTGAAAGAACAAATTGTATTACAACAGAGAAATTGGAATAATAGATGTTCTATCTGACTAGATTTAAACATATGTTAAAGGTCAGCCTAGTTTTACACTAACATTTATGAATATACTTTTGTGGACTAGTAGCTTTGCCGAACATTTTGGTTTTGAGCTGAGAGAAAATGTTAATATTTTCACTTTGTTTCAGGTCCGTTACAATTTTCCTCCCCCAGTTTTGAGGGACAGAAACCAATTCCCTTTTTTTTACTCAACTTTTCCCACAGAAACAAATGACAATCTAGCGATCATCAAAATCCTCCAGTATTTCAAGTGGACATTGATTGGACTCCTTGCTGCGGATACCAAAGATGGAGAGACGTTTATAAGACTCACCACACCAATACTTGACCAGAATGGTATTTGTGTTGTTTTCATAAGAACCGTTTCAGAAGGCAACTTTGGTCATAAGGAGAAGGATGTTGGCCTTTTCAATAAATGGAACGAAGTCAACATCTTAATTTACCATGCTGAGGTTAAAACCTTCACATATGGATATCCAGCTATACTATATTTCCTGATGGAAAAGGACGGATTTGTTCTGGGGAAAGTCTGGATCATAACAGCTATCTGGGACCCCACGTTGCGGATGTCAATGATTCCAAAGTTCAGGAACAAAAGCTACCGTACCTTTTCTTTCCTTAGTCGCACAAATAAAAATAATAATTTTGATCATCTTGAACAACTTGAGTCTTTTACTGAGAGATTTGTAAAGAGAGTATATTTGTGTTCCTATTCAAAGCATGCCCTGTCTGTGAAAGGCTGGACAAGGTGCACAGAGAAAGAAAAATGGAGGCCAATGTCTCAAGAGTTGAGGGAAAGAATTCTGTCCCTGAATGGCTACCACATTTACCACACAGTCTGGACTGTTGCACATGCTTTACATGCGGCCTATTCTCTCCGGTCCCAGAAAAAGGCCACAAAGAATGGAAACAGGTCAGGAGTTCAAAGAATGCAGCCTTGGCAGGTACTTTCCTTTTCCATCACAAAGATTTCTGCTGAACAGGAGAATCCACTCTCTCTCATTTCAGAATGTTTGAACTTTCTTTGAGATCTCGCGTACACCAAATATTACATTTATTTTTGTTTTTATCTGATTGTATGAAGATGCAGAATTATAGGCTGTTTAGATTCACCTTCAACTGGCAGAGCTTCTGCAGCTTGCAAATAAATTAATATACCATATTTTTCGGAGTAAAAGACGCACCGGAGTATAAGACGCACCTTAGTTTTTGGGGAGGAAAATAGGGGAAATCAATCTGCCTACCAGGTATTCATCTGGCTAGCATCCTTAGTCTGGTCAGCTTCAGCACATTATTTCATCCCCTGGTTAGGACTTAAAAAAACCTTCTTCTGAGAGAATAACAATGAAAGAGCCTGCAAGCCAGTAAGAGCTGGGAAGAACGTTAGCACCTGGTTAGGGCTAGAAAAAAACTTATTCGGAGCAGCTTCAGCACATTATTTTATCCCCTGGTTAGGACTTAAAAAAACCTTTTTCTGAGAGAATAACAATGAAAGAGCCTGCAAGCCAGTAAGAGCTGGGAAGATAGTTAGCACCTGGTTAGGGCTAGAAAAAAACTTATTTGGAGCAAGTAGAGCAATGAAAAAAAATTCTGCAAAGACTTAGGGCTGGAAAAACATTCTTTGGAGAGAGTAACAATGAAAAAGCCTGCAAGGTAAGAGCTGGGAAGATCTGTTAGCACCTAGCTAGGGCTGGAGAAAAGCTACATTCGAAGTATAAGACGCACCCAAATTTTCAGCCACTTTTAGGGAGGAAAAAGGTGCGTCTTATATTCCGAAAAATACGGTAAGTACTTTTTTAGTACCTGACTGAGAACACCTCCTGGGGACAATCATGTCCTTTAGTAACCTGATTTGGATAAATCACTCTTTCTGTAGCCTGTCTTAGAAGATGAAGCCTAGTGCTTAAATTAACAGTTTTGTCACTGACTGAACCTGTTGTCAGATATCTGAGTGGATCATTTGGAAAGTTGTCAAGAGGTTGTCATAGCTGTTACTTTCAATTCTCCTTTCTACTACCTTGAATTATAATGATCTTTCGGCACATAAAATTATAGCTACACTACTGTCTCCCACGGGAGAATTGTCCCTGTCCTTAGCCCCTCGAATGAATTCCTGAATTACAGGAAGGTCAGCTATGGATTCAGGAGAGTTGAGAATCTTGTTTCCTGTTTTCTGCAATTGACTCATTTCACTTTGGTATTTTAGCTTCATCCTTTCCTGCGTATCTCCCAGTATTACAATAATTCCATGGAAGGAGTCTATTTGGATGAGAAAGGGAACCTGGCAGCTGACTTTGACATCACATACTGGGTGAGGTTTCCCAATTGGTCAGTTTACAAAACGAATGTTGGGAGTCTGGAAAGAAAGGGATGCCCAGAAGACAAATTCAAGTTCAGAATGGACCGGGATGCAATCAGGAGGGCCATGCAAGTTGATGAGGTGAGGAAAGATAATTTCTTTAAATTCTGCATATTTCTGTGTCTTGTAATAGCAATGGCAGACCCAGAGAATAAATAGGGAATAGAATAAGAAAAGTGAAGAGCAGCCCACCCTTTGGCAGGAAAGGATGGGAATAACATGAGACCAGAAGTTTTCTTTCTAGCTCTGAGGGAGAAGTGTCATGGCTGCTTCACTGTACCTCAAAACGTCGCTATAGAGCACTGCACACCAGAACAACTAGACACAAGAACAGTTTTTTCCCCGAACGCCATCACTCTGCTAAACAAATAATTCCCTCAACACTGTCAAACTATTCACTAAGTCTGCACTACTATTAATCTTCTCATTGTTCCCATCACCCATCTCCTCCCACTAATGACTGTATGGCTGTAACTTTGTTGCCTGTATCCTTACAATTTATATTGACTGATTCCTAATATGATTTGATTGCTTATTTGTACCCGGACTATCATTAAGTATTGTACCTTATGATTCTTGACGAACGTATCTTTTCTTTTATGTACACTGAGAGCATATGCACCAAGACAAATTCCTTGTGTGTCCAATCACACTTGGCCAATAAAAAAATTCTATTCTATTCTATTCTGTCATAGGCACAGAGGTTAAGCACTTTGTTTTCTTTGCTATATGTAATTGTGGTCCGACCTTCCAGTTGTCCAAGTTTAGATTCAGCAAATTATAACTTGGGCCAGGAGTTCTCTTGGGTTCTTCTATTTTACATCACATTTCCTAGGGACATCAACTCCACCTATTTCACTGAATGCTCCTTTTCTTTATCTTCAGCCCCTGCCGAGTTCTCGGTGTGTGGATAGCTGCCTACCTGGATTTGTCAGGCTGCTGGACCCCTTGAAGCCAGTTTGCTGTTACAGTTGTGTTCCTTGTGCAGAAGGGACCATCTCCACTCAGGAAGGTGGGTGACTCCAAGGATAAAAGTTGCTCATGTTTTTTTAGTTTTTAATATCCAGAATTATTTCTAAAAGTTTAATAGGTTCTTAGTTTATCTCACCTTTTTTTCACATTTACAAAACAAGGGGATGTTTCTCTCCCAAAGAAAGAGAGTTGGTAAACTGTTGAAAAACTGTTGAAAAACTGGTTTATGATATTTTTTAAAAAATGTACAGAAGCACCAAAGAACCCCACCCTAACAACTGAAAAAATAGGGGGGGGACACAAAAATATAAAAAAGAAACACATCATTATTAGTAAAGAATAGGAACGTAAATGAAAAACTAAAGCAATATAGAAATGTAGATCGGAGTGTCAAACTCAAGGCCGGCAGGCCAGATCTATCTATCTATCTATCTATCTATCTATCTATCTATCTATCTATCTATCTATCTATCTATCTATCTATCTATCTATCTATCTATCTATCTATCTATCTATCTATCTATCTATCTATCTATCTATCTATCTATCTATCTATCTATCTATCTATCTATCATCTATCTGGATTTTTCTGAATTAAAACACCTATCTGATAGCAATAATTCTTACATGTCAGCCAGATATGATAAAAAGTACCTTCAGACTGTTTACATTTCCAACATATATTTGACACACACTTACATATCTTTGACAAGTTAAGTACCAATGATACCCACCACCATACATTAACATCCCCATCTTTGTTCACTTTCAACAGAAGATTTCACATTGTAGCAATCGTGTTTTCAGGATTACTACGTAAGTCCAGTTCAAAATCATTTTTGACCAATAAACATGTAACTCTGATAATAAAAATTAATTCTCTCTAATAATTGTGTACAAGCAAATCATTGACAAAACAGTCCTCCTCTTCCATGTTTTCTCTAGTTTTTAATTTAAGATCTTCAGAGAAAAACAATAAATCAGCATGTCAAACAAGGCTGAATAATTATCATTTGTCTTCAAAAATGGTTCTTGGGGTGACAAACAAATACCTTACTGAAGTCCAAGTAGATTATGTCCATAGCAATTTGCTGGTGCACTAATTTAGTCACACTGTCAAAGAATGCATTAAGATTGTCCGTCATGATCTGTTTTTGACAAACCTATATTGACTTCTGGTTATTATTTTGCATGCCTTTAGGTGTTTGCAGATTCATTACTTGATTATCTTTTGCAGAATCTTTCCAGGTATTGATGTCAAGCTGATGGTTTCCTGGATCATTTTTTCCCCTTTTTTGAAAATGGGAACTACATCAGCCCTTTTCCAGTCATCTGGTAGCTCCCTGGTGCCCCAGGATCTTTGAAAGATATGGTTCAGTGGTTCTATCACATCTGCCAGCTCATTCAGAACCTTAGGATGTAATCCATCTGGTCCTGGCAATTGGAACTCATCTAGAGTGGATAGATGTTCTCTTACCATTTTCTTGCTTACTTTGACTTGCAGTCCTAATTTGTATTTTACAGGGTTTTTTTCTTTTGATAAATTTTTGATAAACTTTTTTATTTTCTTCTTCTTTTTTTTAATTATTTTTATTGAATCATTAAAACATTAAATACAAAACATACATATACATTTACGTTCTTCATTCCTGAGGCATCGGTTTAACGTCAGTCTATATACATATTTTTCTATATAATTCTATGTATAATATTTACAATCATTCAAACATTTTCTTATTCTTTCTAGTTTCTAACCAATTGTAAAATTTATCCCACACTGTGTAAAATTCTTTGTCATCTCGATTTTGTAATTCTAGTGTTAGTTTTGACATTTCTGCACAATCCATTTTTTTTAAATATCATATTCTCCATTGGGGGTACCACAGAATATTAACACTAGAGGGTCACAACATTCAGGAAGGCTGGCATGCCCATTTATGGGGAAAAAAGAACATTAAACATTCACACTTCCAAACCCATGCGATAAGAGCTGTACTATTAAACACCTGGAGGAAAATTAAAAACAAATATTACATTGAGATACCCCATTGGTTATCCACAATGGAAGCCATTATCCATCCCAACACATTGGAAAGATCGAAAATGAGAAATTATAATGAACTACTAGACGAAGATGGTAATTTAAAATCTAGGGAAAAACTAAAGGAAGAAGGAATTGACATAGATTGGTGGCCATACCTCCAAATACAAAACAGATATAAAAAGGACATGAACGAATTTGGGATAAACAAAGAACAAAATACAATGGATAAAATATTAGTGGGATCTGAAAATAAATTTATAACCAAAATGTACAATCACTTACTAAAATTGGAAAACTTCGAAGAAACAGTTAAAGAAAATATGATCGCATGGATGAAAAACTTTGGCTACAATATTCAATTAGATGATTGGGAAAAATTATAGAAGATAAATTATAAATTAACCCTCTCAACATCATATAAAGAAAATTTACACAAAATGTTCTATCGCTGGCATCTAGCACCAGCTAGAATCACCAAAATATTTGCTAATATGAACCCAAGATGCTGGAAGTGCATATTACCACATGTGGTGGTCGTGCCCGATAGCAAGAGGATACTGGAACATGATTAGGACATGGCTACAAGAGATAACAGATACTGCAATGGAATTTAAACCCGAAACATTTCTATTGGGTATAATTAGAGGGCAACAGACGAAAGAAAATCAATATCTGATAATACATGTCCTGACTGCTGCCAGAATAACTTATGCCCAAACATGGAAAGAGGAAAAACCCTTCTTTTCTTCTTTTTTATAGGTTGAAAGATGCTTTATTATTGTTATTATTATTGATATTTGTTACAAGTCTTAGTTCATTTTGAGCCTTGGCTTTCCTGACTTCATCTTTGCAGATTTGGTCTACATGCTGGTATTCTGCCTTAGTTATGTGCCCCTCTTTCCTAATTTTATACTTGTCCTTTTTGTATTTCAGTTTATCACAAAGCTCTTCATGCAGCCATGCTGATTACTTTTGAGATCTCTTATTCATTGGTATTCTGCTTGACTGGGCTTATCTCATTTTTTAAAGTTTACCCAATTTCTTAGGGTGTTTTCCCTCTGAGGATTTCCATCCATGGAATCCTTCCCATGCACTCTCTAAGTTTGTTAGAATCAACTTTCTTAAAGTCCACGACTTTAGCTTGGCTTTGTTCTAAAATAGAATAGAATTTTTTATTGGCCAAGTATGATTGGACACACAAGGAATTTGTCTTGGTGCATATGCTCTCAGTGTACATAAAAGAAAAGATACATTCATCAAGAATCATAAGGTACAACACTTAATGATAGTCCGGGTAGAAATAAGCAATCAAATCATATTAGGAACCAGTCAATCTAAATTGTAAGGATACAGGCAACAAAGTTACAGTCATACAGTCATTAGTGGGTGTAGATGGGTGATGGGAACAATGAGAAGATTAATAGTAGTGCAGAGTTAGTAAATAGTTTGACAGTGTTGAGGGAAATATTTGTTTAGCAGAGTGATGGTGTTTGGAAAAAAATTGTTCTTGTGTCTAGTTGTTCTGGTGTGCAGTGCTCTATAGCGTCGTTTTGAGGGTAGGAGTTGAAGCAGTTTATATCCAGGATGTGAGGTATCTGTAAATATTTTCACAGCCCTCTTTTTGACTCATGCAGTCATACAGGTCCTCAATGGAAGGCAGGTTGGTAGCAATTGTTTTTTCTGCGGTTCTGATTATCCTCTGAAGTCTGTGTCTGTCTTGTTGGGTTGCAGAACCGAACCAGACAGTTATAGAGCTTCAGATGACAGACTCAATAACTCCTCTGTAGAACTGTATCAGCAGCTCCTTGGGCAGTTTGAGCTTTCTGAATTGGCGCAGAAAGAACATTCTTTGTTGTGCTTTTTTGATGACATTTTTGATGTTAGGTGACCATTTTAGATCTTGCGATATGGTAGAACCTAGAAATTTGAAGGTCCCTACTGTTGATATTGTGTTGTCTAGTATTGTAAGAGGTGGACGTATGGGTGGGTTTCTCCTAAAGTCTACCACCATTTCTACAGTTTTGAGTGTGTTCAGTTCCAGATTGTTCCAGTCGCACCACAAGGTTAGTTGTTCAACCTCCCGTCTGTATGCGGATTCATCATTGTCTCGAATGAGGCCGATCACTGTTGTGTCATCTGCGAACTTCAGTAGTTTAACAGATGGATCGTTAGAGATGCAGTCATTGGTATAGAGAGAGAAGAGAAGTGGAGAGAGCACACAGCCTTGGGGGGCCCTTGTGCTAATTGTACAGATATCTGATGTGATTCTGCTTAGCTTCACCTGCTGCTCCCTGTTTGTTAGGAAGCTTATGATCCACTTACAAATGTGCTCAGGTACCGCTAGCTGGTTCAGCTTAGTTTGAAGAGTGTCTGGAATGCTGGTATTGAATGCTGAACTAAAGTTCTATTGCTTGTGCTTGCATTATAGTGAATAACAATATTGCATAATCACTCCACCAGCAAGTGACTATGACCCATGTGACCCTTCTATCATTTCCTCTTTGTGAGAATTAGGTCCTATAGCTTCCTTCTCTACTTTTGAGAGATGTTCTTGTCAGCTATGTTTGTCAGGAATATGTTTGATCTTCTACTAGGTGCAGAGTTTACCTCCTAGTTGATGTCAGGGTAGGTAAACATGTATAAACAGAGGCATAGAATCAAGATCACATGAAGTATTAGTAATGCTTTATAAAACCCTAGTAAGACTGCACCTGGAACATTGCAACCAATTTTGGACACCATACTACAAAAAAGATGTTGAGACTTTGGAATAAGTTCAGAGAAGAGCAACTAAGATGATCAAAGGCCTGGAGATTAAACCATGAGGAATGGTTGCAGGATTTGGGTTTGTCTAGTCTAAAAAATAGAAGAATTAGGGGTGACATGATAGCAATATTCCAGCACTTGAGGGGCTGCTATAAAGAAGAGGGGGTCAAATCATCCTCCAAAGCACTGGAGGGCAGGACAAGAAACAATGGTTGGAAACTAATCAAAGAGAGAAGTAACCTGGAATTTAGGAGAAACTTTCTAACAGTGAGGACATTTAACCAATGGAACAGCTTGCCTCCAGAAATCGTGGGCGCTTCATCACTGGATGTTTTTAAGAAGAGCCTAGACCAGGGGTTGGCAACGTTAAACACTCAAAGAGCCACAAAGGTCCTAACCAGAAGCCCCCCATTCAATTCTGGAGCTGACGGGAAGTCCGGTTCCCCAAACATAGTCTCCTCCTAGCTTGACGTCCTTGTTCCTCTACCAGTACTAACCAAAAGCCCTATCAATTGTGGAGCTGACTGGAAAACCGCCCTTTGCCATATAGTCTCCTCCTGGAACACCCTGCTTCCTCCCCCCCAACCAGAAGCTCCTCTCAAAATTGTGGTGCCGACCGGCAACAGGGAGCTGCAGCAGAGGGATGAAAGAGCCACATGCGGCTCCAGAGCCGCAGGCTGCTGACCCCTGGCCAAGACAGTCACATATCTGAAATGGTATAGGTTCTCCTGCTTGAGCAGGGGGCTGGACTAGAGGACCTCCAAGGTCCCTTCCAGCTCATTCATTCTATTCTATTCTATTTTTTTGAACAGGATTCAACATTAAGTTAATCTCTTTATCATTGAATGATTTCCACACCAGTGAAGAATGCGGGTCTTGTATTTGTTATTTGCAGATGCTGAATACTGTGTGAGATGCCCCAAGGACCAGCAACCTAACAAGGAGCGAATTCAGTGTGTTCCAAAGGTGATAACCTTCCTATCCTACACAGAAGATCTGGGGATCATCCTTACTTCTGTTACTGTACTTTTCTCTTTGAGCACTGGCTTTGTTTTAAGCATATTCATTAAGCACATGGAAACTCCAGTAGTCAAAGCCAACAACCGGGACCTATCCTATCTACTCCTTTTTTCCCTCCTGCTTTCCTTCTTGTCTTCCTTTCTGTTCATTGGCCAGCCAAGGAAAACCACCTGCCTTCTGCGACAAGCAGCCTTCAGCATCATTTTCTCAGTAGCTGTCTCTTCTCTATTGGCCAAAACAATCACGGTGGTGCTGGCCTTCTTAGCCACCAAGCCAGGGAATAGTGTGAGGAAATGGCTGGGGAAGCCTTTGGCTAACTCCATTGTCCTTTCCTGTTCTGTTGTCCAAATTACAATCTGTGCTACCTGGTTGAGTACCTCTCCCCCGTTCCCTGATTCGGATATGGATTCCCAGGCTGGAGAAATTGTTCTGCAGTGCAATGAAGGCTCTGTTGCCATGTTCTACACAGCTCTCTGCTACATGGGCTTCCTTGCAGCCATTTGCTTCACAGTAGCTTTTGCAGCCCGAAGTCTGCCTGGGGCCTTCAATGAAGCCAAGCTGATCACCTTCAGCATGCTGGTCTTCTGTAGTGTTTGGGTCTCCTTTGTGCCCACTTACCTCAGCACCAAGGGCAAGTACATGGTGGCCGTGCAGGTCTTTTCCATCTTGGCCTCCAGTGCTGGGCTGCTGGGTTGCATCTTTTTCCCCAAATGCTACATTATTCTTTTTCGACCTAATCTGAATAAAAAGGAGCAGCTTATTTTGAAAAGCAAAACAGAAATGTGATTTTAAATGTGCAGACCTTAGCAAACAGCCTGAGACCCATTTGCTTACCTCTGTTCCCAAAGAAATTTTTTTAGATAAAAATGATAATTTCTTAGGGAAGCTTATTCTGTCTGTTTTATACTTACATTTTAAGTAACACCCAGTTTGTTAAAAACAACATCAAGCACCGGGAGACCCATTTACTTATCTCTGTTCCCCAAGACAAATATTTAGATCTACCTCAGCACCAAGGGTAAATACCATGTTTCCCTGAAAATACGACCTACCCCAAAAGCATGTCCTAACTTGATTTTTGCACGTGTGCCCAATATAAGCCCTACTCCCCAAAATAAGCCCTAATTAAGACCCTGCCCACTCCATGGTGCATGGATAAAAATTAAGGTAGGGTGGGGATGGGGGTAGAGCTGCTTACCTTCTGATGGTTGCGGCCAGGCCTTGCACACCCCGACACCTGCCTTGCCAGCCCATTTCTTCTGCAGCCAGCAAGGCTTTCCTGAAGGCCTCTACAGCCAATAACAGAGCTCTAGATCGATCTGGAGCTCTGTTATTGGCTGCAGTGGACTTCAGGAAAGCCTTGTCAGCCTTGCCGGCTGCAGAAGAAGTTCCTGAAGGCCTCTGACAGTGAAAAGGGGGCAACGCACACAGGTGAGGTGAGTCAGTGGATGACATTCCCCCCCCCAAAAATAAGACCTGGTGCCTTTTTTGGTAACACACACACACACACACACACACACACACACACACACACACACACACACACACACACACACACACATATATATATATATATATATATATATATATATATATATATATATATATATATATATATATATATATATATATATATATATATATATATATATATATATATATATATATATATATATATATATATATATAAGACAGGGTCTTATTTTTGGGGAAACACGGGTACATGGTGGCTGTGCAAGTTTTTTCCATCTTGGCTTCCAGTGCTGGACTGCTTGGTTGCATTTCCCACCCCCAAGTGCTACATTATTCTTTTTCCACTTCATTTGAATACATTGGAGTAGCTTATTCTGAAAAGCAAAACAGAAATATGACTTTGAATGTACACCAAGCATCAGGGAACCCCTTTGCTTATCTCTGTTCCCCCAATATAGCTGCCCAGAGTCTCTGTGGAGTGGGCGGCATACAAATGCAACTAATAAATAAATAAATATATGTTTACACCGAAAATGATCATTTCTTAGGGAAGCTCATTTTATCTGCTTTATTTCCATTCTAGCTAACACCCAATTTGTAAAAAAAAAAAACTTTTCTTTTAAAAGGATGATAGAATCAGAACTTCATTTTTTTTACCGAAAAAATAATAATAGAAAAGCTAAAGAAAAAAACTAAAAGATAAAAATTACTGTAGAAATCAAACTCTCAGTGGTTTGTGAGAAATCGGTTGTTGTCTTCTGACTGTGGATCTGTGAAACATCCAAATCCTTTTATGATCTCAAATCAGATCTCTTAGGTTCATTCTGCACATGATACTTTCCCTCATCAAGAACCAGGAGTTTGAGTTGAACTAGGTTCCGTGAAACAGTGTAGATTAGTATTCTCTTCTCTACTGCTATACTGGTAGTCCTCAACTGATGACCATAAATGAGCCCAAAATTTCTGTTGCTAATCGAGACAGATGTTAACTGAATTTTATGAACTTTCTTGCCACAGTTGTTAAGTGAATGACTGCAGCTGTTAAGTTAGTAAACATTAAGTGAATCTGGCTTCCTCGTTGACTTTGCTTGTCAGAGGGTCGCAACAGGTGATCACGTGGGGCAGGGATGGGCTTCAAAAATTTTAGCAAGGGGTTCTCTACCCGGTTGCTGGGTGGGTGTGGCCAGGGTGGGCATGGCCTGGTCGGCCTCCTGCACCACGGCCAGGGGGGGCATTTTTGCCCTCCCCATGCTCCGGAAGCTTTCCTCAAGCTTCCAGGAGGGCAAAAACATCCTCCACAGGCCATGGAGGCCCTCTGGAGGCCAGAAATGGGCCCGTTTCTGGTGTTCCCGAACTTCCAGTAGGCCCGTTTTTTGCCCTCCCCGAGCCTCAGCGTGTGCCCTGCACTTACCTGCATCCAAAACAGGCTGTGTGGTGACTCCTGGGAGGGGAGAGGCAGGGTGGGCGGGGCCAGCCAGGAGTGGTATTTGGGGGTTCTCCGAACTGCACAGAATCTTAACTAGAGGTCATCCCAAACCCCTGTGAACCCCCAGCAGCCCACCCCTGACGTGGGGTCACTGCAGCCATCATAAATATGAATTAGTTGCCAAACATCTGAATGTTGATCACAGGACCATGGGGATATTGCAAGGGTTGTAAGCGTGAAAAATGATCATAAGCCACTTTGAATGGTCCCTAAACGAACTGTTGTAAGTCAAGAACTCCCTGTAATAATTTAATCCAATAAATGGATAAGCTCATAGACGCCTCACTATGAATAACCTTGGAAAGAAACGAAGAGCTCTAATTTAAAAAAAAATTGTACTATGTACAATAAGAGAAACTGCTGTGGATTCACTTGAAGAAAGGTTTATTGACTCATTTGCTGCACTGACAGGCTCAGACATATCAATGGATGCTCAGGCATTTCTGATTACGTCACACCAACTAGCAATAGCCTTGTTGCAGCATCAGCAACAGGTAGATGCACAGGTCAAGGATTTGCACGCTGCAATAATACAGCTGCTGTAGATGCAGATAGCAGAGTGCTCAATCTGGCAAGGTTTTGTCTATTGGTGTGAAACAGTAAAGAATCAAATCATGTTTTTCTTGGTTTGGGGCCTGACAGTGTGATTGGGACTACCACTCCCCAACCTTTGTGATTTGGCAGCCTGTCTGGAGGGGTGGGAGAACCAGGCCGGCATGTATGCATGCATGCACGCGCAGCTCCACTCACGCAAGAGAGAAGGGGTGTGGTCTCGGCTCTTTCAGGCTTCTCCAAACCAAAAGCTTTTGCAAAGGGGTGGAAGGCCTGAAGCAGCTCAAGATCTCATGTTCCTTCAGACTTACCAAGGCAGCCCAATGCTCTAAAAGTGGATTGGTTGTCCTACTCAGGCAGCCTCAGTGAGTCAGTGAAGCTGAGCAGGGCACACTCATTCCACTCAGCCTCTGGTCTCACCGTTCTGCTTTTTGAGCTTTGGCTTGGCAGCCCAACTGGGGACGGGAGAGGGGAACTGAGCTGGGGGGGGGTTTCTAATTTTTTTTACTACCAGTTCTGTGGGATTTACTCGTAATAGATATGCATGATTGCAGGCAGACAGCTAGCTCCGTTGTTTAATAGGCTGTAAGTAAAATTTCTACATTAACAAAATGTATACCTAAACAACAGAATATAGGAGCAAAAAATCATAGCAATAGTCTGAGCTATGCTTTTCTTCTTCTTCTCCCCCCCCACAACCTTGGCAAATTTTAGCTGGCTGGGGAATTCTGGGAGTTGAAGTCCACACATCTGAAAGTTGCTAAGGTTGAACAACACTAATCTACCCATTAGAGTAGGAGTGGTCCTATGGCCTCTTTATGACCTGCGGACTTCAACTCCCAGAATTCCTGAGCTCTACTTGCACAAGGCAGCCAAATAGTTGGAGCAACAGAAGTCACTTCAGTTACACAGCTAGATGCAAAGCAATGAGAGAAAATTTCACTCTCCCGAGATCTCTGCCTATGTAACCAGTGGTGTCATCTGAGCTTTATTTTGAGACTGTATCTAGGTAGAGCCTTTAAGTGAAGAGCTGACATTTTGAAGTGAAGTGGGCATAAAAATTTTACGTTCAGGTCTTAACATGATCTAACTGTAGCATAGTACTTAAAATCTATGCCAATAACCTAATACTTAATTATGTTTGTTGTCTCTTCCAACTCAATGAAAGAAATTGTCATTTCATCCTTGCATTGGCTGTCTACACCGTTATCTCAAAGATGAACTTTGGGGAAATCCCCAAGGCTTTGGCAAGGAGAGAGATGAAGCGTTCTTGATGGTTCTCATAATTGTAGGTGAGAAATACGG
Source organism: Diadophis punctatus similis (assembly GCA_023053685.1). NCBI lineage: Eukaryota > Metazoa > Chordata > Lepidosauria > Squamata > Dipsadidae > Diadophis > Diadophis punctatus. The sequence goes on from JALIGW010000002.1 coordinate 254,127,067, forward strand.
AGTGGACTGCAGCTGTGGCAGGGTGGACTGCTAGGATTAAATGTGTAAACAAAACTCAGCGAAGCAACTGGAGAATTCAATCATTTGGAAATAGTCAATGAGGGAGCAATTTAGCACACGCTAATGGAAAAATGCTAGTGAGATATCTAATTAGACCCCAGAAGGAATAAAGGCTAAACATCAACCTGCATTGGTTAGCAATGCCTGCACATTGTAGAGATCTGAATATTCTCAGCTGAATCAGCCTAATGCAAGTCTAGCTGGATAGATGTCTATGGAGATTCTCAGTCATCCAGGTCATGGTTGTCCCAAAGGTGCTTTTTTTCAAAAGGCATCTACTGTAGGTCTAGCTGGATAGGCAGTGTTGGTGTAAAGTCTTAAGTCACTCCATTCCTCCCAAGTCCTTTTTTTTTTAAAGCTCTAAGGCAAAGTTGAAAATCTGAGAGTGTTCCATGCATCACCACTAAATGTCTCCAAAATTGCAAAAAGCAAAAGATCAGATCTAGGAAATAAAAAATTAATTACCTCGAATGTGTGTAGTTTATTCAAAATCAATGATCCCCATTGACCCCTTTCATGAAGTTTCAGATTGTTCATCAATCCCCAAACATTTGTTATATGAAAATAATAATAGGCACCTTGGTGCAATCCCAAAATAGCTGGAATACTACTTGAATGCCATCATGGGCTTTGACAAAATCACCATCTGTCAATTGCAAAAGACAGCTATACTTGGAATAGCTTACGTCCTGCAACAATATCTTAACACCATCAAACAACAACATCTGCTTATCCCAGATCCTTGGGAAAGACTCGATAGGTGGATAATATGCCGCATTCAGTCTAAACATCTGACTGACTGTGTGACTAACGCTAACAATAAGAACATTGACCTCTTGGATAGTCCCATCAGCCCTTGCAGTGATTTTGAAAATTTTCAGAAACCCTGTTTAAATAAAGAATTGGCCTTCCCCAAACCAAGAGTATTTTTTTTCTCTAGTAGACAACCATGACATATATATGGCCCTAGCAGAATCCTTTTGCGCTCTGTCCCCACAATGACTTCAATCTATTCCCAGCCTATGAGGGAGATAACTGAAATTTTCCTAAGTTCTTCTGGTGTTATGGGTCTATCTAATGAATCTAATAAAGAGGGGACGCGGTGGCTCAGTGGCTAAGATGCTGAGCTTGTTGATCAGAAAGGTCAGCAGTTCGGCGGTTCAAATCCCTAGCGCCGTGTAATGGAGTGAGCTCCCATTACTTGCCCCAGCTTCTGCCAACCTAGCAGTTGGAAAGCATGTAAAAATGCATGTAGAAAAATAGGGACCACCTTTGGTGGGAAGGTAACAGCGCTCCATGCACCTTTGGCATTTAGTCATGCCGGCCACATGACCACGGAATCGTCATCAGACAGTGCTAGCTCTTCAGCTTTGAAACGGAGACGAGCACCGCCCCCTAGAATTGGGAACGACTAGCACATATGTGCGAGGAGAACCTTTACCTTTACCTAATGAACCATATTCTGAATTGGAGAAGTGGGAGCATTGATCGATTCAGATTTTTATGATGGTCATTAAGTGAATCACATGGCCATTAATCATGTGGTTGTGAGTCAGAATCTAGCTTATCCAATTGGTGGTTTTTTTGTCAGAAAATGACAAAATATGATCATGTGACCACAGGACACTCCAAATGTGAGCAGTTGTGACGTGCCCAAGATGTGGTCATGTGACCGGGGGAATGGTGTGGCAGTTGTAATTTGGAGGATTGGTCGTAAGTAGCAATGGCAACAGCACTTATGGTAGAATTATATATCGCTTCACAGTGCTTTACAGCCCACTCAAAGTGGTAAAAAAATAACTTTTTTCAAGCATCATGACCTCAAATGGTTGTTAGGAGACCAGTCATAAGTCAAAGGTTACTTGTAACAAAAAGATAAAATGAATTGAGACACTTAATGAGGTACCTCAAAAGAAAGAAGCATGACTGAGGAAAATAGGCATGTGTGAGTTTGGGCTATCAAAAAGGGGATTGAGAGAGACTTCCCGTTTTGGCTCCGACGACGTCGGAGGTGCTCCTTTTCAGGCGTCCTTTCGGCTCCCTGTAAAAGCCACCAGAACAGCTGTCTGGCGGCTTGAAAATCTCTCCCCAGGCGAAGGGGAGAGATGAGAGCAAGACAGGCTGGGTAGAGCCCCCCTAGTGCCCTAGAAGTCAACTTAGGGTGCGAAGGGGGAGGGCTCCCCAGGGAGCCTGTCTGTCCTCCGGGAAGCCGGAAGCCTCCACTTAAAGTGGAGGAAGATGTCGCGACCACCGCTGCTGCAAGAAAGGAAAGTATAACTATTTTAAATCCAAAGAGAGCAGCCCGAGAAAGGCAGGAGTTTAGAAGGGTATTATTTTGACTTTAACTCCACTGCTGGACTTTATTTTCAAAGCAACAAAGTAGCCTAATAAGGAAGAGGCAACAATATGGCGATTGGAGATTTGGGTGTGGAACAGAAAGAGAAAGTTATTTTTACTTTGCTACCAGTTTTTTCCTATGGAAACTTTTGAGCTGGAGAAATGATTTTTTTTCCTGTTTGTCTCCTGATTCTCTTTACAGCTGCATAAAAGATAAAAGCCTAACTGGCTTTGGAGTTGGAAATAATTTTGTTGAGTTTGCTCTGGTTTTTTTTTTCCTCTTCTTTGTCCTTTTTTTTCCTGAGAATACTGAAATGGCTTCTAAACCTGGAAAGACTGTTGTGAACAAAAGAATTGAGTATTTTTCTGATCACACTTTAAAGATGCAATTTATTCCTGATTTAACATCATCAAAGTCTTTAACACCTGAAACTTTATTTAATAATTTGAAAATTATGAAAAATGAACTGATTATGGATTTTAATTCAAAAATTAATGAATTAGATAAAAAATGCAGGCTGCCTTGGAGAAAATGAATTTACAATTGAGAGCTGATGTACTGAAAGTTTGTAAAGGATTAGTAACAAATATGGAGATTTTGGAGAAGGATTTGGAAAAAAATAAGCAAGCTTTGACAACTGCAGAGGAATACATAGCCAAGGTTCAAAATGATACAGTAAATTTGGAAACAGATGTGTTGATGTCTCAGTTCAGAGAGATGAAATTTGCTATAAGAGTTAGGGGCCTGAAAGAGGGAAAATTTGAAAATTTGAAAGAAAGGATGGTAAAGGCCCTGGAGCAGATGTCTGGAATGTCTAAACAGGAATTGGCTATGCAAATTGATAAGATATATAGAGTCAACTCTTGGTATGCAAAACAAAACCATTTGCCAAGGGACATTGTAATATATTTTACTACAAGAGCTCTGCGGAATAGAATTACACAGGCGACCTTCAAGAATAACCTTCAGGTAGATGGTCAGGAAATAAGGATATGGAAAGAAATTCCTGCTAAGATGCTTAAAGCCAGGAAAGAATTTACCTTTTTGGTGGAGGAATTAAAAAAACGAAATTTACGATATCAATGGAATGCACCAACAGGAGTGATTGTGAAATTTTTGGGAAAAAGATACGGGCTTAATACAATAAAGAAAGCTACAGAATTCTATATCAACGTTTTAAAGGCTGATATTTCTAAAATTCCAGAGGATAGAAGCAAGGAAATGATGGAGGAGGAGAAGAAAAATCCAGATATATTTGTTCAAGAGGAAATTCCAAAGATTCAAAGTGATTGGCAGAGCCAGCTAGATATTTGCGACGTGGAAAAGGAGACGGAAGATTGGGGTCAGATGGGAGGCGAATCGATAGATTTGAAGTTATCAAGTGACAGATGGTGTTGAAATTTATAATTCGTTTAAGATGAAATAATTCCAAAGAATTAAGTGATTGGCAGACTCAGACAGTTGTTTGCAATGTGGAAAAGGAGACGGAGGATTGCAGCCAGAGGGGAGGTGAATCGACAGATTTGGAATTGTTAAGAGACTGATGGTGTTGAAATTTGTTCCTTTTTAGATTACATTATATTAATTTGATATAGTGTAATATTATGTTATTAATATTTTGTGGGATTTTAGGATTAAGTTTAAGGTTTTTGAGGTATAAGGGGTTAGGTTTTATTTATTTTTATTGTTATTATTATTATATATATGACATATTTTGAAGCTGATATTTTAATATATTGTAATATTGTTATTAATATTAAGTTTGAAATTTTTTTTGGTTTTTTTTCTTTTTTTTTAACTATGGATAAATAATTTGGTAGAATATTTTAAATATTGAGGTATTGTGACTAGGTATAAATATTACTTTTGTTATTTATATATATATATATATTATATGTTCTGAAATTAATAATTTGATATATCGTAATATTATGTTTTTAATAAGTTGTTGGACTTTAGGTTTAAGTTTAAGGTTTTTGAAGTATAAGGGTTAGTTCTTATTTCTTTTTCTTATTATTATTAATATATATATTATATGTTGTGAAGTTAACATTTTGATTTATATTATGTTACTAATATTTTGTGGGATTTTAGGATTAAGTTTAAGGTTTTTGAGGTATAAGAGGTTAGGTTTTACTTATTTTTATTGTTATTATTATTATATATATGACACATTTTGAAGCTGATATTTTAATATATTGTAATATTGTTATTAATATTGGGTTTGATCCCCCTTTTTTATCAATATCAATAATTTGATATATCGTAATATTATGTTATTAATAAGATGTTGGACTTTAGGTTTAAGTTTAAGGTTTTTGAAGTATAAGGGGTTAGTTCTTACTGCTTTTTCTTATCATTATCAGTATGTATATTATATATTGTGAAGTCAATATTTTGATATATTGTAATATTATGTTATTAACATTGTTTGATTTTATGATCAAGTTTAGTTCTTGAGGTTCCCCTTGGGTTTTTTCCCCCCTTTTTTCCTTTTCCTTTTTTATAATTATTAATATAGATTATGTAAAAGATAGTGGCTTAGAGATATGAATTATAGTATGACATGTTGTATGATGTTTTTTTAATTGTTTACTTTCCTTTTAATCACTTACTTTCTTTATTTTTTATTATTTTTATCCTTTTTCCTATTATGTTTTGAATAGTTTAGAAAAACTTGGAGTTAAAGACTTTAAAAATTGGGGAAATTAAGAAGTTGTTTTAATCCAATTTAAATTTATTTTATTGAATATTATGCCCTGTACTTTGTCTGGGAAGTCCGGGGGGGAGGGGGGAAGGGAAGGGAGTGGGTTGGGGTAGGGGGGATGGGGGGGAGAAAAATGAAAAATGCTTGTACTTTGTACTTATAAAACTTTTTGAATTTAAAAAAAAGGGGGGGATTGAGAGTCAGGCTTGTGTTAGTGTACTACTTTCCAACTTTGGAGCTTTCTGACTGTATGCTACCTTCCCTGCCCTAATTGAGGCATACTTACATTCAGCTCAGATTCTAGATCTTGGATATGTTTGCATCCGTGGTGGGTTCCTACCGGTGTGGTTGACTCTACCGCACCGGTAGCGGCCAGCAGATGGTGCTATTTGCGCGCGACAGCTCCGGTGCCGTCTTCACCGGTCTGTCGGGCGGCACCATCTTTTTTTGGGAATTTTTGGGCTGATTTTGCTTCCTGCGCATGCGCAGAAGGAAAATCTTGCGAGGGGATGCGCGTGCACATAAGATTTTGGTGATTTTTTGTTTCCGCGCATGCGCGGAAGCAAAAAAAAGCATCAAAATTGCTTGCCCACGCACATGCCCGCGCACGTGCCTGCATGGGATTTTGCTTCCATGCATGCACAGAAGCAAAAAAGCACCAAAATTGCGTGCCCGCGCGCGTCCCCTCGCGGGATTTTGCTTCCACGCATGTGCAGAAGCAAAAAAAAGCACCAAAATCGCATGCCCACAAACGTCCCCTCGCAAGATTTTGCTTCTGCACATGCGCAGAAAGTAAAATCATGTGAAGGGGCGCACCCGCATAGCGAGCACGCGCGTGCCAAAACATGGCAATGCGCACGCAGCGCACCGGTAGCACGAAGCACAAGCAACCCGCCCCTAGTTTGCATGAATGCAAACCTGGCCCAGGGAACATGGTTTCCTCCATTTCTAGGCTGGTGCCTTTAATTCCTCCTGCACCAAACTGGATCTTCATAATGATCTCATTATTCATGTAATTAATAGAATAACAGAGTTGGAAGGGACCTTGGAGGTCTTCTAGTCCAACTCCCTCCTCAAGCAGGAGACCCATACCCAGACTCGGGCTGGACTCGCCCAGCTGATTGTTCTCAGCTGGGCTCTTTTTTTCTTTTTCCTTTTTCCAACAAGCGTTGCCGCTGGTGCTTGTCATTCTTTTCGCTGCGGCTTGTCATTCTTTTCGCTGCGGCTTGTTATTCTGCCTTCTAGCCAAGTGCCCTTTTAGTTGAACGCCCAACAATCCCCCAGGACTGCCAACACTGATCAGCCGTTGGCCAGGCCTTTTTTACATCTCTGGCCTGAAGCTGCTTGAAGGGGGATGCAGGAAGGAAGGAGGTCGTCATTTTAGAGGCGACTGGAATGCCGTGGGAACGTCGGTCGAGCACCGTCTCTTCTACAGCCTGGAAACGGGATTTGAACAATACTGCTATGCAGGCCAGCACCACTGAAGCGATTGTGTTTATTATTGGGGCCATATTGATGATCGGGCCCACCATTTGGACTGCTATAGTGGCCAGTTCCCTCTCCTCAGGCCCCCCTTATCTATGGGGGACCTCCCCCTCTGACAGATTGACATCGGACTCTGGAGGGAGAGAGCTCGTGATCTATAGATACCATCTGGATAGGGGGACATACCATCAACCCCTGGACTATTGGCTTCCCAAAACTGGACACTGGAACTCTTGGATTGACTTAATTTTTAATGAGATTATTTTTATATGCTCCTTATTAATTTTATTGATTTTAATATTTGTGATAATTAACCTTGCAATTTTTACCCCAGAAGCATTGTGACTGTGGTTATAGTGTGGGCTATGAATGGGTATGATTGTGTGATAGAGTTTTATCGATTATTATAGTGGAATGAGTAGGCCAGGGGTTTGGTCTTTGTCCCCCTCTGCTGAGTGTGGAAACAGAAGTGGAGGGGGACTTAGGTCCATTCCCAGGTGCAGTATGAATGGTATGCATGATCTGTCGGGAGAGGGGGGGACCAGTAGGGGAGGGGAGTGGATCTCTGATGGGATGGGGGACGGGAGGATTATGGTCATAACAGGGAGAGGTAGGTATGGCGGGAGCAGAGGGGTAGGCTGCTCTCTGGGAATGAGAACTCGCTGTCTCCAAGCGATTTCTTGTTCTGGCCCCTCTGGTTTGGTTCCATCTTGCTCAACCCGAGGTCCTGGTAACCAGGGATGTCAGGGCCCTGGGCTCAAGCTGCTGCTGTTGAATGCCAGGTCAATTACCAACAAGGCCCCCCTTGTATGGGACTTAATCCTGGAAGAGGGGGCGGACCTGGCATGTATTACTGAGACCTGGCTAGGCCAGGAGGGGGGGGTTCCCCTCTCCGAGATGTGCCCGGACGGGTTCTCAGTTCAGCATCAGCCGCGACCCCAGGGAAGGGGTGGAGGAGTGGCGATTATAGCTCGCCAGAACCTTAATCCTCGAAGGAGCCCTGCCCCGGAGATTGTTGGGTGTGAGACGCTCCTTCTGAAGTTGGACTTAGGGGTCCAGGTGGGCCTTTTGCTAGCGTACCTGCCTCCTAGCTACGTTGCAAAGGCCCTGCCTGTTCTGCTCGAGGCGGTAGCAGGGCTGGCGATTGAGTTCCCCAGGTTGATGGTGCTGGGGGACTTTAATTTGCCATCACCCGGTGAAACCTCGGAGGCAGTCCAGGAGTTCATGGCTTCCATGACAACCATGGACCTGACCCAAGTAGTTCAGGGTCCGACTCATGAGGGAGGTCACACGCTTGACCTTGTGTTTCTCTCGGGGCAGTGGAGAGATGATCGGAGGCTGAGGGGTTTAGTCACAGTACCCTTGTCGTGGTCAGATCATTTCCTTCTGAGGTTGGATTTCATGGCACCACTCCTCCACTGCAAGGAGGCGGGGCCGATTAAGTGGTTCCGCCCCAGGCGCCTAATGGAATCTGAAGGATTTCAGAGGGAACTTGGGGAAATACCTGACTCCCTGGTACACGATTCATCTGAGGCTCTAGTGGCTGCCTGGAATCGGGCGGCAACGGGGGCTTTAGATCGGATTGCGCCTTTGTGGCCTCTCCGTGGCAGCGGATCCCGGAGGGCTCCTTGGTTTACTGAGGAGCTCCGGGAGATGAAGCGCCTAAAGAGACGCCTAGAGCGACGATGGAGAGCCAGTAAAGCTGAGTCTGACCGGACACTTTTAAGAACTTGCATTAAGTCTTACTTAGTGGCGATAAGGGCGGCAAAATGCTCGCATTTTTCCGCTCTTATTGCGTCCGCCGACTCCCGCCCAGCCGCCCTGTTTAGGGTGACTCGCTCCCTCCTAGCCAAGGGGGGAGTTGAAGATCCCTTGCAGGGCAGAGCTGAGGAATTTTCTCAGTTTCTGGCGGACAAAGTCGTTCAGATTCGGACAGACCTGGACTCCATTTGGACAGAGCAAGCCGAGATGCCAGGGGCGAGTCTTAGTCCTGTTATATGGGACGAGTTTGAGCCTGTCACTCCTGAGGATGTGGACAAGGCCATAGGAGCGATGAGCGCCTCTACCTGTTTATTGGACCTGTGCCCCTCCTGGCTGGTCTCTGCCAGCAGGGAGGTGTCACGCGGCTGGCTCCAGGCGGTTGTGATCGCCTCTTTGAGAGAGGGATCCATCCCGCAGCCTTTAAAAGCTGCGGTGGTGAGGCCCCTCCTCAAGAAGCCTTCCCTGGACCCAGCGGATTTAAAAAACTTCCGTCCAGTCTCCAACTTACCCTTTTTGGGTAAAGTTGTTGAGAAGGTGGTGTCGCTCCAACTCCTGCGGCTATTGGAGGATACTGATTATCTGGATCCCTTTCAATCGGGTTTCAGGCGCGGCTACAGTACGGAGACTGCTTTGGTCGCACTGATGGATGATCTCTGGCGGGCCCGGGATGGGGGTTATTCCTCCATCCTGGTGTTACTTGACCTCTCAGCGGCTTTCGATACCATTGACCATGGTATCCTTCTGCGTCGTCTTGGGGAGATGGGAGTGGGAGGCACTGTTTTACGGTGGTTCTCCTCCTACCTCTCTGACAGGACGCAGTCGGTGTTGGCAGGAGGACAGAGGTCGGCCCCTAGGCCCCTGGTTTGCGGGGTGCCACAGGGCTCGGTCCTCTCGCCCATCCTGTTTAACATTTACATGAAACCGCTGGGTGAGATCATCCGACGACATGGGGTGAGGTATCAGCAGTATGCTGATGATACCCAGTTGTACATCTCCACCCCGTGTCAGTTCAGTGAAGCTGTTGATGTAATGTGCCGCTGCCTGGACGATGTGAGGGTCTGGATGGGAGTGAACAGACTCAGGCTCAACCCAGACAAGACTGAGTGGCTCTGGATATTGCCTCCCAAGGACTATGTCGACTGTCCCTCCTTGGTTCTTGGGGGAGAAAAATTGACTCCCTCAGAACAGGTTCGCAATTTGGGTGTCCTCCTAGACCCACAGCTAAAATTGGATCAACATCTTTCAGCTGTGGCTAGGGGGACCTTTGCACAGATTCGTCTCGTGCACCAATTGCGACCCTACTTGGAGAGGGAGGCTTTGCTCACAGTCACTCATGCCCTTGTCACCTCACGGCTAGACTACTGTAACGGACTCTACATGGGGCTACCCTTGAAGAGCATCCGGAGACTGCAATTGGTACAGAATGCAGCTGCGCGAGCTGTAGTGGGTGTACCGAGATACACCCACGTAACACCTATCCTCCGCCAGCTGCATTGGTTGCCAATTAGTCTCCGGTTACAATTCAAAGTGTTGGTTTTGACTTTTAAAGCCCTACATGGCTCAGGGCCAGGTTACCTACGGGACCGCATCCTACCACATACCTCCCTAAGACCGGTTAGGTCCCACAGAGAGGGCCTCCTCCGGGTCCCATCGGCCAAACAATGTCGGTTGGCGGGGCCGCGGGGGAGGGCCTTCTCTGTGGGAGCCCCGTCCCTCTGGAACCAACTTCCACCAGAGATCCGGACCATCCCCACCCTGCTGGCCTTCCGTAAAGCCTTAAAAACATGGCTCTTCCGGCAGATGGGGTGAATAGGATAATCAGATTCCCCCTGAATGTTGTGTCTATTATGTTTTTTCTTTAATTATATCTTAATTACATTTTTAACTTAAATTATGATTATTGTTTTTAAAATGTACGTTTCTTATTCATGCTGTACGCCGCCCTGAGTCCCACGGGATTGGGCGGCCTATAAGAGCATCTAAATAAATAAATAAATAAATAAATACCATTCCAGACAAGTGGCTGTCCAGTCTCTTCTTAAAAACCTCTAGTGATGGAGCACCCACAACTTCCGAAGGCAAGCCATTCCACTCGTTAATTGTTCTCACTGTTAGGAAATTTCTCCTTAGTTCTAGGTTGCTTCTCTCCTTAATTAATTTCCATCCATTATTTCTTGTCGTACCTTCTGGTGCTTTGAAAATAGGTTGACCCCCTCTTCTTTGTGGCAGTTCCTCAAATATTGGAAGACTGCTATCATGTCACCACTAGTTATTTTTTCACTAGACTAGACAAACCCAATTCCTATAACTGTTTTTCATATGTTTTAGCTTCCAATCCCTTATCATCTTTGTTGCTCTTTCCAGAGTCTCTACATCTTTTTATAATATGGTGACCAAAACTGGATGTAGTATTCTGATTTTTCTAAGGCTTTCTAAAGCAGTACTGATACTTCACATGATCTTGATTCTATCCCTCCGTTAATGCAACCTCAGATTGCATTGACTTTTTTGGCTGATGCCGCACACTCCTGGCTCATATTTAAGTGACTGTCCACTAGGACTCTAAATAGATTAATTATCTAGTATTTTGTATGAAAACATAGGAAAAATAGTAATTGTATATGAATCCATGGTGATTTTAGGCATACAACTGAGGAGACTACATAGGAATAGATGGTTTTAAGGCCTTCTAGTCAAAGGCCTCAAACTGCAGACGGCCTTCTGCAGTCTCCGAACGTTTGAAGAATGTTCGGAGACTGCAGCTGAAGAATGTTCGGAGACTGCAGCTAGTGCAGAATGCGGTGGCACGTGTGGTGATCGGTGTCCCTAGATACACCCATGTGACACCCATCCTTCGTGAACTGCACTGGCTGCCCATAGGGTTCTGAGCGCAATTCAAGGTGTTGGTGATTACCTTTAAAGCCCTACATGGCTTAGGACCAGTTTACCTTCGAGACCGCCTTCTCCAACACACCTCCCTAAGACCGATTAGAGCCCACAGAGTTGGTCTGCTGGTGGTCCCGTCAGCCAAACAATGTCGGTTGGCGGACCCACGAACGAGGGCCTTCTCTGTGACGGCACCGGCTCTCTGGAATACACTACCCCCCGAGATCCGCATAATTCCCACCCTGCCAGCCTTCAAAAAAGCATTAAAAACATGGCTTTGTCGACAGGCCTGGGGCCAATGATTTTAATACAACACTGATTATTCTTGGCCCCATGAGTGAATTATTGGGTTTTTAAATTGTGGTTTTAAATGCTTTTAAATGATTTAATTTTTTACATTGTTTTGATTTTGCTTTTAAATCTTTTAACTGTTTTTTAGATTTTGTATTCAATATGCTGTGAGCTGCCCAGAGTCCCTTCGGGAGTTGGGCAACATACAAATCTATTAAATAAATAAATAAATAAATAAATAAATAAATAAATAAATAAATAAATGAATGAATGAATGAATGAATGAATGAATGAATGAATGAATGAATGAATGAATGAATGAATGAATGAATGAATAAATAAATAAATAAATAAATAAAGGTACCCTCAAAGTGTACATAAATAAATAAATTAAATACATTCATCATTAGGGAATCACATACCTATGGACTAAACTGGAAAATCTCTTGAAAAAATTACCATAAATATTCCCTGGAATTCCTGGGGGCAATAATCTAGTTCTCGATGCCATTTTTGCTAAGAAATCCAGGTCAGTAAGTCCTCATAGTGGGAGAGAGATGTCCATGGAGATTCTCAGTCATCCAGGTCATGGTTGTCCCAAAGGTGGTTTTTTCAAGAGGCAACTGGACTTTCTGGTTTTTCTTTGAAAACGTTTCGCTTCTCATCCAAGAAGCTTCTTCAGCTCTTCTTCAGAAGCTTCTTGGATGAGAAGTGAAACGTCTTCAAAGAAAAAACAGAAAGTTCAGTTGCCTCTTGAAAAAAGCACCTTTGGGACAGTAGGAGAGAGACTTTATCTTTTCCTATAGAAAAACATCAAGGTTTTTGTTAAATCATGGGAATAATGATTCTGGAGACTGACTCTTTGAACACTGTTTATTAGGCAACTCTCTCTACAACCAGCAACCTTCTGTCTGACAGCCTGCCCTTTTATAGGGAGCTATCAGACGCTTTAACCAATAGCGTTTGAGCATTCTTCCCGCTCAAACCCTGGACCTGAGTGGAACCATTCTAACTGTCAATACATAACAGTTTTTTTTAAGGTCAAGGAAAACCTGCTGATGTTCTATCAGGAAATTGTGAAGAAACATAAGTTTAATAGAAAGAGGTTCAGGGAATATCTTTTCTTTGAATTAGGAATTAGGGATGGGTTCCTCTCGGTTCAGACTGGTTTGGTGCCAGTCCGTGGGCGCCGCCATCTTTTTTTTAAAAAAATTTAATTTCCTTCTGAGCATGCGCAGAAGCCGAGTTCCGGCATTGTGCATGCAGTCGGCATCTTTTTTTCAGCTTTGTTTTTTCCCCGGATTTTTTGTTACTGCGCATGCGCACGCACGCGCCCATGCGGCGCAGGAGGGAGCGAACCGGCAGCGAGGTAAATTGGAACCCACCCCTGTTTTGAATGAGTTGAACATTTCAGATGTCATATTGGCACATCTGGAAAAACCTGAATCTGAAAGCTTCCGGGTTTTCCCCACTCAAAAGAAAGTCCCTGCCCCAGCACCCACATGTCTATCACATCATCCAATCAAAGCACTTGTTGTGGCCTGCCAGCAGCCCGTACAGCTGATAGTGGATCCTGTTCGAGAGGAGACCGACTTGGTGATGGGTCAGCGGCCTGTGCAGCTGGCACCCAAGTCGGACAGTGAGGAGGCTGGCAAGGACTCGGTGCCAGAGGCAGAGGTTCAGCCAGGGCCTTAGGAACCTCCAGCACCTCACATCAGTGATGAGGAAGAAGAGGCTTCTCCTCTTCTTAATGCACGGGATGCAGAGCTGCCAAAAGGCAGGAATGGTTACTCCAGAGGAGGTCTCCTCAGGAGTAAGACTTGGGGCTAATTGGCCACTCCCCTAGTCTACTTAAGGAAAGCAGAGGCAGCTGAATCTCTGTAGGAAACAACGTTTGAAATTCGTTTGTTCGTCGTGTGCCTCGTGTCTGGAAAATCTCTGCTCTACTTATCTGCTTCGGCTTGTTTATTGACAACTTCTAGGCATTTTGCCAAGTTTCGTGAGCTATCAAAGACTAATTGCTATTATATGATTTAAGACTTTCTGAACTTATGCCAGCTGTTAATGATGACTAATTAACAGTTGGGCTTTTGCAAGAAAAGACTGCCTTTAGGTTTGTGTTCTGGTGACATCTACTAAGACAGTTATTAGTAGTCGGTTATTGATTAAAATAAGTTCGAACAAACTGTGTGTTTGCTACGTTCTTAGCTGGGGCAGAACAGCACTGTCCCAACTGGAGATGTTTCCCAGGCACACCCTTCCAGGACTCTCAGAGAAAGGAATGTTATTTTGACTATATATCACCCAAGTTCCATACAATCCCCCCTCCCAGTTTCCCATGGCATTAAATGTGGCAGGCCTGAAGATCCAATGCCCAAGATGGTTTCCAGGCCTGACAGGCTGCCCCACTTCATCCGATGATCGAATCTTGCAATGAGATCAAAAGACCAACACAGGGGGTTAGCCACTATCACCTAACCACCAGAGGTGAAATTCATTTACCTTCCCTAATGGTTCGCAAATGTGAGCGTGCATGCGACGCATCTGGGTATGCACACTGCTTTCTGCGCATGCGCAGATGAGGCGTGTTATGTCAGGGCGGGTGGGTGGAGCCTCCCGAGTTGCCGCTACCAGTTTGCGCGATCCGGAGAGAACCAGCTGAATACCACCACTGCTAACCACCCCTTCCCCCCACCAGGGGGACTCTTTGGCTTATCAGGATATTTATGTCATGTGATCCCCTCTTGTGACCTTCTGACAAGCAAAGTCAATGGGGAAGCCAGATCCATTTAACAATCGGGTTACTAACTTAACAACTGCAATTATTCACTTAACAAATATGTCAAGAAAAGTTGTAAAATGGGACAAAATTCATTTAACAAATGTTTCACTTAGCAACAGAAATTTTGGGCACAGTTGTGGTCATAAGTCGAGGATAATCTGTACACATATATAGTAAATAAAGGAGGAACCTTGCAATTGTTGTGAAAGGCAAAGGATGTTGTAATCCTTTATCTTTCTGGTGGGGTTTGTCTGTGGTGGGGGATGAAGTCCACCATCTTTTAATCCTTTATGCTGTGGCCCTGCAAGGCTCCCTACAACCCACTAGTAAAAGAGAGGTCACCCTATTGTTGCATCTTGTTAAAGATTCTCTGGATTCCCCCCCCCCCACTCTTATTAAGATGGTCACTGAAAAAGTTGATAGTGGCAAGAATTGCATCAGCAATTTCTCCAGCTGTGTATGAGATCACCCAAAGTTCTACATGTTGCAGATGGTGATGCTTCCCCTTGTAATTAGTTACGTCCTGGTTGCCTTCTTGCTGATTCTCCAGACCTTTCCCCCAATGATTACCTTCAGTATAAACAATAGACTTAAGAACAATAGGAAGTGACAGCTTGTGTTAGACAGTTTCAGAGTTTAAATGCCTTCTTTGCTACTTAATGCTCAAGTGGCTGTGTGGTGTGAGAATTTATGTTAGTCTCCTTCAGATATACAATTTAGTCCTTCGTTGTTCTTAGACATATTTGATAAGAGCAAGTGGCTCTGCTCCACATATCAACTATGGTCGTACTGGTTCTTCTCCTCCTCTTGCCCCATCTGACTTGTGGGGTGCTGAAGGCTAAGTGCCCTTTGCATTTGGAACCAGATGAAGTAAAGCCACTGAATTTCTACAGACCAGGAGACCATCTCATCAGCGGGATCACTTCTGCTACAACTGCAAAGTTTCTGTTTTACAAGTTCAACGGGGCTCCTTCTGCTAAACTTTATGAGTAAGTCACCCTGAGTAGGAGAAAGGTACAAGCCGCTCCGTTTCTTTTGCGAGAGTCGATTGTGCTGTGAGATTGTCACGGAAGGAATGTTAGACGTGAACAACCAAAATGTAGGAGGGGACTCCATTGATAGCTCATCTCATAAATGGCAATTCAGCCTAAGTGGGGAAAAACCTGGGAAGAAACAATTCAAAATCTTCCATGTGCCCTGACATATTTTGTCCTAAAGCTAGTATTAAGTATGTTATACTGAAGCCCATGTAATTCTTTCTTCCTTGATCTTGGAGATGACACCTTTTTCCTAACTTTAAAATGCACAAAAACCCCTAAATCGGGAAGCCTATCCTCTTTATCTGATGCCTTGAGTTAATTTCATCTTAAGGCAAAGATGACTCTAGACCAGTGATGGGCAACCTTTTGAGCTTGGTGTGTCAAAATTCGCCAAAAAAACCGAGCATAACTCGGGTGGTGTGTCACTTCGGGGGAAAAAAACCCATAATTTTGCGATATTTATAATTTAAATAACAAAAATGTATAATTGTAATATATAACTGTAACTACTGCTACTACCACTTCCTTTACTTAACCTTGGTTTTTTATTTTTTGGGTTCTCCATCAGGGGGGCAGTGACAGAAGATAGAATTATAGATAGCCTGTCAGCCCTGCAAGCAATTATGGGTTAACTAGCCGAACTGACCACAAGATGGCACATGTAATTGTCTTTTAGGAAAGCCTCCCCCTCACTTATCTCAGTAATGATGGTCAATTAGAAATCCATCTCCAGCTTCCCTGCCACCTCCGCCGGTGGTGGTGGGGAACAGAATCAAGGCAAAATTATCTTTTTCTTCTTCACTTTACATATAATCCTTCAGGATCGAGGCGACAGCAGCAGCAAGCTTCAGAAAGCTGGGGGAGGGCAGGGAGAGAGAGACCCTCCCAACTCAGGGAACTGAAGCTCTAGCAACGTTTCTCTTCTTTGGCTGGCCTTTTTTTTCTAAAAGGCATTCCCTTTTAATTTCACATTCATATTCGGCACTCCCTATTTAATTTCCCTTCCTCTTCCCTGCATTTCCCTGCGAAGGAGGGCGATGAGGGCGATTTTAATATTAAAATCGAGCGAGGCAGCGATGGGGTGGGGCAACCTCGGCTCAGAGTGAACCATGGGAACTCAATCATTCACATGATACCCAAACGTCAGGAGTTAAGTGACTAGAGGCGCCCTCTTCAAACGCCCGCAGGGAAAGACGGAGGGGGGACGGGCGGTGGCTGCACGTGTTGCTTTGCCCGCTCCCTCCTAGCTTCATCTGCCCAGGTGTGTGTGTGTGTTTGGGGGGGTATTCCTATTAAGACAGGAATGGTGGGGGATCTCTTTTTCATTTCTTTTTTTCTTTTTCTTCGCGACGGTCTCGGCATGCGGCCCCATACTCGGCTGCGTGTCAGCGAAAATGGCTACGCGTGTCAGTGCTGACACTCATGCCATAGGTTCACCATCACGGCTCTAGACAGAGAGAGACTATCATCTGGGCACAGGCTACTGTTTCTTTCGAAGATGTTCACCAGGGTCCATTTGAAGTGCAGCATAAACTTCCATTTTTATCTCTCCCCCCTTTCTTTCCAGTCTTCATGGGTGTCTACTAATAAATATCAGCCTGACCGTTAATTTATATGAAGAGTCAAATCAACAGTTGAGGATCAAAAGTCGATATGAAAGAAACTTATTTTGTAATTTGCCTGTTTTTGCTCCGGCCTCTCTTCGATTCTTTCCAACAATAATCCTAAGAGTTTAATTGTCATTTGATTCCTCTCTTTTGTTCCCCATATAGGTTGCATCGTTATAATAAGGTTAAGCTAAAGTGCTTTTATTGAAGAGCAACGTAACAGTCCATGTAAATACATCATCACAAAAAATACAATATAATAGGACCTTAAAATGCAATATAAATGTTCAAACTTATGTCTGCGCTATTCAGACTTATGTCCTGAAATCAAAATCACTAAGGGACTTAAACACACAGAAACAAACAAGCAAACAAAATTCTAGGACGAAGATAGAGCAGAGAGGTTAGCTTACAAAACATTGAAATAATACTAATGTTAAACATTATTATAATCTGTGATCAGAATTCAACAGGATAACAGCAGATGAAACAAATAATATAGTTTATAGCAAGAACTTTGATGCAATCAAAGTGCATCTGGTTTTATACCGTCTAACAAAATAGGATTATGTTCATAAAAAGGTAGTCAAACTAGCCTGGAATGTTAACATGCAGTTGCTATGATGAGGCTTCAAATCAAGCAGGCAGGAGAGAGACTTCCAAAAGGATGAAGGGAACATTTAAAATAAGACATGGAAATTCAAGTTAAATCTTGACACTACCTCTCTCTCTCTAAGGTCTTTCTCTTTCTGTCTCACTCTCTCTAACCTTCCTTTTCACACACATAAAACACAAAAATGTGGTTGACTAACTACATCTGTACTGAAGATCCAAATATTACAACATCCAGTAACTTGACCTGTAGCATCAGATCAACTAATATGTGTTAATTTTCTAATGTGATATATGACCCTGCACGTCAGCTATTTCCCCACCCAATTCCATGTCAAATATGGTGACTGTTTTATGTTTAGTAATTTTCTCCTCCATTTCCTCCCCACCCCCTACTTTCAACCAGGACATAAAGACAATTATGGCTATATGTTTTCAATGGACTGTAAAATCGAATAGGCAAGAAGAGAATTGTAACTTTTTAGGGAGCCACAAAATCCTTTGTCAATTCTGTGCTTTTAAACTGAAAAGAAGACATAGAATTGATTTCTTTATGAAGACTCTCCAGTTCTATTTATATTTAAGAACTGGTATCTGGAATGCATCTGATTTGTAAATCAACCCAAGCAGGAGTTAGAAATTAGATCCTGTGGTTTTAAGTTTTCTTATTAATATTAGAATCAAAGGAGCCCTCATTAAATACGTCATTCTGATTGAATGCAGGATGAAAATCTGATCCACCTATATTTGCAGAAAAGGCTCCACAATGTACTGGAAAGCCCTGTCCTTCCATTTTGCCCTTGAGGAGATTAACCAGAATCCCCAAATCTTACCCAATGTCACCCTGGGCTACAATATTCATGACAACTATTTTAACACAAAGGTGACTTCGGAAATTTTGTTGGACCTGCTTTCAATGGGAGAGGCAGATATTCCAAATTATAACTGTGGAAAATGGAGAAACACACTGATGGTCCTTGAAGGAGCTGATTCAGACATGTCCATTCAGATATCAACCATGCTGAACACCTTCAAGATCCCACAGGTAGATTTGTGCACGCATGATCGCTTGGTCATTTGAAAGGGGATAAAGTTCCTAAAGGCCATGATAGGCAACTAGAGTTTTTATTTATTTATTTATTTATTTATTTATTTATTTATTTATTTATTTATTTATTTATTTATTTATTTATTTATTTATTTATTTATTTATTTATTTATTTATTTTGTCAACACCTGTACAAGATAACAGGTATGATATAAACATAAACAAAAGCAAAGTATGTATAGATAAATTTAGACAATAGGACAGAAGGACAGGGATGGTAGGCATGATGGTGCTCTTATGCACGCCCCTTACAGACCTCTTAGGAATGGGGCGAGGTCAACTGTAGACAGTCTAAGGTTAAAGTTTTGGGGGTTTGGGGAAGAAATCACAGAGTCAGGTAGTGTATTCCAGGCATTGATTACTCTATTGCTGAAATCATATTTTCTGCAGTCGAGTTTCCAGCGGTTTACATTGAGTTTGAATCTATTGTGTGCTCGTGTATTATTGCGGTTGAAGTTGAAGTATTCATTGACAGGTAGGACATTGTGGCAGATGATTTTATGAACTACATTTAGATCAGATCGAAGGCGACATAGCTCTAAGTTGTCTAAGCCCAAAATTTCAAGTCTGGTGGAATAAGGAATTCTATTGTGAGCAGAGGAGTAGAGGACTCTTCTTGTGAAGTATTTCTGGACTCTCTCAATTGTATTAATGTCCGATATGCAATGCGGGTTCCAGACAGGTGAGCTGTATTCGAGGATTGGTCTGGCAAATGTTTTGTATGCTCTGGTTAGCAGAGTGATATTGCCAGAGAAGAAGCTACGCAAGATTAGGTTGACAACTCTTAGTGCCTTTTTGGCAATGTTGTTACAATGGGCTCTGGCACTTAGGTCATTAGATATGAGTACTCCAAGGTCTTTAACAGAGTGAGGGTCATCTACAAGGTCGTGTCCTCCAAGTTTATATTTTGTGTTTGGATTCTTTTTGCCAATGTGTAAGACAGAGCATTTGTTGGTTGAGATTTGTAGTTGCCAGTTATCAGACCATTATGATACATGGTCAAGGTCTTTTTGAAGGGTAGAAGTATTGTCAGTGGTGTTGAATAGCTTAACATCGTCAGCAAAGAGAACGCAATTGCTTATAATATGATCACAAAGGTCGTTGATGTAAAGAATAAATAGTGTTGGTCCTAGAATGCTGCCTTGAGGGACACCACTGTTGACAGGTGCAGGATTTGATAGGGCATTCCCTATTTTAACCATTTATTGCCTGTTTGACAAGAACGCAGTTATCCAATCATGAAGGGGACCAGAGATGCCATAAGATTTTAGTTTCTGAAGTAGTTTGTCGTGTACTACTGAATCAAAGGCTTGGGAGAGAAGATTCAAGAATCTGAATTAGCTATGGCCCAGATGAACCTTTCGTTCCAAGGCCTTTGACCAAATTTGTGGACCCTTATTGGATACATGCAAAAGAAAAATATTAGGGCACGTGGGGAGAATTGCAGGACCTGAGCAAGGGGATATTCTGCATGTCTTCTTTGGAACATATGTCAAAATGGCCACAGATGAACAAATAACAATGGTGCTTAGGTTTATCTACCACTCCATAGTGTTTAATAGCACTCTCTGGGCAGTTTACAATGTCAGCATATTGCCCCCAACAATCTGGGTCCTCATTTTACCAACCTTGGAAGGATCAATGGCTGAGTCAATAATAAGGACAAAGCTCTTTAGTCAGAATTTTGGGCAATCAATACTTAATTTTTTATCTGAGAGAATATGTTAACATTTTTCCTTCTTTTTCAGGTCAGTTACACTTTTGCTTCCCAGGTTTTGAGCGACAGAAAACGATGCCCTTTTTTTTACTCAACCTTCCCCAAAGAAGCACACGAGTACCCAGGGATTGTCAAAATACTCCAACATTTTGGCTGGACGTTGATTGGACTCCTTGCTGCAGATACCGAAAATGGAGAGAAATTCACGAGGCTCTTCACACCCATACTAGTCCAGAATGGCATCTGTGTAATTTTCTCCCAAACCATTTCAGTGAATCTTAAGGGTAATAACTACCACCCTGGACTTTTCCACAAATGGAGTCAAGTCAATGTATTTCTTTACTTTGCCGAGGCCTTAACCTTCACGCATGGAATAGCACATGCCCAAATCATTCTGAGCCAAGTGCAGAAACCTGTTGTGGGAAAAGTTTGGATCACAACAGCTTTCTGGGATCTCACCTTGCCATTGTCGTATAGTGCTTTACCTTTCCAGTACACCCATAGTATTCTTTCCTTCTTTAGCCGGACAAATCAAAACATAAAATATGATTATTTCCTCAAACTTAACTCTTTTACCGAGAAATTTGCAGGTTTAGTATTTTCATGTTCCTATTCAAAGCATGCCCTGTCTGTGAAAGGCTGGATAAGATGCAAAGAAAGAGAAAAATGGCGGAATGTCTCTTATGAGCTACGGCAAAGGATTCTGTCCCTGGATGGTTACCACATTTACCACACCATCTGGACCATTGCTCATGCTTTACATGCGGCCTATTCTCTTCAATCCCAGAGAAGGGCCATGAAGAATGGAAACAGATCTGGAGTTCAAAGACTGCAGCCTTGGCAGGTACTTTTGTCTTCCATCACAAAGATTTCTGTTGAAGGGCAGAATCCACTCTCTCACTCTGTAATGCTTGGCTTTTTATTGATATTTTGCTCAAACAAATATATTTAATTTTGTTTTGCCTGACTTTGTGAAGAGGGTAATTTTGTGGTGTTCAGAGTCACCTTCAACTGGCACAGCTTCTACAGCTTGCAAACAAATTAATAAAAGAATTTATATAGTCTATGAGTGAATGTAAATGAAATGGGGAAGCACAATCATATTGTCAGCTGCCACCTTATGCTCGCGGTGACAGACTGCCATGAACTGTGGAGAGGGGAGATAAAGAGAGGGATGCTTGGGGAATCGAAAGTAGAGATTTGCACCACCTCGAGATGCTGCCCCAAGGTCATCCGGCTGGAAGAAGGAGGGAGCCACAAGACCAAGCTGTGCTTGTACTGACTGTTATGAAAAGATCTTGCATGGACTTTATTGGTTACAGTGGGGTGGACAGTGAGGGACAGTTAGGGGTGGGAAAAGTAGAACTTAGGGATTTTGGCACTTAATTCTCAATTCTGGCTATGCAGTACTGCAATACACTTAATCTGTAATAAAACCATACCTTTCTAAACCAGTGAAGCCAAGGATTGTTTCTATTCAGAGGTTTAAGTAATGGCTGGTCTGAGACATATTCTTTAATAAACCCCACCTGGATAAATCTTTTTTGTACCCTACCTCAGAACATGCAGCCCAGTTTTGTGACTTAACATTTCACATAAGATTTCACTTAAGATTTCACATAAACCAATTGTTACATTTAATTTTCATTTTGTTTGACTTTATGGAGATGGGGAATTATACTATATTCTGCTCAGAGCCACTTTGAAGATCCTCCACACCAGGTACATCAGTAGTGGGTTTCACTTACCTTTGCTATCAGTTCGGAACTGAATGCACACACATGCGCTTCACTCACATGCGGTGCTTCTGCGCATGCGCAGAACCTTCTGCACATGCACAGATCATTCATGATGAGGTCCAGGTCGGTGGGCGGAGCCTCCCACCGCCACCGCTACCGGTTCGCCCGAACCGGGAAGAACCGGTAGCAACCCACCACTGATGTACATGAATGAATATAAATTACTTAATCTCTCAGAAAATGTCAAATGAAATGATGAGACACAAACAGTTGCTTTAGCGAATTCCCTTTTGAAGAACTTTTTTTCTCTCTAGCCTGACTCAGAAGATGCAGCCCAGAGTTCATATAATAATTCTCCTGTCAGTTCTGTGTATGATTGATCCTCTTACCAGATATCTGGATGGCTAATTTGGAAAAAGAGCATTTGGAATGTTCAATCTATTATTTTCATGTTGCTCTCCAATTTGTTTGGTGCCCATTGGAAGATGGATGGGGCTCACTCCAAGGAATGGCCTTCAGCCCTTCAACTCAGCTTTGAATTACAGGAAGAACATCGGTGCAGTCAGGAAAATTTAGACCTCCATTTTGCTTTTCTATAGTCTTCAATTCTTTCATTTTGCTTCTCCTTTCCAGCTTCACCCTTTCCTGAGAGTCGCCCAGTATTACAATAATTCTATGGAGGGAGTCTATTTGGATGAGAATGGGGACCTGGCAGCTGACTTTGACATCATGTACTGGGTGAAGCTTCCCAATCGATCTGTTATCAAAGTGAACATTGGGAGTTTGGAAAGAGAGGAATGCTTAGAAGCCAAATTTAGGCTCACACTGGACCAGAAGGCAATCATGAGGTCCATGGAGGTCAACAAGGTGGGGAAGTTAAAATTTCTTTCATATCCCACATTTTGTAAGCATTTCCTAATATCTGAGGTGTGTTCTCAACCGAGTTTCTCACTTGTTTGACAGAAGAATGCTACATAATAAAAATTCTCCTTTTCCTTATGTTCTACCTGGTTCTTTGCCATGCAGTCATGCCCCAAAGAATTTATTGTGTGCCTTAGGACAGGACATGGAGGGCTCAGTTAAAAGTTGCTGATCTGAAAGACTCTGGCCAAACTTCATTCAGGTCTGTTATCAGCATCAAGATTCCAAGATCAGGAAGACCCAAAAAGTCTGTTGGACCACAGATGATTCCACAGACATGTCCATGTTGACTTCTGATATCCTGCAACTGTCTAGTGCTGCTCAGAGCACAGGAGAAGTACAGAGGGTTAAATAAGGAAGCTTGGGTAGAGGTTGGTCATAAAAAGGAGAGGAGAAGCAAAGGAGTTAAGTGGGAGGTTTTGGGGAAGTTTAGAAGCATGTTTGGTGAGGTTACTTAATGTTTTTTTCTGAGTCCAGAACAGGAATATTCCACAACTCACATCCCTCATATCCTGGACATAAACTGTTTCAACTCCTCCCCTCAAGACAGCACTATAAGGCACTGCATGCCAAAATAGCTAGACACAGGGATAGTATTTTCCCTTGTACCATCACTGGGCTGAATACCTAATTCTCACCATTCTGTCTAATATCTATGCATATTTACCCATGTAGTGCGACTGTAGTATTATTATTATCCTTCTCATCTTCTCTACTACCTCTCTTCTTGTCATTATTGATTATTGTTACTCTGTTGCTTTGCATGTACACTGAGATCTTCTGCCCCAGAGACAAATTCCCATACTTGACCAAATAAAGTATTCCATTCCATTCCATTCCATTCCATTCCATTCCATTCCATTCCATTCCATATTATGTGCAGTTCTGGGTCTCTGCACTTCAAAAATGATAAAATAGAATTAGAAAAGATTCAGAGGAGAAAGGCTAAGATGATCATGGGGCTAGAGTAGCTTCCCTATGAGGAAAGATTGCCACACTTGGAGGTTTTGGGGGGTGTTTTTTTGCATAGAAATGTGGTGTAAAAAAGGGAACATTACTGAGGTTTACAAAGTTATGTATGGTGTCGATAAAATGGACAAAGAAAAGTTATTTTCCCCACCACCAAAGCACAAAAGTAGGGCGGCATATAAGAACCAATAAATAAATAAATAAATAAATAAATAAATAAATAAATAAATAAATAAATAAATAAATAAATAAATAAATAAATAAATAAATAAATAAATAAATAAATAAATAAATAAATAAAAACCAGGGGTGGGCTGCTGGGGGTTCGCAGGGGTTTGGAAGAACCTCTAGCTAAGATTCTGTGCAGTTCGGAGAACCCCCAAATCCCACTCCTGGCTGGCCCCACCCATCCCACCCCACCCCTCCCAGGAGTCCCTACGTGGTCCATTTTGGATGCAGGTAAGTGCAGGGCACAAATGGAGGCTCAGGAGGGTGAAAAACAGGCCTACCGGAAGTTCAGGAAGGCTGGAAATGGGCTCATTTCCGGCCTCCAGAGGGCCTCCGGAGCATTGGGAGGCCATTTTCACCCTCCCGGAGGCTTGAGGAAAGCCTCCGGAGCCCGGGGAGGGCAAAAACACCCCCTGCCATGGTGCAGGAGGCCGACTAGGCCACGCCCACTGTGGCCACGCCCACCCAGCAACCGGGCAGAGAAACCCTTGCTAACATTTTTGAAGCCTACCCAGATTCAGCAAGTTAAAATTTGGGCCAGCAGTTTTATTATTCATTTATTCATTTATTCGTTTATTCGTTTATTCGTTTATTCGTTTATTCATTTATTCACTTATTCATTTATTCATTTATTCATTTATTCATTTATTCATTTATTCATTTATTATCAAGCATGTATTAGATAACAGATATAAGTATCTATCATGTATATGAATACATGAAATGGATATGAATAAAAGGAAACATTAGGACATGGACGGTAGACACGCTGGTGCGCTTATGCACGCCCCTTAAAGACCTCTTAGGAATGGGTGAGGTCGACAGTAGACAGTCTAAGGGTAAAGTTTGGGGAGTTTGGGGAAGAAACCACAGAGTCAGGTAGTGCATTCCAGGCAGTAACGGCTCTGTTAGTGAAGTTGTATTTTCTGCTATCAAGTTTGGCGCGGTTTACCATAAGTTTGTATCTATTGTGTGCTCGTGTATTGTTGTGGTTGAAGCTGAAGTATTCATTGCCAGGTAGGACATTGTAGCAGATAATTTTATGTACTTTGCTTAGGTCGGACAGAAGATGATGAAGTTTTAAGTTGTCTACGCCCAAAATTTCAAGTCTGGTGGAATAAGGTATTCTGTTACGAGCAGAGGAGTGGAGGACTCTTCTCGTGAAATATCTCTGGGCTTGTTCGATTGTATTAATGTCCGATATGCAGTGCAGGCTTCCCATTCATTCATTCATTCATTGGGGCTTCCCATGGTAGGACTAATTTCACAGGAACATCAGCTCCAGCTATTTCATTGAATGTTCCTTTTTTTTATCTTTAGCCCCTGCCAAGGTCTCGATGTGTGGATAGCTGCCTGCTTGGGTTTGTTAAGCTGATTGATGAAGATAAACCAGTTTGCTGCTATAGTTGTATTCCTTGTGCAGAAGGGACCATCTCCACTCAGGAAGGTGGGTAATTCCAGAGAGAAAAGCTGTCCGTGTCTTCCCAGTTTTGAATAGCCACAATTAATTCTACCATTTCAGTTCATTTTATCTCTAGCCTGCATTTTTATTTCATATCACAATCACAAGTCCGTGGCCTAATTCAGTCAAAAATATAAAACCAAGACCAGTAAAAACGGCTTCAATTAAACATTAATAACTTAATGTTAACCCTCTCCCTCACTTTAATCCAATTCACGCGCAGGTCTTGACATCCCCCCCAATTCCCGTGATGATAGATGTCAAGGTCCTCTTCGAATACAATGGATTAACATCAATAACTTATTAAAATCTCTAGAGGCATACATTTCAAATAATTTTCTTTTCCAAAAGGAATGATCTCTAGAAAACCTACTGCTTGGAACAACCATGACCTGGATGACTGAAAATCTCCATAGCCACCATTGGCGGGGTCTTGAAGTGTAGAATATTGGAATGGGACAACTTTGGTGCAGCCAAATTGGTGCAGCCAATTCTCCATGGCCAACTCACTGCGGCCAACTTGTTTATCTGTGTCATCAGGATCTGAGTGGAGAAGGTGGCTCCACACCCACTTGCGCCACTCAGGTGACCCTGATGACACAGATAAACCTCCAGGTGACCTTAACGACTCGCTAAAAGAATGCAAACAACCAACTTTCTGCAAGGAGTATAAATCCTTCCATTCCCCACCATCCCGTTAGTATAATTCTTGTTCTGTGGTGACCTGCCCTGTGGCGATTTGGCTGTGGCAAGATGTCCCGGAACCAGATGGTTGCAGCGAAGTTGGCCATGGTGAGTTGGCCACATAAGTTGTTCTAGACCTATAGAATACATACTGGTGGATAAATCGATAGCATATTAATGCAATCTGAGGTAATTTTACACAGGACAGTCACTTTTTCTTCCAGGGTTTACCTCAGGGCAGTGTTTGTCAATCTTGGAAGCTTTAAGATGTGCGGACTTCAAATCCCAGAATCTCCACCCCAAACACTGCCTCAGGGGAATCAGTAAACTCAAGATGATTATAACCACCATCTTGACTTTTGGGACATTTTCTAGACCTTTGCAGAAACCACTCTTTTCTTGCTACCTCACAGGATCTTTTTGAAACTCAAAAGAGATGGTTGCATGCAAAGTACAGCACTTGCAATGAGGAAACAAAGGAATCTTTCTTTCCTCAGTGAAAGGTTTCACTTAGATGACACATCGGTGATCTTCAAACATCAAAATGGGCTTTCTGATATTTTTTCAAAATTGTCTTATTCTGAATAGCACTGCTACATGTAGTCCTTGACTTACAACAGTTCGTTTAGTGACTGTTCAAAGTTACAACAGCACTGAAAAAAGTGATTTATGACCGTGTTTCACACTTACGACCCTTGCAACATCCCACGGCTAGTTGATCAAAATACAGAGGCTTGGCAACTGACTCATATTTATAACAGTTGCAGTGTCCCGGGATCAGGTGATCACCTTTTGTGACCTTCTGACAAGCATGGGGAACTCAGATTCACTTAACAACTGCAGTGATTCACTTAACAACTGTGACAAGAAAGGTGGTAAAATGGGGCAAAACTCAATAAATGTCTCACTTAACAACAGAAATTTGGGGGTCAGTTGTGGTCATAAGTCGAGGACTACCATATTCTGGCAAGGTTATTAAGTTTGACTTGTCATCTGTGGTATAGGCTGGGAACAAAATCCAATAGATTGTCTTCTAAATTTACCATTTTCCTAATCATGCAATACAATTCTCCGGTATTATTAAAAATGTATAATTGCACACAATTATATATATTGACCTAATGCATTCCCGTGTGCAAAATTACTTCCAAACTGTGCTTATTGACAGTCTTGTGAACAAAAATCCTACAAAGAGAAGAGAACATCAAGAGATTTTCAAACCACTGAAGTACATGAGTGTTGCCTTTGTTCTTTGCAGATGCCAAACATTGTGTCAGATGTCCCAAGGACCGGCAACCCAACAAGGAGCGGGATCAGTGTGTTCCTAAGGTGATAACCTTCCTATCCTACTCAGAAGATTTGGGGATCATCCTTACTTCCTTTGCTTTACTTTTCTCTTTGAGCACCGGCTTTGTTTTAAGCATATTCATTAAGCACCTGGAAACTCCAGTAGTCAAAGCCAACAACCGGGACCTGTCCTACTTGCTCCTCATTGCCCTCCTGCTGTCCTTCTTGTCTTCCTTCTTCTTCATTGGCCAGCCAAGTAGAGTCACCTGCCTTCTGCGACAAGCAGCCTTCAGCATCATTTTCTCAGTGGCTGTCTCTTCTCTCTTGGCCAAAACTATCATGGTGGTGCTGGCCTTCCTAGCCACCAAACCAGGAAATAGCATGAGAAAATGGCTAGGGAAGCCTTTGGGTAACTTAATTGTCCTTTCATGTTCTATTGTCCAAGTTACAATCAGCGCTATCTGGTTAGGTACCAGTCCCCCATTCCCCGACTCAGATATGACTTCCCAGGCCACAGAGATTGTTCTGCAGTGCAATGAAGGCTCTGTTACCATGTTCTACACTGCTCTCTGCTACATGGGCTTCCTTGCAGCCATTTGCTTCACAGTAGCTTTCCTAGCCCGAAGGCTTCCTGGCACCTTTAATGAAGCCAAGCTAATCACCTTCAGCATGCTGGTCTTCTGTAGTGTTTGGATCTCCTTTGTGCCCACCTACCTGAGCACCAAGGGCAAATACATGGTGGCCGTGCAGGTCTTCTCCATCTTGGCCTCCAGCACTGGGCTGCTGAGTTGCATCTTTTTCCCCAAGTGCTACATTATTGTTTTTCGACCTGATTTGAATACAAAGGAGCAGCTTATTCTGAAAAGCAAAACAGAAATGTGATTTTAAATCTGCATCGCTTAGCAAGCAGCATAGGAACCATTTGCTTATTACTGTTCCCCAAGTCAAATGTTTAAATAAATCATGATAATTTCTTAAGGAAATTCATTTTCTCTGTTTTATGCTTTCATTTTAACACCCAATATGTTTTTAAAAATCTCCTCTTTTAGATAGAATCAGAACTTTAATTTTTTACCCAAAAAAGAGACTTCAAAGGTTAAGAAAGAAATTTACTACTCTGCATGCGCAGAGGGTACAAGAACTCAAATGGTGGTGTCCCAGTGGGTGGGCAGAGCGTCGCGCTGCCTTCGCGATCGGCTCTCTGACAACCGACAGGCAAAAGCGAACCGGGAGCATTTCACTCCTGGATCAACCCCAAGTATATATTGACACATAAACAAACAGACTTTAGAGCTGGATGTTGTACTTATGGACATGCTCTTATACTCCAATGCTCGGACCACTTACTGATCTGAGAAAGATTTGAAATCAACTACAAGTAGTCCTCACTTACTGACAACTGCTGTATAAATTGCTTTTTATATGTTCTTTATTTTTGGGTTTTTTTTCTTCAATCGTTTCTTTAACTCTAAATAGCAATAGCAACAGCACTTAGACTTATATACTGCTTCACAGTGCTTTATAGCCCTCTTTAAGTAGTTTACAGAGTCAGCATATTGCCCCCAGCAATCTGGGTCCTCATTTTACTGACCTCAGAAGGATGGAAGGCTGAGTCAACCTTGAGCCTGGTGAGATTCAAACTGTCAAACTGCTGGCAGCAGAAATAATCTGCATTCTAACCACTGCATCACCACGGCTCTTAATATTCATTTCCGTAAGTTTTTTCTTTCTTTATGAAAATCCTTCAACAGTCTCCCACAGCAAGCTTTAGTCAAAGTTCATTGCATCATATGAAAAATAATATTAAATTGCATAAAACACGTTTTCCGATATCTGAACCCATATTCATCCACAAATTCAAAAATCATTAACATTTCTGTCCAGTATCAGCAAAATTGCATAAAGGGTTCCTAGAACTTTATAAGAGTATTTCTTGTTTTAACTCTGATCCAACAGGTCAGTTTTAGATTCCTTTCTTTTGTTCCAAATATTCTTAATCTTTGCTTCATTAAGATGCTGTTGTAGGTTTAATCTCTAACCCAGTCTTCTTTCTTGGGAGTTTCTTCCTGGTTTTAACAGTCCCCTTTTATAAAGCCAGTAGTAAGTCAATACCCAGGTCATTTTTCTTGGCTTATCGTTTGTATTTCCACTTAGTTTTCATCTTTGTTATAGTCTGCAATTCTATTAAATTTTCCTGTATTTCTGCATAGGATTGGGCTTGTTTTATGTTTTCATCAAGTGGATCTGTAAATTCTTCCAAATTATTCTCCTTCTCATCTTTCATTTGTTTTTGTTTTTCAAATCATGCTGAACTAGGATTACAATGGAATTGTAATGGAATTCATAGATGATTTGAAGACAGGTAAAGAAAAAGTGCTGCCAAAAACACCCTAGATACACCCATGTGACACCCATCCTTCGCGAACTGCACTGGCTGCCCATAGGGCTCCGAGCGCAATTCAAGGTGTTGGTGATTACCTTTAAAGCC